>JAWQEG010000060.1:1117500-2317500 GCA_033782935.1 Petrolisthes cinctipes
GATCTGTACATGCCTACTCAATGATAGAATTTTTTCAAAATATAGGCCTAATAAATGCTGAAAATTGATATTTTAGGTGCACAAGGTCGATATGTGCATGCATCTTTAGTACCCGTTTATATCTCAAATTCTGGCTCAAAACACCTGAAAATTCGATATTTTTGTGTCCCAAAAGCGATCTGTACATGCCTACTAAGTAATAGAATATTTTCAAAATACAGGCCCAAAACATGTTGAAAAACGATATTTTAGGTGCCCAAAGTCGATATGTGCATGTATCTTCTGTACCCGTTTATATCTCAAATTCAGGATCAAAACACACGAAATTTCGATATTTATGGGTCCCATAAGCGACCTGTACATGCCTACTCAATGTTAGAATATTTTCAAAGTACAGGCAAAAAAACAACTTGAAAATCGATATTTTAGGTGCCAAAATCGATATGTGCATGCATCTTCTGTACCCGTTTATATCTAAAATTCAGGCTCAAAACAACCGAAAATACGATATTTTTGGTTCCCATAAGCGATCTGTACATGCCTAATCCGTGTTAGAGTATTTTCAAAGTACAGGCCCAAAACATGCTGAAATTCGATATTTTATGTGCCCAAAGTCAATTCGAGTATGCATCTTCTGTACCAGTTTATATCCAAAATTCAGGCTCAAAACACCCGAAATTTCGATGTTTGTGGGTCCCAGAAGCGATTTGTACATGCCTACTCTGTGCTAGAATGTTTTCAAAATACAGGCCCAAAACATGCTAAAATCGATATTTTAGGTGCCCAAAGTCAATATGTGTATGCATCTTCTGTACCCGTTTATATCTCAAATTCAGGCTCAAAACACCCGAAAATTCGATATTTTTGGGTCGCAGAAGCGATCTGTACATGCCTAGTCAGTAATAGAATATTTTCAAAAGACAAGTCCAATACATGCTGAAAATCGATATTTTAGGTGCATTCATCTTCTGTACCCGGTAATATCTCAATTTCAGGCTCAAAACACACGAAAATTCGATATTTTTGGGTCGCAAAAGCGATCTGTACATGCCTACTCAATGTTAGAATATTTTCAGAAGACAGGCAAAAAAAAACAAGTTGAAAATCGATATTTTAGGTGCCCAAAGTCAATATGTGTATGCATCTTCTGTACCCGTTTATATCACAAATTCAGGCTCAAAACACCCGAAAATTCGATATTTTTGGGTCCCAGAAGCGATATGTACTATTGCGGACAAAAGTTTCTTTCTACTCCGGATGATAAGTCCTCACGACTGCTGCCCCTTTTCTGGCCGGCAGGTTACTGCTTGCTCGAGAACTACACTACCGTGTAAACCAGCAACCGAAAAGTTGACTGTCTCGGATTCGGATAGGAAGTAATTTACCCCCCCCCCCCCCTCTCTTTGATGTGTATAGCATATACAGTAAATAAATGCATTAGATGATAGGTAATATCAGGTGCAAAACAAAATAATGACTATTGCACAAGAAGATAACCCAGTACTACTATTTGTCAGAAATCACACAAAAGCTGAAATATTTCTAGAATAAACTGAATCATAGTTCATATTCGTGTGATTTTAAGCCCACAGAAGAATGCAGTAAAATGAAAAATAATATACCTCATTTAAAATGCAATGGGAGCAATGACCCTTTGAAAGTAATGTTGGCTGTGTTCACTATTATGGTATCTTTTCAAGGACTCGGTCTGTAGCATACGGCTGTCTTATGACCGGACCACTGTTCGATTCATGCACTTAGATTTTCTCCATATAACCTCTAGTCTATATTTGCAGCACATTTATATATGTTTTTATATTTACTTTTTAAGTCAGTCATGTTTCCACTAGTTAAAAGAAAGTAACTTTTTTTTTCCCGGACACTCCATAGGACATCTTATTCACAAAAGCAAAGTTCATTCTTTCTTAAGATTATAATTATTTTCTTCTTAAGCGTTCATTCATGCTCCGAAATCAAAATATAAACTCATACTAATAGAATAGCAACACCATTCACTGTTTCGAAATAAGACTGAAACACAATGGGAGATCAATAATGCAAGCATACGAGCAAGTGCAAACTCTGATATGCCTAGTGAATACAGGCCCTGGCCACGTGTAAAAGGAAAATGGTATATCAATGATACAGTCAGCGTTCAAGATGTTAAATACTAGTACTGGCATTTTCTTCTTGTTTAGTTATTACTTGCTTTGCACCTGATATTACCTATCAACTAATGCATCTATTTATATGCTATACATTTCCTATCCGAATCCGAGACAGTCAACTGTTCGGTTGCTGGTTTACGCGGTGGTGTAGTTCTCGATCCAACAGCAACCTGCCGGCCAGAAATGGGCCAGCAGTCATGTGGACTTATCACCTGGAGTAGAAAGAAACTTTTGTCCGCAATAGTACATACCTACTCCTTGTTAGAGTATTTTCATAATATAGGCCCAAAACATGCTCAAAATCGATATTTTAGGTGCAAAAAGTCGATATGTGCATGCATCTTCAGTACCCGTTTGTATCTTAAATTCAGGCTCAGAACTCCTTAAAATTCGATATTTTTGGGTCCCAGAAGCGATTTGTACATGCCTACTCAGTGCTAGAATATTTTCAAAATATTGGCCCAAAACATACTACAATTTGATATTTTGGGTGCCCAAAGTCGATATGTGCATGCATCTTCTGTACCCGTTTATATCTCAAATTCAGGCTCAAAACACCCGAAAATTCGATATTTTTTGTTCCCAGAAGGGATCTGTACATGCCTACTTCGTGTTAGAGTATTTTCAAAATACAGGCCCAAAACATGCTCAAAATCGATATTTTAGGTGCAAAAAGTCGATATGTGCATGCATCTTCAGTACCCGTTTGTATCTTAAATTCAGGCTCAGAACACCTTAAAATTCGATATTTTTGGGTCCCAGAAGCGATTTGTACATGCCTACTCAGTGCTAGAATATTTTCAAAATATTGGCCCAAAACATACTACAATTTGATATTTTGGGTGCCCAAAGTCGATATGTGCATGCATCTTCTGTACCCGATTATATCTCAAATTCAGGCTCAAAACACCCGAAAATTCGATATTTTTGGGTCCCAGAAGCGATCTGTACATGCCTACTCAGTAATGGAATATTTTCAAAATACAGGCCCAAAACATGCTGAAATCGATATTTTAGGTGCCCAAAATCGATATGTGCATGCATCTTCTGTACCCGTTTATATCTCAAATTCAGGCTCAAAACACACGAATATTCGATTTTATTTTGGCCCAGAAGCGATCTGTACATGCATACTCATTGCTAGAATATTTTCAAGATACAGACCCAAAACATGCTCAAAATCGATATTTTAGGTGCAAAATGTCGATATGTGCATGCATCTTCAGTACCCGTTTGTATCTCAAATTCATGCTCAAAACACCTGAAAATTCGATATTTTTGGGTTCTAGAAGCGATCTGTACATGCCTACTCATTGCTAGAATATTTTCAAAATATAGGGGTAAAACATGCTACAATTCGATATTTTAAGTGAACAAAGTCGATATGTGCATGCATCTTCTGTACCCGTTTATATATCAAATTCAGGCTTAAAACACCCGAATATTCGATTTTATTGGGTCCCAGAAGCGATCTGTACATGCCTAGTTAGTAATAGAATACTTTCAAAATACCGGCCCAAAACAAGCTGAAAATCAATATTTCATGTGCCCAAAGTCGATATGTGCATGCATCTTCTGTACCCGTTTATATCTCAAATTCAGGCTGAAAACACCCGAAAATTCGATATTTTTGGGTCCCAGAAGCGATCTGTACATGCCTACTCAGTGCTAGAATGTTTTCAAAATATAGGCACAAAACATGCTGAAAATCGATATTTTAGGTGCCCAAAGTCGATATGTGCATGCATCTTCTGTACCCGTTTTTATCTCATATTCCGGCTCAAAACATCCGAATATTTGAGTTTATTGGGGCCCAGAAACGACCTTTACATGGCTACTAAGTGCTAAATTATTTTTAAAATATAGGCCAAAAACATGCTCAAAATCAATGTTTTAGGTGTCCAACGTCGATATTTGCATGCATCTTCAGTACTCGTTGATATCTCATATTCAGGCTCAAAACACCCGAAAATATCGATATTTTTGAGTCCCAGAAGCGATCTGTACATGCCTACTCCATGTTAGAATATTTTCATAATACAGGCCGAAAACATGCTAAAATCGATATTTTAGGTGCCCGAAGTCAATATGTGTGTGCATCTTCAGTACCCGTTTATATCTCAAATTCAGGCTCAAAACACCCGAAAATTCGATATTTTAGGGTCCTAGAAGCGATCTGTACATGCCTACTCAGTAATAGAATATTTTCAAAATACAGGCCCAAAACAAGTTGAAAATCGATATTTTAGGTGCCCAAAGTCAATACGTGTGTGCATCTTCAGTACCCGTTTATATATCAAATTCAGGCTCAAAACACCCTAAAAATCGATATTTTTGGGTCCCAGAAGCGATATGTACATGCCTACTCCGTTTTAGAGTATTTTCAAAATACAGGCCCAAAACATGCTGAAAATCGATATTTTAGGTGCCCAAAGTCAATAAGTGCATGAATCTTCTGTACCCGTTTATATCTCAAATTCAGGCTTAATACACCTGAAAATTCGATATTTTTGGGTCCCAGAAGCGATCTGTACATGCCTACTCCGTTTTAGAGTATTTTCAAAATAGAGGCCAAAAACATGCTGAAAATCGATATTTTAGGTGCCCAAAGTCAATATGTGTATGCATCTTCTGTACCCGTTTATATCACAAATTTAGCCTCAAAACACCCGAAAATTTAATATTTTTGGGTCCTAGAAGTGATCTGTACATGCCTACTCAATGCTAGAATTTTTTCAAAATATAGGCCTAAAACATGCTGAAAATTGATATTTTAGGTGCCCAAAGTCAATATGTGTATGCATCTTCTGTACCCGTTTATATCTCAAATTCAGGATCAAAACACACGAAATTTCGATATTTTGGGGTCCCAGAAGCGATATGAACATGCCTACTCCGTTTTAGAGTATTTTCAAAATACAGGCCCAAAACATGCTGAAAATCGATATTTTAGGTGCCCAAAGTAAATAAGTGCATGCATCTTCTGTACCCGTTTATATCTCAAATTCAGGCTTAATACACCTGAAAATTCGATATTTTTGGGTCCCAGAAGTGATCTGTACATGCCTACTCCGTTTTAGAGTATTTTCAAAATAGAGGCCAAAAACATGCTGAAAATCGATATTTTAGGTGCCCAAAGTCAATATGTGTATGCATCTTCTGTACCCGTTTATATCACAAATTTAGCCTCAAAACACCCGAAAATTTGATATTTTTGGGTCCTAGAAGTGATCTGTACATGCCTACTCAATGCTACAATTTTTTCAAAATATAGGCCTAAAACATGCTGAAAATCGATATTTTAGGTGCCCAAAGTCGATATGTGCATGCATCTTCTGTACCCGTTTTTATCTCATTTTCTGGCTCAAAACATCCGAATATTCGATTTTATTGGGGCCCAGAAGCGACCTTTACATGGCTACTAAGTGCTAGATTATTTTTAAAATATAGGCCAAAAACATGCTCAAAATCAATATTTTAGGTGTCCAAAGTTGATATTTGCATGCATCTTCAGTACTCGTTGATATCTCATATTCTGGCTCAAAACACCCGAAAATTCGATATTTTTGAGTCCCAGAAGCGATCTGTACATGCCTACTCCATGTTAGAATATTTTCATAATACAGGCCGAAAACATGCTAAAATCGATATTTTAGGTGCCCGAAGTCAATATGGGTGTGCATCTTCAGTACCCGTTTATATCTCAAATTCAGGCTCAAAACACCCGAAAATTCGATATTTTAGGGTCCCAGAAGCGATCTGTATATGCCTACTCAGTAATAGAATATTTTCAAAATACAGGCCCAAAACAAGTTGAAAATCGATATTTTAGGTGCCCAAAGTCAATATGTGTGTGCATCTTCAGTACCCGTTTATATATCAAATTCAGGCTCAAAACACCCTAAAAATCGATATTTTTGGGTCCCAGAAGCGATATGTACATGCCTACTCCGTTTTAGAGTATTTTCAAAATACAGGCCCAAAACATGCTGAAAATCGATATTTTAGGTGCCCAAAGTCAATATGTGCATGCATCTTCTGTACCCGTTTATATCTAAAATTCAGGCTCAAAACAACCAAAAATACGATATTTTTGGTTCCTAGAAACGATCTGTACATGCCTACTCCTTGCTAGAATGTTTTCAAGATATAGACCCAAAACATGCTCAAAATTGATATTTTAGGTGCAAAAAGTCGATATGTGCATGCATCTTCTGTACCCGTTTATATCTCAAATTCAGGCTCAAAACACCCGAATATTCTATTTTATTTTGTCCCAGAAGCGATCAGTCCATGCATACTCAGTGCTAGAATATTTTCAAAAAATAGGCCCAAAGCATGTTGAAAATCGATATTTTATGTGTCAAAAGTCGATATGTGTATGCATCTTCAGTACCCGTTTATATCTCAAATTCAGGATCAAAACACCCGAATATTCGATATTTTTGGGTCCCAGAAGCGATCTGTACATGCCTACTTTGTTACAGAATGTTTTCAAAATAAAGGCCCAAAACATGCTAAAATCGATATTATAGGTGCCCAAAGTCGATATGTGCATGCATCTTCTGTACCCGTTTATATTTCAAATTCAGGCTCAAAACAACCGAATATTCGATTTTATTGGGGCCCAGAAGCGACCTGTACATGTCTACTCCATGTTAGAATATTTTCATAATACAGGCCCAAAACATGCTCAAAATCAGTATTTTAGGTGTCCAAAGTCGATATGTGCATGCATCTTCAGTACCCGTTAATATCTCATATTCAGGCTCAAAACACCCGAAAATTCGATATTTTTGGGTCCCAGAAGCGATCTGTACATGCCTACTCAGTAACAGAATATTTTCAAAATACAAGTCCAATACATGCTGAAAATCGATATTTTAGGTGCATGCATCTTCAGTACCCAGTAATATCTCAAATTCAGGCTAAAAACACACGAAAATTCGATACTTTTGGGTCGCAAAAGCAATCTGTACATACCTACTCAGTAATAGAATATTTCAAAAATACAGGCCCAAAACATGTTTAAATTCAATATTTTATGTGCCCAAAGTCGATATGTGTATGTATCTTCTGTACCCGTTTATATCTCAAATTCAGACTGAAAACACCCGAATATTCGATATTTTTGGGTCCCAGAAGCGATCTGTACTTGCCTACTTTGTTCCAGAATGTTTTCAAAATATAGGCCCAAAACATGCTGAAAATCGATATTTTAGGTGCCCAAAGTTGATATGTGCATGATTTACTGTACCCGTTTATATTTCAAATTCAGGCTCAAAACACCCGAATATTCGATTTTATTGGGCCCCAGAAGCGACCTGTACATGCCTACTCCATGTTAGAATATTTTTATAATACAGGCCCAAAACATGCTCAAAATCAGTATTTTAGGTGTCCAAAGTCGATATGTGCATGCATCTTCAGTACCCGTTAATATCTCATATTCAGGCTCAAAACACCCGAAAATTCGATATTTTTGGGTCCCAGAAGCGATCTGTACATGCCTACTCAGTAACAGAATATTTTCAAAAGACAAGTCCAATACATGCTGAAAATCGATATTTTAGGTGCATGCATCTTCAGTACCCGGTAATATCTCAATTTCAGGCTCAAAACACACGAAAATTCGATATTTTTGGGTCGCAAAAGCGATCTGTACATGCCTACTCAATGTTAGAATATTTTCAGAAGACAGCCAAAAAAAAACAAGTTGAAAATCGATATTTTTGGTGCCCAAAATCGATATGTGCATGCATCTTCAGTACCCGTTTATATCTCAAATTCAGGCTCAAAACACCCGAAAATTCGATATTTTTGGGTCCCAGAAGCGATATGTACTATTGCGGACAAAGTTTCTTTCTACTCCGGATGATAAGTCCTCACGACTGCTGCCCCTTTTCTGGCTGACAGGTTACTGCTTGCTCGAGAACTACACTACCGTGTAAACCAGCAACCGAACAGTTGACTGTCTCGGATTCGGATAGGAAGTAATTTACCCCCCCCCCCTCTCTCTTTGATGTGTATAGCATATACAGTAAATAAATGCATTAGATGATAGGTAATATCAGGTGCAAAACAAAATAATGACTATTGCACAAGAAGATAACCCAGTACTACTATTTGTCAGAAATCACACAAAAGCTGAAATATTTCTAGAATAAACTGAATCATAGTTCATATTCGTGTGATTTTAAGCCCACAGAAGAATGCAGTAAAATGAAAAATGATATACCTCATTTAAAATGCAATGGGAGCAATGACCCTTTGAAAGTAATGTTGGCTGTGTTCACTATTATGGTATCTTTTCAAGGACTCGGTCTGTAGCATACGGCTGTCTCATGACCGGGCCACTGTTCGATTCATGCACTTAGATTTTCTCCATATAACCTCTAGTCTATATTTGCAGCACATTTATATATGTTTTTATATTTACTTTTTAAGTCAGTCATGTTTCCACTAGTTAAAAGAAAGTAACTTTTTTTTTTCCCGGGCAGTCCATAGGACATCTTATTCACAAAAGCAAAGTTCATTCTTTCTTAAGATTATAATTATTTTCTTCTTAAGCGTTCATTCATGCTCCGAAATCAAAATATAAACTCATACTAATAGAATAGCAACACCATTCACTGTTTCGAAATAAGACTGAAACACAATGGGAGATCAATAATGCAAGCATACGAGCAAGTGCAAACTCTGATATGCCTAGTGAATACAGGCCCTGGCTACGTGTAAAAGGAAAATGGTATATTAATGATACAGTCAGCGTTCAAGATGTTAAATACTAGTACTGGCATTTTCTTCTTGTTTAGTTATTACTTGCATTGCACCTGATATTACCTATCAACTAATGCATCTATTTATATGCTATACATTTCCTATCCGAATCCGAGACAGTCAACTGTTCGGTTGCTGGTTTACGCTGTGGTGTAGTTCTCGAGCCAACAGCAACCTGCCTACCAGAAATGGGCCAGCAGTCATGTGGACTTATCACCCGGAGTAGAAAGAAACTTTTGTCCGCAATAGTACATGCCTACTCTGTGTTAGAGTATTTTCAAAATACAGGCCCAAAACATGCTGAAAATCGATATTATAGGTGCCCAAAGTCAATATGTGCATGCATCTTCTGTACCCGTTTATATCTCAAATTCAGGCTCAAAACACCCGAAAATTCAATATTTTTTGTTCCCAGAAGGGATCTGTAAATGCCTACTTCGTGTTAGAGTATTTTCAAAATACAGGCCCAAAACATGCTCAAAATCAATATTTTAGGTGCAAAAAGTCGATACGTGCATGCATCTTCAGTACCCGTTTGTATCTTAAATTCAGGCTCAGAACACCTTAAAATTCGATAATTTTGGGTCCCAGAAGCAATTTGTACATGCCTACTCAGTGCTAGAATATTTTCAAAATATAGGCCCAAAACATGCTACAATTTGATATTTTGGGTGCCCAAAGTCGATATGTGCATGCATCTTCTGTACCCGATTATATCTCAAATTCAGGCTCAAAACACCCGAAAATTCGATATTTTTGGGTCCCAGAAGCGATCTGTACATGCCTACTCAGTAATAGAATATTTTCAAAATACAGGCCCAAAACATGCTGAAATCGATATTTTAGGTGCCCAAAGTCGATATGTGCATGTATCTTCTGTACCCGTTTATATCTCAAATTCAGGCTCAAAACACACGAATATTCGATTTTATTTTGGCCCAGAAGCGATCTGTACATGCATACTCATTGCTAGAATATTTTCAAAATACAGACACAAAATATGCTCAAAATTGATATTTTAGGTGCAAAAAGTCGATATGTGCATGCATCTTCAGTAACCGTTTATATATAAAATTTAGGCTCAAAACACCCGAATATTCGATTTTATTTTGGCCCAGAAGCGATCTGTACATACTTACTCCATGTTAGAATATTTTCATAATACAGGCCAAAAACATGCTAAAATCGTTATTTTAGGTGCCCAAAGTCAATATGTGTATGCATCTTCAGTACCCGTTTATATCTCAAATTCAGGCTCAAAACACCCGAATATTCTATTTTATTTTGGCCCAGAAGCGATCTGTACATGCCTACTCATTGCTAGAATATTTTCAAAATATAGGCCCGAAACATGCTGAAAATGAATATTTTAGGTGGAAAAAGTCGATATTTGCATTCATCTTCAGTACCCGTTTATATCTCAAATTCAGGCTTAAAACACCCGAAAATTCGATATTTTTGGGTCCCAGAAGCGATCTGTACATGCCCACTCAGTGCTAGAATGTTTTCAAAATACAGGCCCAAAACAAGTTGAAAATCGATATTTTAGGTGCCCAAAGTCGATATGTGCATGCATCTTCTGTAACCGTTTATATCTCAAATTCAGGCTCAAAACACCCGAATATTCGATTTTATTGTAGACCAGAAGCGATCTGTACCTGCCTACGCAGTAATAGAATATTTTCAAAATACAGGCCCAAAATATGCTGAAAATCGATATTTTATGTGCCCAAAGTCGATATGTGCATGCATCTTATGTACCCGTTTATATCTCAAATTCAGGCTCAAAACACACGAATATTCGATTTTATTTTGGCCCAGAAGCGATCTGTACATGCCTACTCATTGCTAGAATATTTTCAAGATACAGACACAAAATATGCTCAAAATTGATATTTTAGGTGCAAAAAGTCGATATGTGCATGCATCTTCAGTAACCGTTTATATATAAAATTTAATCTCAAAACACCCGAATATTCGATTTTATTTTGGCCCAGAAGCGATCTGTACATGCCTACTCAGTAATAGAATATTTTCAAGATTCAGGCCAAAAACATGCTGAAAATCGATATTTTAGGTTCCCAAAGTCGATATGTGCATGCATGTTCAGTGCCCGTTTATATCTCAAATTCAGGCTTAAAACACAAGAATATTCGATTTTGTTTTGGCCCAGAAGCAATCTGTACATGCCTACTCATTGCTAGAATATTTTCATAATACAGGCCAAAAACATGCTAAAATCAATATTTTAGGTGCCCAAAGTCAATATGTGTATGCATCTTCAGTACCCGTTTATATCTCAAATTCAGGCTCAAAACACCCGAATATTAGATTTTATTATAGCCCAGAAGCGATCTGTACCTGCCTACGCAGTAATAGGATTTTTTTTTAAATACAGGCCCAAAACATGCTGAAAATCGATATTTTAGGTGCCCAAAGTCGATATGTGCATGCATCTTCTGTACCCGTTTATATCTCAAATTCATGCTCAAAACACCCGAATATACAATATTATTGGGGCCCAGAAGCGATCTGAACATGCCTACTCAGTGACAGAATATTTTCAAAATACAGGCCCAAAACATGCTGAAAATCGATATATTAGGAGCCCAAAGTCGATATGTGCATGCATCTTCCCGTATCCGTTTATATCTCAAATTCAGGCTCAAAACACTCGAATATTCGATTTTATTGGGGCCCAGAAGCGATCTGTACATGCCTACTCAGTGACAGAATATTTTCAAAATACAGGCCCAAAACATGCTGAAAATCAATATTTTAGTTGCAAAAAGTCGATATGTGCATGCATCTTCAGTACCCGTTTATATCTCAAATTCGGGCTCAAAAAACCCGAAAATTCGATATTTTTGGGTCCCAGAAGCGATCTGTACACGCCTACTCAGTGTTAGAATATTTTCAAAATACTGGCCAAAAACATGCTGGAAATCGATATTTTAGGTTCCCAAAGTTAATATGAGCATGCATTTTCTGTACCCGTTTCTATCCCATATTCGTGTTCAAAACACCCAAAAATTCGATATTTTTGGGTCCCAGAAGCTATCTGTATATGCCTACTTCGTGTTAGAATATTTTTAAGATTCAGGCCGAAAACATGCTGAAAATCAATATTTTTAATGCCCAAAGTCGATATGTGCATGCATCTTTAGTACCCGTTTATATCTCAAATTCAGGCTCAAAACACTCGAATATTCTATTTTATTTTGGCCCAGAAGCGATCTGTACATGCCTACTCATTGCTAGAATATTTTCAAAACATAGGCCCGAAACATGCTAAAAATGAATATTTTAGGTGCCAAAAGTCGATATGTGCATGCATCTTCAGTACCCGTTTATATCTCAAATTCAGGCTTAAAACAACCGAAAATTCGATATTTTTGGGTCCCAGAAGCGATCTGTACATGCATACTCAGTGCTAGAATGTTTTCAAAATATAGGCCCAAAACATGCTAAAAATCGATATTTTAGGTGCCCAAAGTCGATATGTGAATGCATCTTCTGTACCCGTTTTTATATCAAATTCAGGTGCAAAACACCAAAATATTCGATTTTATTTTGGCCCAGAAGCGATCTGTACATGCCTACTCAGTGTTAGAATATTTTCAAAACATAAGCCCAAAACATGCTGAAAATCGATATATTAGGTGCCCAAAGTCGATATGTGCGCGCATGCTTGCATCTTTTGTACCCGTTTATATCTCAAATTCAGGCTCAAATCACCCGAATATTCGATTTTATTGGGGCCCAGAAGCGATCTGTACATGCCTACTCAGTGTTAGAATATTTTCAAAATACAGGCCAAAATCATGCTGGAAATCGATATTTTAGGTTCCCAAAGTTAATATGTGCATGCATTTTCTGTACCCGTTTCTATCCCATATTCGTGTTCAAAACACCCAAAAATTCGATATTTTTGGGTCCCAGAAGCTATCTGTATATGCCTACTTCGTGTTAGAATATTTTTAAGATTCAGGCCGAAAACATGCTGAAAATCAATATTTTAAGTGCCCAAGGTCGATATGTGCATGCATCTTTAGTACCCGTTTATATCTCAAAATCAGGCTCAAAACACCCGAATATTCGATTTTATTTTGGCCCAGAAGCGATCTGTACATGCCTACTCAGTGCTAGAATATTATCTAAATATAAGCCCAAAACATGCTGAAAATCGATATTTTAGGTGACCAAAGTCGATATGTGCATGCATCTTTAGTACCCGTTTATATCTCAAATTCAGGCTCAAAACACCCGAATATCCGATTTTGTTTTGGCCCAGAAGCAATCTGTACATGCCTACTCATTGCTAAAATATTTTCATAGTACAGGCCAAAAACATGCTAAAATCCATATTTTAGGTGCCCAAAGTCAATATGTGTATGCATCTTCAGTACCCGTTTATATCACAAATTCAGGCTCAAAACACCCGAATATTCGATTTTATTTTGGCCAAGAAGCGATCTGTACATGCCTACACATTACTAGAATTTTTTCAAACTATAGGCCCGAAACATGCTGAAAATGAATAATTTAGGTGCAAAAAGTCGATATGTGCATGCATCTGCAGTACCTGTTTATATCTCAAATTCAGGCTTAAAACACCCGAAAATTTGATGTTTTTGGGTCCCAGAAGCGATCTGTACATGCATACTCAGTGCTAGAATGTTTTCAAAATATAGGCCCAAAACATGCTGAAAATCGATATTTTAGGTGCCCAAAGTCGATATGTGCATGCATCTTCTGTACCCGTTTATATCTCAAATTCAGGCTCAAAACACCCGAATATTTAATTTTATTGGGGCCCAGAAGCGATCTGTACATGCATACTCAGTGACAGAATTTTTTCAAAATACAGACCCAAAACAAGCTGAAAATCAATATTTTGGTTCCCAAAGTCGATATGTGCATGCATCTTCAGTACCCGTTTATATCTCAAATTCTGGCTCAAAACACCCGAAAATTCGATATTTTTTAGTCCAAAAAGCGATCTGTACATACCTACTCCATGTTAGAATATTTTCATAATACAGGCCAAAAACATGCTAAAATCGATATTTTAGGTGCCGAACGTCAATATGTGTATGCATCTTCAGTACCCGTTTATATCTCAAATTCAGGCTCAAAACACCCGAATATCCGATTTTGTTTTGGCCCAGAAGCAATCTGTACATGCCTACTCATTGCTAGAATATTTTCAAATTACAGGTCAAAAACATGCTAAAATCAATATTATAGGTGCCCAAAGTCAATATGTGTATGCATCTTCAGTACCCATTTATATCTCAAATTCAGGCTCAAAACACCCGAATATTCGATTTTATTTTAACCAAGAAGCGATCTGTACATGCCTACACATTGCTAGAATATTTTCAAACTATAGGCCCGAAACATGCTGAAAATGAATATTTTAGGTGCCCAAAGTCGATATGTGCATGCATCTGCAGTACCCGTTTATATCTCAAATTCAGGCTTAAAACACCTGAAAATTCTATATTTTTGGGTCCCAGAGGCAATCTGTACACGCCTACTCAGTGTTAGAATATTTTCAAAATACAGGCCAAAAACATGCTGGAAATCGATATTTTAGGTTCCCAAAGTTAATATGTGCATGCATTTTCTGTACCCGTTTGTATTCCATATTCGTGTTCAAAACACCCAAAAATTCGATATTTTTGGGTCCCAGAAGCTATCTGTATATGCCTACTTCGTGTTAGAGTATATTCAATATACAGGCCCAAAACATGCTGAAAATCGATATTTTAGGTGCCCAAAGTCAATATGTGTATGCATCTTCAGTACCCGTTTATATCTCAAATTCAGGC
Source organism: Petrolisthes cinctipes (assembly GCA_033782935.1). NCBI lineage: Eukaryota > Metazoa > Arthropoda > Malacostraca > Decapoda > Porcellanidae > Petrolisthes > Petrolisthes cinctipes. The sequence continues at coordinate 1,132,286 of JAWQEG010000060.1, forward strand.
TTAAAACACCCGAAAATTCGATATTTTTGGGTCCCAGAAGCGATCTGTACATGCATACTCAGTGATAGAATGTTTTCAAAATATAAGCCCAAAACATGCTGAAAATCGATATTTTATGTGCCCAAAGTCGATATGTGCATGCATCTTCTGTACCCGTTTATATCTCAAATTTAGGCTCAAAACACCCGAATATTCGATTTTATTTTGGCCCAGAAGCGATCTGTACATGCCTACTCACTGCTAGAATATTTTCAAAATATAAGCCCAAAACATGCTGAAAATCAATATATTAGGTGCCCAAAGTCGATATGTGCATGCATCTTTTGTACCCGTTTATATTTCAATTTCAGGCTCAAAACACCCGAATATTCAATTTTATTGGGGCCTAGAAGCGATCTGTACCTGCCTACGCAGTAATAGAATATTTTCAAAATACATGCCCAAAATATGCTGAAAATCGGTATTTTAGGTGCTCAAGGCGATATGTGCATGCATCTTCTGTACTCGTTTATATCTCAAATTCAGGCTCAAAACACCCGAATATTCGATTTTATTTTGTCCCAGAAGCGATCTGTACATGCCTAATCAGTAGTAGAATATTTTTAAGATTCAGGCCGAAAACATGCTTAAATTAATATTTTAGGTGCCCAAAGTCGATATGTGCATGCATCTTCAGTACCCGTTTATATCTCAAATTCAGGCTTAAAACACCCGAAAATTCAATATTTTTTGGTTCCAGAAGCGATCTGCACATGCCTACTCAGTGCTAGAATGTTTTCAAAATATAGGCCCAAAACATGCTAAAAATTGATATTTTAGGTGCCCAAAGTCGATATGTGTATGCATCTTCAGTACCCGTTTATATCTCAAATTCAGGCTCAAAACTCCTGAATATTCTAATTTATTTTGGCCCAGAAGCGATCTGTACATGCCTACTCAGTGCTAGAATATTTTCTAAATATAAGCCCAAAACATGCTGAAAATCGATATATTAGGTGCCCAAAGTCGATATGTGTATGCATCTCTTGTACCCGTTTATATCTCAAATTCAGGCTCAAAACACCCGAATATTCAATTTTATTAGGGCCCAGAAGCAATCTGTACATGCCTACTCAGTGACAGAATTTTTTCAAAATACAGACCCAAAACAAGCTGAAAATCGATATTTTAGGTGCCCAAAGTTAATATGTGCATGCATCTTCAGTACCCGTTTATATCTCAAATTCTGGCTCAAAACACCCGAATATTCGATATTTTTTAGTCCCAGAAGCGATCTGTACATACCTACTCCATGTTAGAATATTTTCATAATACAGGCCAAAAAACATGCTAAAATCGATATTTTAGGTGCCCAAAGTCAATATGTGTATGCATCTTCAGTACCCGTTTATATCTCAAATTCAGGCTCAAAACACCCGAATATCCAATTTTGTTTTGGCCCAGAAGCAATCTGTACATGCCTACTCATTGCTAGAATATTTTCATAGTACAGGCCAAAAACATGCTAAAATCAATATTGTAGGTGCCCAAAGTCAATATGTGTATGCATCTTCTGCACCCGTTTATATATCAAAATCAGGCTTAAAACACCCGAAAATTCGATATTTTTGAGTCCCAGAAGCGATCTGTGAATGCCTACTCAGTGCTAGAATGTTTTCAAAATATAGGCCCAAAACATGCTAAAAATCGATATTTTATGTGCCCAAAGTCGATATGTGCATGCATCTTTTGTACCCGTTTATATCTCAAATTCAGGCTCAAAACATCCGAATATTCGATTTTATTGGGGCCCAGAAGCGATCTGTACCTGCCTGTGCAGTAATAGAATATTTTCAAGATTCAGGCACAAAACATGCTGAAAATCGATATATTAGGTGCCGAAAGTCGATATGAGCATGAATCTTCTGTACCCGTTTATATCTCAAATTCAGGCTTAAAAAGCCCTAATATTCGATTTTATTGGAACCCAGAAGCGATCTGTACATGCCTACTCAGTGACAGAAAATTTTCAAAATACAGGCCCAAAACATGCTGAAAATCGATATTTTAGGTGCCCAAAGTCGATTTGTGCATGCATCTTCAGTACCCGTTTATATCTCAAATTCGGGCTCAAAACACCCGAATATTCAATTTTATTTTGTCCCAGAAGCGATCTGTACATGCCTAATCAGTAGTGGAATATTTTTATGATTCAGGCCCAAAACATGCTAAAAATCGATATTTTAGGTGCCCATAGTCGATATGTGCATGCATCTTCAGTACCTGTTTATATCTCAAATTCGGGCTCAAAAAACTCGAATATTCGATATTTTTGGGTCCCAGAAGCTATCTGTACATGCCTACTCAGTGACAGAATATTTTCAAAATACAGGCCCAAAACATGCTGAAAATCGATATTTTAGGTGCCCAAAGTCGATTTGTGCATGCATCTTCAGTACCCGTTTATATCTCAAATTCGGGCTCAAAACACCCGAATATTCGATATTTTTCGGTCCCAGAAGCGATCTGTTCACGCCTACTCAGTGTTAGAATATTTTCAAAATATAGGCCAAAAACATGCTGGAAATCAATATTTTAGGTTCCCAAAGTTAATATGTGCATGCATTTTCTGTACACGTTTCTATTCCATATTCGTGTTCAAAACACCCAAAAATTCGATATTTTTGGGTCCCAGAAGCTATCTGTATATGCCTACTTCGTGTTAGAGTATATTCAAAATACAGGCCCAAAACATGCTGAAAATCGATAATTTAGGTGCCCAAAGTCAATATGTGTATGCATCTTCAGTACCCGTTTATATCTCAAATTCAGGCTTAAAACACCCGAAAATTCGATATTTTAGGGTCCCAGAAGCGATCTGTACATGCATACTCAGTGCTAGAATGTTTTCAAGATATTCGCCCAAAACATGCTGAAAATCGATATTTTATGTGCCCAAAGTCGATATGTGCATGCATCTTCTGTACACGTTTATATCTCAAATTCAGGCTTAAAACACCCGAATATTCGATTTTATTGGGGCCCAGAAGCGATCTGTACATGCCTACTCAGTGACAGAATTTTTTCAAAATACAGGCCCAAAACATGCTGAAAATCGATATTTTAGGTGCCCAAAGTCGATTTGTGCATGCATCTTCAGTACCCGTTTATATCTCAAATTTGGGCTCAAAAAACCAGAAAATTCGATATTTTTGGGTCCCAGAATCAATCTGTACACGCCTACTCAGTGTTAGAATATTTTCAAAATACAGGCCAAAAACATGCTGGAAATCGATATTTTAGGTTCCCAAAGTTATTATGTGCATTTATTTTCTGTACCCGTTTCTATCCCATATTCGTATTCAAAACACCCAAAAATTCGATATTTTTGGGTCCCAGAAGCTATCTGTATATGCCTACTTCGTGTTAGAGTGTTTTTAATATACAGGCCCAAAACATGCTGAAAATCGATATTTTAGGTGCCCAAAGTCGATATGTGCTTGCATCTTCTGTACCCCTTTATATCTCAAATTCAGGCTCAAAAAACAACCAAATATTCGATTTTATTTTGGCCCAGAAGCGATTTGTACATGCATACTCAGTGCTAGAATATTTTCAAAATATAGGCCCAAAACATGCTGAAAATCGATATTTTAGGTGTCAAAAGTCGATATGTGTATGCATCTTCAGTACCAGTTTATATCTCAAATTCAGGCTCAAAACACCCGAAAATTTGATATTTTTGGGTCCCATAAGCGATTTGTACATGCCTACTCAGTGCTAGAATTTTTTCATAATACAGGCCAAAAACATGCTAAAATCGATATTTTAGGAGCCCAAAGTCAATTTGTGTATGCATCTTCAGTACCCGTTTATATCTCAAATTCAGGCTTAATTAAAACACCAAAAAATTCTATATTTTTGGGTCCCAGAAGTGATCTGTACATGCCTACTCAGTGCTAGAATATTTTCAAAATATAGGCCCAAAACATGCTGAAAATCGATATTTTAGGTGCCCAATGTCGATATGTGCATGCATCTTCTGTACCCGTTTATATCTCAAATTCAGGCTCAAAACACCCGAAAATTCGATTTTATTGGGGCCAAGAAGCAATCTGTACATGCCTACTCAGTGACAGAATATTTTCAAAATACAGGCCCAAAACATGCTAAATATCGATATATTAGGCGCCCAAAGTCGATATGTGCATACATCTTCTGTAGCCGTTTATATCTCAAAATCAGGCTCAAAACACCCGAATATTCTATTTTATTGGGGCCCAGAAGCGATCTGTACATGCCTACTCAGTGACAGAATATTTTCAAAATACAGACCCAAAACATGCTGAAAATCGATATTTTAAGTGCCCTAAGTCGATATGTGCATGCATCTTCAGTACCCGTTTATATCTCAAATTTGGGCTCAAAAAATCCGAAAATTCGATATTTTTGGGACCCAGAAGTGACCTGTACATGGCTACTAAGTGCTAGAATATTTTCAAAATATAGGCCCAAAACATGCTCAAAATCAGTATTTTAGGTGTCCAAAGTCGATATGTGCATGCATCTTCAGTACCCGTTGATATCTCATATTCAGGCTCAAAACACCCGAAAATTCGATATTTTTTAGTCCAAGAAGCGATCTGTACATGCCTGCTCAGTGCTAGAATGTTTTCAAAATATAGGCCCGAAACATGCTGAAAATCGATATTTTAGGTGCCCAAAGTCGATATGTGCATGCATCTTCTGTAACCGTTTATATCTCAAATTCAGGCTCAAAACACCCGAATATTCGATTTTATTGGGGCCCTGAAGCGATCTGTACCTGCCTACGCAGTAATAGAATATTTTCAAAATACAGGCCCAAAACATGCAGAAAATCGATATTTTAGGTGCCCAAAGTCGATATGTGAATGCATCTTCTGTACCCGTTTATATCTCAAATTCAGGCTCAAAACACCCGAATATTCTATTTTATTTTTTCCCAGAAGCGATCTGTACATGCCTACTCAGTAATAGAATATTTTCATGATTCAGGCCGAAAACATGCTGAAAATCAATATTTTAGGTACCCGTTTATATCTCAAATTCGGGCTCAAAAAAACCGAAAATTCGATATTTTTGGGTCCTAGAAGCGATCTATACATGGGTACTCAGTGCTAGAATGTTTTAAAATTATAGGCCCAAAACATGCTGAAAATCGATATATTAGGTGCCCAAAGTCGATATGTGCATGCATCTTCTGTTCCCGTTTATATCTCAAATTCAGGCTGAAAACACCCGAATATTCGATTTTATTGGGGCACAGAAGCGATCTGTACATGCCTACTCAGTATCATAGTTTTTTTAAAATACAAGTCCAAAAACATGCTGAAAATCTATATTTTAAATGCCCAAAGTCGATTTGTGCATGCATCTTCTGTTCCCGTTTATATCTCAAATTCAGGCTCAAAACACCCTAAAATTCGATATTTTTTAGTCCAAGAAGCGATCTGTACATGCCTACTCAGTGCTAGAATGTTTTTAAAATATAGGCCCAAAACATGCTGAAAATCGATATTTTAGGTGCCCAAAGTCGATATGTGTATGCATCTTTTGTAACCGTTTATATCTCAAATTCAGGCTCAAAACACCCGAATATTTAATTTTATTGGGGCCCAGAAGCGATCTGTACCTGCCTACGCAGTAATAGAATATTTTCAAGATTCAGGCCGAAAACATGCTGAAAATCAATATTTTAGGTGCCGAAAGTCGATATGTGCATGCATCTTCAGTACCCGTTTATATCTCAAATTCGGGCTCAAAAAACCCGAAAATTCGATATTTTTGGGTCCCAGAAGTGATCTGTACACGCCTACTCAGTGTTAGAATATTTTCAAAATACAGCCCAAAAACATGCTGGAAATCGATATTTTAGGTTCCCAAAGATAATATGTGCATGCTTATTCTGTACCCGTTTTTATCTCTAGTTCAGGCTCAAAACACCCGAAAATTCGATATTTTTGGTTCCAAGAAGCGATCTGTACATGCTTCCTCCGTATTAGAGTATTTTCAAAATACAGGCCCAAAACATGCTGAAAATTGATATTTTAGGTGTCCAAAGTCGATATGTGCATGCATCTTCAGTACCCGTTTATATCTCAAATTTAAGCTCAAAATACCTGAAAATTCGATATTTTTGCTTCCCAGAAGCGATCTGTACATGCCTACTCAGAAATAGAATGTTTTCAAAATATAGGCTCAGAGCATGCTAAAAATCGATATTTTAGGAGTCCAAAGTTCATATGTGCATGCATCTTCTGTACCCGTTTATATCTCAAATTCAAGCTCAAAACACTCGAAAATTCGATATTTTTGGGTTCCAGAAGCGATCTGTACATGCCTACTCCGTGTTAGAGTATTTTCATAATACAGGCCCAAAACATGCTAAAATCGATATTTTTGGTGCCTAAATTCAATATGTGTATATATATATCTTCATTACCCGTTTATATCTCAAATTCAGGCTCAAAACACCCGAAAATTCGATATTTGTGGGTCCAAAAAGCGATCTGTACATTCCTACTCAATGTTAGAATATTTTCAAATTACAGGCAAAAAAAACAGGTTGAAAATCGATATTTTAGGTGCCCAAAATCGATATGTGCATGCATCTTCAGTACCCGTTTATATCTCAAATTCTGGCTCAAACACAAGAATATTCTATTTTATTTTGGCCCACACGCGATCTGTACATGCATTCTCATTGCTAGAATATTTTCAAAATATAGGCCCAAAACATGCTGAAAATGAATATTTTATGTGTCCAAAGTCGATATGTGTATGCATCTTCAGTACCCGTTTATATCTCAAATTCAGGCTTAAAACACAAGAAAATTCGATATTTTTGGGTCCCAGATGCGACTTGTACCTGCCTACTCAGTGCTAGAATGTTTTCAAAATATAGGCCAAAAACTTGCTGAAAATCGATATTTTAGGTGCCCAAAGTCGATATGTGCATGCATCTTCTGTACCCGTTTATATCTCAAATTCAGGCTCAAAACACCCGATTATTTGATTTTTTTTTGGCCCAGAAGCGATCTGTACCTGCCTACGCAGTAATAGAATATTTTCCAGATTCAGGCCGAAAATATGCTGAGAATCGATATATTAAGTGCATAAAGTCGATATGTGTATTCATCTTCTGTACCCGTTTATATCTCAAATTCAGGCTCAAAACACCCTAATATTCGATTTTATTGGGGCCCAGAAACGATCTGTAGATTCCTACTCAGTGACAGAAATTTTTTTCAAAATACAGGTCAAAAACATGCTGGAAATCGATATTTTAGGTTCCCAAAGTTAATATGTGCATGCATTTTCTGTACCTGTTTCTATCCCATATTCGTGTTCAAAACACCCAAAAATTCGATATTTTTGGGTCCCAGAAGCTTTCTGTATATACCTAATCCGTGCTAAAGTATTTTCAATATACAGGCCCAAAACATGCTGAAAATCGATATTTCAGGTGCCCAAAGTTAATATGTGTATGCATCTTCTGTACCCGTTTTTATCCCAAATTCAGGCTCAAAACACACGAAAATTTGATATTTTTGGGTCCCAGAAGCGATCTATACATGCCTACTCAGTGCTCAAATATTTTCAAAATATAAGCCCAAAACATGCTGAAAATCGATATTTTAGGTGCCCAAAGTTGATATGTGCATGTATCTTCTGTACCCGTTTATATCTCAAATTCAGGATCAAAACACCCGAAAATTCGATATTTAAGGGTCCCATAAGCGATCTGTACATGCCTACTCAATGTTAGAATTATTTCAAAATACAGGCACAAAAACAAGTTGAAAATCGATATTTTAGGTGCCCAAAATCGATATGTGCATGCATCTTCAGTACCCGGTTATATCTCAATTTCAGGCTCAAAACACCCAAAAACTCGTTTTTTTTGGGTCCCAGAAGTGATTTGTACATGCCTACTCCGTGTTAGAGTATTTTCAAAATACAGGCATATAACATGCTCAAAATCGATATTTTAGGTGCAAAAAGTCGATATGTTCATGGATCTTCTGTACCCGTTTATATCTCAAATTCAGCCTCAAAACACCCGAAAAATTCGATTTTATTAGGGCCCAAAACCGAACTGTACATGCCTACTCAGTGACAGAATATTTTCAAAATACAGACCCAAAACATGCTGAAAATCGATATTTTAGGTGCCCAAAGTCGGTATGTGCATGCATCTTCTGTACCCGTTTATATCTCAAATTCAGGGTCAAAACACCCGAAAATTCGATATTTTTCGGTCCCAGAAGCGATCTGTACATGCCTACTCAGTGCTAGAATAATTTCAAAATATAAGCCCAAAACATGCTGAAAATCGATATATTATGTGCCCAAAGTCGATGTGTGCATGCATCTTCTGTACCCGTTTATATCTCAAATTCAGGCTAAAAAACACCCGAATATTCGATTTTATTGGGGCCCAGAAGCGAACTGTACATGCCTACTCAGTGACAAAACATTTTCAAAATACAGGTCCAAAACATACTGAAAATCGATATTTTAGGTGCACAAAGTCGATATGTACATGCATCTTCAGTACCCGTTTATATCTCAAATTCAGGCTCAAAACACCCGAAAATTCGATATTTTTGGGTCCCAGAAGCGATCTGTACATGCCTACGCAGTAATAGAATATTTTCAAAATACAGTTCCAAAACATGCAGAAAATTGATATTTTAAGTGCCCGAAGTCGATATGTGCATGCATCTTCTGTACCCGATTATATCTCAAATTCAGGTTCAAAACACCCGAATATTCGATTTTATTTTGTCCCAGAAGCGATCTGTACATGCCTACTCAAAAATAGAACATTTTTTAAGATTCAGGTCGAAAACATGCTGAAAATCGATATTTTAGGTGCCTAAAGTCGATATGTGCAGGCATCTCCTGTACCCGTTTATATATATTAAATTCAGGCTCGAAACACCCGAATATTCAATTTTATTTTAGCCCAGAAGCGATCTGTACATGCCTACTCAGTGCTAGAATAATTTCAAAATACAGACCCAAAACATGCTGAAAATCGATATTTTTGGTGCCCAAAGTCGGTATGTGCATGCATCTTCTGTACCCGTTTATATCTCAAATTCAGGGTCAAAACACCCGAAAATTCAATATTTTTCGGTCCCAGAAGCGATCTGTACATGCCTACTCAGTGCTAGAATATTTTCAAAATACAGGTCCAAAACATACTAAAAATCGATATTTTAGGTGCACAAAGTCGATATGTGCATGCATCTTCTGTACCCGTTTATATCTTAAATTCAGACTCAAAATACCCGAATATTCGATTTTATTTTGGCCCAGAAACAATCTGTACATGCATAATCAGTGTTAGAATATTTTCAAAATATAGGCCCGAAACATGCTAAAAATCATTATTTTAGGTGTCCAAAGTCGATATGTGTATGCATCTTCAGTACCCGTTTATATCTCAAATTCAGGCTCAAAACACCCGAAAATTCGATATTTTTGGGTCCCAGAAGCGATCTGTACATGCCTACTCCTTGCTAGAATGTTTTCAAGATATAGACCCAACATGCTCAAAATCGATATTTTAGGTGCAAAAAGTCGATATGTGAATGCATCTTCTGTACCCATTTATATCTCAAATTCAGGCTCAAAACACCCGAAAATTCGATATTTGTTGGTCCAAAAAGCGATCTGTACATGCCTACACAGTAATAAAATATTTTCATAATATAAGCCGAAAACATGCTGAAAATCGATATTTTATGAGCCCAAAGTCGATATATGCATGCATCTTCTGTACCAGTATATATCTCAAATTCAGGCTCAAAATACCTGAAAAATCGATATTTTTGGGTTCCAGAAGGGATCTATACATGCCTACTCAATGTTAGAATATTTTCAAAATACAGACCCAAAACATGCTGAAAATCGATATTTTATGTGCCCAAAGTCGATATGTGTATGCATCTTCAGTACCCGTTTATATCTTTAATTCAGTCCTAAAACACCCGAAAAAATTCAATATTTTTGGGTCCCAGAAGCGATTTGTACATGCCTACTCAGTGCTAGAATGTTTTCAAAATGTAGGCCCAAAACATGCTGAAAATCGATATTTTAGGTGCCCAAAGTCGATATGTGCATGTATCTTCTGTACCCGTTTATATCTTAAATTAAGGCTGAAAACACCTGAATATTCGATTTTATTTTGGCCCAGAAGAGAGCTGTACATGCATAGTCAGTGCTAGAATATTTTCAAAATATAGGCCTAAAACATGCTGAAAATCGATATTTTAGGTGTCAAAAGTCGATATGTGTATGCATCTTCAGTACCCGTTTATATCTCAAATTCAGGCTCAAAACACCCGAAAATTCGATATTTTTGGGTCCCAGAAGCGATCTGTACATGCCTACGCAGTAATAGAATATTTTCAATATATAAGAACAAAACATGCTGAAAATCGATATATTTGGTGCAAAAAGTCGATATGTGCATGCATCTTTTGTACCCGTTTATATCTCAAATTCAGGCTCAAAACATCCGAATATTCGATTTTATTGGGGCCCAGAAACGATCTGTACATGCCTACTCAGTGACAGAATATTTTCAAAATACAGACACAAAACATGCTGAAAATCGATATTTTATGTGCCCAAAGTCGATATGTGTATGCATCTTCAGTACCCGTTTATATCTTTAATTCAGTCCTAAAACACCCGAAAAAATTCAATATTTTTGGGTCCCAGAAGCGATTTGTACATGCCTACTCAGTGCTAGAATGTTTTCAAAATATAGGCCCAAAACATGCTGAAAATCGATATTTTAGGTGCCCAAAGTTGATATGTGCATGTATCTTCTGTACCCGTTTATATCTCAAATTCAGGATCAAAACACCCGAAAATTCGATATTTAAGGGTCCCATAAGCGATCTGTACATGCCTACTCAATGTTAGAATTATTTCAAAATACAGGCACAAAAACAAGTTGAAAATCGATATTTTAGGTGCCCAAAATCGATATGTGCATGCATCTTCAGTACCCGGTTATATCTCAATTTCAGGCTCAAAACACCCAAAAACTCGTTTTTTTTGGGTCCCAGAAGTGATTTGTACATGCCTACTCCGTGTTAGAGTATTTTCAAAATACAGGCATATAACATGCTCAAAATCGATATTTTAGGTGCAAAAAGTCGATATGTTCATGGATCTTCTGTACCCGTTTATATCTCAAATTCAGCCTCAAAACACCCGAAAAATTCGATTTTATTAGGGCCCAAAACCGAACTGTACATGCCTACTCAGTGACAGAATATTTTCAAAATACAGACCCAAAACATGCTGAAAATCGATATTTTAGGTGCCCAAAGTCGGTATGTGCATGCATCTTCTGTACCCGTTTATATCTCAAATTCAGGGTCAAAACACCCGAAAATTCGATATTTTTCGGTCCCAGAAGCGATCTGTACATGCCTACTCAGTGCTAGAATAATTTCAAAATATAAGCCCAAAACATGCTGAAAATCGATATATTATGTGCCCAAAGTCGATGTGTGCATGCATCTTCTGTACCCGTTTATATCTCAAATTCAGGCTAAAAAACACCCGAATATTCGATTTTATTGGGGCCCAGAAGCGAACTGTACATGCCTACTCAGTGACAAAACATTTTCAAAATACAGGTCCAAAACATACTGAAAATCGATATTTTAGGTGCACAAAGTCGATATGTACATGCATCTTCAGTACCCGTTTATATCTCAAATTCAGGCTCAAAACACCCGAAAATTCGATATTTTTGGGTCCCAGAAGCGATCTGTACATGCCTACGCAGTAATAGAATATTTTCAAAATACAGTTCCAAAACATGCAGAAAATTGATATTTTAAGTGCCCGAAGTCGATATGTGCATGCATCTTCTGTACCCGATTATATCTCAAATTCAGGTTCAAAACACCCGAATATTCGATTTTATTTTGTCCCAGAAGCGATCTGTACATGCCTACTCAAAAATAGAACATTTTTTAAGATTCAGGTCGAAAACATGCTGAAAATCGATATTTTAGGTGCCTAAAGTCGATATGTGCAGGCATCTCCTGTACCCGTTTATATATATTAAATTCAGGCTCGAAACACCCGAATATTCAATTTTATTTTAGCCCAGAAGCGATCTGTACATGCCTACTCAGTGCTAGAATAATTTCAAAATACAGACCCAAAACATGCTGAAAATCGATATTTTTGGTGCCCAAAGTCGGTATGTGCATGCATCTTCTGTACCCGTTTATATCTCAAATTCAGGGTCAAAACACCCGAAAATTCAATATTTTTCGGTCCCAGAAGCGATCTGTACATGCCTACTCAGTGCTAGAATATTTTCAAAATACAGGTCCAAAACATACTAAAAATCGATATTTTAGGTGCACAAAGTCGATATGTGCATGCATCTTCTGTACCCGTTTATATCTTAAATTCAGACTCAAAATACCCGAATATTCGATTTTATTTTGGCCCAGAAACAATCTGTACATGCATAATCAGTGTTAGAATATTTTCAAAATATAGGCCCGAAACATGCTAAAAATCATTATTTTAGGTGTCCAAAGTCGATATGTGTATGCATCTTCAGTACCCGTTTATATCTCAAATTCAGGCTCAAAACACCCGAAAATTCGATATTTTTGGGTCCCAGAAGCGATCTGTACATGCCTACTCCTTGCTAGAATGTTTTCAAGATATAGACCCAACATGCTCAAAATCGATATTTTAGGTGCAAAAAGTCGATATGTGAATGCATCTTCTGTACCCATTTATATCTCAAATTCAGGCTCAAAACACCCGAAAATTCGATATTTGTTGGTCCAAAAAGCGATCTGTACATGCCTACACAGTAATAAAATATTTTCATAATATAAGCCGAAAACATGCTGAAAATCGATATTTTATGAGCCCAAAGTCGATATATGCATGCATCTTCTGTACCAGTATATATCTCAAATTCAGGCTCAAAATACCTGAAAAATCGATATTTTTGGGTTCCAGAAGGGATCTATACATGCCTACTCAATGTTAGAATATTTTCAAAATACAGACCCAAAACATGCTGAAAATCGATATTTTATGTGCCCAAAGTCGATATGTGTATGCATCTTCAGTACCCGTTTATATCTTTAATTCAGTCCTAAAACACCCGAAAAAATTCAATATTTTTGGGTCCCAGAAGCGATTTGTACATGCCTACTCAGTGCTAGAATGTTTTCAAAATGTAGGCCCAAAACATGCTGAAAATCGATATTTTAGGTGCCCAAAGTCGATATGTGCATGTATCTTCTGTACCCGTTTATATCTTAAATTAAGGCTGAAAACACCTGAATATTCGATTTTATTTTGGCCCAGAAGAGAGCTGTACATGCATAGTCAGTGCTAGAATATTTTCAAAATATAGGCCTAAAACATGCTGAAAATCGATATTTTAGGTGTCAAAAGTCGATATGTGTATGCATCTTCAGTACCCGTTTATATCTCAAATTCAGGCTCAAAACACCCGAAAATTCGATATTTTTGGGTCCCAGAAGCGATCTGTACATGCCTACGCAGTAATAGAATATTTTCAATATATAAGAACAAAACATGCTGAAAATCGATATATTTGGTGCAAAAAGTCGATATGTGCATGCATCTTTTGTACCCGTTTATATCTCAAATTCAGGCTCAAAACATCCGAATATTCGATTTTATTGGGGCCCAGAAACGATCTGTACATGCCTACTCAGTGACAGAATATTTTCAAAATACAGACCCAAAACATGCTGAAAATCGATATTTTATGTGCCCAAAGTCGATATGTGTATGCATCTTCAGTACCCGTTTATATCTTTAATTCAGTCCTAAAACACCCGAAAAAATTCAATATTTTTGGGTCCCAGAAGCGATTTGTACATGCCTACTCAGTGCTAGAATGTTTTCAAAATATAGGCCCAAAACATGCTGAAAATCGATATTTTAGGTGCCCAAAGTCGATATGTGCATGTATCTTCTGTACCCGTTTATATCTTAAATTAAATATGAAAACACCCGAATATTCGATTTTATTTTGGCCCAGAAGAGAGCTGTACATGCATAGTCAGTGCTAGAATATTTTCAAAATATAGGCCTAAAACATGCTGAAAATCGATATTTTAGGTGTCAAAAGTCGATATGTGTATGCATCTTCAGTACCCGTTTATATCTCAAATTCAGGCTCAAAACACCCGAAAATTCGATATTTTTGGGTCCCAGAAGCGATCTGTACATGCCTACGCAGTAATAGAATATTTTCAAAACACAGTTCCAAAACATGCAGAAAATCGATATTTTAAGTGCCCAAAGTCGATATGTGCATGCATCTTCTGTACCCGTTTATATCTCAAATTCAGGCTCAAAACACCCGAATATTCGATTTTATTTTGTCCCAGAAGCGATCTGTACATGCCTACTCAAAAAAAGAACATTTTTAAGATTCAGGTCGAAAACATGCTGAAAATCGATATTTTAGGTGCCTAAAGTCGATATGTGTAGGCATCTCCTGTACCCGTTTATATATCAAATTCAGGCTCAAAACACACGAATATTCGATTTTATTTTAGCCCAGAAGCGATCTGTACATGCCTACTCAGTGCTAGAATAATTTCATAATACAGGCCAAAAACATGCTAAAATCGATATTTTAGGTGCCCAAAGTCAATATGTGTATGCATCTTCAGTACCCGTTTATATCTCAAATTTAGGCTCAAAAACACCTGAAAATTCGATATTTTTGCGTCCCAGAAGCTATCTGTACATGCCTACTCAGTGACAAAATATTTTCAAAATACAGACCCAAAACATGCTGAAAATCGATATTTTAGGTGCCCAAAGTCGATATGTGCATGCATCTTTAGTACCCGTTTATATCTCAAATTCGGGCTCAAAAGACCCAAAAATTCGATATTTTTGGGTCCCAGAAGCGATCTGTACATGCCTACTCAATGTTAGAATATTTTCAAAATACAGGCAAAAAAAACAGGTTGAAATTCGATATTTTAGGTGCCCAAAATCGATATGTGCATGCATCTTCAGTACCCGTTTATATCTCAAATTCAGGCTCAAACACTAGAATATTCGATTTTATTTTGGCCCACACGCGATCTGTACATGCATTCTCATTGCTAGAATATTTTCAAAATATAGGCCCAAAACATGCTGAAAATGTATATTTTATGTGTCCAAAGTCGATATGTGTATGCATCTTCAGTACCCGTTTATATATCAAATTCAGGCTTAAAACACCCGAATATTCGATTTTATTTTGGCCCAGAAACAATCTGTACATGCATAATCAGTGTTAGAATATTTTCAAAATATAGGCCCGAAACATGCTAAAAATCGTTATTTTAGGTGTCCAAAGTCGATGATATGTGTATGCATCTTCAGTACCCGTTTATATATCAAATTCAGGCTCAAAACACCCGAAAATTCGATATTTTTGGGTCCCAGAAGCGATCTGTACATGCCTACTCCATGCTAGAATGTTTTCAAGATATAGACCCAACATGCTCAAAATCGATATTTTAGGTGCAAAAAGGCGATATGTGAATGCATCTTCTGTACCCATTTATATCTCAAATTCAGGCTCAAAACACCCGAAAATTCGATATTTGTGGGTCCAAAAAGCGATCTGTACATGCCTACTCAGTAATCAAATATTTTCATAATATAAGCCGAAAACATGCTGAAAATCGATATTTTATGAGCCCAAAGTCGATATATGCATGCATCTTCTGTACCAGTATATATCTCAAATTAAGGCTCAAAATACCTGAAAAATCGATATTTTTGGGTTCCAGAAGGGATCTATACATGCCTACTCAATGTTAGAATATTTTCAAAATACAAACAGAAAAACAGGTTGAAAATCTATATTTTAGGTGCCCAAGTCAATATGTGCATGCATCTTCCGTACCCATTTACACCAAAAATACAATCTCAAAACACCCTAAAATTCGATTTTATTTTGGCCCAGAAGCGATCTGTACATGTCTACTCAGTGCTAGAATATTTTCAATATATAAGCACAAAACATGCTGAAAATCGATATATTATGTGCAAAAAGTCGATATGTGCATGCATCTTTTGTACCCGTTTATATCTCAAATTCATGCTCAAAACATCCGAATATTCGATTTTATTGGGGCCCAGAAACGATCTGTACATGCCTACTCAGTGACAGAATATTTTCAAAATACAGACCCAAAACATGCTGAAAATCGATATTTTATGTGCCCAAAGTCGATATGTGTATGCATCTTCAGTACCCGTTTATATCTTTAATTCAGTCCTAAAACACCCGAAAAATTCAATATTTTTGGGTCCCAGAAGCGATTTGTACATGCCTACTCAGTGCTAGAATGTTTTCAAAATATAGGCCCAAAACATGCTGAAAATCGATATTTTAGGTGCCCAAAGTCGATATGTGCATGCATCTTCTGTTCCCGTTTATATCTTAAATTAAGGCTCAAAACACCCGAATATTCGATTTTATTTTGGCCCAGAAGCGAGATGTACATGCAGAGTCAGTGCTAGAATATTTTAAAAATATAGGCCTAAAACATGCTGAAAATCGATATTTTAGGTGTCACAAGTCGATATGTGTATGCATCTTCAGTACCCGTTTATATCTCAAATTCAGGCTCAAAACACCCGAAAATTCGATATTTTTGGGTCTCAGAAGCGATCTGTACATGCCTACGCAGTAATAGAATATTTTCAAAACACAGTTCCAAAACATGCAGAAAATCGATATTTTAAGTGCCCAAAGTCGATATGTGCATGCATCTTCTGTACCCGTTTATATCTCAAATTCAGGCTCAAAACACCCGAATATTCGATTTTATTTTGTCCCAGAAGCGATCTGTACATGCCTACTCCTTGCTAGAATGTTTTCAAGATACAGACCCAACATGCTCAAAATCGATATTTTAGGTGCAAAAAGTCGATATGTGCATGCATTTTCAGTACCCGTTTATATCTCAAATTCAGGCTTAAATCACCCGAAAATTCGATATTCTTGGGTCCCAGAAGCGATCTGTACATGCCTAATCAGTAACAGAATATTTTCAAAATTCAGGCCCAAAACATGCTTAAAATCGATAATTTAGGTTAGCAAAGTCAATATGTGCATGCATCTTCTGTAACCGTTTCTATCCCATATTTGGGCTCAAAACACCCAAAAATTCGATATTTTTGGGTCCCAGAAGCGATCTGTATATGCCTACTCCGTGTTAGAGTATTTTCAATATACAGGCCCAAAACATGCTGAAAATCGATATTTTAGGTGCCCAAAGTCGATATGTGCATGCATCTTCTGTACCCGTTTATATCTCAAATTCAGGATAAAAATACCCGAAAATTCGATATTTTTGGGTTCCAGAAGCGATCTCTCCTTTCCTACTTAATGCTAGAATATTTTCAAAATATAGTCCGAAAACATGCTGAAAATTAATATTTTAGGTACCCAATGTCGATATGTGCATGCATCTTCAGCAACCGTTTATATCTCAAATTCAGGCTCAAATCACCCGAAAATTTGACATTTTTGGGTCCCAAAAGCGATCTGTATATGCCTACTCAGTAATAGCATGTTTCCAAAACATAGGCTCAAAGCATGCTCAAAATCGATATTTTAGGTGCAAAAAGACGATATGTGCATGCATCTTTAGTACCCGTCTATATCTCAAATTCAGGCTTAAAACACCCAAAAATTCGATATTTTGGGGTCCCAGAGGCAATCTGTACATGCCTACTCCGTGTTAGAGTATTTTCAAAATGCAGGCCTAAAACACGCTGAAATTCGATATTTTAGGTGCCCAAAGTCAATATGTGTATGCATCTTCTGTAACCGTTTACATCCCAAATTCAGGCTCAAAAAAACCGAAAATTCAATTTTATTGAGTCCCAGAAGTGATCTGTAATTGCCTACTAAGTAACAGAATATTATTAAAATACAGGCCCAAAACATGCTAAAAATCGGTATTTTAGGTGTTCAAAGTCGAAATGTGCATGCTTCTTCAGTACCCGTTAATATCTCAAATTCAGGATCAAAACACCCGTAAATTCGATATTTATGGGTCTCATACGCGATCTGTACATGCCTACTCAATGTTAGAATATTTTCAAAATACAGGCACAAAAACAAGTTGAAAATCGATGTTTTAGGTGCCTAAAATCGATATGTGCATACATCTTCAGTACCCGTTTATATCTCAGATATAGGCCCAAAACATTCTGAAAATCGATATTTTAGGTGCCCAAAGTCAAAAAGTGAAAGCATCTTCTGTACCCGTTTATATCTCAGATTCAGGCTTAAAAAACCCGAAAATTCGATATTTTTGGTTCCCAGAAGCGATCTGCACATGCCTACTCCATGTTAGAGTAATTTCAAAATGCAGGCCTAAAACATGCTGAAATTCGATATTTTAGGTGCACAAAGTTAATATGTGTATGCATCTTCTGTACCCGTTTATATCTCAAAATCAGGCTCAAAACACCCGAAAAATTCGATATTTTGGGGTCCCAGAGGCAATCTGTACATGCCTACTCCGTTTTAGAGTATTTTTAAAATACAGGCCTAAAACATGATGAAAATTGATATTTCAGGTGCCCAAAGTCGATATGTGCATGCATCTTCAGTACCCGTTTATATCTCAAATTCAGGCTCAAAACACCCGAAAATTCGAAATTTTTGGGTCTCAGAAGCGATCTGTAGATGCCTATTCAGTAATAGAATGTTTTCAAAATATAGGCTCAAAGCATGCTAAAAACGATATTTTAGGTGTCCAAAGTCGATATGTGCATTTATCTTCTGTACCCGTTGATATCTCAAATTCAGGCTCAAAACACCCGAATATTCTATTTTATTTTGGCCCAGAATCGATCTGTACATGCCTACTCAGTGAGAGAATATTTTCAAAATACAGACACAAAACATGCTGAAAATCGATATTTTAGGTGCTCAAAGCCGATATGTGCATGCATCTTCAGTACCCGTTTATATCTCAAATTCAGGCTCAAAACACCGGAAAACTCGATATTTTTGGGCCCCGAAGCGATCTGTACATGTCTAATCCTTACTAGAATTTTCTCAAGATACAGGCCCAAAACCTGCTGAAAATCGATATTTTAGGTGCCGAAAGTCAATATGTGTATGCATCATCTGGACCCGTTTATATCTCAAATTCAGGCTCAAAACACCCGAAAATTCGATATGTTTTGGTCCAAGAAGCGATCTGTACATGCATACTCAGTGCTAAAATATTTTCAGAATATAAGCTGAAAACATGCTAAAAATCGATATTTTAGGTGCCCAAAGTCAATATGTGTATGTATCTTCTGTACCCTTTTATATCCCAAATTCTGGATTAAAACACCAGAAAATTCGATATTTTTGGGTCCCATAAGCGATCTGTACATGCCTACTCAATCTTAGAATATTTTCAAAATACAGGCAGAAAAACAAGTTAAAATCGATATTTTAGGTGCCCAAGTCAATATGTGCTTGCATCTTCTGTACCCATTTACATCCCAAATTCAGGCTTAAAACACCCGAAAAATCGATATTTTTGGGTCCCATAAGCGATCTGTACATGCCTAATCAATGTTAGAATATTTTCAAAATATAGGCCCAAAACATGCTGAAAATCGATATTTTAGGTGTCCAAAGTCGATATGTGTATGCATCTTCAGTACCGTTTTATATCTCAAATTCAGGCTCAAAACACCCGAAAATTCTATATTTTTATGTCCCAGAAGCAATCTGTAGATGCCTACTCCTTCCTAGAATGTTTTCAAGATACAGACTCAACATGCTCAAAATCGATATTTTAGGTGCCCAAAGTCAATATGTGTATGTATCTTCTGTACCCTTTTATATCCCAAATTCTGTATTAAAACACCAGAAAATTCGATATTTTTGGGTCCCATAAGCGATCTGTACATGCCTACTCCTTCCTAGAATGTTTTCAAGATACAGACTCAACATGCTCAAAATCGATATTTTAGGTGCAAAAAGTCGATATGTGCATGCATCTTCAGTAACCGTTTATATCTCAAATTCAGGCTCAAAACACCCGAAAATTCGATATTTTTGGGTCCCAGAAGAGATCTGTACATGCCTATTCCGTGTTAGAGTTTTTTTCAAAATAAAGGTCAAAAACATGCTGAAAATCGATATATTAGGTGCCCAAAGTCGATATGTGCATGCATTTTCTGTACCCTTTTATATTTAAATTCAGGATCAAAATACCCGAAAATTCGATATTTTTTGGTACCAGAAGCAATCTCTCCATGCCTACTCAATGCTAGAATATTTTCAAATGTTAGGCCGAAAACATGCTGAAAATCGATATTTTAGGTGTCCAAAGTCGATATGTGCATGCATCTTCAGTACCCGTTTATATCTCAAATTCAGGCTCAAAACACCCGAATATTCGATTTTATTTTGGCCCAGAAGTAATCTGTACATGCCTACTCAGTGCTAGAATATTTTCAAAATATAAGCCCAAAACATGCTGAAAATCGATATATTAGGTGCCCAAAGTCGATATGTGCATGCATTTTCTGTACCTGTTTATATCTCAAATTCAGGCTCAAAACACCCGAATATTCGATTTTATTGGCGTCCAGAAGCGATCTGTACATGCCTACTCAGTGACAAAAAAATTTCAAATAACAGACCCAAAACATGCTGAAAATCGATATTTTAGGAGCCCAAAGTCGATATGTGTATGTATCTTCAGTACCTGTTTATATCTCAAATTCAGGCTCAATACAACCGAAAATTTGATATTTTTGGGTCCCAGTAGCGATCTGTGCATACCTACTCAGTGCTTGAATATTTTCAAAATATAGGCCCAAAACATGCTGAAAATCGATATTTTAGGTGCCCAAAGTCGATATGTGCATGCATCTTCAGTACCCGTTTATATCTCAAATTCAGGCTCAAAACACCTGAATATTCGATTTCATTTTGGCCCAGAAGTGATCTGTACATGCCTACTCAGTGCTAGAATATTTTCAAAATAAAAGCCCAAAACATGCTGAAAATCGATATATTAGGTGCCCAAAGTCGATATGTGCATGCATTTTCTGTACCTGTTTATATCTCAAATTCAGGCTCAAAACACCCGAATATTCGATTTTATTGGCGTCCAGAAGCGATCTGTACATGCCTACTCAGTGACAGAAAATTTTCAAAATATAGGCCCAAAACATGCTGAAAATCGATATTTTAGGTGCCCAAAGTCGATATGTGCATGCATCTTCAGTACCCGTTTATATCTCAAATTCAGGCTCAAAACACCCGAAAATTCTATATTTTTATGTCCCAGAAGCAATCTGTACATGCCTACTCCTTCCTAGAATGTTTTCAAGATACAGACTCAACATGCTCAAAATCGATATTTTAGGTGCAAAAAGTCGATATGTGCATGCATCTTCAGTACCCGTTTATATCTCAAATTCAGGCTCAAAACACCCGAAAAATCGATATTTTTGGGTCCCAGAAGCGATCTGTACATGCCTACTCAATGCAAGAATTTTTTCAATATATAGGCCCAAAACATGCTGAAAATCGATATTTTAGGTGCCCAAAGTCGATATGTGCATGCATCTTCTGTACCCGTTTATATCTCAAATTCAGGCTCAAAACACCCGAATATTTGATTTTATTTTTGCCCAGAAACGATCTGTACATGCCTACTCAGTGACAGAATATTTTCAAAATACAGACCCAAAACATGCTGAAAATTGATATTTCAGGTGCCCAAAGTCGATATGTGCATGCATCTTCAGTACCCGTTTATATCTCAAATTCAGGCTCAAAACACCTGAAAATTCGATATTTTTGCGTCCCAGAGGCGATCTGTACATGCCTATTCAGTAATGGAATGTTTTCAAAATATAGGCTCAAAGCATGCTAACAATCGATATTTTAGGTGTCCAAAGTTGATATTTGCATTCATCTTCTGTACCCGTTTATATCTCAAATTCAGGCTCAAAACACACGAAAAATCGATATTTTTTGGGTCCCAGAAACGATCTGTAAATGCCTATTCCGTGTTAGAGTTTTTTCAAAATAAAGGCCAAAAACATGCTGAAAATCGATATATTAGGTGCCCAAAGTCGATATGTGCATGCATTTTCTGTACCCATTTATATTTAAATTCACGATCAAAATACCCGAAAATTCGATATTTTTGGGTTCCAGAAGCGATCTCTCCATGCCTACTCAATGCTAGAATACTTTCAAATTTTAGGCCGAAAACATGCTTAAAATCGATATTTTAGGTGTCCAAAGTCGATATGTGCATGCATCTTCAGTACCCGTTTATATCTCAAATTCAGGCTCAAAATACCCGAATATTCGATTTTATTTTGGCCCAGAAGTGATCTGTACATGCCTACTCAGTGCTAGAATATTTTCAAAATATAAGCCCAAAACATGCTGAAAATCGATATATTAGGTGCCCAAAGTCGATATGTGCATGCATTTTCTGTACCTGTTTATATCTCAAATTCAGGCTCAAAACACCCGAAAATTCGATATTTTTGGGTCCCAGAAGCGATCTGTACATGCCTACTCAGTGCTAGAATGTTTTCAAAATAAAGGCTCAAAACTTGCTAAAAATCGATATTTTAGGTGCGCAAAGTCAATATGTGTATGCATCTTCTGTACCCGTTTATATCTCAAATTCAGGCTCAAAACACCCGAAAAATCGATATCTTTTGGGTCCCAGAAGTTATCTGTACATGCCTATTCCGTGTTAGAGTTTTTTCAAAATAAAGGCCAAAAACATGCTGAAAATCGATATATTAGGTGCCCAAAGTCGATATGTGAATGCATTTTCTGTACCCTTTTATATTTATATTCAGGATCAAAATACCCGAAAATTCGATATTTTTGGGTTCCAGAAGCGATCTGTACATGCTTACTCAGTGACAGAAAATTTTCAAATAACAGACCGAAAACATGCTGACAATCGATATTTTAGGAGACCAATGTCGATATGTGCATGCATCTTCAGTACACGTTTATATCTCAAATTCAGGCTCAAAACATCCATAAACATTTTTGGGTCCAAGAAGCGATTTGTACATGCCTACTCAGTAATAGAATATTTTTAAGATTCAGGCCGAAAACATGCTGAAAATCGATATTTTGGGTTTCCAAAATCGATATGTGCATGGATCTTCTGTACCCGTTTATGTCCCAAATTCAGGCTTAAAACACACGAAAATTAGATATTTTTGGGACCGAGAAGCGATGTGTACATGCCTACTCAAAGTTAGAATATTTTCAAAATAAAGGCACAAAAACAAGTTGAATATCGATGTTTTAGGTGCCCAAAATCGATATGTGCATGCATCTTCAGTACCCGTTTATATCTCAAATTCTGGCTCAAAACACCCGAAAATTCGATATTTTTGGGTCCCAGAAGGGATCTGTACATGCCTACTCAATGTTAGAATATTTTCAAACCACAGGCACAAAAACAAGTTGAAAATCGATATTTTAGGTGCCCAAAATCGATATGTGCATGCATCTTCAGTACCCGTTTATATCTCAAATTCTGTCTCAAAACACCCGAAAATTCGATATTTTTGGTTCCCAGAAGCGATCTGTACATGCCTACTCCGTGTTAGAGTATTTTCAAAATATAGGAATAAAACATGCTGAAAATCGATATTTTAGGTGCCCAAAGTCAATATGTGTATGCATCTTCAGTACACGTTTATATCTCAAATTCAGGCTCAAAACATCCATAAAAATTTTTGGGTCCAAGAAGCGATTTGTACATGCCTAATCAGTAATAGAATATTTTTAAGATTCAGGCCGAAAACATGCTGAAAATCGATATTTTGGGTCCCCAAAATCGATATGTGCATGGATCTTCTGTACCCGTTTATGTCCCAAATTCAGGCTTAAAACACACGAAAATTAGATATTTTTGGGACAGAGAAGCGATCTGTACATGCCTACTCAATGTTAGAATATTTTCAAAATAAAGGCACAAAAACAAGTTGAATATCGATGTTTTAGGTGCCCAAAATCGATATGTGCATGCATCTTCAGTACCCGTTTATATCTCAAATTCTGGCTCAAAACACCCGAAAATTCGATATTTTTGGGTCCCAGAAGGGATCTGTACATGCCTACTCAATGTTAGAATATTTTCAAACCACAGGCACAAAAACAAGTTGAAAATCGATATTTTAGGTGCCCAAAATCGATTTGTGCATGCATCTTCAGTACCCGTTTATATCTCAAATTCTGTCTCAAAACACCCAAAAATTCGATATTTTTGGTTCCCAGAAGCGATCTGTACATGCCTACTCCGTGTTAGAGTATTTTCAAAATACAGGCCTAAAACATGCTGAAAATCGATATTTTAGGTGCCCAAAGTCAATATGTGTATGCATCTTCTGTACCCGTGTATATCTCAAATTCAGGCTGAAAACACCCGAAAATTCAATTTTTTTGGTTCCCAGAAGCGATCTGTACATGCCTACTCCGTTTTAGAGTATTTTCAAGATACAGACCCAAAACATGCTGAAATTCGATATTTTAGGTGCCAAAATATCGATTTTTTGCATGTTTTGAGCCTATATTTTGAAAACATTCTAGCACTGAGTAGGCATGTACAGATCGCTTCTAGGACCCAAAAATATCGAATTTTCGGGTGTTTTGAGGTTGAATTTGGGATATAAACGGATGCAGAAAATGCATACACATATTGACTTTGGGCACCTAAAATATCGATTTTCAGCATGTTTTGGGCCTGTATCTGAGTAGTCATGTTCAGATCGCTTCTGGGACCCTAAAATATCGAATTTTCGGGTGTTTGGAGCCTGAATTTGAGATATAAACGGGTACAGAAGATGCATGCACATATTGACTTTGGGAACCTAAAATATCGATTTTCAGCATGTTTTGGGCCTGTAGTTTGAAAAAACTCTAACACGGAGTAGGCATGTACAGATCGCTTCTAGGACCCCAAAATATCGAATTTTTGGGTGTTTTGAGCCGGAATTTGAGATATAAACGGGTGCTGAAGATGCATGCATATATCGACTTTTGGGCACCTAAAATATCGATTTTGAGCATGTTTTGGGTATGTATCTTGAAAACATTCTAACTAGGACTAGGCATGAACAGATCGCTTCTAGAACCCAAAAATACCGAATTTTCGTGTGTTTGGGGCCTGAATTTGAGATATAAACGGGTACAGAATGTGCATGCACATATCGACTTTTGGGCACCTAAGAGATAGATTTTCAGTATGTTGTGGGTCTGTATTTTGAAAATACTCTAACATGGAGTAGGCATGTACAGATCGCTTCTGGGACCCCAAAATATCGAGTTTTCGGGTGTTTTGGGCCTGAATTTGAGATATCGACTTTGGGCACCTAAAATATCGATTTTTAGCATGTTTTGGGCCTATATTTTGAAAATATTCTAGCACTGAGTAGGCATGTACATATCGCTTCTGGGACCCCAAAGTATCGAATTTTCGGGAGTTTTGAGCCTGAATTTGAAATATAAACGGGTACAGAAGATGCATACACATATTGACTTTGGGCACCTAAAATATCGATTTTCAGCATGTTTTGGGCCTGTATCTGAGTAGGCATGTACAGATCGATTCTGGGACCCCAAAATATCAAATTTTCGGTTATTTGGACCCTGAATTTGAGATATAAACGGGTACTGAAGATGCATGCACATATCGACTTTTTGCACCTAAAATATCGAATTTGAGCATGTTTTGGGTCTGTAGCTTGAGAACATTCTAACTAGGAGTAGGCATGTACAGATCGATTCTAGGAACCAAAAATACCGAATTTTCGTGTGTTTTGAGCCTGAATTTGAGATATAAACGGGTAGAGAAGATACATGCACATATCCTTTGGACACTTAAAATATCGATTTTTAGGATGTTTTTGTGCCTATATTTTGAAAACATTCTAGCACTAAGTAGGCATCTACAGATCGTTTCTGGGACCCCAAAATATCGAATTTTCGAGTGTTTTGAGCCTGAATTTCAGATACAAACGGGTACAGAAGATGCATGCACATATCGACTTTTCGGCTCCTAAAATTTCGATTTTGAGCATGTTTTGGGTCTGTATCTTGAAAACATTCTAACTAGGAGTAGGCATGTACAGATCGCTTCTAAGACCCAAAATTACCGAATTTTTGTGTGTTTGGACCCTGAATTTGAGATATAAACGGGTACAGAAGGTAAATGCAAATATCGACTTTTGGGCACCTAAAAGATTGATTTTCAGTATGTTGTGGGCCTGTATTTTGAAAATACTCTAACATGGAGTAGGCATGTACAGAGCGCTTCTAGGACCCCAAAATATCGAATTTTCGGGTGTTTTGGGCCTGAATTTGAGATATCGACTTTGGGCACCTAAAATATCGATTTTTAGCATGTTTTGGGCCTATATTTTGAAAATATTCTAGCACTGAGTAGGCATGTACAGATCGCTTCTGGGACCCCAAAATATCGAATTTTCGGGTGTTTTGAGCCTGAATTTGAGATATAAACGGGTACAGAAGATGCATGCACATATTGACTTAGGGCACCTAAAATATCGATTTTCAGCATGTTTTTGGCCTGTATCCGAGTAGGCATGTACAGATCGATTCTTGGACCCCAAAATATCAAATTTTCGGGAGTTTGGACCCTGAATTTGAGATATAAACGGGTACTGAAGATGCATGCACATATCGACTTTTTGCACCTAAAATATCGAATTTTAACATGTTTTGGGTCTGCAGCTTGAGAACATTTTAACTAGGAGTAGGCATGTACAGATTGCTTCTAGGACCCAAAAATACCGAATTTTCGGGTGTTTGAGCCTCAATTTGAGATATAAACGGGTACAAAAGATACATGCACATATTGACTTTGGACACATAAAATATCGATTTTAGCGTGTTTTGAGCTTATATTTTGAAAACATTCTAACACTGAGTAGGCATGTACAGATCGCTTCTGGAACACAAAAATATCGTATTTTCGGGTGTTTTCAGGTTGAATTTGGGATATAAACGGGTGCAGAAGATGCATACACATATTGACTTTGGGCACCTAAAATATTGATTTTAAGCATGTTCTAGGCCTGTATCTGAGTAGGCATGTACAGATTGCTTCTGGGAACCCAAAATATCGAATTTTCGGGTGTTTAGAGCCTGAATTTGAGATATAAACGGGTACAGAAGATGCATTCAGATATCGACTTTTGGGCACCTAAAAGATCGATTTTCAGTATGTTTTTGGCATGTATTTTGAAAATACTCTAACACGGAGTAGGCATGTGCAGATCGCTTCTGGGACCCCAAAATATCGACTTTTCGGGTGTTTGGAGCCTGAATTTGAGATATAAACGAGTACTGAAGATGCATGCACATATCGGCTTTTTGCACCTAAAATATCGAATTTTAACATGTTTTGGGTTTGCAGCTTGAGAACATTCTAACTAGGAGTAGGCATGTACAGATTGCTTCTAGGACCCCAAAATACCGAATTTTCGGGTGTTTTGAGCCTGAAATTGAGATATAAACGGGTAAAGAAGATGCATGCACATATTGACTTTAGACACTTAAAATATCGATTTTTTGCATGTTTTGAGCCTATTTTTTGAAAACATTCTAGCACTGAGTGGGCATGTACAGATCGCTTCTAGGACCCAAAAATATCAAATTTTCGGGTGTTTTGAGGTTGAATTTGGGATATAAACGGGTGCAGAAAATGCATACACATATTGACTTTGGGCACCTAAAATATCGATTTTCAGCATGTTTTGGGCCTGTATCTGAGTAGGCATGTACATATCGCTTCTGGGACCCTAAAATATCGAATTTTCGGGTTTTTGGAGCCTGAATTTGAGATATAAACGGGTACAGAAGATGCATGCACATATTGACTTTGGGCACCTATAATATTGATTTTTAGCATGTTTTGTGCCTGTATTTTGAAAATACTCTAACACGGAGTAGGCGTGTACAGATCGCTTCTGGGACCCCAAAATATCGACTTTTCGGGTGTTTTGAGCCTGAATTTGAGATATAAACGAGTACTGAAGATGCATGCACATATCGGCTTTTTGCACCTAAAATATCGATTTTGAGCATGTTTTGGGTGTGTAGCTTGAGAACATTATAAATAGAAGTAGGCATGTACAGATCGCTTATAGGATCCAAAAATACCGAATTTTCGGGTGTTTGAGTCTCAATTTGAGATATAAACGGGTACAGAAGATGCATGCTCATATTGACTTTTGGCACCTAAAATATCGATTTTCAGCATGTTTTGAGCCTGTATTTTGAAAATACTCTAACAAAGAGTAGGCATGTACAGATCGCTTCTTGGACCCCAAAATATCGAATTTTTGGGTGTTTTGAGCCAGAATTTGAGATTTAAACGTGTACTGAAGATGCATGCGCATATCGACTTTTGGGCACCTAAAATATCGATTATGAGCATGTTTTGGGTCTGTATCTTGAAAACATTCTATCTAGGAGTAGGAATGTACAGATCTCTTCCAAGACCCAAACATACCGAATTTTCGGGTGTTCTGAGCCTCAATTTGAGATATAAACGGGTACAGAAGATGCATGCATATATCGACTTTAGACACTAAAATATCGATTTTTAGCATGTTTTGAGCCTATATTTTGAAAACATTCTAGCAATGAGTAGGCATGTACAGATCGCTTCTGGTACCCAAAAATATCGAATTTTCGGGTGTTTTGAGGTTGAATTTGGGATATAAACAGGTGCAGAAGATGCATACACATATTGACTTTGGCTCCTAAAATATCGATTTTCAGCATGTTTTGGGCCTGTGTCTGAGTAGGCATATACAGATCGCTTCTGGGACTCCAAAATATCGAATTATCGGGTGTTTGGAGCCTGAATTTCAGTTTTAAACGGGTACAGAAGATGCATGCACATATCGACTTTTGGGCACCTAAAAGATCGATTTTTAGTATGTTTTGGGCCTGTAATTTGAAAATACTCTAACACGGAGTAGGCATGTAAAGATCGCTTCTGGAACCCCAAAATATCGAATTTTCGGGCGTTTTGGGCCTGAATTTGAGATATCGACTTTGGGCACCTAAAATATCGATTTTTAGCATGTTTTGGGCCTATATTTTGAAAATATTTTAGCACTGAGTGGGCATGTACAGATCGCTTCTGGGACTGCAAAATATCGAATATTTGGGTTTTTTGAGCCTGAATTTGAGATATAAACGGGTACAGAAGATACATGCACATATTTGTTTTGGGCACCTAAAATATCGATTTTCAGCATGTTTTGGGCCGGTATTTTGAAAATTCTCTAACACGGAGTAGGCATGTACAGATCGCTTCTGGGACACCAAAATATCGAATTTTCGGGTGTTTTGAGCCTGAATTTGAGATATAAACGGGTACCGAAGATGCATGCACATACTGACTTTGGGCACCAAAAATATCGATTTTCAGCATGTTTTGGGCCTGTATTTTGAAAATACTCTAACACGGAGTAGGCATGTACAGATCGCTTCTGGGACCCCAAAATATCGAATTTTCGGGGGTTTTAAGCCTGAATATGAGATATAAACTGGTAATGAAGATGCATGCACATATCGACTTTTGAGCACCTAAAATATCGATTTTGAGCATGTTTTGGGTCTGTATCTTGAAAACATTCTAACTAGGAGTAGGCATGTACAGATCGCTTCTAGGACCCAAAAAACCGAATTTTCGGGTGTTTTGAGCCTCAATTTGAGATATAAACGGGTACAGTAGATGCATGCACATATCGACTTTGGACACTTAATTAAAATATCGATTTTTAGCATGTTTTGAGCCTATATTTTGAGAACATTCTAGCACTGAGTAGGCATATACAGATCGATTCTGGGACCCAAAAATATCGAATTTTCGAGTGTATTGAGCCTGAATTTGGGATATAAACGGGTTCTGAAAATGCATACACAGATTGACTTTGGGCACCTAAAATATCGATTTTCAGCATGTTTTGGGCCTGTAATTTAAAAAAACTCTAGCTCTGAGTAGGCATGTACAGATCGCTTCTGGGACCCATAAATATCAAATTTTCGGGTGTTTTGAGGTTGAATTTAAGATATAAACGGGTGCAGAATTTTCATGCACATATCAACTTTTGTTCACCTAAAATATCGATTTTGAGCATGTTTTGGGTCTGTATCTTGAAAACATTCTAACTAGGAGTAGGCATGTACAGATCGCTTCTAGGACCCAAATATACCGAATTTTCGGATGTTTTGAGCTTCAATTTGAGATATAAACGGGTACAGAAGTTGCATGCACATATCGACTTTGGACACTAAAATATCGATTTTTAGCATGTTTTGAGCCTATATTTTGAAAACATTCTAGCACTGAGTAGGCATGTACAGATCGCTTCTGGGACCCAAAAAAATCGAATTTTCGGGTGTTTTAAGCCTGAATTTGAGATATAAACGGGTACTGAAGATGCATACACATATTGACTTTTGGGCACCAAAAATATCGATTTGGAGCATGTTTTGGGTCTGTAACTTGAAAACATTATAACTAGGAGTAGGCATGTACAAATCGCTTTTAGGACCAAATAATACCGAAATTTCGGGGGTTTTGAGCCTGAATTTGAGATATAAACGGTTACAGAAGATGCATGCACATATCGACTTACTGCACTTAAAATATCGATTTCTTTTATGTTTTGAGCTTATATTTTGATAACATTCTAGCACTGAGTAGGCATGTACAGATCGCTTCTGGGACCCATAAATATCGAATTTTCGGGTGTTTTGAGGTTGAATTTGGGATATAAACGGGTGCAGAATATGCATGCACATATCGACATTTGGGCACCTAAAATATCGATTTTTAGTATGTTTTGGGCCTGTATTTTGAAAATATTCTAACACGGAGTAGGCATGTACAGATCGCTTCTGGGAACCCAAAATATCGAATTTTCGGGTGTTTTGGGCCTGAATTTTTTATATCGACTTTGGGCACCTAAAATATCAATTTTCAGCATGTTTTGGGCCTATATTTTGAAAATATTCTAGCACTGAGTAGACATGTACAGATCGCTTCTGGGCCCCCAAAATATCGAATTTTCGGGTTTTTGGAGCCTGAATTTGAGATATAAACGAGTACTGAAGATGAATGCACATATCGATTTTTTGCACCTAAAATATCGATTTAGAGCATGTTTTGGGTCTGTAGCTTGAGAACATTCTAACTAGGAGTAGGAATGTACAGATCGCTTCTAGGCCCCAAAAATACCGAATTTTCGGGTGTTTTTAGCCTCAATTTGAGATATAAACTGGTACAGAAGATGCATGCACATATTGACTGTGGACACATAAAATATCGATTTTAGCATGTTTTGAGCTTATATTTTGAAAACATTCTAGCACTGAGTAGACATGTACAGATCGCTTCTGGGACCCCGAAATATTGAATTTTCGGGAGTTTTGAGGTTGAATTTGGGATATAAACGGGTGCAGAAGATTCATACACATATTGACTTTGGGCACCTAAAATATCGATTTTCAGCATGTTTTGGGCCTGTATCCGAGTAGGTATGTACAGATCGCTTCTGGGACACCAAAATATCGAATTTTCGGGTGTTTGGAGCCTGAATTTGAGATATAAACTGGTACAGAAGATGCATGCACATATTGACTTTGGGCAACTAAAATATCGAATTTCAGCATGTTTTTGGCCTGTATTTTGAAAATACTCTAACACGGAGTAGGCATATTCAGATCGCTTCTGGGACCCCAAAATATCAAATTTTCGGGTGTTTTGGGCCAGAATTTGAGATATCGACTTTGGGCACCTAAAATATCGATTTTTAGCATGTTTCGGGCCTATATTTTGAAAATATTCTAGCACTGAGTGGGCATGTACAGATCGCTTCTGGGACCCCAAAATATCGAATTTTCGGGTTTTTTGAGCCTGAATTTGAGATATAAACGGGTACAGAAGATGCATGCACATATTTGTTTTGGGCACCTAAAATATCGATTTTCAGCATGTTTTGGGCCGGTATTTTGAAAATTCTCTAACACGGAGTAGGCATGTACAGATCGCTTCTGGGACACCAAAATATCGAGTTTTCGGGTATTTTGAGCCTGAATTTGAGATATAAACGGATACAGAAGATGCATTCACATATTGACTTTGGGCACCTAAAATATCGATTTTCAGCATGCTTTGGGGCTGTATTTTGAAAATACTCTAACACGGAGTAGGCATGTACAGATCGCTTCTGGGACCCCAAAATATCGAATTTTCAGGTGTTTTAAGACTGAATATGAGATATAAACTGGTAATGAAGATGCATGCACATATCGACTTTTGAGCACCTAAAATATCGATTTTGAGCATGTTTTGGGTCTGTATCTTGAAAACATTCTAACTAGGAGTAGGCATGTACAGATCGCTTCTAGGACCAAAAAATACCGAATTTTCGGGTGTTTTGAGCCTCAATTTGAGATATAAACGGGTTCAGAAGATGCATGCACATATCGACTTTGGACACTTAAAATATCGATTTTTAGCATGTTTTGAGCCTATATTTTGAAAAAATTCTAGCACTGAGTAGGCATGTACAGATCGCTTCTGGGACCCAAAAATATCAAATTTTCGGGTGTTTTGAGCCTGAATTTGGGATATAAACGGGTGCTGAAAAACCATACACATATTGACTTTGGGCACCAAAAATATCGGTTTTCAGCATGTTTTGGGCCTGTATCTGAGTAGGCATGTACAGATCGCTTCTAGGACACCAAAATATCGAATTTTCGGGCGTTTGGAGCCTGAATTTGAGATATAAACTGGTACAGAAGATGCATGCACATATTGACTTTGGGCTACTAAAATATCGATTTTAGCATGTTTTGAGCTTATATTTTGAAAACATTCTAGCACTGAGTAGACATGTACAGATCGCTTCTGGGACCCCGAAATATTGAATTTTCGGGAGTTTTGAGGTTGAATTTGGGATATAAACGGGTGCAGAAGATTCATACACATATTGACTTTGGGCACCTAAAATATCGATTTTCAGCATGTTTTGGGCCTGTATCCGAGTAGGCATGTACAGATCGCTTCTGGGACACCAAAATATCGAATTTTCGGGTGTTTGGAGCCTGAATTTGAGATATAAACTGGTACAGAAGATGCATGCACATATTGACTTTGGGCAACTAAAATATCGATTTTCAGCATGTTTTTGGCCTGTATTTTGAAAATACTCTAACACGGAGTAGGCATGGTCAGATCGCTTCTGGGACCTCAAAATATCAAATTTTCGGGTGTTTTCTGCCAGAATTTGAGATATCGACTTTGGGCACCTAAAATATCTATTTTTAGCATGTTTCGGGCCTATATTTTGAAAATATTCTAGCACTGAGTGGGCATGTACAGATCGCTTCTGGGACCCCAAAATATCGAATTTTCGGGTTTTTTGAGCCTGAATTTGAGATATAAACGGGTACAGAAGATGCATGCACATATTTGTTTTGGGCACCTAAAATATCGATTTTCAGCATGTTTTGGGCCGGTATTTTGAAAATTCTCGAACACGGAGGAGGCATGTACAGATCGCTTCTGGGACACCAAAATATCGAGTTTTCGGGTATTTTGAGCCTGAATTTGAGATATAAACGGGTACAGAAGATGCATGCACATATTGACTTTGGGCACCTAAAATATCGATTTTCAGCATGCTTTGGGGCTGTATTTTGAAAATACTCTAACACGGAGTAGGCATGTACAGATCGCTTCTGGGACCCCAAAATATCGAATTTTCAGGTGTTTTAAGCCTGAATACGAGATATAAACTGGTAATGAAGATGCATGCACATATCGACTTTTGAGCACCTAAAATATCGATTTTGAGCATGTTTTGGGTCTGTATCTTGAAAACATTCTAACTAGGAGTAGGCAGGTACAGATCGCTTCAAGGACCCCAAAATACCGAATTTTCGGGTGTTTTGAGCCTCAATTTGAGATATAAACGGGTTCAGAAGATTCATGCACATATCGACTTTGGACACTTAAAATATCGATTTTTAGCATGTTTTGAGCCTATATTTTGAAAACATTCTAGCACTGAGTAGGCATGTCCAGATCGCTTCTGGGACCCAAAATTATCGAATTTTCGGGTGTTTTGAGCCTGAATTTGAGATATAAACGGGTACTGAAGATGCATACACATATTGACTTTTGGGCACCAAAAATATCGATTTGGAGCATGTTTTGGGTCTGTAACTTCAAAACATTATAACTAGGAGTAGGCATGTACAAATCGCTTTTAGGACCAAATAATACCGAGATTTCGGGGGTTTTGAGCCTGAATTTGAGATATAAACGGGTACAGAAGATGCATGCACATATCGACTTAGTACACTTAAAATATCGATTTCTAGCATGTTTTATGCTTATATTTTGAAAACATTCTAGCACTGAGTAGGCATGTACAGATCGCTTCTGGGACCCATAAATATCGAATTTTCGGGTGTTTTGAGGTTAAATTTGGGATATAAACGGGTGTAGAATATGCATGCACATATCGACTTTTGGGCACCTAAAATATCGATTTTTAGTATGCTTTGGGCCTGTATTTTGAAAATATTTAAACACAGAGTAGGCATGTACAGATCGCTTCAGGGAACCCAAAATATCGAATTTTCGGGTTTTTTGGGACTGAATTTTTTATATCAACTTTGGTCAACTAAAATATCGATTTTTAGCATGTTTTGAGCCTATATTTTGAAAATAATCTAGCACTGAGTAGGCATGTACTGATCGCTTCTGGGCCCCCAAAATATCGAATTTTCGGTTGTTTGGAGCCTGAATTTGAGATATAAACGAGTACTGAAGATGCATGCACATATCGACTTTTTGCACCTAAAATATCGATTTAGAGCATGTTTTGGGTCTGTAGCTTGAGAACATTCTAACTATAAGTAGGCATGTACAGATCGCTTCTAGGCCCCAAAAATACCGAATTTTCGGGTGTTTTTAGCCTCAATTTGAGATATAAACTGGTACAGAAGATGCATGCACATATTGACTTTGGACACATAAAATATCGATTTTAGCATGTTTTTTTGCTTATATTTTGAAAACATTCTAGCACTGAGTAGACATGTACAGATCGCTTCTGGGACCCCAAAATATCGAATTTTCGGGTGTTTTGAGGTTGAATTTGGGATATAAACGGGTGCAGAAGATTCATACACATATTGACTTTGGGCACCTAAAATATCGATTTTCAGCATGTTTTGGGCCTGTATATGAGTAGGCATGTACAGATCGCTTCTGGGACACCAAAATATCGAATTTTCCGGTGTTTGGAGCCTGAATTTAAGATATAAACTGGTACAGAAGATGCATGCACATATTGACTTTGGGCAACTAAAATATCGATTTTCAGCATGTTTTTGGCCTGTATTTTGAAAATACTCTAACACGGAGTAGGCATGTACAGATCGCTTCTGGGACCCCAAAATATCGAATTTTCGGTTGTTTTGGGCCAGAATTTGAGATATCGACTTTGGGCACCTAAAATATCGATATTTAGCATGTTTCGGGCCTATATTTTAAAAATATTCTAGCACTGAGCAGCCATGTACAGATCGCTTCTGGGACCCCAATATATCGAATTTTCGGGTGTTTTGAGCCTGAATTTGAGATATAAACGGGTACAGAAGATGCATGCACATATTGACTTTGGGCACGTAAAATATCGATTTTCAGCATGTTTTGGATCTGTATTTTGAAAATACTCTAACACGGAGTAGGCATGTACAGATCGCTTCTGGGACCCCAAAATATCGAATTTTCGAGTGTTTTAAGCCTGAATATGAGATATAAACTGGTACTGAAGATGCATGCACATATCGACTTCTGAGCACCTAAAATATCGATTTTGAGCATGTTTTGGGTCTGTATCCGGAAAACATTCTAACTAGGAGTAGGCATGTACAGATCGCTTCTAGGACCCAAAAATACCGAATTTTTGGGTGTTTTGAGCCTCAATTTGAGATATAAACGGGTACAGAAGATGCATGCACATATCGACTTTGGACACTTAAAATATTGATTTTTAGCATGTTTTGAGCCTATATTTTGAAAACATTCTAGCACTGAGTAGGCATGTACAGATCGCTTCTGGGACCCATAAATATCGAATTTTCGGGTGTTTTGAGGTTAAATTTGGGATATAAACGGGTGCAGAATATGCATGCACATATCGACTTTTGGGCACCTAAAATATCGAATTTTAGTATGCTTTGGGCCTGTATTTTGAAAATATTTAAACACGGAGTAGGCATGTACAGATCGCTTCAGGGAACCCAAAATATCGAATTTTCGGGTTTTTTGGGCCTGAATTTTTTATATCAACTTTGGTCAACTAAAATATCGATTTTTAGCATGTTTTGAGCCTATATTTTGAAAATAATCTAGCACTGAGTAGGCATGTACTGATCGCTTCTGGGCCCCCAAAATATCGAATTTTCGGTTGTTTGGAGCCTGAATTTGAGATATAAACGAGTACTGAAGATGCATGCACATATCGACTTCTGAGCACCTAAAATATCGATTTTGAGCATGTTTTGGGTCTGTATCTGGAAAACATTCTAACTAGGAGTAGGCATGTACAGATCGCTTCTAGGACCCAAAAATACCGAATTTTTGGGTGTTTTTAGCCTCAATTTGAGGTATAAACGGGTACAGAAGATGCATGCACATATCGACTTTGGACACTTAAAATATTGATTTTTAGCATGTTTTGAGCCTATATTTTGAAAACATTCTAGCACTGAGTAGGCATGTACAGATCGCTTCTGGGACCCAAAAATATCGAATTTTCGGGTGTTTTGAGGTTGAATTTGAGATATAAACGGGTCCTGAAAATGCATACACATATTGACTTTGGGCACCTAAAATATCGATTTTCAGCATGTTTTGGGTCTGTATCTGAGTAGGCATGTACAGATCGCTATTGGTACCCTAAAATATCGAATTTTCGGGTGTTTGGAGCCTGAATTTGAGATATAAACGGGTACAGAAGATGCATGCACATATCGACTTTTGGGAACCTAAAAGATTGATTTTAAGTATGTTTTGGGCCTGTATTTTGAAAATACTCTAACACGGAGTAGGCATGTACAGATTGCTTTTGGGACCCCAAAATATCGAATTTTCTGGTGTTTTGGGCTAGAATTTGAGATATCGACTTTGGGCACCTAAAGTATCGATTTTTAGCATGATTTGGGCCTAAATTTTGAAAATATTCTAGCACTGAGTAGGCATGTACAGATCGCTTCTGGGACCCCAAAATATCGAATTTTCTGGTGTTTTGAGCCTGAATTTGAGATATAAACGGGTACAGAAGATGCATGCACATATTGACTTTGAGCACCTAAAATATCGATTTTCAGCATGTTTTGGGCCTGTAATTTCAAAAAACTCTAAAACTGAGTTGGCATGTACAGATCGCTTCTGGGACCCATAAATATCGAATTTTCTGGTGTTTTGAGGTTGAATTTGGGATATAAACGGGTGCAGAATATGAATGCACATATCGACTTTTGGGCACCTAAAATATCGATTTTGAGCATGTTTTGGGTCTGTATCTTAAAAACATTCTAACTAGGAGTATGAATGTACAGATCGCTTCTAGGATCCAAAAATACCGAATTTTCGGGTGTTTTGAGCCTGAATTTGGGATATAAACGGGTACAGAAGATGCATGCACATATTGACTTTGGACAACTAAAATATCGATTTTCAGCATGTTTTAGACCTGTATTTTGAAAATACTCTAACACGGAGTAGGCATGTACAGATCGCTTCTGGGACCACAAAATATCGAATTTTCGGGTGTTTTGAGCCTTAATTTGAGATATAAACGGGTACAAAAGATGCATGCACATATTTGTTTTGGGCACCTAAAATATCAATTTTCAGCATGTTTTCGGCCTGTATTTTGAAAATACTCTAACACGGAGTAGGCATGTACAGATCGCTTCTGGGACCCCAAAATATCGAATTGTCGGGTGTTTTGGGCCTGAATTTGAGATATCGACTTTGGGCACCTAAAATATCGATTTTTAGCATGTTTTGGGTCTGTAACTCGAAAACATTCTAACAAGGAGTAGGTATGTAAAAATTGCTTTTAGGACCAAAATATACCGAATTTTCGGGGGTTTTGAGTCTGAACTTGAAATATAAACGGGTACAGAAGATGCATGCACATATCGACTTAGTACTCTTAAAATATCGATTTGTAGCATGTTTTGAGCTTATATTTTGAAAACATTCTAGCACGGAGTAGGCATGTACAGATCGCTTCTGGGACCAATAAATATCGAATTTTCGGGTGTTTTGAGGTTGAATTTGGGATATAAACGGGTGCAGAATATGCATGCACATATTGACTTTGGGCAACTAAAATATCGATTTTCAGCATGTTTTGGGCCAGTATTTTGAAAATACTCTAACACGGAGTAGGCATTTACAGATCGCTTCTGGGACCCCAAAATATCGAATTTTCGGGTATTTCGGGCCTGAATTTGAGATATCGACTTTGGGCACCCAAAATATCGATTTTTAACATGTTTTGGGCCTATATTTTGAAAATATTCTAGCAATGAGTAGGCATGTACAGATCGCTTCTGGGACCCCCAAATATCGAATTTTCAGGTGTTTTGAGCCTGAATATGAGATATAAACGGGTAGAGAAGATACACGCACATATTGACCTTGGGCACCTAAAATATCGATTTTCAGCATGTTTTGAGCCTATATTTTGAAAACATTCTTGTACTGAGTAGGCATGTACAGATCGCTTCTGGGACCCAAAAATATCTTATTTTCGGGTATTTTGAGGTTGAATTTTGGATATAAACGTGTGCTGAAAATGCATACACATATTGACTTTGGGCACCTAAAATATCGATTTTTAGCATGTTTTGGGCCTGTATCTGAGTAGGCATGTCCAGATTGCTTCTGGGACCCTAAAATATCGAATTTTTGGGTGTTTTGGGCCTGAATTTAAGATATCGACTTTCGGCACCTAAAATATCGATTTTTAGTATGTTTTGGGCCTATATTTTGAAAATATTCTAGCACTGAGCATGCATGTACAGATCGCTTCTGGGACCCCAATATATCGAATTTTTGGGTGTCTTGAGCTTGAATTTGAGATATAAACGGGTACAGAAGATGCATGCACATATTGACTTAGGGCACCTAAAATATCGATTTTCAGCATGTTTTGGGCCTGTATCTGAGTAGGCATGTACAGATCGCTTCTGGGAAACCAAAATATCGAAATTTCGGGTGTTTGTAGCCTGAATTTAAGATCTAAACGGGTACAGAAGATACATGCACATATCGACTTTTATCACCAAAAAGATCGATTTTCAGTATGTTATGGGCCTGTATTTTGAAAATACTCCAACACGGAGTAGGCATGTACAGATTGCTTTTGGGACCACAAAATATCGAATTTTTGGGTGTTTTGGGCCTGAATATGAGATATCGGCTTTGGGCACCTAAAATATAGATTTTTAGCTTGTTTTGGGTCTATTTTTTGAAAATATTCTAGCACTGAGTAGGCATGTACAGATCGCTTCTGGGACCCCAAAATATCGAATTGTCGGGTGTTTTCAGCCTGAATATGAGATATAAACGGGTACTGAAGGTGCATGCACATATCGACTTTTGGGCACCTAAAATATCGATTTTGAGCATGTTTTGGGTCTGTATCTTGAAAACATTCTAACTAGGAGTAGACATGTACAGTTCGATCTAGGACCCAAAAATACCGAATTTTCGGGTGTTTTGAGCCTGAATTTGAGATATAAACGGGTACAGAACATGCATGCACATATCGACTTTGGACACTTAAAATATCGATTTTGAGCATGTTTTGAGCCTATATTTTGAAAACATTCTAGCACTGAGTAAGCATATACAGATCACTTCTGGGACCCAAAAATATCGAATTTTCGGGTGTTTGGAGCCTGAATTTGGGATATAAACGGGTTCTGAAAATGCATGCACATATCGACCTTTGTGCACCTAAAAGATCGATTTTAAGTATGTTTTGGGCCTGTATTTTGAAAATACTCTAACACGGAGTAGGCATGTACAGTTCGCTTCTGGGACCCCAAAATATCAAATTTTCGGTTGTTTTAGGCCTGAATTTGAGATATCGACTTTTGGCACCTAAAATATCGATTTTTAGCATGTTTTGGGCCTGTATTTAAAAAATACTCTAACACGGAGTAGGGATGTTCAGATCGCTTCTAGGACCCCAAAATATCAAATTTTCGGGTGTTTTCAGCCTAAATATGAGATATAAACGGGTACCGAAGGTGCATGCACATATCGACTTTTGGGCACCTAAAATATCAAATTTTGAGCATGTTTTGTGTCTGTATCTTGTAAACATTCTAACTAGGAGTAGGCATGTACAGATCGCTTCTGGGACCCGAAAATATCGAAAATTCGGGTGTTTTGAGCCTGAATTTGAGATATAAACAGGTGCTGAAGATGCATGCACATATCGACTTTGGACACCTAAAATATCGATTTTCAGCATGTTTTGAGCCTATATTTTGAAAACATTCTAGCACTGAGTAGGCATGTACAGATCGCTTCTGGGACCCAAAAATATCGAATTTTTGGGTGTTTTGAGGTTGAATTTGGGATATAAACGGGTGCTGAAGATGCATACACATACTGACTTTGGGCACATAAAATATCGATTTTCAGCATGTTTTGGGCCTGTATCTGAGTAGGCATGTACAGATCGCTTCTGACACCCCAAAATATCAAATTTTCGGGAGATTGGAGCCTGAATTTGAGATATAAACTGGTACAGAATATGCATGCACATATCGAATTTTGGGCACCTAAAAGATCGATTTTCAGTATGTTTTGGGCCTGTATTTTGAAAATACTCTAACAATGAGTAGGCATATACAGATCGCTTCTGGGACCCCAAAATATCGAATTGTCGGGTGTTTTCAGCCTGAATATGAGATATAAACGGGCACTGAAGGTGCATGCACATATCGACTTTTGGGCACCTAAAATATCGATTTTGAGCATGTTTTGGGTCTGTATCTTGAAAACATTCTAACTAGGAGTAGGCATGTACAGTTCGTTCTAGGACCCAAAAATAACGAATTTTCGGGTGTTTTGAGCCTGAATTTGAGATATAAACGGGTACAGAACATGCATGCACATATCGACTTTGGACACTTAAGATATTGATTTTTAGCATGTTTTGAGCCTATATTTTGAAAACATTCTAGCACTGAGTAAGCATGTACAGATCGCTTCTGGGAACCCAAAATATCAAATTGTCGGTTGTTTTGGGCCTGAATTTGAGATATCGACTTTGGGCACCTAAAATATCGATTTTTGCATGTTTTGGGCCAATATTTCTAAAATATTCTAGCACTGAGTAGGCATGTACAGATCGCTTCTGGGACCCCAAAATATGGAATTTTCGGGTGTTTTGAGCCTGAACATGAGATATAAACGGGTACAGAAGATGCATGCACATATTGACTTTGGGCACCTAAAATATCGATTTTGAGCATGTTTTGGGACTGTATTTTAAAAATACTCTAACACGGAGTAGGGATGTACAGATCGCTTCTGGGACCCTAAAATATCAAATTTTCTGGTGTTTTCAGCCTGAATATGAGATATAAACGGGTACTGAAGGTGCATGCACATATCGACTTTTGGGCACCTAAAATATCGATTTTGAGCATGTTTTGGGTCTGTATCTTGTAAACATTCTAACTAGGAGGAGGCATGTACAGATCGCTTCTGGGACCCAAAAATATCGAATTTTCGGGTGTTTTGAGGTTGATTTGGGATATAAACGGGTACAGAAGATGCATGCATATATCGACTTTGGACACTTAAAATATTGATTTTTAGCATGTTTTGAGCCTATATTTTGAAAACATTCTAGCACTGAGTAGGCATGTACAGATTGCTTCTGGGACCCAAAAATATCGAATTTTCGGGTGTTTTGAGGTTGAATTTGGGATATAAACGGGTGCTGAAAATGCATACACATATTGACTTTGGGCACCTAAAATATCGATTTTCATCATGTTTTGGGCCTGTATCTGAGTAGGCATGTACAGATTGCTTCTGTGACCTCTAAGTATCGTATTTTCGGGTGTTTGGGGCCTGAATTTGAGATATAAACGGGTACAGAAGATACATGCACATATCGAATTTTGGGCACCTAAAAGATCGATTTTAAGTATGTTCTGGGCCTGTATTTTGAAAATACTCTAACACGGAGTAGGCATGTTCAGATCGCTTCTGGGACCCCGAAATATCGAATTTTCGGGTGTTTTGGGCCTGAATTTGAGATATAGACTTGGGGCACCTAAAATATTGATTTTTAGCATGTTTTGGGCCTATATTTTGAAACTATTCTAGCACTGAGTAGGCATGTACAGATAGCTTCTGGGACTCCAAAATATCGAATTTTCGGGTGTTTTGAGCCTGAATTTGAGATAAAAACGGGTACAGAAGATGCATGCACATATTGACTTTGGACACTTAAAATATCAATTTTTAGCATGTTTTGAGCCAATATTTTGAAAACATTCTAGCACTGAGTAGGCATGTACAGATCGCTTCTGGGACTCAAATATATCAAATTTTCGGGTGTTTTGAGGTTGAATTTGGGATATAAACGTGTGCAGAAGATGCATACACATATTAACTTTAGGCACCTAAATTATCGTTTTTTAGCATGTTTTGGGCCTGTATCTGAGTAGGCATGTACAGATCGCTTCTGGGACCCCAAAATATCGAATTTTCGGGTGTTTGGAGCCTGAATTTGTGATATAAACGGGTACAGAAGGTTCATACACATATCGACTTTTGGGCACTTGAAAGATCGATTTTCAGTATGTTTTGGGCCTGTATTTTAAAAATACTCTAACACTGAGTAGGCATGTACAGATCGCTTTTGGGACCCCAAAATATCGAATTTTCGGGTGTTTTGGGACTGAATTTGAGATATAAACGGGTGCAGAAGATGCAAACACATGTTGACTTTGGTCACCTAAAATATCGATTTTCAGCTTGTTTTGGGCCTGTATTTTGAAAATACTCTAACACGGAGTAAGCAAGTACAGATCGCTTCTGGGACCCCAAAATATCGAATTTTCGGGTGTTTGGGGCCTGAATTTGAGATATAAACGGGTACAGAAGATGCAGGCACATATCGACTTTTGGGCACCTAAAAAATCGATTTTCAGTATGTTTTGGGCCTGTATTTTGAAAATACTCTAACACGGAGTAGGCATGTACAGTTCGTATCTGGGACCCCCAAATATGGAATTTTCGGGTGTTTTGGGCCTGAATTTGAAATATCGACGTTGGGCACCTAAAATATCGATTTTCAGCTTGTTTTGGGCCTGTATTTTGAAAATACTCTAACACGGAGTAAGCAAGTACAGATCGCTTCTGGGACACCAAAATATCGAATTTTCGGGTGTTTGGAGCCTGAATTTGAGATATAAACGGGTACAGAAGATACATGCACATATCGACTTTGGACACTTAAAATATCGATTTTTAGCATGTTTTGAGCCTATATTTTGAAAACATTCTAGCACTGACTAGACATGTACAGATCGCTTCTGGGACCCTAAATTATCGAATTTTCGGGTGTTTTGAGGTTGAATTTGAGATATAAACGAGTGCAGAAGATTCATACACATGTTCAATTTGGGTTCCTAAAATATCAATTTTTAGCATGTTTTGGGCCTGCATCTGAGTAGGCATGTACAGATCGCTTCTGGGACCCCAAAATATCGAATTTTCGGGTGTTTTGAGTCTGAATTTGAGATATAAACGGGTACAGAAGATGCATGCACATATCGACTTTTGGGCACCTAAAAGATCTATTTTCAGTATGTTTTGGGCCTGTATTTTGAAAATACTCTAAAACGGAGTAGGCATGTACAGTTCGCTTCTGGGACTCCAAAATATCGAATTTTAGGGTGTTTTGGGCCTGAATTTGAGATATAGACTTGGGGCACCTAATATATCGATTTTTAGCATGTTTTGGGCCTATATTTTGAAAATATTCTAGCACTAAGTAGGCATGTACAGATCACTTCTGGGACCCCAAAATATCGAATTTTCGGGTGTTTTGAGCCTGAATTTGAGATATAAACGGGTACAGATGATGCATGCAAATTTCTACTTTGGACATTTAAAATATCGATTTTTAGCATGTTTTGAGCCTATATTTTGAAAAAATTCTAGCACTAAGTAGGCATGTACAGATCCCTTCTGGGACCC
This sequence comes from Petrolisthes cinctipes, assembly GCA_033782935.1. Lineage (NCBI taxonomy): Eukaryota > Metazoa > Arthropoda > Malacostraca > Decapoda > Porcellanidae > Petrolisthes > Petrolisthes cinctipes. The sequence continues at coordinate 1,176,784 of JAWQEG010000060.1, forward strand.
AAAAATATCGAATTTTCGGGTGTTTTGAGGTTGAATTTGGGATATAAACGGGTGCAGAAGATGCATACACATGTTGACTTTGGTCACCTAAAATATCGATTTTCAGCTTGTTTTGGGCCTGTATTTTGAAAATACTCTAACACGGAGTAAGCAAGTACAGATCGCTTCTGGGACCCCAAAATATCGAATTTTCGGGTGTTTTGAGCCTGAATTTGAGATATAAACGGGTACAGAAGATTCATCCACATATCGACTTTTGGGCACCTATAAGATTGATTTTTACTATGTTTTGAGCTTGTACTTTGAAAATACTCTAACACGGAGTAGGCATGTACAGTTTGCTTCTGGGACCCCAAAATATCGAATTTTCGGGTGTTTTGGGCCTGAATTTAAAATATCGACGTTGGGCACCTAAAATATCGATTTTTAGCATGTTTTGGGCCTATATTTTGAAAATATTCTAGCACTGAGTAGGCATGTACAAATCGCTTGTGGGACCCAAAAATACCGAATTTTCGGGTGTTTTGAGCCTGAATTTGAGATATAAACGGGTACAGAAGATGCATGCACATATCGACTTTGGACACTTAAAATATCGATTTTTAGCATGTTTTGAGCCTATATTTTGAAAACATTCTAGCACTGACTAGACATGTACAGATCGCTTCTGGGACCCAAAATTATCGAATTTTCGGGTGTTTTGAGGTTGAATTTGAGATATAAACGAGTGCAGAATATTCATACACATGTTCAATTTGGGTACCTAAAATATCGATTTTTAGCATGTTTTGGGCCTGCATCTGAGTAGGCATGTACAGATCGCTTCTGGGACCCCAAAATATCGAATTATCGGGTGTTTGGAGGCTGGATTTGAGATATAAACGGGTACAGAAGATGCATGCACATATCGACTTTTGGGCACCTAAAAGATCGATTTTCAGTATGTTTTGGGCCTGTATTTTGAAAATACTCTAAAACGGAGTAGGCATGTACAGTTCGCTTCTGGGACTCCAAAATATCGATTTTTAGGGTGTTTTGGGCCTGAATTTGAGATATCGACTTTGGGCACCTAAAATATCGATTTTTAGCATGTTTTGGGCCTATATTTTGAAAATATTCTAGCACTAAGTAGGCATGTACAGATCACTTCTGGGACCACAAAATATCGAATTTTCGGGTGTTTTGAGCCTGAATTAGAGATAAAAACGGGTACAGATGATGCATGCACATTTCTACTTTTGACACTTAAAATATTGATTTTTAGCATGTTTTGAGCCTATATTTTGAAAAAATTCTAGCACTAAGTAGGCATGTACAGATCGCTTCTGGGACCCAAATATATCAAATTTTCGGGTGTTTTGAGGTTGAATTTGGGATATAAACGTGTGCAGAAGATGCATACACATATTGACTTTGGGCACCTAAATTATCGTTTTTTAGCATGTTTTGGGCCTGTATCTGAGTAGGCATGTACAGATCGCTTCTGGAACCCCAAAATATAGAATTTTCGGGTGTTTGGAGCCTGAATTTGGGATATAAACGGGTACAGAAGGTTCATACACATATCGACTTTTGGGCACTTGAAAGATCGATTTTCAGTATGTTTTGGGCCTGTATTTTGAAAATACTCTAACACTGAGTAGGCATGTACAGATCGCTTTTGGGACCCCAAAATATCGAATTTTCGGGTGTTTTGGGACTGAATTTGAGATATAAACGGGTGCAGAAGATGCAAACACATGTTGACTTTGGTCACCTAAAATATCGATTTTCAGCTTGTTTTGGGCCTGTATTTTGAAAATACTCTAGCACGGAGTAAGCAAGTACAGATCGCTTCTGGGACCCCAAAATATCGAATTTTCGGGTGTTTTGAGCCTGAATTTGAGATATAAACGAGTACAGAAGATTCATCCACATATCGACTTTTGGGCACCAATAAGATCGATTTTCAGTATGTTTTGAGCTTGTATTTTGAAAATACTCTAACACGGAGTAGGCATGTACAGTTCGCTTCTGGGACCCCAAAATATTGAATATTCGGGTGTTTTGGGCCTGAAAATGAGATATTGACTTTGGATACCTAAAATATCGATTTTTAGCCTATATCTTGAAAATATTCTAGAACTGAGTAGGCATGTACCGATCGTTTCTGGGACCCCGAAATATCGAATTTTCTGGTGTTTTGAGCCTGAATTTGAGATATAAACGGGTACAGAATATGCATGAACATATTGACTTTGGGCACCTAAAATATCGATTTTCAGCATGTTTTGGGCCTGTATTTTGAAAATGCTCTAACACGGAGTAGGCATGTACAGATCGCTTCTAGGACCCAAAAATACCAAATTTTCGGGTGTTTTGAGCCAGAATTTGAGATATAAACGGGTACAGAAGATGCATGCAGATATCGACCTAGGACACTTAAAATATCGATTTTTTGCATGTTTTAAGACTATATTTTGAAAACATTCTAGCACTGAGTAGGCATTTACAGATTGCTTCTGGGACCGAAAAATATCGAATTTTCGGGTGTTATGAGGTTGAATTTGGGATATAAAAGGGTACAGAAGATGCATGCACATATTGACTTTGGACACTTAAAATATCAATTTTTAGCATGTTTTGGGCCTGTATCTGAGTAGACATGTACAGATTGCTTCTGGGACCTCTAAATATCGTATTTTCGGATGTTTGGGGCCTGAATTTGAGATATAAACGGGTACAGAAGATACATGCACATATCGAATTTTGGGCACCTAAAAGATCGATTTTAAGTATATTCTGGGCCTGTATTTTGAAAATACTCTAACACGGAGTAGGCATGTTCAGATCGCTTCTGGGACCCCAAAATATCGAATTTTCGGGTGTTTTGGGCCTGAATTTGAGATATAAACGGGTACAGAAGGTTCATACACATATCGACTTTTGGGCACTTGAAAGATCGATTTTCAGTATGTTTTGGGCCTGTATTTTGAAAATACTCTAACACTGAGTAGGCATGTACAGATCGCTTTTGGGACCCCAAAATATCGAATTTTCGGGTGTTTTGGGACTGAATTTGAGATATAAACGGGTGCAGAAGATGCAAACACATGTTGACTTTGGTCACCTAAAATATCGATTTTCAGCTTGTTTTGGGCCTGTATTTTGAAAATACTCTAGCACGGAGTAAGCAAGTACAGATCGCTTCTGGGACCCCAAAATATCGAATTTTCGGGTGTTTTGAGCCTGAATTTGAGATATAAACGAGTACAGAAGATTCATCCACATATCGACTTTTGGGCACCAATAAGATCGATTTTCAGTATGTTTTGAGCTTGTATTTTGAAAATACTCTAACACGGAGTAGGCATGTACAGTTCGCTTCTGGGACCCCAAAATATTGAATATTCGGGTGTTTTGGGCCTGAATTTGAGATATTGACTTTGGATACCTAAAATATCGATTTTTAGCCTATATCTTGAAAATATTCTAGAACTGAGTAGGCATGTACCGATCGTTTCTGGGACCCCGAAATATCGAATTTTCTGGTGTTTTGAGCCTGAATTTGAGATATAAACGGGTACAGAATATGCATGACATATTGACTTTGGGCACCTAAAATATCGATTTTCAGCATGTTTTGGGCCTGTATTTTGAAAATGCTCTAACACGGAGTAGGCATGTACAGATCGCTTCTAGGACCCAAAAATACCAAATTTTCGGGTGTTTTGAGCCAGAATTTGAGATATAAACGGGTACAGAAGATGCATGCAGATATCGACTTTGGACACTTAAAATATCGATTTTTTGCATGTTTTAAGACTATATTTTGAAAACATTCTAGCACTGAGTAGGCATTTACAGATTGCTTCTGGGACCGAAAAATATCGAATTTTCGGGTGTTTTGAGGTTGAATTTGGGATATAAAAGGGTACAGAAGATGCATGCACATATTGACTTTGGACACTTAAAATATCAATTTTTAGCATGTTTTGGGCCTGTATCTGAGTAGACATGTACAGATTGCTTCTGGGACCTCTAAATATCGTATTTTCGGATGTTTGGGGCCTGAATTTGAGATATAAACGGGTACAGAAGATACATGCACATATCGAATTTTGGGCACCTAAAAGATCGATTTTAAGTATATTCTGGGCCTGTATTTTGAAAATACTCTAACACGGAGTAGGCATGTTCAGATCGCTTCTGGGACCCCAAAATATCGAATTTTCGGGTGTTTTGGGCCTGAATTTGAGATAAAAACGGGTACAGAAGATGCATGCACATATTGACTTTGGACACTTAAAATATCAATTTTTAGCATGTTTTGGGTCTGTATCTTGAAAACATTCTAACTAGGAATAGGCATGTACAGATCGCTTCTGGGACCCAAAAATATCGAATTTTCGGGAGTTTTGAGGTTGAATTTGGGATATAAACGGGAGCAGAAGATGCATGCACATATCGACTTTTGGGCACCAAAAAGATCGATTTTCAGTATGTTTTGGGCCTGTATTTTGAAAATGCTCTAAAACGGAGTAGGCATGTACAGATCGCTTCTGGGAACCCAAAATATTGAATTTTCGGGTGTTTTCGGCCTGTATTTGAGATATCGACTTTGGACACCTAAAATAAAGATTTTTAGCATGTTTTGGGCCTATGTTTTGAAAATATTCTAGCACTGAGTAGGCATGTACAGATCGCTTCTGGGACCAAAAAATATCGAATTTTCGGTTGTTTTGAGGTTGATTTGGGATATAAACGGGTACAGAAGATGCATGCACAGATTGACTTTGAGCACCTAAAATATCGATTTTCATCATGTTTTGGGCCTGTATCTGAGTAGGCATGTACAGATTGCTTCTGGGACTCCAAAATATCGTATTTTCGGGTGTTTTGGGCCTGAATTTGAGATATAAACGGGTACAGAAGATACATGCACATATCTACTTTTGGGCACCTAAAAGATCGATTTTAAGTATGTTTTGGGCCTGTATTTTGAAAATACTCTAACACGGAGTAGGCATGTTCAGATCGCTTCTGGGACCCCAAAATATCGAATTTTCGGGTGTTTTGGGCCTGAATTTGAGATATAGACTTGGGGCACCTAAAATATTGATTTTTAGCATGTTTTGGGCCTATGTTTTTAAACTATTCTAGCACTGAGTAGGCATGTACAGATTGCTTCTGGGACTCCAAAATATCAAATTTTCGGGTGTTTTGAGCCTGAATTTGAGATAAAAACGGGTACAGAAGATGCATGCACATATTGACTTTGGACACTTAAAATATCGATTTTTAGCATGTTTTGAGCCAATATTTTGAAAACATTCTAGCACTGAGTAGGCATGTACAGATCGCTTCTGGGACCCAAATATATCAAATTTTCGGGTGTTTTGAGGTTGAATTTGGGATATAAACGTGTGCAGAAGATGCATACACATATTGACTTTGGGCACCTAAATTATCGTTTTTTAGCATGTTTTGGGCCTGTATCTGAGTAGGCATGTACAGATTGCTTCTGGGACCCCAAAATATCGAATTTTCGGGTGTTTGGAGCCTGAATTTGGGATATAAACGGGTACAGAAGGTTCATACACATATCGACTTTTGGGCACTTGAGAGATCGATTTTCAGTATATTTTGGGCCTGTATTTTAAAAATACTCTAACACGGAGTAGGCATGTACAGATCGCTTTTGGGACCCCAAAATATCGAATTTTCGGGTGTTTTGGGCCTGAATTTGAGATATTGACTATGGGCACCTAAAATATCAATTTTCAGCATGTTTTGGGCCTGTATTTTGAAAATACTCTAACACAGAGTAGGCATGTACAGATCGCTTCAGGGACCCAAAAATATCGAATTTTCGGCTGTTTTGAGGCTGAATTTGTGATATAAACGGGAGCAGAAAATGCATACACATATTGACTTTGGGCACCTAAAATATCCATTTTGAGCATGTTTTGGGTCTGTATCTTGAAAACATTCTAACTAGGAGTAGGCATGTACAGAACGCTTCTGGGACCCAAAAATATTGAATTTTCGGGAGTTTTGAGGTTGATTTGGGATATAAACGAGTACAGAAGATGCATGCAGATTTCGACTTTGGACACTTAAAATATCAATTTTTAGCATGTTTTGAGCCTATATTTTGAAAACATTCTAGCACTGAGTAGGCATGTACAGATTGCTTCTGGGACCCAAAAATATCGAATTTTCGGGTGTTTTGATGTTGAATTTGGGATATAAACGGGTGCTGAAAATGCATACACATATTGACTTTGAACACCTAAAATATCGATTTTCAGCATGTTTTGGGCTTGTATCTGAGTAGGCATGTACAGATTGCTTCTGGGAAAACAAAATATCGTATTTTTGGGTGTTTGGGGCCTGAATTTGAGATATAAACGGGTACAGAAGATATATGCACATATCGACAATTGGGCACCTAAAAGATCGATTTTCAGTATGTTTTGGGCCTGTATTTTGAAAATACTCTAACACGGAGTACAGATCGCTTCTAGGACCCCAAAATACCGAATTTTCGGGTGTTTTGAGCCGAATTTGAGATATAAACGGGTACATAAGATGCATGCACATATCGACTTTTGGGCACCTAAAAGATCGATTTTCAGTATGTTTTGGGCCTGTATTTTGAAAATACTCTAACACGGAGTACAGATCGCTTCTAGGACCCCAAAATACCGAATATTCGGGTGTTTTGGGCCTGAATTTGAGATATCGACTTTGGGCACATAAAATATCGATTTTTAGCATGTTTTGGGCCTATATTTTGAAAATATTCTAGCACTGAGTAGGCATGTACAGATCGCTTCTGGGACCCCAAAATATCGAATTTTCGGGTGTTTGGAGCCTGAATTTAAGATATAAACGGGTGCAGAAGATGCATACACATATTAACTTTGGGCACCTAAAATATCGATTTTCAGCATGTTTTAGGCCTGTATCTGACTGGGCATGTACATATTGCTTCTGGGACCCCAAAATATCATATTTTTGGGTGTTTGGGGCCTGAATTTAAGATATAAACGGGTACAGAAGATACATGCACATGTCGACAATTGGGCACCTAAAAGATCGATTTTAGGTATGTTTTATGCCTGTATTTTGAAAATACTCTAACACGGAGTAGGCATGTACAGATCGCTTCTGGGACCCCAAAATATCGAATTTTTGAGTGTTTGGAGCCTGAATTTGAGATATAAACGGATACAGAATATGCATGCACATATTGACTTTGGGGACCTAAAATATCGATTTTCAACATGTTTTGGGCCTGTATTTTGAAAATACTCTAACACGGAGTAGGCATGTACAGATCGCTTCTGGGACCCCAAAATATCGAATTTTCGGGTGTTTTGGGCCTGAATTTGAGATATCGACTTTGGGCACCTAAAATATCGATTTTTAGCATGTTTTGGGCTTATATTTTGAAAATATTCTAGCACTGAGTAGGCATGTACAGATCGCTTCTGGGACCCAAAATTATCGAATTTTCGGGTGTTTTGAGCCAGAATTTAAGATATAAACGGGTACAGAAGATGCATGCACATATCGACTTTTGGGCACATAAAATATCGATTTTGAGCATGTTTTGGGCCTGTATTTTAAAAATACTCTAGCACTGAGTAGGCATTTACAGATCGCTTTTGGGACCCCAAAATATCGAATTTTCGGGTGTTTGGAGCCTGAATTTGAGATATAAACGGGTACTGAAGATGCATACACATATCGACTTTTGGGCACATAAAATATCGATTTTGAGCATGTTTTGGGTATGTATCTTGAAAACATTCTAACTAGGAGTAGGCATGTACAGATCGCTTCTAGGACCCAAAAATACCGAATTTTCGGGTGTTTTGAGCCTGAATTTGAGATATAAACGGGTACAGAAGATGCATGCACATATCGACTTTGGACACTTAAAATAACGATTTTTAGCATGTTTTGTGCCAATATTTTGAAAACATTCTAGCACTGAGTAGGCATGTAAAGATCGCTTCTGAGACCATAAAATATCGAATTTTCGTGTGTTTTGAGGTTGAATTTGGGATTTAAAAGGTTGCAGAAGATGCATACACATATTAACTTTAGCCACCTAAAATATCGATTTTCAGCATGTTTTGGGCCTGTATCTGTTTAGGCATGTACAGATCGCTTCTGGGACCCCGAAATATCGAATTTTCGGGTGTTTGGAGCCTGAATTTAAGATATAAACGGGTGCAGAAGATGCATACACATATTAACTTTGGGCACCTAAAATATCGATTTTCAGCATGTTTTAGGCCTGTATCTGAGTGGGCATGTACAGATCGCTTCTGGGACCCCAAACTATCATATTTTTGGGTGTTTGGGGCCTGAATTTGAGATATAAAAGGGTACAGAAGATACATGCACATGTCGACAATTGGGCACCAAAAAGATCGATTTTAGGTATGTTTTATGCCTGTACTTTGAAAATACTCTAACACGGAGTAGACATGTACAGATCGCTTCTGGGACTCCAAAATATCGAATTTTCGGGTGTTTTGGGCCTGAATTTGAGATATCGACTATGGGCACCTAAAATATTGATTTTTAGCATGTTTTGGGCTTATATTTTGAAAATATTATAGCACTGATTAGGCGTGTACAGATCGCTTCTGGAACCCCAAAATATCGAATTTTCGGGTGTTTGGAGACTGAATTTTAGATATAAACAGGTAATGAAGATGCAAGCACATATCGACTTTTGGGCACCTAAAATATCGATTTTCAACATGTTTTGGGCATGTATTTTGAAAATACTCTAACACTGAGTTGGCATGTACAGATCGCTTTTGGGACCACAAAATATCGAATTTTCGGGTGTTTTGGGCCTGAATTTGAGATATCGACTTTGGGCACCTAAAATATCGATTTTTAGCATGTTATGGGCTTATATTTTGAAAATATTCTAGCACTGAGTATGCATGTACAGATCGCTTCTGGGACCCAAAAATATCGAATTTTTGGGTGTTTTGAGCCTGAATTTAAAAAATTAAACGGGTACAGAAGATGCATGCACATATCGACTTTTGGGCACATAAAATATCGATTTTGAGCATGTTTTGGGCCTGTATTTTGAAAATACTCTAGCACTGAGTAGGCATGTACAGATCGCTTCTGGGCCCCCAAAATATCGAATTTTCGGGTGTTTGGAGCCTGAATTTGAGATATAAACGGGTACTGAAGATGCATTCACATATCGACTTTTGGGCACATAAAATATCGATTTTGAGCATGTTTTGGGTATGTATCTTGAAAACATTCTAACTAGGAGTAGGCATGTACAAATCGCTTCTAGGACCCAAAAATACCGAATTTTCGTGTGTTTTGAGCCTGAATTTGAGATATAAACGGGTACAGAAGATGCATGCACATATCGACTTTGGACACTTAAAATAACGATTTTTAGCATGTTTTGTGCCAATATTTTGAAAACATTCTAGCACTGAGTAGGCATGTAAAGATCGCTTCTGAGACAATAAAATATCGTATTTTCGTGTGTTTTGAGGTTGAATTTGGGATTTAAACGGTTGCAGAAGATGCATACACATATTAACTTTAGGCACCTAAAATATCGGTTTTCAGCATGTTTTGGGCCTGTATCTGTTTAGGCATGTACAGATCGCTTCTGGGACCCCGAAATATCGTATTTTCGGGTGTTTGGAGCCTGAATTTAAGATATAAACGGGTGCAGAAGATGCATACTCATTTTAACTTTGGGCACCTAAAATATCGATTTTCTGCATGTTTTAGGCCTGTATCTGAGTGAGCATGTACAGATCGCTTCTGGGACCTCAAAATATCGAATTTTCGGGTGTTTGGAGCCTGAATTTAAGATATAAACGGGTGCAGAAGATGCATACACATTTTAACTTTCGGCACCTAAAATATCGATTTTCAGCATGTTTTCGGCCTGTATCAAAGTGGGCATGTACAGATCGCTTCTGGGACCCCAAAATATCGAATTTCTCGGGTGTTTGGAGCCTGAATTTAAGATATAAACGGGTACAGAAGGTGCATGCACATATGGACTTTTGGGCACCTAAAAGATTGATTTTCAGTATGTTTTGGGCCTGTATTTCGAAAATACTCTAACACGGAGTAGGCATGTACAGATCACTCCTGGGACCCCAAAATATCGAATTTTCGGGTGTTTTGGGCCTGAATTTGAGATATCGACTATGGGCACCTAAAATATTGATTTTTAGCATGTTTTGGGCTTATATTTTGAAAATATTCTAGCACTGATTAGGCGTGTACAGATCGCTTCTGGGACCCCAAAATATCGAATTTTCGGGTGTTTGGAGACTGAATTTTAGATATAAACAGGTAATGAAGATGCAAGCACATATCGACTTTTGGGCACCTAAAATATCGATTTTCAACATGTTTTGGGCATGTATTTTGAAAATACTCTAACACTGAGTTGGCATGTACAGATCGCTTTTGGGACCACAAAATATCGAATTTTCGGGTGTTTTGGGCCTGAATTTGAGATATCGACTTTGGGCACCTAAAATATCGATTTTTAGCATGTTATGGGCTTATATTTTGAAAATATTCTAGCACTGAGTATGCATGTACAGATCGCTTCTGGGACCCAAAAATATCGAATTTTTGGGTGTTTTGAGCCTGAATTTAAGATATAAACGGGTACAGAAGATGCATGCACATATCGACTTTTGGGCACATAAAATATCGATTTTGAGCATGTTTTGGGCCTGTATTTTGAAAATACTCTAGCACTGAGTAGGCATGTACAGATCGCTTCTGGGCCCCCAAAATATCGAATTTTCGGGTGTTTGGAGCCTGAATTTGAGATATAAACGGGTACTGAAGATGCATGCACATATCGACTTTTGGGCACATAAAATATCGATTTTGAGCATGTTTTGGGTATGTATCTTGAAAACATTCTAACTAGGAGTAGGCATGTACAAATCGCTTCTAGGACCCAAAAATACCGAATTTTCGTGTGTTTTGAGCCTGAATTTGAGATATAAACGGGTACAGAAGATGCATGCACATATCGACTTTGGACACTTAAAATAACGATTTTTAGCATGTTTTGTGCCAATATTTTGAAAACATTCTAGCACTGAGTAGGCATGTAAAGATCGCTTCTGAGACCATAAAATATCGTATTTTCGTGTGTTTTGAGGTTGAATTTGGGATTTAAACGGTTGCAGAAGATGCATACACATATTAACTTTAGGCACCTAAAATATCGGTTTTCAGCATGTTTTGGGCCTGTATCTGTTTAGGCATGTACAGATCGCTTCTGGGACCCCAAAATATCGTATTTTCGGGTGTTTGGAGCCTGAATTTAAGATATAAACGGGTGCAGAAGATGCATACTCATTTTAACTTTGGGCACCTAAAATATCGATTTTCTGCATGTTTTAGGCCTGTATCTGAGTGAGCATGTACAGATCGCTTCTGGGACCCCAAAATATCGAATTTTCGGGTGTTTGGAGCCTGAATTTAAGATATAAACGGGTGCAGAAGATGCATACACATTTTAACTTTCGGCACCTAAAATATCGATTTTCAGCATGTTTTCGGCCTGTATCAAAGTGGGCATGTACAGATCGCTTCTGGGACCCCAAAATATCGAATTTCTCGGGTGTTTGGAGCCTGAATTTAAGATATAAACGGGTACAGAAGGTGCATGCACATATGGACTTTTGGGCACCTAAAAGATTGATTTTCAGTATGTTTTGGGCCTGTATTTCGAAAATACTCTAACACGGAGTAGGCATGTACAGATCACTCCTGGGACCCCAAAATATCGAATTTTCGGGTGTTTTGGGCCTGAATTTGAGATATCGACTATGGGCACCTAAAATATTGATTTTTAGCATGTTTTGGGCTTATATTTTGAAAATATTCTAGCACTGATTAGGCGTGTACAGATCGCTTCTGGGACCCCAAAATATCGAATTTTCGGGTGTTTGGAGACTGAATTTTAGATATAAACAGGTAATGAAGATGCAAGCACATATCGACTTTTGGGCACCTAAAATATCGATTTTCAACATGTTTTGGGCATGTATTTTGAAAATACTCTAACACTGAGTTGGCATGTACAGATCGCTTTTGGGACCACAAAATATCGAATTTTCGGGTGTTTTGGGCATGAATTTGAGATATCGACTTTGGGCACCTAAAATATCGATTTTTAGCATGTTATGGGCTTATATTTTGAAAATATTCTAGCACTGAGTATGCATGTACAGATCGCTTCTGGGACCCAAAAATATCGAATTTTTGGGTGTTTTGAGCCTGAATTTAAGATATAAACGGGTACAGAAGATGCATGCACATATCGACTTTTGGGCACATAAAATATCGATTTTGAGCATGTTTTGGGCCTGTATTTTGAAAATACTCTAGCACTGAGTAGGCATGTACAGATCGCTTCTGGGCCCCCAAAATATCGAATTTTCGGGTGTTTGGAGCCTGAATTTGAGATATAAACGGGTACTGAAGATGCATGCACATATCGACTTTTGGGCACATAAAATATCGATTTTGAGCATGTTTTGGGTATGTATCTTGAAAACATTCTAACTAGGAGTAGGCATGTACAAATCGCTTCTAGGACCCAAAAATACCGAATTTTCGTGTGTTTTGAGCCTGAATTTGAGATATAAACGGGTACAGAAGATGCATGCACATATCGACTTTGGACACTTAAAATAACGATTTTTAGCATGTTTTGTGCCAATATTTTGAAAACATTCTAGCACTGAGTAGGCATGTAAAGATCGCTTCTGAGACCATAAAATATCGTATTTTCGTGTGTTTTGAGGTTGAATTTGGGATTTAAACGGTTGCAGAAGATGCATACACATATTAACTTTAGGCACCTAAAATATCGGTTTTCAGCATGTTTTGGGCCTGTATCTGTTTAGGCATGTACAGATCGCTTCTGGGACCCCAAAATATCGTATTTTCGGGTGTTTGGAGCCTGAATTTAAGATATAAACGGGTGCAGAAGATGCATACTCATTTTAACTTTGGGCACCTAAAATATCGATTTTCTGCATGTTTTAGGCCTGTATCTGAGTGAGCATGTACAGATCGCTTCTGGGACCCCAAAATATCGAATTTTCGGGTGTTTGGAGCCTGAATTTAAGATATAAACGGGTGCAGAAGATGCATACACATTTTAACTTTCGGCACCTAAAATATCGATTTTCAGCATGTTTTCGGCCTGTATCAAAGTGGGCATGTACAGATCGCTTCTGGGACCCCAAAATATCGAATTTCTCGGGTGTTTGGAGCCTGAATTTAAGATATAAACGGGTACAGAAGGTGCATGCACATATGGACTTTTGGGCACCTAAAAGATTGATTTTCAGTATGTTTTGGGCCTGTATTTCGAAAATACTCTAACACGGAGTAGGCATGTACAGATCACTCCTGGGACCCCAAAATATCGAATTTTCGGGTGTTTTGGGCCTGAATTTGAGATATCGACTATGGGCACCTAAAATATTGATTTTTAGCATGTTTTGGGCTTATATTTTGAAAATATTCTTGCACTGATTAGGCGTGTACAGATCGCTTCTGGGACCCCAAAATATCGAATTTTCGGGTGTTTGGAGACTGAATTTTAGATATAAACAGGTAATGAAGATGCAAGCACATATCGACTTTTGGGCACCTAAAATATCGATTTTCAACATGTTTTGGGCATGTATTTTGAAAATACTCTAACACTGAGTTGGCATGTACAGATCGCTTTTGGGACCACAAAATATCGAATTTTCGGGTGTTTTGGGCATGAATTTGAGATATCGACTTTGGGCACCTAAAATATCGATTTTTAGCATGTTATGGGCTTATATTTTGAAAATATTCTAGCACTGAGTATGCATGTACAGATCGCTTCTGGGACCCAAAAATATCGAATTTTTGGGTGTTTTGAGCCTGAATTTAAGATATAAACGGGTACAGAAGATGCATGCACATATCGACTTTTGGGCACATAAAATATCGATTTTGAGCATGTTTTGGGCCTGTATTTTGAAAATACTCTAGCACTGAGTAGGCATGTACAGATCGCTTCTGGGCCCCCAAAATATCGAATTTTCGGGTGTTTGGAGCCTGAATTTGAGATATAAACGGGTACTGAAGATGCATGCACATATCGACTTTTGGGCACATAAAATATCGATTTTGAGCATGTTTTGGGTATGTATCTTGAAAACATTCTAACTAGGAGTAGGCATGTACAAATCGCTTCTAGGACCCAAAAATACCGAATTTTCGTGTGTTTTGAGCCTGAATTTGAGATATAAACGGGTACAGAAGATGCATGCACATATCGACTTTGGACACTTAAAATAACGATTTTTAGCATGTTTTGTGCCAATATTTTGAAAACATTCTAGCACTGAGTAGGCATGTAAAGATCGCTTCTGAGACCATAAAATATCGTATTTTCGTGTGTTTTGAGGTTGAATTTGGGATTTAAACGGTTGCAGAAGATGCATACACATATTAACTTTAGGCACCTAAAATATCGGTTTTCAGCATGTTTTGGGCCTGTATCTGTTTAGGCATGTACAGATCGCTTCTGGGACCCCAAAATATCGTATTTTCGGGTGTTTGGAGCCTGAATTTAAGATATAAACGGGTGCAGAAGATGCATACTCATTTTAACTTTGGGCACCTAAAATATCGATTTTCTGCATGTTTTAGGCCTGTATCTGAGTGAGCATGTACAGATCGCTTCTGGGACCCCAAAATATCGAATTTTCGGGTGTTTGGAGCCTGAATTTAAGATATAAACGGGTGCAGAAGATGCATACACATTTTAACTTTCGGCACCTAAAATATCGATTTTCAGCATGTTTTCGGCCTGTATCAAAGTGGGCATGTACAGATCGCTTCTGGGACCCCAAAATATCGAATTTCTCGGGTGTTTGGAGCCTGAATTTAAGATATAAACGGGTACAGAAGGTGCATGCACATATGGACTTTTGGGCACCTAAAAGATTGATTTTCAGTATGTTTTGGGCCTGTATTTCGAAAATACTCTAACACGGAGTAGGCATGTACAGATCACTCCTGGGACCCCAAAATATCGAATTTTCGGGTGTTTTGGGCCTGAATTTGAGATATCGACTATGGGCACCTAAAATATTGATTTTTAGCATGTTTTGGGCTTATATTTTGAAAATATTCTAGCACTGATTAGGCGTGTACAGATCGCTTCTGGGACCCCAAAATATCGAATTTTCGGGTGTTTGGAGACTGAATTTTAGATATAAACAGGTAATGAAGATGCAAGCACATATCGACTTTTGGGCACCTAAAATATCGATTTTCAACATGTTTTGGGCATGTATTTTGAAAATACTCTAACACTGAGTTGGCATGTACAGATCGCTTTTGGGACCACAAAATATCGAATTTTCGGGTGTTTTGGGCATGAATTTGAGATATCGACTTTGGGCACCTAAAATATCGATTTTTAGCATGTTATGGGCTTATATTTTGAAAATATTCTAGCACTGAGTATGCATGTACAGATCGCTTCTGGGACCCAAAAATATCGAATTTTTGGGTGTTTTGAGCCTGAATTTAAGATATAAACGGGTACAGAAGATGCATGCACATATCGACTTTTGGGCACATAAAATATCGATTTTGAGCATGTTTTGGGCCTGTATTTTGAAAATACTCTAGCACTGAGTAGGCATGTACAGATCGCTTCTGGGCCCCCAAAATATCGAATTTTCGGGTGTTTGGAGCCTGAATTTGAGATATAAACGGGTACTGAAGATGCATGCACATATCGACTTTTGGGCACATAAAATATCGATTTTGAGCATGTTTTGGGTATGTATCTTGAAAACATTCTAACTAGGAGTAGGCATGTACAAATCGCTTCTAGGACCCAAAAATACCGAATTTTCGTGTGTTTTGAGCCTGAATTTGAGATATAAACGGGTACAGAAGATGCATGCACATATCGACTTTGGACACTTAAAATAACGATTTTTAGCATGTTTTGTGCCAATATTTTGAAAACATTCTAGCACTGAGTAGGCATGTAAAGATCGCTTCTGAGACCATAAAATATCGTATTTTCGTGTGTTTTGAGGTTGAATTTGGGATTTAAACGGTTGCAGAAGATGCATACACATATATTATCTTTAGGCACCTAAAATATCGGTTTTCAGCATGTTTTGGGCCTGTATCTGTTTAGGCATGTACAGATCGCTTCTGGGACCCCGAAATATCGTATTTTCGGGTGTTTGGAGCCTGAATTTAAGATATAAACGGGTGCAGAAGATGCATACTCATTTTAACTTTGGGCACCTAAAATATCGATTTTCTGCATGTTTTAGGCCTGTATCTGAGTGAGCATGTACAGATCGCTTCTGGGACCCCAAAATATCGAATTTTCGGGTGTTTGGAGCCTGAATTTAAGATATAAACGGGTGCAGAAGATGCATACACATTTTAACTTTCGGCACCTAAAATATCGATTTTCAGCATGTTTTCGGCCTGTATCAAAGTGGGCATGTACAGATCGCTTCTGGGACCCCAAAATATCGAATTTCTCGGGTGTTTGGAGCCTGAATTTAAGATATAAACGGGTACAGAAGGTGCATGCACATATGGACTTTTGGGCACCTAAAAGATTGATTTTCAGTATGTTTTGGGCCTGTATTTCGAAAATACTCTAACACGGAGTAGGCATGTACAGATCACTCCTGGGACCCCAAAATATCGAATTTTCGGGTGTTTTGGGCCTGAATTTGAGATATCGACTATGGGCACCTAAAATATTGATTTTTAGCATGTTTTGGGCTTATATTTTGAAAATATTCTAGCACTGATTAGGCGTGTACAGATCGCTTCTGGGACCCCAAAATATTGAATTTTCGGGTGTTTGGAGACTGAATTTTAGATATAAACAGGTAATGAAGATGCAAGCACATATCGACTTTTGGGCACCTAAAATATCGATTTTCAGCATGTTTTGGGCCTGTATTTTGAAAATACTCTAACACTGAGTAGGCATGTACAGATTGCTTCTGGGACCCCAAAATATCGAATTTTTGGGAGTTTGGAGACTGAATTTGAGATATAAAAGGGTACTGAAGATGCAAGCACATATCGACTTTTGGGCACATAAAATATCGGTTTTTAGCATGTTTTGGGTGTGTATCTTGAAAACATTTTAACTAGGAGTAGGCATGTACAGATCGCTTCTAGTACCCAAAAATACCGAATTTTCGGGTGTTTTGAGCCTGAATTTGAGATATAAACAAGTACAGAAGATGCATGCACATATCGACTTCGGACACTTAAAATATCGATTTTGAGCATGTTTTGGGTCTGCATCTTGAAAACATTCTAACTAGGAGTAGGCATGTACAAAACGCTTCTGGGACCCAAAAATATCGATTTTTCGGGTGTTTTGAGGTCGAATTTGGGATATAATCATGTGCTGAAGATGCATACACATATTGACTTTGGGAACCTAAAATATAGATTTTCAGCATGTTTTGGGCCTGTATCTGAGCAGGCATGTACAGATCGTTTCTGGGACCCCAAAATATCGAACTTTCGGGTGTTTGGAGCCAGAATTTGAGATATAAACGGGTACAGAAGATGCATGCACATATCGTCTTTCCCGCACCTAAAAGATCGATTTTCAGCATGTTTTGGGCCTGTATCTGAGTAGGCATGTAGAGATCGCATCTGGGACCCCAAAATATCGAATTTTCGTGTGATTGGAGCCTGAATTTGAGATATAAATGGGTGTAGAAGATGCATGCACGTATCGACTTTTGGGCACCTAAAAGATCGATTTTCAGTATGTTTTGGGCTTGTATTTTGAAAATACTCTAACACGGAGTAGGCATGTACATATCGCTTCTGGGACCCCAAAATATCGAATTTTCCGGTGTGTTATGCCTAAATTTGAGATATCGACTTTGGGCACCTAAAATATCGATTTTTAGCATGTTTTGGGCCTATATTTTGAAAACATTCTAGCACTGAGTAGGCATGTACAGATCGCTTCTGGGACTCCAAAATATAGAATTTTCGAGTGTTTTGAGCCTGAATTTGAGATATAAACGGGTACAGAAGATGCATGCACATATTGACTTTGGGCACATTAAATATGGATTTTCAGCATGTTTTTGGCCTGTATATTGAAAAAACTCTAACACGGAGTAGGCATGTACAGATCGCTTCTGGGACCCCAAAATATCGAATTTTCGGGTGTTTTGGGCCTGAATTTGAGATATCGACGTTAGGCACCTAAATTATTGATTTTTAGCATGTTTTGGGCTTATATTTTGAAAATATTCTAGCACTGATTAGGCATGTACAGATCACTTCTGGGACCCCAAAATATCGAATTTTCGGGTGTTTGGAGACTGAATTTTAGATATAAACAGGTACTGAAGATGCAAGCACATATCGACTTTTGGGCACCTAAAATATCGATTTTCAGCATGTTTTGGGCCTGTATATTGAAAATACTCTAACACTGAGTAGGCATGTACAGATTGCTTCTGGGACCCCAAAATATCGAATTTTTGGGAGTTTGGAGACTGAATTTGAGATATAAAAGGGTACTGAAGATGCAAGCACATATCGACTTTTGGGCACATAAAATATCGGTTTTTAGCATGTTTTGGGTCTGTATCTTGAAAACATTTTAACTAGGAGTAGGAATGTACAGATCGCTTCTAGGACCCAAAAATACCGAATTTTCAGGTGTTTTGAGCCTGAATTTGAGATATAAACAAGTACAGAAGATGCATGCACATATCGACTTTGGACACTTAAAATATCGATTTTGAGCATGTTTTGGGTCTGCATCTTGAAAACATTCTAACTAGGAGTAGGCATGTACAAAACGCTTCTTGGACCCAAAAATATCGATTTTTCGGGTGTTTTGAGGTCGAATTTGGGATATAATCATGTGCAGAAGATGCATACACATATTGACTTTGGGAACCTAAAATATCGATTTTCAGCATGTTTTTGGCCTGTATCTGAGCAGGCATGTACAGATCGCTTCTGGGACCCCAAAATATCGAACTTTCGGGTGTTTCGAGCCAGAATTTGAGATATAAACGGGTACAGAAGATGCATGCACATATCGTCTTTCGCGCACCTAAAAGATCGATTTTCAGCATGTTTTGGGCCTGTATCTGAGTAGGCATGTAGAGATCGCATCTGGAACCCCAAAATATCGAATTTTCGTGTGATTGGAGCCTGAATTTGAGATATAAACGGGTGCAGAAGATACATGCACATATGGACTTTTGGGCACCTAAAAGATTGATTTTCAGTATGTTTTGGGCCTGTATTTCGAAAATACTCTAACACGGAGTAGGCATGTACAGATCGCTTATGGGACCCCAAAATATCGAATTTTCGGGTGTTTTGGGCCTGACTTTGAGATATCGACTATGGGCACCTAAAATATTGATTTTTAGCATGTTTTGGGCTTATATTTTGAAAATATTCTAGCACTGATTAGGCATGTACAGATCGCTTCTGGGACCCCAAAATATCGAATTTTCGGGTGTTTGGAGACTGAATTTTAGATATAAACAGGTACTGAAGATGCAAGCACATATCGACTATTGGGCACCTAAAATATCGATTTTCAGCATGTTTTGGGCCTGTATTTTGAAAATACTCTAACACTGAGTAGGCATGTACAGATTGCTTCTGGGACCCCAAAATTTCGACTTTTCGTGTGTTTGGAGCCTGAATTTGAGATATAAACGGGTACTGAAGATGCAAGCACATATCGACTTTTGGGCACATAAAATATCGGTTTTTAGCATGTTTTGGGTCTGTATCTTGAAAACATTTTAACTAGGAGTAGGCATGTACAGATCGCTTCTAGGACCCAAAAATACCGAATTTTCGGGTGTTTTGAGCCTGAATTTGAGATATAAACAAGTACAGAAGATGCATGCACATATCGACTTTTGACACTTAAAAAATCGATTTTGAGCATGTTTTGGGTCTGCATCTTGAAAACATTCTAACTAGGAGTAGGCATGTACAAAACGCTTCTGGGACCCAAAAATGTCGATTTTTCGGGTGTTTTGAGGTCGAATTTGGGATATAATCATGTGCAGAAGATGCATACACATATTGACTTTGGGAACCTAAAATATCGATTTTCAGCATGTTTTGGGCCTGTATCTGAGCAGGCATGTACAGATCACTTCTGGGACCCCAAAATATCGAACTTTCGGGTGTTTGGAGCCAGAATTTGAGATATAAACGGGTACAGAAGATGCATGCACATATCGTCTTTCGCGCACCTAAAAGATCGATTTTCAGCATGTTTTGGGCCTGTATCTGAGTAGGCATGTAGAGATCGCATCTGGGACCCCAAAATATCGAATTTTCGTGTGATTGGAGCCTGAATTTGAGATATAAACGGGTGCAGAAGATGCATGCACGTATCGACTTTTGGGCACCTAAAAGATCGATTTTCAGTATGTTTTGGGCTTGTATTTTGAAAATACTCTAACACGGAGTAGGCATGTACATATCGCTTCTGGGACCCCAAAATATCGAATTTTCCGGTGTTTTAAGCCTAAATTTGAGATATCGACTTTGGGCACCTAAAAAATTGATTTTCAGTATGTTTTGGGCCTGTATTTTGAAAATACTCTAACACGGAGTAGGCATGTAAAGATCGCTTCTGGGATCCCAAAATATTGAATTTTCGGGTGTTTTGGGCCTGAATTTGAGATATCGACGTTGGGCACATAAATTATTGATTTTTAGCATGTTTTTTGCCTATATTTTGAAAATATTCTAGCACTGAGTAGGCATGTACAGATTGCTTCTGGAACCCCAAAATATCCAATTTTCGGGTGTTTTGAGCCTGAATTTGAGATATAAACGGGTACTGAAGATGCATGCACATATCGACTTTTGGGCACCTAAAATATCGATTTTGAGCATGTTTTAGGTCTGTATCTTGAAAATATTCTAACTAGGAGTAGGCATGTACAGATCTCTTCTTGTACCCAAAAATACCGAATTTTCGGGTGTTTTGAGCCTGAATTTAAGATATAAACGGGTACAGAAGGTGCATGCACATATCGACTTTTGGGCACCTAAAAGATTGATTTTCAGTATGTTTTGGGTATGTATCTTGAAAACATTCTAACTAGGAGTAGGCATATACAGATCGCTTCTAGGACCCAAAAATACCGAATTTTCGTGTGTTTTGAGCCTGAATTTGAGATATAAACGGGTACAGAAGATGCATGCACATATGGACTTTGGACACTTAAAATAACGATTTTTAGCATGTTTTGTGCCAATATTTTGAAAACATTCTAGCACTGAGTAGGCATGTAAAGATCGCTTCTGAGACCATAAAATATCGTATTTTCGTGTGTTTTGAGGTTGAATTTGGGATTTAAACGGTTGCAGAAGATGCATACACATATTAACTTTAGGCACCTAAAATATCGATTTTCAGCATGTTTTGTGCCTGTATCTGTTTAGGCATGTACAGATCGCTTCTGGGACCCCGAAATATCGTATTTTCGGGTGTTTGGAGCCTGAATTTAAGATATAAACGGGTGCAGAAGATGCATACACATTTTAACTTTCGGCACCTAAAATATCGATTTTCAGCATGTTTTAGGCCTGTATCTGAGTGGGCATGTACAGAACGCTTCTGGGACCCCAAAATATCGAATTTCTCAGGTGTTTGGAGCCTGAATTTAAGATATAAACGGGTACAGAAGGTGCATGCACATATGGACTTTTGGGCACCTAAAAGATTGATTTTTAGTATGTTTTGGGCCTGTATTTCGAAAATACTCTAACACGGAGTAGGCATGTACAGATCGCTCCTGGGACCCCAAAATATCGAATTTTCGGGTGTTTTGGGACTGAATTTGAGATATCGACTATGGGCACCTAAAATATTGATTTTTAGCATGTTTTGGGCTTATATTTTGAAAATATTATAGCACTGATTAGGCGTGTACAGATCGCTTCTGGGACCCCAAAATATTGAATTTTCGGGTGTTTGGAGACTGAATTTTAGATATAAACAGGTAATGAAGATGCAAGCACATATCGACTTTTGGGCACCTAAAATATCGATTTTCAGCATGTTTTGGGCCTGTATTTTGAAAATACTCTAATACTGAGTAGGCATGTACAGATTGCTTCTGGGACCCCAAAATATCGAATTTTTGGGAGTTTGGAGACTGAATTTGAGATATAAAAGGGTACTGAAGATGCAAGCACATATCGACTTTTGGGCACATAAAATATCGGTTTTTAGCATGTTTTGGGTCTGTATCTTGAAAACATTTTAACTAGGAGTAGGCATGTACAGATCGCTTCTAGTACCCAAAAATACCGAATTTTCGGGTGTTTTGAGCCTGAATTTGAGATATAAACAAGTACAGAAGATGCATGCACATATCGACTTTGGACACTTAAAATATCGATTTTGAGCATGTTTTGGGTCTGCATCTTGAAAACATTCTAACTAGGAGTAGGCATGTACAAAACGCTTCTGGGACCCAAAAATATCGATTTTTCGGGTGTTTTGAGGTCGAATTTGGGATATAATCATGTGCAGAAGATGCATACACATATTGACTTTGGGAACCTAAAATATCGATTTTCAGCATGTTTTTGGCCTGTATCTGAGCAGGCATGTACAGATCGCTTCTGGGACCCCAAAATATCGAACTTTCGGGTGTTTGGAGCCAGAATTTGAGATATAAACGGGTACAGAAGATGCATGCACATATCGTCTTTCGCGCACCTAAAAGATCGATTTTCAGCATGTTTTGTGCCAATATTTTGAAAACATTCTAGCACTGAGTAGGCATGTAAAGATCGCTTCTGAGACCATAAAATATCGAATTTTCGTGTGTTTTGAGGTTGAATTTGGGATTTAAACGGTTGCAGAAGATGCATACACATATTAACTTTAGGCACCTAAAATATCGATTTTCAGCATGTTTTGGGCCTGTATCTGTTTAGGCATGTACAGATTGCTTCTGGGACCCCGAAATATCGTTTTTTCGGGTGTTTGGAGCCTGAATTTAAGATATAAACGGGTGCAGAAGATGCATACACATTTTAACTTTCGGCACCTAAAATATCGATTTTCTGCATGTTTTAGGCCTGTATCTGAGTGGGCATGTACAGATCGCTTCTGGGCCCCAAAATATCGAATTTTCGGGTGTTTGGAGCCTGAATTTAAGATATAAACGGGTGCAGAAGATGCATACACATTTTAACTTTCGGCACCTAAAATATCGATTTTCAGCATGTTTTAGGCCTGTATCTGAGTGGGCATGTACAGATCGCTTCTGGGACCCTAAAATATCGAATTTCTCGGGTGTTTAGAGCCTGAATTTAAGATATAAACAGGTACTGAAGAAGCAAGCACATATCGACTTTTGGGCACCTAAAATATCGATTTTCAGCATGTTTTGGGCCTGTATTTTGAAAATACTCTAACACTGAGTAGGCATGTACAGATTGCTTCTGGGACCCCAAAATATCGAATTTTTGGGAGTTTGGAGACTGAATTTGAGATATAAAAGGGTACTGAAGATGCAAGCACATATCGACTTTTGGGCACATAAAATATCGGTTTTTAGCATGTTTTGGGTCTGTATCTTGAAAACATTTTAACTAGGAGTAGGCATGTACAGATCGCTTCTAGTACCCAAAAATACCGAATTTTCGGGTGTTTTGAGCCTGAATTTGAGATATAAACAAGTACAGAAGATGCATGCACATATCGACTTTTGACACTTAAAATATCGATTTTGAGCTTGTTTTGGGTCTGCATCTTGAAAACATTCTAACTAGGAGTAGGCATGTACAAAACGCTTCTGGGACCCAAAAATATCGATTTTTCGGGTGTTTTGAGGTCGAATTTGGGATATAATCATGTGCAGAAGATGCATACACATATTGACTTTGGGAACCTAAAATATCGATTTTCAGCATGTTTTTAGCCTGTATCTGAGCAGGCATGTACAGATCGCTTCTGGGACCCCAAAATATCGAACTTTCGGGTGTTTGGAGCCAGAATTTGAGATATAAACGGGTACAGAAGATGCATGCACATATCGTCTTTCGCGCACCTAAAAGATCGATTTTCAGCATGTTTTGGGCCTGTATCTGAGTAGGCATGTAGAGATCGCATCTGGGACCCCAAAATATCGAATTTTCGTGTGATTGGAGATTGAATTTGAGATATAAACGGGTGCAGAAGATGCATGCACGTATCGATTTTTGGGCACCTAAAAGATCGATTTTCAGTATGTTTTGGGCTTGTATTTTGAAAATACTCTAACACGGAGTAGGCATGTACATATCGCTTCTGGGACCCCAAAATATCGAATTTTCCAGTGTTTTATGCCTAAATTTGAGATATCGACTTTGGGCACCTAAAAAATTGATTTTCAGTATGTTTTGGGCCTGTATTTTGAAAATACTCTAACACGGAGTAGGCATGTAAAGATCGCTTCTGGGATCCCAAAATATTGAATTTTCGGGTGTTTTGGGCCTGAATTTGAGATATCGACGTTGGGCACATAAATTATTGATTTTTAGCATGTTTTTTGCCTATATTTTGAAAATATTCTAGCACTGAGTAGGCATGTACAGATTGCTTCTGGAACCCCAAAATATCCAATTTTCGGGTGTTTTGAGCCTGAATTTGAGATATAAACGGGTACTGAAGATGCATGCACATATCGACTTTTGGGCACCTAAAATATCGATTTTGAGCATGTTTTAGGTCTGTATCTTGAAAATATTCTAACTAGGAGTAGGCATGTACAGATCTCTTCTAGTACCCAAAAATACCGAATTTTCGGGTGTTTTGAGCCTGAATTTAAGATATAAACGGGTACAGAAGGTGCATGCACATATCGACTTTTGGGCACCTAAAAGATTGATTTTCAGTATGTTTTGGGTATGTATCTTGAAAACATTCTAACTAGGAGTAGGCATATACAGATCGCTTCTAGGACCCAAAAATACCGAATTTTCGTGTGTTTTGAGCCTGAATTTGAGATATAAACGGGTACAGAAGATGCATGCACATATGGACTTTGGACACTTAAAATAACGATTTTTAGCATGTTTTGTGCCAATATTTTGAAAACATTCTAGCACTGAGTAGGCATGTAAAGATCGCTTCTGAGACCATAAAATATCGTATTTTCGTGTGTTTTGAGGTTGAATTTGGGATTTAAACGGTTGCAGAAGATGCATACACATATTAACTTTAGGCACCTAAAATATCGATTTTCAGCATGTTTTGTGCCTGTATCTGTTTAGGCATGTACAGATCGCTTCTGGGACCCCGAAATATCGTATTTTCGGGTGTTTGGAGCCTGAATTTAAGATATAAACGGGTGCAGAAGATGCATACACATTTTAACTTTCGGCACCTAAAATATCGATTTTCAGCATGTTTTAGGCCTGTATCTGAGTGGGCATGTACAGAACGCTTCTGGGACCCCAAAATATCGAATTTCTCAGGTGTTTGGAGCCTGAATTTAAGATATAAACGGGTACAGAAGGTGCATGCACATATGGACTTTTGGGCACCTAAAAGATTGATTTTTAGTATGTTTTGGGCCTGTATTTCGAAAATACTCTAACACGGAGTAGGCATGTACAGATCGCTCCTGGGACCCCAAAATATCGAATTTTCGGGTGTTTTGGGACTGAATTTGAGATATCGACTATGGGCACCTAAAATATTGATTTTTAGCATGTTTTGGGCTTATATTTTGAAAATATTATAGCACTGATTAGGCGTGTACAGATCGCTTCTGGGACCCCAAAATATTGAATTTTCGGGTGTTTGGAGACTGAATTTTAGATATAAACAGGTAATGAAGATGCAAGCACATATCGACTTTTGGGCACCTAAAATATCGATTTTCAGCATGTTTTGGGCCTGTATTTTGAAAATACTCTAATACTGAGTAGGCATGTACAGATTGCTTCTGGGACCCCAAAATATCGAATTTTTGGGAGTTTGGAGACTGAATTTGAGATATAAAAGGGTACTGAAGATGCAAGCACATATCGACTTTTGGGCACATAAAATATCGGTTTTTAGCATGTTTTGGGTCTGTATCTTGAAAACATTTTAACTAGGAGTAGGCATGTACAGATCGCTTCTAGTACCCAAAAATACCGAATTTTCGGGTGTTTTGAGCCTGAATTTGAGATATAAACAAGTACAGAAGATGCATGCACATATCGACTTTGGACACTTAAAATATCGATTTTGAGCATGTTTTGGGTCTGCATCTTGAAAACATTCTAACTAGGAGTAGGCATGTACAAAACGCTTCTGGGACCCAAAAATATCGATTTTTCGGGTGTTTTGAGGTCGAATTTGGGATATAATCATGTGCAGAAGATGCATACACATATTGACTTTGGGAACCTAAAATATCGATTTTCAGCATGTTTTTGGCCTGTATCTGAGCAGGCATGTACAGATCGCTTCTGGGACCCCAAAATATCGAACTTTCGGGTGTTTGGAGCCAGAATTTGAGATATAAACGGGTACAGAAGATGCATGCACATATCGTCTTTCGCGCACCTAAAAGATCGATTTTCAGCATGTTTTGTGCCAATATTTTGAAAACATTCTAGCACTGAGTAGGCATGTAAAGATCGCTTCTGAGACCATAAAATATCGAATTTTCGTGTGTTTTGAGGTTGAATTTGGGATTTAAACGGTTGCAGAAGATGCATACACATATTAACTTTAGGCACCTAAAATATCGATTTTCAGCATGTTTTGGGCCTGTATCTGTTTAGGCATGTACAGATTGCTTCTGGGACCCCGAAATATCGTTTTTTCGGGTGTTTGGAGCCTGAATTTAAGATATAAACGGGTGCAGAAGATGCATACACATTTTAACTTTCGGCACCTAAAATATCGATTTTCTGCATGTTTTAGGCCTGTATCTGAGTGGGCATGTACAGATCGCTTCTGGGCCCCAAAATATCGAATTTTCGGGTGTTTGGAGCCTGAATTTAAGATATAAACGGGTGCAGAAGATGCATACACATTTTAACTTTCGGCACCTAAAATATCGATTTTCAGCATGTTTTAGGCCTGTATCTGAGTGGGCATGTACAGATCGCTTCTGGGACCCTAAAATATCGAATTTCTCGGGTGTTTAGAGCCTGAATTTAAGATATAAACAGGTACTGAAGAAGCAAGCACATATCGACTTTTGGGCACCTAAAATATCGATTTTCAGCATGTTTTGGGCCTGTATTTTGAAAATACTCTAACACTGAGTAGGCATGTACAGATTGCTTCTGGGACCCCAAAATATCGAATTTTTGGGAGTTTGGAGACTGAATTTGAGATATAAAAGGGTACTGAAGATGCAAGCACATATCGACTTTTGGGCACATAAAATATCGGTTTTTAGCATGTTTTGGGTCTGTATCTTGAAAACATTTTAACTAGGAGTAGGCATGTACAGATCGCTTCTAGTACCCAAAAATACCGAATTTTCGGGTGTTTTGAGCCTGAATTTGAGATATAAACAAGTACAGAAGATGCATGCACATATCGACTTTTGACACTTAAAATATCGATTTTGAGCTTGTTTTGGGTCTGCATCTTGAAAACATTCTAACTAGGAGTAGGCATGTACAAAACGCTTCTGGGACCCAAAAATATCGATTTTTCGGGTGTTTTGAGGTCGAATTTGGGATATAATCATGTGCAGAAGATGCATACACATATTGACTTTGGGAACCTAAAATATCGATTTTCAGCATGTTTTTAGCCTGTATCTGAGCAGGCATGTACAGATCGCTTCTGGGACCCCAAAATATCGAACTTTCGGGTGTTTGGAGCCAGAATTTGAGATATAAACGGGTACAGAAGATGCATGCTCATATCGTCTTTCGCGCACCTAAAAGATCGATTTTCAGCATGTTTTGGGCCTGTATCTGAGTAGGCATGTAGAGATCGCATCTGGGACCCCAAAATATCGAATTTTCGTGTGATTGGAGATTGAATTTGAGATATAAACGGGTGCAGAAGATGCATGCACGTATCGATTTTTGGGCACCTAAAAGATCGATTTTCAGTATGTTTTGGGCTTGTATTTTGAAAATACTCTAACACGGAGTAGGCATGTACATATCGCTTCTGGGACCCCAAAATATCGAATTTTCCAGTGTTTTATGCCTAAATTTGAGATATCGACTTTGGGCACCTAAATTATTGATTTTTAGCATGTTTTTTGCCTATATTTTGAAAATATTCTAGCACTGAGTAGGCATGTACAGATCGCTTCTGGAACCCCAAAATATCCAATTTTCGGGTGTTTTGAGCCTGAATTTGAGATATAAACGGGTACTGAAGATGCATGCACATATCGACTTTTGGGCACCTAAAATATCGATTATGAGCATGTTTTAGGTCTGTATCTTGAAAATATTCTAACAAGGAGTAGGCATGTACAGATCTCTTCTAGTACCCAAAAATACCGAATTTTCGGGTGTTTTGAGCCTGAATTTAAGATATAAACGGGTACAGAAGGTGCATGCACATATGGACTTTTGGGCACCTAAAAGATTGATTTTCAGTATGTTTTGGGCCTGTATTTCGAAAATACTCTAACACGGAGTAGGCATGTACAGATCGCTACTGGGACCCCAAAATATCGAATTTTCGGGTGTTTTGAGCCTGAATTTGAGATATCGACTATGGGCACATAAAATATTGATTTTTAGCATGTTTTGGGCCTATATTTTGAAAACATTCTAGCACTGAGTAGGCATGTACAGATCGCTTCTGGGACCCCAAAATATAGAATTTTCAGGTGTTTTGAGCCTGAATTTGAGATATAAACGGGTACAGAAGATGCATGCACATATTGACTTTGGGCACATTAAATATGGATTTTCAGAATGTTTTTGGCCTGTATATTGAAAAAACTCTAACACGGAGTAGGCATGTACAGATCGCTTCTGGGAACCCAATATAACGAATTTTCGGGTGTTTGGAGCCTGAATTTGAGATATAAACGGGTACAGAAGATGCATGCACATATTATGACCTTGGATACTTAAAATATCGTTTTTGAGCATGTTTTGACAGTATGTTTGACAGTATGTTTCAGTATATTTTGAAAACATTCTAGCACTGAGTAGGCATGTACAGTTCGCTTCTGGGACACAAAAATATCGATTTTTCGGGTGTTTTGAGGTTGAATTTGGAATATAAACAGGTGCAGAAGATGCATACACATATTGATGTTGGGCACCTAAAATATCGATTTTCAGCATGTGTTGGGCCTGTAGCTGAGTAGGCATGTACATATCGCTTCTGGGACCCCAAAATATCGAATTTTTGAATGTGTTTGGAGCCTGAATTTGAGATATAAACGGGTACAGAAGATGCATGCACATATCGACTTTTGGGCACCTAAAAGATCGAATTTCAGTATGTTTTGGACCTGTATTTTCAAAATACTCTACCATGGAGTAGGCATGTACAGATCGCTTCTAGGACTCCAAAATATCGAATTTTCGGGTGTTTTGGGCCTGAATTTAAGATATCGACTTTGGGCACCTAAAATATCGATTTTAGCATGTTTTGGGCCTTTATTTTTAAAATATTCTAGCACTGAGTAGGCATGTTCAGATCGCATCTGAGACCCTTAAAATATCGAATTTTCTGGTGTTTTGAGCATGAATTTGAGATATAAACGGATACAGAATATGCATGCACATATTGACTTTGGGCACCTAAAATATCGATTTTCAACATGTTTTGGGCCTGTATTTTGAAAATACTCTAACACGGAGTAGGCATGTACAGATCGCTTCTGGGACCCCAAAATATTGAATTTTCGGGTGTTTTGAGCCTGAATTTGAGATATAAACGGGTACTGAAGATGCATGCACATATCGACTTTTGGGCACATAAAATATCGATTTTGAGCATGTTTTGGGTATGTATCTTGAAAACATTCTAACTAGGAGTAGGCATATACAGATCGCTTCTAGGACCAAAAAATACCGAATTTTCGAGTGTTTTGAGCCTGAATTTGAGATATAAATGGGTACAGAAGATGCATGCACATATCGACTTTGGACATTTAAAATAACGATTTTTAGCATGTTTTGAGCCTATAATTTGAAAACATTCTAGCACTGAGTAGGCATGTACAGATCGCTTCGGGGACCAAAAAATATCGAATTTTCGTGTGTTTTGAGGTTAAATTTGGGATATAAACAGTTGCAGAAGATGCATACATATATTAACTTTGGGCTCCTAAAATGTCGATTTTCAGCATGTTTTGGGCCTGTATCTGAGTAGGCATGTACAGATCGCTTCTGGGACCCCAAAATATCGAATTTTCGGGTGTTTTGAGCCTGAATTTGATATATAAACGGGTACAGAAGATGCATGCACATATCGACTTTTGGGCACCTAAAAGATCGATTTTCAGTATGTTTTGGTCCTGTATTTTGAAAATACTCTAACACGGAGTACAGATCGCTTCTAGGACCCCAAAATATCGAATTTTCGGGTGTTTTGGGCCTTAATTTGAGATATCGAGTTTGGGCACCTAAAATATCGATTTTTAGCATGTTTTTGGCTTATATTTTGAAAATATTCTAGCACTGAGTAGGCATGTACAGATCGCTTCTGGGACCCCAAAATATCGAATTTCGGGTGTTTTGAGCCTGAATTTGAGATATAAACGGGTACAGAAAATGCATGCACATATCGACTTTTGGGCACATAAAATATCGGTTTTGAGCATGTTTTGGGCCTGTATTTTGAAAATACTCTAGCACTGAGTAGGCATGTACAGATCGCTTCTGAGACCCCAAAATATCGAATTTTCGGGTGTTTGGAGCCTGAATTTGAGATATAAACGGGTACTGAAGATGCATGCACATATCGACTTTTGGGCACCAAAAATATTGATTTTGAGCATGTTTTGGGTATGTATCTTGAAAACATTTTAACTAGGAGTAGGCATGTACAGATCGCTTCTAGGACCCAAAAATACCGAGTTTTCGGATGTTTTGAGCCTGAATTTGAGATTTAAACAAGTACAGAAGATGCATGCACATATCGACTTTGGACACTTAAAATAACGATTTTTAGCATGTTTTGAGCCAATATTTTGAAAACATTCTAGCACTGAGTAGGCATGTACAGATCGCTTCTGGGACCATAAAATATCGAATTTTCGTGTGTTTTGAGGTTGAATTTGGGATATAAACGGTTGCAGAAGATGCATACACATATTAACTTTGGGCACCTAAAATATCGATTTTCAGCATGTTTTGGGCCTGTATCTGAGTAGGCATGTACAGATCGCTTCTGGGACCCCAAAATATCGAATTTTCGCGTGTTTGGAGCCTGAATTTAAGATATAAACGGGTACAGAAGGTGCATGCACATATCGACTTTTGGGCACCTAAAAGATTGATTTTCAGTATGTTTTGGGCCTGTATTTTGAAAATACTCTAACACGGAGTACAGATCGCTTTTGGGACCCCAAAATATCGAATTTTCGGGAGTTTTGGGCCTGAATTTGAGATATCGACTATGGGCACCTTAAATATTGATTTTTAGCATGTTTAGGGCTTATATTTTGAAAATATTCTAGCACTGATTAGGCATGTACAGATCGCTTCTGGGACCCCAAAATATCGAATTTTCGGGTGTTTTGAGACTGAATTTGAGATATAAACGGGTACTGAAGATGCAAGCACATATCGACTTTTGGGCACCTAAAATATCGATTTTGAACATGTTTTGGGTCTGTATCTTAAAAACATTCTAACTAGGAGTAGGCATGTACGGATCGCTTCTAGAACCCAAAAATACCGATTTTTTGGGTGTTTTGAGCCTGAATTTGAGATATAAACGGGTACAGAAGATGCATGCACATATCGACTTAGTACACTTAAAATATCGATTTTAAGCATGTTCTGAGCCTATATTATGAAAACATTCTAGCACTGAGTAGGCATGTACAGATCGCTTCTAGGACGAAAAAATATCGAATTTTCGGGTGTTTTGATGTTGAATTTGGGATATAAACGGGTGCAGAATATACATACACATATCGACTTTGGGCAACTAAAATATCGATTTTCAGCATGTTTTAGGCCTGTATTTTGAAAATACTCTAACACGGAGTAGGCATGTACAGATCGCTTCTGGGACCCCAAAATATAGAATTTTCGGGTGTTTTGAGCCTGAATTTTGATATAAACGGGTACTGAAGATGCATGCACATATCGACGTTTGGGCACATAAAATATCGATTTTGAGCATGTTTTGGGTATGTATCTTGAAAACATTCTAATTAGGAGTAGGCATGTACAGATCGCTTCTAGGACCCAAAAACACCGAATTTTCGAGTGTTTTGAGCCTGAATTTGAGATATAAACGGGTACAGAAGATGCATGCACATATCGACTTTCGACACTTAAAATAACGATTTTTAGCATCTTTTGAGCCTATATTTTGAAAACATTCTAGCACTGAGTAGGCATTTACAGATCACTTCTGGGACCATAAAATATCGAATTTTCGTGTGTTTTGAGGTTGAATTTGGGATATAAACGGTTGCAGAAGATGCATACACATATTAACTTTGGGCACCTAAAATATCGATTTTCAGCATGTTTTGGGCCTGTATCTGAGTAGGCATGTACAGATCGCTTCTAGGACCACTAAATATCGAATTTTCGGGTGTTTGGAGTCTGAATTTAAAATATAAACGGGTACATAAGGTGCATGCACATATCGACTTTTGGGCACCTAAAAGATTGATTTTCAGTATGTTTTTGGCCTATATTTTGAAAATATTCTAGCACTGAGTTGGCATGTACAGATAGCTTCTGGGACCCCAAAATATCGAATTTTCGGGTGTTTTGGGCCTGAATTTGAGATATCGACATTGGGCACCTAAAATATCGATTTTTAGCATGTTTTGGGCCTGTATTTTGAAAAGACTCTAACACGGAGTAGGCATGTACAGATAGCTTCTGGGACCCCAAAATATCGAATTTTCGGGTGTTTTGAGCCTGAATTTGAGATATAAACGGGTACAGAAGATGTATGCACATATTGACTTTGGGCACATTAAATATTGATATTCAGCATGTTTGTGGCCTGAATTTTGAAAATACTATAACACGGAGTAGGCATGTACATATCGCCTCTGGAACCCCAATATATCGAATTTTCGGGTGTTTGGAGCCTGAATTTAAGATATAAACGGGTACAGAAGATGAATGCACATATCGACTTTTGGGCACCTAAAAGATCGATTTTGTGTATGTTTTGGGCCTGTATTTTAAAAATACTCTAACATGGAGTAGGCATGTACAGATCGCTTCTGGGACTCCAAAATATCGAATTTTCGGGTGTTTTGGGCCTGAATTTGAGATATCGACATTGGGCACCTAAAATATCGATTTTTAGCATGTTTTGGGCCTGTATTTTGAAAAAACTCTAACACGGAGTAGGCATGTACAGATCGCTTCTTGGGCACCAAAATATCGAATTTTCGGGTGTTTTGAGCCAGAATTTGAGATATAAACGGGTACTGTAGATGCATGCACATATCGATTTTTAGGCACCTATAATATCGATTTTAAGCATGTTTTGAGTCTGTATCTTGAAAACATTCTAACTAGGAGTAAGCATCTACAGATCTCTTCTAGGACCCAAAAATACCGAATTTTCGAGTGTTTGGAGCCTGAATTTGAGAAATAAACGGGTACAGAAGATGCATGCACATATCGACAATTGGGCACCTGAAATATCGATTTTCAGCATGTTTTAGAGCCTGTATTTTGAAAATACTCTAACACGGACTAGGCATGTACAGATCGCTTCTTGGACCCCAAAATATCGAATTTTCGGGTGTTTTGAGCCTGAATTTGAGATATAAACGGGTACAGAAGATGCATGCACATATTGACTTTGGGCACTTAAAATATCGATTTTCAGCATGTTTTGTTCCTGTATTTTGAAAATACTCTAACACGGAGTAGGCATGTACAGATCGCTTCTTGGACACAAAAATATCGATTTTTCGGGTGTTTTGAGCCTGAATTTGAGATATAAACGGGTACTGTAGATTCATGCACATATTGACTTTTGGGGACCTAAAATATTGATTTTAAGCATGTTTTGGGTCTGTATCTTGAAAACATTCTAACTAGGAGTAGGCATGTACAGATCGCTTCTAGGACCCAAAAATAATGAATTTTCGGGTGTTTTTAGCCTGAATTTGAGATATAAACCGGTACAGAAGATACATGCACATATCGACTTTTGGGCACCTAAAATATCGATTTTGAGCATGTTTTGGGTCTGTGCATTGAAAACATTCTAACTTGGAGTAGGCATGTACAGATCGCTTCTAGGACCCATAAATACAGAATTTTCGGGTGTTTTGATCCTGAATTTGATATATAAACGGGTACAGAAGATGCATGCACATATCGACTTTGGACACTTAAAATATCGGTTTTTAGCATGTTTTTTGAGCCTATATTTTGAATACATTCTAGCACTGAGTAGGCATGTACAGATCGCTTCTGGGACCCAAAAATATCGAATTTTCGGGTGTTTTGAGGTTGAATTTGGGATATAAACGGGTGTAGAAGATGAATACACATATTGACTTTGGGCACATAAATTATCGATTTTCAGCATGTTTTGGGCATGTGTCTGAGTAGGCATGTACAGATCGCATCTGGGACCCCAAAATATTGAATTTTTGGGTGTTTCGAGCCTGAATTTGAGATATAAAAGGGTACAGAAGATGCATGCACATATCGACTTTTGGGCACATGAAAGATCGATTTTCAGTATGTTTTGGGCCTGTATTTTGAAAATACTCGAACACGGAGTAAGCATGTACAGATTGCTTCTGGGACCCCAAAATATCGAATTTTCGGGAGTTTTGTGCCTGAATTTGAGATATAAACGGGTACTGAAGATGCATGCATATATCGACTTTCGGGCACCTAAAATATCGATTTTGAGCTTGTTTTGTTTCTGAATATTGAGAACATTCTAACTAGGAGTAGGCATGTACAGATTGCTTCTAGGCCCCAAAAATACCGAATTTTCGGGTGTTTTGAGCCTGAATTTGAGATATAAACGGGTACAGAAGATGCATGCACATATTGACTTTGGGCACCTAAAATATCGATTTTCTGCATGTTTTGGGCCTGTATTTTGAAAATACTCTAACACGGAGTAGGCATGTACAGATCGCTTCTTGGACACTAAAATATCGAATTTTCTGGTGTTTTGAGCCTGAATTTGAGATATAAACGGGTACTGAAGATGGATGCATATATTGACTTTTTGGCACCTAAAATATCGATTTTGAGTATGTTTTGGGTCTGTATCTTGAAAACATTCTAACTAGGAGTAGGCATGTACAGATCGCTTCAAGGACCCAAAAATACCGAATTTTCGGGTGTTTTGAGCCTGAATTTGAGATATAAACGGGTACAGAAGATGCATGCACATATCGACTTTGGACACTTAAAATATCGATTTTAGCATGTTCTGAGCCTATATTTTGAAAACATTCTAGTACTGAGTAGGCATGTACAAATCGCTTCTGGGACCCAAAAATATCAAATTTTCGGGTGTTTTGAGGTTGAATTTGGGTTATTAACGGGTGCAGAAGATGCATACACATATTGACTTTGGGCACCTAAAATATCGATTTTCAGCATGTTTTGTGCTTGTATCTGAGTAGGCATGTACAGATCGCTTCTGGGACCCCAAAATATCGAATTTTCTGGTGTTTTGTGCCTGAATTTTAAAAATCGAGTTTCGGCACGTAAAATATCGAGTATTAGCATGTTTTGGGCCTATAATTTAAAAATATTCTAACTAGGAGTAGGCATGTACAGATCGCTTCTAGGTCCCCCAAAAAACAAATTTTCGTGTGTTTTGAGCCTGAATTTCAGATATAAACGGGTACAGAAGATTCATGCACATATCGACTTTGGACACTTAAAATATAGATTTTTAGCAAGTTTTGAGCCTTTTTTTTTTTAAACATTCTAGCACTGAGTAGGCATGTACAGATCGTTTCTGGGACCCCAAAATATTGAATTTTTGGGTGTTTTGAGGTTGAATTTAGGATATAAACGTGTGCAGAAGATATTCAGCATGTTTTGGGCCTGTATTTGAGTAGGCATGTACAGACCGCTTCTGGGACCCCAAAATATTGAATTTTCGGGTATTTGGAGCCTGAATTTGAGATATAAAGGGGTACTGAAGATGCATGCACATATCGACTTTTGGGCACCTAAAATATCGATTTTGAGCATGTTTTGGGTCTGTATCTTGAAAATATTCTAACTAGGAGGAGGCATGTACAGATCGCTTCTGGGACCCCAAAATATCGAATTTTCGGGTGTTTGGAGCCTGAATTTAAGATATAAACGGGTACAGAAGATGCATGCTCATATCGACTTTTGGGCACCTAAAAGATCGATTTTCAGTATGTTTCTGGGCCTGTATTTTGAAAATACTCTAACACGGAGTAGGCATGTACCGATCGCTTCTGGGACCCCAAAATATCGAATTTTCTGGTGTTTTGTGCCTGAATTTTAAATATCGACTTTCGGCACCTAAAATATCGATTATTAGCATGTTTTGGGCCTATATTTTGAAAATATTCTAGAACTGAGTAGGCATGTACATATCGCTTCTGGGACCCAAAAATATCGAATTTTCGGGTTTTTTGAGGTTGAATTTGGGATATAAACGGGTGCTTATGATGCATACACATATTGACTTGGAGCACCTAAAATATCGATTTTCAGCATGTTTTGGGTCTGTATTTTGAAAAGGCATGTACAGATCGCTTCTGGGACCAAAAATATCGAATTTTCGGGTGTTTTGAGGTTGAATTTGGGATATAAACGGGTACAGAAGATGCATACACATATTGACTTTGGGCACCTAAAATATCGATTATCATTATGTTTTGGGCCTGTATTTTGAAAATACTCTAACACGGAGTAAACATGTACAGATCGCTTCTAGGCCCCAAAAATACCGAATTTTCGGGCGTTTTGACCCTGAATTTGAGATATAAACGGGTACAGAAGATGCATGCACTTATCGACTTTTGGGCACCTAAAATATTAATTATCAGTATGTTTTGGGCCTATATTTTTAAAATACTCTAACACGGAGTAGGCATGTACAGATCGCTTCTTGGACCCCAAAATATCGAATTCTCGGGTGTTTTGAGACTGAATTTGAGATATAAACGGGTACAGAAGATGCATGCACATATCGACTTTTGGGCACCTAAAATTTCGATTTTGAGCATGTTTTGGGTCTGTATCTTAAAAACATTCGAACTAGGAGTAGGCATGTACAAATCGCTTCTGGGACCCAAAAATATCGAATTTTCGAGTGTTTTGAGGTTGAATTAGGGATATAAACGGGTGCAGAAGATGCATACACATATTGACTTTGGGCACCTAAAATATCGATTATCAGTATGTTTTGGGCCTGTATTTTGAAAATACTCTAACACGGAGTAGGCATATACAGATCGCTTTTTGGACCCCAAAATATCGAATTTTCGGGTGTTTTGTGCCTGAATTTGAGATATCGTCTTTGGGCACCTAAAATATCGATTTTTAGCATGTTTTGGGCCTATATTTTGAAAATATTCTAGCACTGAGTAGGCATTTACAGATCGCTTCTGGGACCGCAAAATATCAAAGTTTCGGGTGTTTTGAACCTGAATTTGAAATATAAACGGGTACAGAAGATTCATGCACATATTGACTTTGGGCACTTAAAATATCGATTTTCAGCATGTTTTGGGCCTGTATCTGAGTAGGCTTGTACACATCGCTTCTGGGATCCCAAAATATCGAAATTTCGGGTGTTTTGGACCTGAATTTGAGATATCGAGTTTGGGCACCTAAAATATCGATTTTTAGCATGTTTTGGGCCTGTATTTTAAATATATTCTAGCATTAAGTAGGCATGTACATATCGCTTCTGGGCCCCAAAAATATTAAATTTTCGGGTGTTTTGAGCCTGAATTTGAGATATCAACGGGTACAGAAGATGCATACACATATTGACTTGGAGCACCTAAAATATCGATTTTCAGCATGTTTTGGGTCTGTATTTTGAAAAGATATGTACAGATCGCTTCTGGGACCCAAAAATATCGAATTTTCGGGTGTTTTGAGGTTGAATTTGGGATATAAACGGGTGCAGAAGATGCATACACATATTGACTTTAGGCACCTAAAATATCGATTATCAGTATGTTTTGGGCCTGTAATTTGAAAATACTCTAACACGGAGTAGGCATGTACAGATCCCTTTTTGGACCCCAAAATATCGAATTTTCGGGTGTTTTGTGCCTGAATTTGAGATATCGTCTTTGGGCACCTAAAATATCGATTTTTAGCATGTTTTTGGCCTTTTTTTTGAAAATATTCTAGCACTGAGTAGGCATGTACAGATCGCTTCTGGGACCCCAAAATATCAAAGTTTCGGGTGTTTTGAACCTGAATTTGAAATATAAACGGGTACAGAAGATGTATGCACAAAATTGACTTTTGGGCACCTAAAAGATCAATTTTCAGTATGTTTTGGGCCTGTATTTTGAAAATACTCTAACACGGAGTAGGCATGTACAGATCGCTTCTTGGACCCCACAATATCGAATTTTCGGGTGTTTTGAGCCTGAATTTGAGATATAAACGGGTACAGAAGATGCATGCACATATCGACTTTTGGGCACCTAAAATATCGATTTTGAGCATGTTTTGGGTCTGTATCTTAAAAAATTCTAACTAGGAGTAGGCTTGTACAAATCGCTTCTGGGACCCAAAAATATCGAATTTTCGGGTGTTTTGAGGTTGAATTTGGGGTATAAACGGGTGCAGAAGATGCATACACATATTGACTTGGAGCACCTAAAATATCGATTTTCAGCATGTTTTGGGTCTGTATTTTGAAAAGGTATGTACAGATCGCTTCTGGGACCCAAAAATATCGAATTTTCGGGTGTTTTGAGGTTGAATTTGGGATATAAACGGGTGCAGAAGATGCATACACATATTGACTTTAGGCACCTAAAATATCGATTATCAGTATGTTTTGGGCCTGTAATTTGAAAATACTCTAACACGGAGTAGGCATGTACAGATCCCTTTTTGGACCCCAAAATATCGAATTTTCGGGTGTTTTGTGCCTGAATTTTAGA
This sequence comes from Petrolisthes cinctipes, assembly GCA_033782935.1. Taxonomy (NCBI): domain Eukaryota; kingdom Metazoa; phylum Arthropoda; class Malacostraca; order Decapoda; family Porcellanidae; genus Petrolisthes; species Petrolisthes cinctipes. The sequence goes on from JAWQEG010000060.1 coordinate 1,216,167, forward strand.
TATCGTCTTTGGGCACCTAAAATATCGATTTTTAGCATGTTTTTGGCCTATTTTTTGAAAATATTCTAGCACTGAGTAGGCATGTACAGATCGCTTCTGGGACCCCAAAATATCAAAGTTTCGGGTGTTTTGAACCTGAATTTGAAATATAAACGGTTACAGAAGATGTATGCACAAAATTGACTTTTGCACCTAAAATATCGATTTTCAGCATGTTTTGGGCCTGTTAATCGAAAATACTATAAAACGAAGTAGGCATGTATTGATCGCTTCGTGGACCCAAAAACATCGAATTTTCGGTGGTTTTGAGCCTGAATTTGAGATATAAACGGGTACAGAAGATGCATGCACATATTGACTTTGGGCACCTAAAATATCGATTTTGAGCATATTTTGGACCTGTATTTAGAAAAGGCATGTACAGATCGCTTCTGGGACCCAAAAATATCGAATTTTCAGGTGTTTTGAGGTTGAATTTGGGATATAAACGGGTGCAGAAGATGCATACACATATTGACTTTGGGCACTTAAAATATCGATTTTCAGCATGTTTTGGGCCGGTATCTGAGTAGGCATGTACAGATCGCTTCTGGGACCCCAAAATATCAAATTTTCTGGTGTTTTGTGCCTGAATTTTTAATATCTACTTTCGGCACCTAAAATATCGATTATTAGCATGTTTTGGGCCTATATTTTGAGAATATTCTAGCACTGAGTAGGCATGTACATATCACTTCTGGGACCCCAAAATACCAAAGTTTCGGGTGTTTTGAACCTGAATTTGAAGCATAAACGGGTACAGAAGATGCATGCACATATTAACTTTGGGCACCTAAAATATCGATTTCTGCATGTTTTGGGCCTGTATTTTGAAAATACTATAACACGGAGTTAGCATGTACAGATCGCTTCTTGGACCCCAAAATATCGAATTTTCGGGTGTTTGGAGCCTGAATTTGAGATATAAACGGGTACTGAAGATGCATGCACATATCGACTTTTTGGTACCAAAAATATCGATTTTGAGCATGTTTTGGGTATGTATCTTGAAATCATTCTAACTAGGAGTAGTCATGTACAGATCGCTTCTAGGACCCAGAAATACAGAATTTTCGGGTGTTTTGAGCCTGAATTTGTGATATAAACGGGCACAGAAGATGCATGCACATATCGACTTTGGACACTTAAAATAACGATTTTTAGCATGTTTTGAGCCAATATTTTGAAAACATTCTAGCACTGAGTAGGCATGTACAGATCGCTTCTGGGACCATAAAATATCGAATTTTCGTGTGTTTTGAGGTTGAATTTGGGATATAAACGGTTGCAGAAGATGCATACACATATTAACTTTAGGCACGTAAAATATCAATTTTCAGCATGTTTTGGGCCTGTATCTGAGTAGGCATGTACAGATCGCTTCTGGGACCCCAAAATATCGAATTTTCGCGTGTTTGGAGCCTGAATTTAAGATATAAACGGTTGCAGAAGATGCATACACATATTAACTTTGGGCACCTAAAATATCGATTTTCAGCATGTTTTGGGCCTGTATCTGAGTAGGCATGTACAGGTCGCTTCTGGGACCCCAAAATATTGAATTTTCGGGTGTTTGGAGCCTGAATTTGAGATATAAAGGGGTACTGAAGATGCATGCACATATCTACTTTTGGGCACCTAAAATATCGATTTTGAGCATGTTTTGGGTCTGTATCTTGAAAACATTCTAACTAGGAGGAAGAATGTACAGATCGCTTCTAGGCCCAAAAATACCGAATTTTCGGGTGTTTTGAGCCTGAAATTGAGATATAAACGGGTACAGAAGATGCATGCACATATCGACTTTGGACACTTAAAATATCGATTTTAGCATGTTTTGAGCCTATATTTTGAAAACATTCTAGCACTGAGTAGGCATGTACAGATCGCTTCTGGGACCCCAAAATATCGAATTTTCGGGTGTTTTGAGCCTAAATTTAAGATATAAACGGGTACAGAAGATGCATGCTCATATCGACTTTTGGGCACCTAAAAGATCAATTTTCAGTATGTTTTGGGCCTGTATTTTGAAAATACTCTAACACGGAGTAGGCATGTACAGATCTTTTCTATGACCCAAAAATATCGAATTTTCGGGTGTTTTGAGATTGAAATATTGGGATATAAACGGGTGCAGATGATGCATACACATATTGACTTGGAGCACCTAAAATATCGATTTTCATCATGTTTTAGGTCTGTATTTTGAAAAGGTATGTACAGATCGCTTCTGGGACCCAAAAATATCGAATTTTCGGGTGTTTTGAGGTTGAATTTGGGATATAAACGGGTGCAGAAGATGCATACACATATTGACTTTAGGCACCTAAAATATCGATTATCAGTATGTTTTGGGCCTGTATTTTGAAAATACTCTAACACGGAGTAGGCATGTACAGATCCCTTTTTGGACCCCAAAATATCGAATTTTCGGGTGTTTTGTGCCTGAATTTGAGATATCGTCTTTGGGCACCTAAAATATCGATTTTTAGCATGTTTTTGGCCTATATTTTGAAAATATTCTAGCACTGAGTAGGCATGTACAGATCGCTTCTGGGACCCCAAAATATCAAAGTTTCGGGTGTTTTGAACCTGAATTTGAAATATAAACGGGTACAGAAGATGTATGCACATATTGACTTTGGGCACCTAAAATATTGATTTTCAGCATGTTTTGGGCCTGTAATTCGAAAATACTATAACACGGAGTAGGCATGTATTGATCGCTTCTTGGACCCAAAAACATCGAATTTTTGGTGGTTTTGAGCCTGAATTTGATATATAAACGGGTACAGAAGATGCATGCACATATTGACTTTGGGCACCTAAAATATCGATTTTGAGCATGTTTTGGGCCTGTATTTAGAAAAGGCATGTACAGATCGCTTCTGGGACCCAAAAATATCGAATTTTCGGGTGTTCTGAGGTTGAATTTGGGATATAAACGGGTGCAGAAGATGCATACACATATTGACTTTGGGCACCTAAAATATCGATTATCAGTATGTTTTTTGGCCTGTATTTTGAAAATACTCTAACACGGAGTATGCATGTACAAATCGCTTCTTGGACCCCAAAATATCGAATTATCGAGTGTTTTGTGCCTGAATTTGAGATATCGACTTTGGGCACTTAAAATATCGATTTTTAGCATGTTTTGGGCCTATATTTTGTAAATATTCTAGCACTGAGTAGGCATGTTCAGATCGCTTCTTGTACCCCAAAATATCAGAGTTTCGGGTGTTTTGAACCTGAATTTGAAATATAAACGGGTACAGAAGATACATGCACATATTGACTTTGAGCACCTAAAATATCGATTTTCAGCATGTTTTAGGCCTGTAATTTGAAAATACTATAACACGGAGAAGGCATGAACAGATCGCTTCTTGGACTCCAATATATCGAATTCTCGGGTGTTTTGAGCCTGAATTTGAGATATAAACGGGTACTGAAGATGCATGCATATATCGACTTTTGGGCACCTAAAATATCGATTTTGAGCATGTTTTGGGTCTGTATCTTGAAAACATTCTAGCACTGAGTAGGCATGTACAGATCGCTTCTGGGACCCAAAAATATCGAATTTTCGTGTGTTTTGAGGTTGAATTTGGGATATAAACGGGTTCAGAAGATGCATACACATATTGACTTTGGGCATCTAAAATATCGATTTTCAGCATGTTTTGGGCCTGTATCTGAGTAGGCATGTACAGTTTGCTTCTGGGACCCCAAAATATCGAATTTTCGGGTGTTCGGAGCCTGCATTTGAGATATAAACGGGTACAGAAGATACATGCACATATCGACTTTTGGGCACCTAAAATATTGATTATCAGTATGTTTTGGGACTGTATTTTGAAAATACTCTAACACGGAGGAGGCTTGTACAGATCGCTTCTTGGACCCCAAAATATAGAATTTTCGGGTGTTTTGTGCCTGAATTTGAGATATCGACTTTGGGCACCTAAAATATCGTTTTTTAGCATGTTTTGAGCCTATATTTTATAAACATTCTAGTACTGAGTAGGCATCTACAGATCGCTTCTGGTACCACAAAATATCAAAGTTTCTTGTGTTTTGAACCTGAATTTGAAATATAAACGGGTACAGAAGATACATGCACATATTGACTTTGAGCACCTAAAATATCGATTTTCAGCATGTTTTGGGCCTGTAATTTGAAAATACTATAACACGGAGTAGGCATGAACAGATCGCTTCTTGGACTCCAAAATATCTAATTCTTGGGTGTTTTGAGCCTGAATTTGAGATATAAACGGGTACTGAAGATGCATGCATATATCGACTTTTGGGCACCTAAAATATCGATTTTGAGCATGTTTTGGGTCTGTATCTTGAAAACATTCTAGCACTGAGTAGGCATGTACAGATCGCTTCTGGGACATAAAAATATCGAATTTTCGTGTGTTTTGAGGTTGAATTTGGGATATAAACGGGTGCAGAAGATGCATACACATATTGACTTTGGGCACCTAAAATATCGATTTTCAGCATGTTTTGGGCCTGTATCTGAGTAGGCATGTACAGATCGCTTCTGGTACCCTAAAATATCGAATTTTCGGGTAATTGGAGTCTGAATTTGAGATATAAACGTGTACTGAAGATGCATGCACATATCGACATTTGGGCACCAAAAATATCGATTTTGAGCATGTTTTGGGTCTGTATCTTAAAAACATTCTAACTAGGAGTAGGCATGTACAGATTGCTTCTAGGCCCAAAAATACCGAATTTTCGGGTGTTTTGAGCCTGAATTTGAGATATAAACGGGTACAGAAGATGCATGAACATATCGACTTTGGAAACTTAAAATATCGATTTTTATCATGTTTTGAGCCTATATCTTTAAAACATTCTAGCACTGAGTAGGCATGTACAGATCGTTTCTGGGACCCAAAAATATTGAATTTTCGGGTGTTTTGAGGTTGAATTTAGGATATAAACGTGTGCAGAAGATGCATACACATATTGACTTTGGGCACCTAAAATATCGATTTTCACCATGTTTTGGGCCGGTATCTGAGTAGGCATGTACAGTTTGCTTCTGGGACCCCAAAATATCGAATTTTTTGGTGTTTGGAGCCTGAATTTGGGATATAAACAGGTGCAGAAGATGCATACACATATCAATTTTGGGCACATAAAATATCGATTTTCAGCATCTTTTGGTCCTAAATCTGAGTAAGCATGTACAGATCGCTTCTGGGACCCTAAAATATCGAATTTTTGGGTAATTGGAGCCTGAATTTGAGATATAAACGGGTACAGAAGATGCATGCACAAATCGACTTTTGGGCAACTAAAAGATCGATTTTCAGTATATTTTGGGCCTGTATTTTGAAAATACTCTAACACGGAGTAGACATGTACAGATCGCTTCTGGGACCCTAAAATATCGGATTTTCGGGTGTTTTGTGCCTGAATTTGAGATATCGACTTTCGGCACATAAAATATCGATTTTTAGCATGTTTTGGGCCTATATTTTGAAAATATTTTAGCACTGAGTAGGCATGTACAGATCGCTTCTGGGACCCCAAAATATCAAAGTTTCGGGTGTTTTGAACCTAAATTTGAAATATAAACGGGTTCAGAAGATGCATGCACATATTGACTTTGGGCACCTAAAATGTCGATTTTTTGCATGTTTTGGGCCTGTATTTTGAAAATACTATAACACGGAGTAGGCATGTACAGATTGCTTCTTGTACCCCAAAATATCGAATTTTCGGTGGTGTTGAGCCTGAATTTGAGATATAAACGGGTACTAAAGATGCATTCATATATCGACTTTTGGGCACCTGAAATATCGATTTTAAGCATGTTTTAGGTCTGTATCTTGAAAACATTCTAACTAGGAGTAGGCATGTACAGATCGCTTCTAGGCCCCAAAGATACCGAATTTTCGGGTGTTTTGAGTCTGAATTTGAATTATAAACGGGTACAGAAGATGCATGCACATATTGACTTTGGACACTTAAAATATCGATTTTAGCATGTTTTGAGCCTATATTTTTAAAACATTCTAGCACTGATTAGGTATGTACAGATCGCTTCTGGGACCCAAAAATATTGAATTTTCGGGTGTTATGAGGTTGAATTTAGGATATAAACGTGTGCAGAAGATGCATACATATATTGACTTTGGGCACCTAAAATATCGATTTTCAGAATGTTTTGGGCCATTATCTGAGTAGGCATGTACAGATCGCTTTTGGGACCCCAAAATATCGAATTTTCGGGTGTTTGGAGCCTGAATTTGAGATATAAACAGTTACTGAAGATGCATGCACTTATCGACTTTTGGGCACCTAAAATATCGATTTTGAGCATGTTTTGGGTCTGTATCTTGAAAACATTCTAACTAGGAGTAGGCATGTACAGATCGCTTCTAGGCCCAAAAATACAGAATTTTCGGGTGTTTTGAGCCTGAATTTGAGATATAAACGGGTACTGAAGATGCATTCACATATTGACTTTTTGGAACCGAAAATATCGATTTTGAGCATGTTTTGGGTCTGTATCTTGAAAACATTCTAACTAGGAGTAGGCATGTACAGGTCGCTTCTAGGACCCAAAAATACCGAATTTTCGGGTGTTTTGACCCTGAATTTGAGATATAAACGGGTACAGAAGATGCATGCACATATCGACTTTGGACACTTAAAATATCGATTTTCAGCATGTTTTGGGCCTGTATCTGAGTAAGCATGTACAGATCGTTTCTGGGACCCCAAAATATCGAATTTTCGGGTGTTCGGAGCATGAATTTGAGATATAAACGGGTACAGAAGATGCATGCACAAATCGACTTTTGGGCACCTAAAAGATCGATTTTAAGTATCTTATGGGCCTGTATTTTGAAAATACTCTAACACGGATTAGGCATCTACAGATCGCTTCTGGGACCCCAAAATATCGAATTTTCGGGTGTTTTGTGCTTGAATTTGAGATATCGACTTTCGGCACCTAAAATATCGATTTTTAGCATGTTTTGGGCATGTATCTGAGTAAGCATGTACAGATCGCTTCTGGGACCCCAAAATATCGAATTTTCGGGTGTTTGGAGCCTGAATTTGAGATATAAACGGGTACAGAAGATGCATGCACAAATCGACTTTTGGGCACCTAAAAGATCGATTTTAAGTATCTTATGGGCCTGTATTTTGAAAATACTCTAACACGGATTAGGCATGTACAGATCGCTTCTGGGACCCCAAAATATCGAATTTTCGGGTGTTTTGTGCTTGAATTTAAGATATCGACTTTCGGCACCTAAAATATCGATTTTTAGCATGTTTTGGGCCTATATTTTGAAAATATTCTAGCACCGAGTAGGCATGTACAGATCGATTCTGGGACCCCAAAATTTCAAAGTTTTGGGTGTTATGAACCTAAATTTGAAATATAAACGGTTACTGAAGATGTATGCACATATCGACTTTTGGGCACCTAAAATATCGATTTTGAGCATGTTATGAGTCCGTATCTTGAAAACATTCGTACTAGGAGTAGGCATGTACAGATCGATTCTAGTCCCAAAAATACCGAATTTTCGGGTGTTTTGAACCTGAATTTGAGATATAAACGGGTACAGAAGATGCATGCACATATCGACTTTGGACACTTAAAATATTGATTTTAGCATGTTTTGAGTCTTTTTTTTATAAACATTCTAGCACTGAGTAGGCATGTAAAGATCGCTTCTGGGACCCAAAAATATCGAATTTTCGGGTGTTTTGAGGTTGAATTTGGGATATAAACAGGTGCAGAAGATGCACACACATATTGACTTTGGGCACATAAAATATCGATTTTCAGCATCTTTTTGGTCTGTATCTGAGTAAGCATGTACAGATCGCTTCTGGGACCCCAAAATATCGAAATTTCGGGTGTTCGAAGCCTGAATTTGAGATATAAACGGGTACAGAAGATACATGCACATATCGACTTTTGGGCACCTAAAATATTGATTATCAGTATGTTTTGGGAATGTATTTTGAAAATACTCTAACACGGAGTAGGCTTGTACAGATCGCTTCTTGGACCCCAAAATATAGAATTATCGGGAGTTTTGTGCCTGAATTTGAGATATCGACTTTGGGCACCTAAAATATCGATTTTTAGCATGTTTTGAGCCTATATTTTATAAACATTCTAGCACTGAGTAGGCATGTACAGATCGCTTCTGGTACCACAAAATATCAAATTTTCGGGTGTTTTGAACATGAATTTGAGATATAAACGGGTACAGAAGATACATGCACATTTTGACTTTGAGCACCTAAAATATCGATTTTCAGCATGTTTTGGGCCTGTAATTTGAAAATACTATAACACGGAGTAGGCATGTACAGATCGCTTCTAGGCCCCAAAGATACCGAATTTTCGGGTGTTTTGAGTCTGAATTTGAATTATAAACGGGTACAGAAGATGCATGCACATATTGACTTTGGACACTTAAAATATTGATTTTAGCATGTTTTGAGCCTATATTTTTAAAACATTCTAGCACTGATTAGGTATGTACAGATCGTTTCTGGGACCCAAAAATATTGAATTTTCGGGTGTTATGAGGTTGAATTTAGGATATAAACGTGTGCAGAAGATGCATACATATATTGACTTTGGGAACCTAAAATATCGATTTTCAGAATGTTTTGGGCCTTTATCTGAGTAGGCATGTACAGATCGCTTCTGGGACCCCAAAATATCGAATTTTCGGGTGTTTGGAGCCTGAATTTGAGATATAAACAGGTAATGAAGATGCATGCACTTATCGACTTTTGGGCACCTAAAATATCGATTTTGAGCATGTTTTGGGGCTGTATCTTGAAAACATTCTAACTAGGAGTAGGCATGTACAGATCGCTTCTAGGCCCAAAAATACAGAATTTTCGGGTGTTTTGAGCCTGAATTTGAGATATAAACGGGTACTGAAGATGCATTCACATATTGACTTTTTTTAACCGAAAATATCGATTTTGAGCATGTTTTGGGTCTGTATCTTGAAAACATTCTAACTAGGAGTAGGCATGTACAGGTCGCTTCTAGGACCCAAAAATACCGAATTTTCGGGTGTTTTGACCCTGAATTTGAGATATAAACGGGTACAGAAGATGCATGCACATATCGACTTTGGACACTTAAAATATCGATTTTCAGCATGTTTTGGGCCTGTATCTGAGTAAGCATGTACAGATCGCTTCTGGGACCCCAAAATATCGAATTTTCGGGTGTTTGGAGCCTGAATTTGAGATATAAACGGGTACAGAATTGCATGCACAAATCGACTTTTGGGCACCTAAAAGATCGATTTTAAGTATCTTATGGGCCTGTATTTTGAAAATACTCTAAGACGGATTAGGCATGTACAGATCGCTTCTGGGACCCCAAAATATCGAATTTTCGGGTGTTTTGTGCTTGAATTTGAGATATCGACTTTCGGCACCTAAAATATCGATTTTTAGCATGTTTTGGGCCTATATTTTGAGAATATTCTAGCACCGAGTAGGCATGTACAGATCGCTTCTGGTACCACAAAATATCAAAGTTTCGGGTGTTTTGAACATGAATTTGAGATATAAACGGGTACAGAAGATACATGCACATTTTGACTTTGAGCACCTAAAATATCGATTTTCAGCATGTTTTGGGCCTGTAATTTGAAAATACTATAACACGGAGTAGGCATGTACAGATCGCTTCTAGGCCCCAAAGATACCGAATTTTCGGGTGTTTTGAGTCTGAATTTGAATTATAAACGGGTACAGAAGATGCATGCACATATTGACTTTGGACACTTAAAATATCGATTTTAGCATGTTTTGAGCCTATATTTTTAAAACATTCTAGCACTGATTAGGTATGTACTGATCGTTTCTGGGACCCAAAAATATTGAATTTTCGGGTGTTATGAGGTTGAATTTAGGATATAAACGTGTGCAGAAGACGCATACATATATTGACTTTGGGCACCTAAAATATCGATTTGGAGCATGTTTTGGGCCTTTATCTGAGTAGGCATGTACAGATCGCTTCTGGGACCCCAAAATATCGAATTTTCGGGTGTTTGGAGCCTGAATTTGAGATATAAACAGGTACTGAAGATGCATGCACTTATCGACTTTTGGGCACCTAAAATATCGATTTTGAGCATGTTTTGGGGCTGTATCTTGAAAACATTCTAACTAGGAGTAGGCATGTACAGATCGCTTCTAGGCCCAAAAATACAGAATTTTCGGGTGTTTTGAGCCTGAATTTGAGATATAAACGGGTACTGAAGATGCATTCACATATTGACTTTTTGGAACCGAAAATATCGATTTTGAGCATGTTTTGGGTCTGTATCTTGAAAACATTCTAACTAGGAGTAGGCATGTACAGGTCGCTTCTAGGACCCAAAAATACCGAATTTTCGGGTGTTTTGACCCTGAATTTGAGATATAAACGGGTACAGAAGATGCATGCACATATCGACTTTGGACACTTAAAATATCGATTTTCAGCATGTTTTGGGCCTGTATCTGAGTAAGCATGTACAGATCGCTTCTGGGACCCCAAAATATCGAATTTTCGGGTGTTTGGAGCCTGAATTTGAGATATAAACGGGTACAGAAGATGCATGCACAAATCGACTTTTGGGCACCTAAAAGATCGATTTTAAGTATCTTATGGGCCTGTATTTTGAAAATACTCTAACACGGATTAGGCATGTACAGATTGCTTCTGGGACCCCAAAATATCGAATTTTCGGGTGTTTTGTGCTTGAATTTGAGATATCGACTTTCGGCACCTAAAATATCGATTTTTAGCATGTTTTGGGCCTATATTTTGAGAATATTCTAGCACCGAGTAGGCATGTACAGATCGATTCTGGGACCCCAAAATTTTAAAGTTTCGGGTGTTTTGAACCTAAATTTGAAATATAAACGGTTACTGAAGATGCATGCACATATCGACTTTTGGGCACCTAAAATATCGATTTTGAGCATGTTATGAGTCCGTATCTTGAAAACATTCGAACTAGGAGTAGGCATGTACAGATCGCTTCTAGGCCCAAAAATACCGAATTTTCGGGTGTTTTGAGCCTGAATTTGAGATATAAACGGGTACAGAAGATGTATGTATGCACATATCGACTTTGGACACTTAAAATATCGATTTTTAGCATGTTTTATGCCTCTATTTTTAGAAAATTCTAGCACTGAGTAGGCATGTACAGATCGTTTCTGGGACCCAAAAATATTGAATTTTCGGGTGTTTTGAGGTTGAATTTAGGATATAAACGTGTGCAGAAGATGCATACACATATTGACTTTGGGCACCTAAAATATCGATTTTCAGCATGTTTTGGGCCCGTATCTGAGTAGGCATGTACAGATCGCTTCTGGGACCCCAAAATATCAAATTTTCGGGTGTTTGGAGACTGAATTTGAGATATAAACGGGTACTGAAGATGCATGCACATATCGACTTTTGGGCACCTAAAATATCGATTTTGAGCATGTTATGGGTCTGTATCTTGAAAACATTCTAACTAGGAGTAGGCATGTACAGATCGCTTCTAGGCCCAAAAATACCAAATTTTCGGGGGTTTTGAGCCTGAATTTGAGATATAAACGGGTACAGAAGATGCATGCACATATCGACTTTGGACACTTAAAATATTGATTTTAGCATGTTTTGAGTCTTTTTTTTATAAACATTCTAGCACTGACTAGGCATGTAAAGATTGCTTCTGGGACCCAAAAATATCGAATTTTCGGGTGTTTTGAGGTTGAATTTGGGATATAAACAGGTGCAGAAGATGCACAGACATATTGACTTTGGGCACATAAAATATCGATTTTCAGCGTCTTTTTGGTCTGTATCTGAGTAAGCATGTACAGATCGCTTCTGGGACCCCAAAATATCGAATTTCCGGGTGTTCGGAGCCTGAATTTGAGATATAAACGGGTACAGAAGATACATGCACATATCGACTTTTGGGCACCTAAAATATTGATTATCAGTATGTTTTGGGAATGTATTTTGAAAATACTCTAACACGGAGTAGGCTTGTACAGATCGCTTCTTGGACCCCAAAATATAGAATTATCGGGAGTTTTGTGCCTGAATTTGAGATATCGACTTTGGGCACCTAAAATATCGATTTTTAGCATGTTTTGAGCCTATATTTTATAAACATTCTAGCACTGAGTAGGCATCTACAGATCGCTTCTGGTACCACAAAATATCAAAGTTTCGGGTGTTTTGAACCTGAATCTGAAATATAAACGGGTACAGAAGATACATGCACATTTTGACTTTGAGCACCTAAAATATCGATTTTCAGCATGTTTTGGGCCTGTAATTTGAAAATACTATAACACGGAGTAGGCATGAACAGATCGCTTCTTGGACTCCAAAATATCGAATTCTCAGGTGTTTTGAGCCTGAATTTGAGATATAAACAGGTACTGAAGATGCATGCATATATCGACTTTTGGGCACCTAAAATATCGATTTTGAGCAAGTTTTGGGTCTGTATCTTGAAAACATTCTAGCACTGAGTAGGCATGTACAGATCGCTTCTGGGACCCAAAAATATCGAATTTTCGTGTGTTTTGAGGTTGAATTTGGGATATAAACGGGTGCAGAAGATGCATACACATAATGACTTTGGGCACCTAAAATATCGATTGTCAGCATGTTTTGGGCCTGTATCTGAGTAGGCATGTACAGATCGCTTCTGGGACCCCAAAATATCGAATTTCCGAGTGTTTTGTGCCTAAATTTTAGATATCGACTTTTGGCACCTAAAATATCGATTATTAGCATGTTTTGGGCCTATATTTTGAAAATTTTCTAGAAGTGAGTAAGCATGTACATATCGCTTCTAGGACCCAAAAAAACAAATTTTCGGGTGTTTTGAGCCTGAATTTGAGATATAAACGGGTCCTGAAGATGCATGCACATATCGAATTATGAGCACCTAAAATATCGATTTTGGGCATGTTTTGGGTCTGTATCTTGAAAACATTCTAACTAGGAGTATGCATGTACAGATCGCTTCTAGGCCCCAAAAATACCGAATTTTCGGGTGTTTTGAGCCTGAATTTGAGATATAAACGGTTACAGAAGATGCATGCACATATCGACTTTGGACATATCCATTTTTAGCATGTTTTGAGCCTATATTTTGAAAACATTCTAGCACTGAGTAGGCATGTACAGATCGCTTCTGGGACCCAAAAATATCGAATTTTCGGGTGTTATTAGCCTGAATTTGAGATATAAACGGGTATTGAAGATGCATGCACATATCGAATTTTGGGCACCTAAAATATCGATTTTGAGCATGTTTTGGGTCTGTATCTTGAAAACATTCTAACTATGAGTAGGCATGTACAGATCGCTTCTAGGTCCCAAAAATACCGAATTTCGGGTGTTTTGAGGTTGAATTTGGGATATAAACGGGTGCAGAAGATGCATACACATATTGACTTTGGGCACCTAAAATATCGATTTTCAGCATGTTTTGGGCCTGTATCTGAGTAGGCATGTACAGATCGCTTCTGGGACCCCAAAATATCGAATTTTCGGGTGTTTTTTGCCTGAATTTGAGATATAAACGGGTTCTGAAGATGCATGCACATATCGAATTTTGAGCACCTAAAATATCGATTTTGGGCATGTTTTGGGTCAGTATCTTGAAAACATTCTAACTAGGAGTATGCATGTACAGATCGCTTCTAGGCCCCCAAAATACCGAATTTTCGGGTGTTTTGAGCCTAAATTTGATATATAAACGGGTACAGAAGTTGCATGCACATATCGACTTTGGACATATCGATTTTTAACATGTTTTGTGCCTATATTTTGAAAACATTCTAGCACTGGGTAGGCATGTACAGATCGCTTCTTGGACCCCAAAATATCGAATTTTCGGGTGTTTTAAGCCTGAATTTGAGATATAAACGGGTACAGAAGATGCATGCACATATCGACTTTTAGGCACCTAAAATATCGATTTTGAGTATGTTTTGGGTCTGTGTCTTGAAAAGATTCTAACTAGGAGTAGGCATGTACACATCGCTTCTTGGCCCCAAAAAATTCCAATTTTCGGATGTTTTGAGCCTGAATTTGAGATATAAACGGGTATAGAAGACACATGCCCATACCGACTCTGGGCACTTAAAATATCGATTTTTAGCATGTTTTGAGCCTATATTTTGAAAACATTCTAGCACTGAGTAGGCTTGTACAGATCGCTTCTGGGACCCCAAAATATCGAATTTTCGGGTGTTTTGTGCCTGAATTTGAGATATCGAATTTGGGCACCTAAAATATCGATTTTTACCAAGTTTTGTGCCTATATTTTGAAAATAATCTAGCACTGAGTAGGCATGTACAGATCGCTTCTGGGACCTCAAAATATTGAATTTGCTGGTTTTTGGAGCCTGAATTTGAGATATAAACGAGTACAGAAGATGCATGCACATATCGACTTTGGACACTTAAAATATCGATTTTAAGCATGTTTTGAACAAATATTTTGAAAATACTCTAACATGGAGTAGGAATGTACAGATCGCTTCTGGGACCCCAAAATATTGAATTTTCGGGTGTTTTGGGCCTGAATTTGAGATATCGACTCTGGGCACCTAAAATATCGATTTTTAGCATATTTTTTGGCCTATATTTTGAAAATATTCTAGCACTGAGTAGGCATGTACAGATCGCTTCTGGGACCCAAAAACATCGAATTTTCGGGTGTTTTTAGCCTGAATTTGAGATATAAACGGGTACTGAAGATGCATGCACATATCGAATTTTATGCACCTAAAATATCGATTTTGAGCATGTTTTGGGTCTGTATCTTGAAAACATTCTAACTATGAGTAGGCATGTACTGATCGCTTCTAGGTCCCAAAAATACCGAATTTCGGGTGTTTTGAGCATGAATTTGAGATATAAACGGGTACAGAAGATGCATGCACATATCGACTTTGGACACTTAAAATATCGATTTTTTGCATGTTTTGAGCCTATATTTTGAAAACATTCTAGCACTGTGTAGGCATGTACAAATCGCTTCTGGGGCCCCAAAATATCGAATTTTCTGTGTGTTTGGAGCCTAAATTTGAGATATAAACGGGTAAAGAAGATGTATGCACATATCGACTTTTGGGCAACTAAAAGATCGATTTTCAGTATGTTTTGGGCCTATAATCTTAAAATACTCTAACACGGAGTAGGCATGTACAGATCGCTTCTAGGCCCCAAAAATACCGACTTTTGGGTGTTTTGAGCCTGAATTTGAGATTTAAACGGGTACAGAAGATGCATGCACATATCGACTTTGGACATATCCATTTTTAGCATGTTTTGAGCCTATATTTTGAAAACATTCTAGCACTGAGTAGGCATGTACACATCGCTTCTGGGACCCAAAAATATCGAATTTTCGGGTGTTTTGAGGTTGAATTTGGGATATAAACGGGTGCAGATGATGCATACACATATTGACTTTGGGCACCTAAAACATCGATTTTCAGCATATTTTGGGCCTGTATCTGAGTAGGCTTGTACAGATCGCTTCTGGGACCCAAAAATATCTATTTTTCGGGTGTTTTGAGCCTGAATTTGTGATATAAACGGGTACAGAAGATGCATGTACATATTGACTTAGGGCGCCAAAAATATCGATTTTCAGCATGTTTTGGGCCTGAATTTTGAAAATACTCTAACACGGAGTAGGCATGTACAGATCGCTTCTTGGACCCCAAAATATCGAATTTTCGGGTGTTTCAAGCCTGAATTTGTGATATAAACGGGTATTGAAGATGCATGCACATATCGACTTTTAGGCACCTAAAATATCGATTTTGTGTATGTTTTGGGTCTGTATCTTAAAAACATTCTAACTAGGAGTAGGCATGTACACATCGCTTCTGGGCCCCAAAAAATTCCAATTTTCGGATGTTTTGAGACTGAATTTGAGATATAAACGTGTACAGAAGATACATGCACATACCGACTTTGGACACTTAAAATATCGATTTTTATCATGTTTTGAGCCTATATTTTAAATTTTTTTTAGCACTGTGTAGGCATGTACAAATCGCTTCTGGGGCCCCAAAATATCGAATTTTCGGGTGTTTTGTGCCTGAATTTGAGATATCGACTTTGGGCACATAAAATATCGATTTTCAGTATGTTTTGGGCCTGTATTTTGAAAATACTCTAACACAGAGTAGGCATGTACAGATCGCATCTGGGACCCCAAAATATCGAATTTTCTGGTGTTTTGAGCATGAATTTGAGATATAAACGGGTACAGAAGATGCATGCACATATCGAATTTTGAGCACCTAAAATATCGATTTCGACATGTTTTGGGTCTGTATCTTGAAAACATTCTAACTCGGAGTAGGCATGTACAGATCGCTTCTAGGCCCCAAAAATATCGATTTTTCGGGTGTTTTGAGCCTGAATTTGTGATATAAACGGGTACAGAAGATGCATGCACAAAATTGACTTTTGCACCTAAAATATCGATTTTCAGCATGTTTTGAGCCTGTATGTTGAAAATACTCGAACACGGAGTAGGCATGTACAGATCGCTTCTTGGAACCCAAAATATCGAATTTTCGGGTGTTTTAAGGCTGAATTTGAGATATAAACGGGTACTGAAGATGCATGCATATATCGACTTTTAGGCACCTAAAATATCGATTTTCTTTATGTTTTGGGCCTGTATTTTGAAAATACTCTAACACGGAGAAGGCATGTACAGATCGCTTCTGGGACCCCAAAATATCGAATTTTTGGGTGTTTTGTGCCTGAATATGAGATATCGACTTTGGGCACATAAAATATCGATTTTTACCATGTTTTGGGCCTATATTTTGAAAATATTCTAGCACTGAGTAGGCATGTACAGATCGGTTCTGGGACCCCAAAATATCGAATTTTCGGGTGTTTTAAGCCTGAATTTGAGATATAAACGCGTACAGAAGATGCATGTACATATAGACATTGGACACTTAAAATATCGATTTTTTGCATATTTTGAGCCTATATTTTGAAAACATTCTAGCACTGAGTAGGCTTGTACAGATCGCTTCTGGGACCCCAAAATATCGAATTTTCGGGTGTTTTGAGCCTGAATTTGAAATATAAACGGGTACAGAAGATGAATGCACATATCGACTTTTGGGAACCTAAAAGATCGATTTTCAGTATGTTTTGGGCCTGTATTTTGTAAATACTCTAAAACGGAGTAGGCATGTACAGATTGCTTCTTGGTCCCAAAAATATTGATTTTTCGGGTGTTTTGAGCCTGAATTTGTGATATAAACGGGTACAGAAGATGTATGCACATATCAACTTTTAGTCACCTAAAATATCGATTTTGAGTATGTTTTGGGCCTATATTTCTAACACGGAGTAGGCATGTACAGATCGCTTCTGGGACCCCAAAATATCGAATTTTCGGGTGTTTTAAGCCTGAATTTGAGATATAAACGGGTACTGAAGATACATGCACATATCGACTTTTAGGCACCTAAAATATCGATTTTGAGTATGTTTTGGGTCTGTATCTTGAAAACATTCTAACTAGGAGTAGGCATGTACAGATCGCTTCTAGGACCCAAAAATATCGATTTTTCGGGTGTTTTGTGCCTGAATTTGTGATATAAACGGGTACAAAAGATACATGCACAAAATTGACTTTGGCACCTAAAATATCGATTTTCAGCATGTTTTGAGCCTGTATTTTGAAAATACTCTAACACGGAGTAGGCATGTACATATCGCTTCTTGGACCCCAAAATATCGAATTTTCGGGTGTTTTAAGCCTGAATTTGAGATATAAACGGGTACTGAAGATAAATGCACATATTGGCTTTTAGGCACCTAAAATATCGATTTTGATTATGTTATGGGTCTGTATCTTGAAAACATTCTAATTAGGAGTAGGCATGTACACATCGCTTCTAGGCCCAAAAAAATCCCAATTTTCGGATGTTTTGAGCATGAATTTGAGATATAAACGGATACAGAAGATACATGCACATATCGACTTTGGACACTTAAAATATCGATTTTTATCATGTTTTGAGCCTATATTTTGAAAACATTCTAGCACTGAGTAGGCTTGTACAGATCGCTTCTGGGACCCCAAAATATCGAATTTTCGGGTGTTTTGAGCCTGAATTTGAAATATAAACGGGTACATAAGATGCATGTACATATCGACTTTTGGGAACCTAAAAGATCGATTTTCAGTATGTTTTGGGCCTGTATTTTGTAAATACTCTAAAATGGAGTAGGCATGTACAGATTGCTTCTGGGACCCAAAAATATCGATTTTTCGGGTGTTTTGAGCATGAATTTGTGATATAAACGGGTACAGAAGATGCATTCACAAAATTGACTTTTGCACCTAAAATATCGATTTTCAGCATGTTTTAGGCCTGTATTTTGAAAATACTCTAACTCGGAGTAGGCATGTACAGATCGCTTCTTGGACCCCAAAATATCGAATTTTCGGGTGTTTTAAGCCTGAATTTGAGATATAAATGGGTACTGAAGATGCATGCACATATCGAATTTTAGGCACCTAAAATATCGATTTTCTGTATGTTTTGGGCCTGTATTTTGAAAATACTCTAACACGGAGTAGGCATGTACAGATCGCTTCTGGGACCCCAAAATATCGAATTTTCGGGTGTTTTGTGCCTGAATTTGAGATATCGACTTTGGGCACATAAAATATCGATTTTAGCATGTTTTGGGCCTATATTTTGAAAATATTCTAGCACTGAGTAGGCATGTACAGTTCGGTTCTGGAACCCCAAAATATCGAATTTTCGGGTGTTTTAAGCCTGAATTTGAGATATAAACGCGTACAGAAGATGCATGCACATATTGACTTTAGACACTTAAAATATCGATTTTTTGCATGTTTTGAGCCTATATTTTGAAAACATTCTAGCACTGAGTAGGCATGTACAGATCGCTTCTGGGACCCAAAAAAATGGAATTTTCGGGTGTTTTGAGGTTGAATTTGGGATAAAAACGGGTGCAGAAGATGCATACACATATTGACTTTGGGCACCTAAAATATCGATTTTCTGCATGTTTTCGGCCTGTATCTGAGTAGGCATGTACAGATCGCTTCTGGGACCCTAAAATATCGAATTTTCGGGTGTTTTGAGCCTGAATTTGTGATATAAACGGGTACAGAATATGCATGCACTTATCGACTTTTAGGCACCTAAAATATCGATTTTGAGTATGTTTTGTGCCTGTGTTTTGAAAATATTCTAACACGGAGTAGGCATGTACAGATCGCTTCTTGGACCCCAAAATATCAATTTTCGGGGGTTTTAAGCCTGAATTTGAGATATAAACGGGTACTGAAAATGCATGCACATATCGACTTTTAGGCACCTAAAATATCGATTTTGAGTATGTTTTGGGCCTGTATTTTGTAAATACTCTAACACGGAGTAGGCATGTACAGATCGCTTCTGGGACCCCAAAATATCGAATTTTCGGGTGTTTTAAGCCTGAATTTGAGATATAAACGGGTACTGAAGATAAATGCACATATTGGCTTTTAGGCACCTAAAATATCGATTTTGAGTATGTTATGGGTCTGTATCTTGAAAACATTCTAATTAGGAGTAGGCATGTACACATCGCTTCTAGGCCCAAAAAAATCCCAATTTTCGGATGTTTTGAGCATGAATTTGAGATATAAACGGATACAGAAGATACATGCACATATCGACTTTGGACACTTAAAATATCGATTTTTATCATGTTTTGAGCCTATATTTTGAAAACATTCTAGCACTGAGTAGGCTTGTACAGATCGCTTCTGGGACCCCAAAATATCGAATTTTCGGGTGTTTTGAGCCTGAATTTGAAATATAAACGGGTACATAAGATGCATGTACATATCGACTTTTGGGAACCTAAAAGATCGATTTTCAGTATGTTTTGGGCCTGTATTTTGTAAATACTCTAAAATGGAGTAGGCATGTACAGATTGCTTCTGGGACCCAAAAATATCGATTTTTCGGGTGTTTTGAGCCTGAATTTGTGATATAAACGGGTACAGAAGATGCATTCACAAAATTGACTTTTGCACCTAAAATATCGATTTTCAGCATGTTTTAGGCCTGTATTTTGAAAATACTCTAACACGGAGTAGGCATGTACAGATCGCTTCTTGGACCCCAAAATATTGAATTTTCGGGTGTTTTAAACCTGAATTTGAGATATAAACGGGTACTGAAGATGCATGCACATATCGAATTTTAGGCACCTAAAATATCGATTTTCTGTATGTTTTGGGCCTGTATTTTGAAAATACTCTAACACGGAGTAGGCATGTACAGATCGCTTCTGGGACCCCAAAATATCGAAATTTCGGGTGTTTTGTGCCTGAATTTGAGATATCGACTTTGGGCACATAAAATATCGATTTTAGCATGTTTTGGGCCTATATTTTGAAAATATTCTAGCACTGAGTAGGCATGTACAGTTCAGTTTTGGGACCCCAAAATATCGAATTTTCGGGTGTTTTAAGCCTGAATTTGAGATATAAACGCGTACAGAAGATGCATGCACATATTGACTTTGGACACTTAAAATATCGATTTTTTGCATGTTTTGAGCCTATATTTTGAAAACATTCTAGCACTGAGTAGGCATGTACAGATCGCTTCTGGGACCCAAAAAAATGGAATTTTCGGGTGTTTTGAGGTTGAATTTGGGATATAAACGGGTGCAGAAGATGCATACACATATTGACTTTGGGCACCTAAAATATCGATTTTCTGCATGTTTTCGGCCTGTATCTGAGTAGGCATGTACAGATCGCTTCTGGGACCCAAAAATATCGATTTTTCGGGTGTTTTCAGCCTGAATTTGTGATATAAACGGGTACAGAAGATGCATGCACTTATCGACTTTTAGGCACCTAAAATATCGGTTTTGAGTATGTTTTGTGCCTGTATTTTGAAAATATTCTAACACGGAGTAGGCATGTACAGATCGCTTCTTGGACCCCAAAATATCAATTTTCGGGGGTTTTAAGCCTGAATTTGAGATATAAACGGGTACTGAAAATGCATGCACATATCGACTTTTAGGCACCTAAAATATCGATTTTGAGTATGTTTTGGGCCTGTATTTTGTAAATACTCTAACACGGAGTAGGCATGTACAGATCGCTTCTGGGACCCCAAAATATCGAATTTTCGGGTGGTTTGTGCCTGAATTTGAGATATCGACTTTGGGCACATAAAATATCGATTTTTAGCATGTTTTGCGACTATATTTTGAAATATTCTAGCACTGAGTAGGCATGTACAGATCGGTTCTGGGACCCCAAAATATCGAATTTTCGGGTGTTTTAAGCCTGAATTTGAGATATAAACGCGTACAGAAGCATGCACATATTGACTTTAAACACTTAAAATATCGATTTTTTGCATGTTTTGAGCCTATATTTTGAAAACATTCTAGCACTGAGTAGGCATGTACAGATCGCTTCTGGGACCCAAAAATATGGAATTTTCGGGTGTTTTGAGGTTGAATTTGGGATATAAACGGGTGCAGAAGATGCATACACATATTGACTTTGGACACCTAAAATATCGATTTCCAGCATGTTTTGGGCCTGTATCTGAGTAGGCATGTACAGATCGCTTCTGGAACCCAAAATAATCGATTTTTAGGGTGTTTTGAGCCTGAATTTGTGATATAAACGGGTACAGAAGATGCATGCACATATTGACTTTGGGCACCTAAAATATCGATTTTCAGCATGTTTTGGGCCTGAATCTTGAAAATACTCTAACACGGAGTAGGCATGTACAGATCGCTTCTTGGACCCCAAAATATCGAATTTTCGGGTGTTTTAAGCCTGAATTTGAGATATAAACGGGTACTGAAGATGAATGCACATATCGACTTTTAGGCACCTAAAATATCGATTTTGAGTATGTTATGGGTCTGTATCTTGAAAACATTCTAACTAGGAGTAGGCATGTACACATTGGTTCTAGGCCCCAAAAAATCCCAATTTTCGGAAGTTTTGAGCATGAATTTAAGATATAAACGGGTACAGAAGATACATGCACATATCGACTTTGGACACTTAAAATATCGATTTTTATCATGTTTTGAGCCTATATTTTGAAAATATTCTAGCACTGAGTAGGCTTGTACAGATCGCTTCTGGGACTCCAAAATATCGAATTTTCGGGTGTTTTGAGCCTGTATTTAAAATATATACGGGTACAGAAGATGCATGCACATATCGACTTCTGGGAACCTAAGAGATCGATTTTCTGTATTTTTTGGGCCTGTATTTTGTAAATACTCTAACACGGAGTAGGCATGTACAGATTGCTTCTGGGACCCCAAAATTTCGAATTTTCGGGTGTTTTGTGCCTGAATTTGAGATATCGACTTTGGGCATATAAAATATCGATTTTTACCATGTTTTGGGCCAATATTTAGAAAATATTCTAGCACTGAGTAGGCATGTACAGATCGGTTCTGGAACCCCAAAATATCGAATTTTCGGGTGTTATAAGCCTGAATTTGAGATATAAACGCGTACAGAAGATGCATGCACATATTGACTTTGGACACTTAAAATATAGATTTTTTGCATGTTTTGAGCCTATATTTTGAAAACATTCTAGCACTGAGTAGGCATGTACAGATCGCTTCTGGGACCCAAAAATATCGATTTTTCAGGTGTTTTGAGCCTGAATTTGTGATATAAACGGGTACAGAAGATGCATGCACATATCGAATTTTGGGAACCTAAAAGATCGATTTTCAGTATGTTTTGGGCCTGTATTTTGTAAATACTCTAACACGGAGTAGGCATGTACAGATTGCTTCTGGGACCCAAAAATATCGATTTTTCGGGTGTTTTGAGCCTGAATTTGTGATATAAACGGGTACAGAAGATGCATGCACAAAATTGACTTTTGCACCTAAAATATAGATTTTCAGCATGTTTTGGGCCTGTATTTTGAAAATACTCTAACACGGAGTAGGCATGTACAGATCGCTTCTTGGACCCCAAAATATCGAATTTTAGGGTGTTTTAAGCCTGAATTTGAGATATAAACTGGTACTGAAGATGAATGCACATATCGACTTTTAGGCACCTAAAATATCGATTTTGAGTATGTTATGGGTCTGTATCTTGAAAACATTCTAACTAGGAGTAGGCATGTACACATCGCTTCTAGGCCCCAAAAAATCCCAATTTTCGGATGTTTTGAGCATGAATTTGAGATATAAACGGGTACAGAAGATACATGCACATATCGACTTTGGACACTTAAAATATCGATTTTTATCATGTTTTGAGCCTATATTTTGAAAACATTCTAGCACTGAGTAGGCTTGTACAGATCGCTTCTGGGACCCCAAAATATCGAATTTTCGGGTGTTTTGAGCCTGAATTTGAAATATAAACGGGTACAGAAGATGCATGCACATATCGACTTTTGGGAACCTAAAAGATCGATTTTCAGTATGTTTTTGGCTTGTATTTTGTAAATACTCTAACACGGAGTAGGCATGTACAGATTGCTTCTGGGACCCAAAAATATCGATTTTTCGGGTGTTTTGAGCCGGAATTTGTGATATAAACGGGTACAGAAGATGCATGCACAAAATTGACTTTTGCACCTAAAATATCGATTTTCAGCATATTTTGGGCCTGTATTTTGAAAATACTCTAACACGGAGTAGGCATGTACAGATCGCTTCTTGGACCCCAAAATATCGAATTTTCGGGTGCTTTAAGCCTGAATTTGAGATATAAACGGGTACTGAAGATGCATGCACATATCGACTTTTAGGCACCTAAAATATCGATTTTCTGTATGTTTTGGGCCTGTATTTAGAAAATACACTAACACGGAGTAGGCATGTACAGATCGCTTCTGGGACCCCAAAATATCGAATTTTCGGGTGTTTTGTGCCTGAATTTGAGATATCGACTTTGGGCACATAAAATATCGATTTTTAGCTTGTTTTGGGCCTATAATTTGAAAATATTCTAGCACTGAGTAGGCATGTACATATCGGTTCTGGTACCCCAAAATATCGAATTTTCGGGTGTTATAAGCCTGAATTTGAGATATAAACGCGTACAGAAGATGCATGCACATATTGACTTTGGACACTTAAAATATCGATTTTTTGCATGTTTTGAGCCTATATTTTGAAAACATTCTAGCACTGAGTAGGCATGTACAGATCGCTTCTGGGACCCGAAAATATCGATTTTTCAGGTGTTTTGAGCCTGAATTTGTGATATAAACGGGTACAGAAGATGCATGCACATATTGACTTTGGGCACCTAAAATATCGATTTTCAGCATGTTTTGGGCCTGAATCTTGAAAATACTCTAACACGGTGTAGGCATGTACAGATCGCTTCTTGGACACCAAAATATCGAATTTTCGGGTGTTTTAAGCCTGAATTTGAGGTATAAACTGGTACTGAAGATGAATGCACATATCGACTTTTAGGCACCTAAAATATCGATTTTGAGTATGTTATGGGTCTGTATCTTGAAAACATTCTAACTAGGAGTAGGCATGTACACATCGCTTCTAGGCCAAAAAAAATCCCAATTTTCGGATGTTTTGAGCATGAATTTGAGATATAAACGGGTACAGAAGATACATGCACATATCGACTTTGGACACTTAAAATATCGATTTTTATTATGTTTTGAGCCTATATTTTGAAAACATTCTAGCACTGAGTAGGCTTGTACAGATCGCTTCTGGGACCCCAAAATATCGAATTTTCGGGTGTTTTGAGCCTGAATTTGAAATATAAACGGGTACAGAAGATGAATGCACATATCGACTTTTGGGAACCTAAAAGATCGATTTTCAGTATGTTTTGGGCCTGTATTTTGTAAATACTCTAACACGGAGTAGGTATGTACAGATTGCTTCTGGGACCCAAAAATATCGATTTTTCGGGTGTTTTGTGCCTGAATTTGAGATATCGACTTTGGGCACATAAAAAAACGATTTTTAGCATGTTTTGGGCCTATATTTTGAAAATATTCTAGCACTGAGTAGGCATGTACAGATCGGTTCTGGGACCCCAAAATATCGAATTTTCGGGTGTTTTAAGCCTGAATTTGAGATATAAACGCGTACAGAAGATGCATGCACATATTGACTTTGGACACTTAAAATATCGATTTTTGCATGTTTTGAGCCTATATTTTGAAAACATTCTAGCACTGAGTAGGCATGTACAGATCGCTTCTGGGACCCAAAAATATCGATTTTTCGGGTGCTTTGAGCCTGAATTTGTGATATAAACGGGTATAGAAGATGCATGCACATATTGATTTTGGGCACCTAAAATATCGATTTTCAGCATGTTTTGGGCCTGAATCTTGAAAATACTCTAATACGGAGTAGGCATGTACAGATCGCTTCTGGGACCCAAAAATATCGATTTTTCGGGTGTTTTGAGCCTGAATTTGTGATATAAACGGGTACAGAAGATGCATGCACAAAATTGACTTTTGCACCTAAAATATCGATTTTCAGCATGTTTTGGGCCTGTATTTTGAAAATACTCTAACACGGAGTAGGCATGTACAGATCGCTTCTGGGACCCCAAAATATCGAATTTTAGGGTGTTTTAAGCCTGAATTTGAGATATAAACGGGTACTGAAGATGAATGCACATATCGACTTTTAGGCACCTAAAATATCGATTTTGAGTATGTTATGGGTCTGTATCTTGAAAACATTCTAACTAGGAGTAGGCATGTACACATCGCTTCTAGGTCCAAAAAAATCCCAATTTTCGGATGTTTTGAGCATGAATTTGAGATATAAACGGGTACAGAAGATAGATGCACATATCGACTTTGGACACTTAAAATATCGATTTTTATCATGTTTTAAGCCTATATTTTGAAAACATTCTAGCACTGAGTAGGCTTGTACAGATCGTTTCTGGGACCCCAAAATATCGAATTTTCGGGTGTTTTGAGCCTGAATTTGAAATATAAACCTAAAAGATCGATTTTCAGTATGTTTTGGGCCTGTATTTTGTAAATACTCTAACACGGAGTAGGTATGTACAGATTGCTTCTGTGACCCAAAAATATCGATTTTTCGGGTGTTTTGTGCCTGAATTTGAGATATCGACTTTGGGCACATAAAATATCGATTTTTACCATGTTTTGGGCCTATATTTTGAAAATATTCTAGCACTGAGTAGGCATGTACAGATCGGTTCTGGGACCCCAAAATATCGAATTTTCGGGTGTTTTAAGCCTGAATTTGAGATATAAACGCGTACAGAGGATGCATGTACATATTGACTTTGGACACTTAAAATATCGATTTTTTGCATGTTTTGAGCCTATATTTTGAAAACATTCTAGCACTGAGTAGGCATGTACAGATCGCTTCTGGGACCCAAAAATATGGAAATTTCGGGTGTATTGAGGTTGAATTTGGGATATAAACGGGTGCAGAAGATGCATACACATATTGACTTTGGGCACCTAAAATATCGATTTTCAGCATGTTTTGTGCCTGTATCTGAGTAGGCATGTACAGATCGCTTCTGGGACCCAAAAATATCGATTTTTCGGGTGCTTTGAGCCTGAATTTGTGATATAAACGGGTATAGAAGATGCATGCACATATTGACTTTGGGCGCCTAAAATATCGATTTTCAGCATGTTTTGGGCCTGAATCTTGAAAATACTCTAATACGGAGTAGGCATGTACAGATCGCTTCTTGGACCCCAAAATATCGAATTTTCGGGTGTTTTGAGGTTGAATTTGAGATATAAACGGGTACTGAAGATGAATGCACATATCGACTTTTACGCACCTAAAATATCGATTTTGAGTATGTTATGAGTCTGTATCTTGAAAACATTCTAACTAGGAGTAGGCATGTACACATCGCTTCAAGACCACAAAAAATCCCAATTTTCAGATGTTTTGAGCATGAATTTGAGATATAAACGGGTACAGAAGTTACATGCATATATCGACTTTGGACACTTAAAATATCGATTTTTATCATGTTTTGAGTCTATATTTTGAAAACATTCTAGCACTGAGTAGGCTTGTACAGATCGCTTCTGGGACCCCAAAATATCGAATTTTCGGGTCTTTTGAGCCTGAATTTGAAATATAAACGGGTACAGAAGATGCATGCACATATCGACTTTTGGGAACCTAAAAGATCGATTTTCAGTATGTTTTGGGCCTGTATCATGTAAATACTCTAACACGGAGTAGGCATGTACAGATTGCTTCTGGGACCCAAAAATATCGATTTTTCGGGTGTTTTAAGCCTGAATTTGTGATATAAATGGGTACAGAAGATGCATGCACAAAATTGACTTTTGCACCTAAAATATCGATTTTCAGCATGTTTTGGGCCTGTATTTTGAAAATACTCTAACACGGAGTAGGCATGTACAGATCGCTTCTTGGACCCCAAAATATCGAATTTTAGGGTGTTTTAAGCCTGAATTTGAGATATAAACGGGTACTGAAGATGAATGCACATATCGACTTTTAGGCACCTAAAATATCGATTTTGAGTATGTTATGGGTCTGTATCTTGAAAACATTCTAACTAGGAGTAGGCATGTACACATCGCTTCTAGGTCCAAAAAAATCCCAATTTTCGGATGTTTTGAGCATGAATTTGAGATATAAACGGGTACAGAAGATACATGCACATATCGACTTTGGACACTTAAAATATCGATTTTTATCATGTTTTTAAGCCTATATTTTGAAAACATTCTAGCACTGAGTAGGCTTGTACAGATCGCTTCTGGGACCCCAAAATATCGAATTTTCGGGTGTTTTGAGCCTGAATTTGAAATATAAACGGGTACAGAAGATGAATGCACATATCGACTTTTAGGCACCTAAAATATCGATTTTGAGTATGTTATGGGTCTGTTTCTTGAAAACATTCTAACTAGGAGTAGGCATGTACACATCGCTTCTAGGCCCCAAAAAATCACAATTTTCGGATGTTTTGAGCATGAATTTGAGATATAAACGGATACTGAAGATACATGCACATATCGACTTTGGACACTTAAAATATCGATTTTTATCATGTTTTGAGCATGTATTTTGAAAACATTCTAGCACTGAGTAGGCTTGTACAGATCGCTTCTGGGGCCCCAAAATATCGAATTTTCGGGTGTTTTGAGCCTGAATTTGAAATATAAACGTGTACAGAAGATGCATGCACATATCGACTTTTGGGAACCTAAAAGATCGATTTTCAGTATGTTTTGGGCCTGTATTTTGTAAATACTCTAACACGGAGTAGGCATGTACAGATCGCTTCTTGGACCCTAAAATATCGAATTTTCGGGTGTTTTGACCCTGAATTTGAAATATAAACGGGTACAGAAGATGCATGCACAAAATTGACTTTTGCACCTAAAATATCGATTTTCAGCATGTTTTGGGCCTGTATTTTGAAAATACTCTAACACAGAGTAGGCATGTACAGATCGCTTCATGGACCCTAAAATATCGAATTTTCGGGTGTTTTAAGCCTGAATTTGAGATATAAACGGGTACTGAAGATGCATGCACATATCGAATTTTAGGCACCTAAAATATCGATTTTCTGTATGTTTTGGGCCTGTATTTTGAAAATACTCTAACACGGAGTAGGCATGTACAGATCGCTTCTGGGACCCCAAAATATCGAATTTTCGGGTGTTTTGTGCCTGAATTTAAGATATCAACTTTGGGCACATAAAATATCGATTTTTAGCATGTTTTGGGCCTATATTTTGAAAATATTCTAGCACTGAGTAGGCATGTACAGATCGGTTCTGGGACCCCAAAATATCGAATTTTCGGGTGTTATAAGCCTGAATTTGAGATATAAACGCGTACAGAAGATGCATGCACATATTGACTTTGGACACTTAAAATATCGATTTTTTGCATGTTTTGAGCCTATATTTTGAAAACATTCTAGCACTGAGTAGGCATGTACACATTGCTTCTGGGACCCAAAAATATGGAATTTTCGGGTGTTTTGAGGTTGAATTTGGGATATAAACGGGTGCAGAAAATGCATACCCATATTGACTTTGGGCACCTAAAATATCGATTTTCAGCATGTTTTGGGCCTGTATCTGAGTAGGCATGTACAGATCGCTTCTGGGACACAAAAATATCGATTTTTTTGGGTGTTTTGAGCCTGAATTTGTGATATAAACGGGTACAGAAGATGCATGCACAGATTGACTTTGGGCACCTAAAATATCGATTTACAGCATGTTTTGGGCCTGAATCATGAAAATACTCTAACACGGAGTAGGCATGTACAGATCGCTTCTTGGACCCCAAAATATCGAATTTTCGGGTGTTTTAAGCCTGAATTTGAGATATAAACGGGTACTGAAGATTAATGCACATATCGACTTTTAAGCACCTAAAAGATCGATTTTCAGTATGTTTTGGGCCTGTATTTTGTAAATACTCTAACACGGAGTAGGCATGTACAGATCGCTTCTTGGACCCTAAAATATCGAATTTTCGGGTGTTTTGAGCCTGAATTTGAAATATAAACGGGTACAGAAGATGCATGCACAAAATTGACTTTTGCACCTAAAATATCGATTTTCAGCATGTTTTGGGTGTGTATTTTGAAAATACTCTAACACGGAGTAGGCATGTACAGATCGCTTCTTGGACCCCAAAATATCGAATTTTCGGGTGTTTCAAGCCTGAATTTGAGATATAAACGGGTACTGAAGATGTATGCACATATCGACTTTTAGGCACCTGAAATATCGATTTTCTGTATGTTTTGGGCCTGTATTTTGAAAATACTCTAACACGGAGTAGGTATGTACAGATCGCTTCTGGGACCCCAAAATATCGAATTTTCGGGTGTTTTGTGCCTGAATTTGAGATATCGACTTTGAGCACATAAAATATCGATTTTTAGCATGTTTTGGGCCTATATTTTGAAAATATTCTAGCACTGAGTAGGCATGTACAGATCGGTTCTGGGACCCCAAAATATCGAATTTTCGGGTGTTTTGTGCCTCAATTTGAGATATCGACTTTGGGCACATAAAATATCGATTTTTAGCATGTTTTTGGCCTATATTTTGAAAATATTCTAGCACTGAGTAGGCATGTACAGATCGCTTCTTGGACCCCAAAATATCGAATTTTCGGGTGTTTTGAGCCTGAATTTGAAATATAAACGGGTACAGAAGATGCATGCACATATCGACTTTTGGGAACCTAAAAGATCGATTTTCAGTATGTTTTGGGCCTGTATTTTGTAAATACTCTGACACGGAGTAGGCATGTACAGATCGCTTCTGGGACCCAAAAATATCGAATTTTCGGGTGTTTTGTGCCTCAATTTGAGATATCGACTTTGGGCACATAAAATATCGATTTTTAGCATGTTTTTGGCCTATATTTTGAAAATATTCTAGCACTGAGTAGGCATGTACAGATCGGTTCTGGGACCCCAAAATATCGAATTTTCGGGTGTTATAAGCCTGAATTTGAGATATAAACGCGTACAGAAGATGCATGCACATATTGACTTTGGACACTTAAAATATCGATTTTTTGCATGTTTTGAGCCTATATTTTGAAAACATTCTAGCACTGAGTAGGCAT
Organism: Petrolisthes cinctipes; assembly: GCA_033782935.1. Lineage (NCBI taxonomy): Eukaryota > Metazoa > Arthropoda > Malacostraca > Decapoda > Porcellanidae > Petrolisthes > Petrolisthes cinctipes. The sequence continues at coordinate 1,246,975 of JAWQEG010000060.1, forward strand.
GTACACATCGCTTCTGGAACCCAAAAATATGGAATTTTCGGGTGTTTTGAGGTTGAATTTGGGATATAAACGGGTGCAGAAAATGCACACACATATTGACTTTGGGCACCTAAAATATCGATTTTCAGCATGTTTTGGGCCTGTATCTGAGTAGGCATGTACAGATTGCTTCTGGGACCCAAAAATATCGATTTTTTGGGTGTTTTGAGCCTGAATTTGAGATATAAACGGGTACAGAAGATGCATGCACATATTGACTTTAGGCACCTAAAATATCGATTTACAGCATGTTTTGGGCCTGAATCATGAAAATACTCTAACACGGAGTAGGCATGTACAGATCGCTTCTTGGACCCCAAAATATCGAAATTTCGGGTGTTTTAAGCCTGAATTTGAGATATAAACGGGTACTGAAGATGAATGCACATATCGACTTTTAGGCACCTAAAATATCGATTTTGAGTATGTTATGGGTCTGTATCTTGAAAACATTCTAACTAGGAGTAGGCATGTACACATCGCTTCTAGGCCCCAAAAAATCCCAATTTTCGGATGTTCTGAGCATGAATTTGAGATATAAACGGGTACAGAAGATACATGCACATATCGACTTTGGACACTTAAAATATCGATTTTTATCATGTTTTTAACCCTGTATTTTGAAAACATTCTAGCACTGAGTAGGCTTGTACAGATCGCTTCTGGGACCCCAAAATATCGAATTTTCGGGTGTTTTGAACCTGAATTTGAAATATAAACGAGTACAGAAGATGCATGCACATATCGACTTTTGGGAACCTAAAAGATCGATTTTCAGTATGTTTTGGGCCTGTATTTTGTAAATACTCTAACACGGATTAGGCATGTACAGATCGCTTCTTGGACCCTAAATTATCGAATTTTCGGGTGTTTTGAGACTGAATTTGAAATTTAAACGGGTACAGAAGACGAATGCAGATATCGACTTTTAGGCACCTAAAATATCGATTTTGAGTATGTTATGGGTCTGTATCTTGAAAACATTCTAACTAGGAGTAGGCATGTACACATCGCTTCTAGGCCCCAAAAAATCCCAATTTTCGGATGTTTTGAGCATGAATTTGAGATATAAACGGGTACAGAAGATACATGCACATATCGACTTTGGACACTTAAAATATCGATTTTTATTATGTTTTGAGCCTGTATTTTGAAAACATTCTAGCACTGAGTAGGCTTGTACAGATCGCTTCTGGGACCCCAAAATATCGAATTTTCGGGTGTTTTGAGCCTGAATTTGAAATATAAACGGGTACAGAAGATGCATGCACATATCGACTTTTGGGAACCTAAAAGATCGATTTTCAGTATGTTTTGGGCCTGTATTTTGTAAATACTCTAACACGGAGTAGGCATGTACAGATCGCTTCTTGGACCCTAAAATATCGAATTTTCGGGTGTTTTGAGCCTGAATTTGAAATATAAACGGGTACAGAAGATGCATGCACAAAATTGACTTTTGCACCTAAAATATCGATTTTCTGCATGTTTTGGGCCTGTAATTTGAAAATACTCTAACACGGAGTTGGCATGTACAGATCGCTTCTTGGACCCCAAAATATCGAATTTTCGGGTGTTTTAAGCCTGAATTTGAGATATAAACGGGTACTGAAGATGCATGCACATATCGACTTTTAGGCACCTAAAATATCGATTTTCTGTATGTTTTGGGCCTGTATTTTGAAAATACTCTGACACGGAGTAGGCATGTACAGATCGCTTCTGGGACCCAAAAATATCGAATTTTCGGGTGTTTTGTGCCTCAATTTGAGATATCGACTTTGGGCACATAAAATATCGATTTTTAGCATGTTTTTGGCCTATATTTTGAAAATATTCTAGCACTGAGTAGGCATGTACAGATCGGTTCTGGGACCCCAAAATATCGAATTTTCGGGTGTTATAAGCCTGAATTTGAGATATAAACGCGTACAGAAGATGCATGCACATATTGACTTTGGACACTTAAAATATCGATTTTTTGCATGTTTTGAGCCTATATTTTGAAAACATTCTAGCACTGAGTAGTCATGTACACATCGCTTCTGGAACCCAAAAATATGGAATTTTCGGGTGTTTTGAGGTTGAATTTGGGATATAAACGGGTGCAGAAAATGCACACACATATTGACTTTGGGCACCTAAAATATCGATTTTCAGCATGTTTTGGGCCTGTATCTGAGTAGGCATGTACAGATTGCTTCTGGGACCCAAAAATATCGATTTTTTGGGTGTTTTGAGCCTGAATTTGAGATATAAACGGGTACAGAAGATGCATGCACATATTGACTTTGGGCACCTAAAATATCGATTTACAGCATGTTTTGGGCCTGAATCATGAAAATACTCTAACACGGAGTAGGCATGTACAGATCGCTTCTTGGACCCCAAAATATCGAATTTTCGAGTGTTTTAAGCCTGAATTTGAGATATAAACGGGTACTGAAGATTAATGCACATATCGACTTTTAAGCACCTAAAATATCGATTTTGAGTATGTTATTGGTCTATATCTTGAAAACATTCTAACTAGGAGTAGGCATGTACACATCGCTTCTAGGCCCCAATAAATACCAATTTTCGGATGTTTTGAGCATGAATTTGAGATATAAACGGGTACAGAAGATACATGCACATATCGACTTTGGACACTTAAAATATCGATTCTTATCATGTTTTGAGCCTGAATTTGGAAAACATTCTAGCACTGAGTAGGCTTGTACAGATCGCTTCTGGGACCCCAAAATGTCGAATTTTCGGGTGTTTTGAGCCTGAATTTGAAAAATAAACGGGTACAGAAGATGCATGCACATATCGACTTTTGGGAACCTAAAAGATCGATTTTCAGTATGTTTTGGGCCTGCATTTTGTAAATACTCTAACACGGAGTAGGCATGTACAGATCGCTTCTTGGACCCTAAAATATCGAATTTTCGGGTGTTTTGAGCCTGAATTTGAAATTTAAACGGGTACAGAAGATGCATGCACAAAATTCACTTTTGCACCTAAAATATCGATTTTCAGCATGTTTTGGTCCTGTAATTTGAAAATACTCTAACACGGAGTAGGCATGTACAGATCGCTTCTTGGACCCCAAAATATCGAATTTTCGGGTGTTTTGAGGTTGAATTTGAGATATAAACGGGTACTGAAGATGAATGCACATATCGACTTTTAGGCACCTAAAATATCGCTTTTGAGTATGTTATGGGTCTGTATCTTGAAAACATTTAAACTAGGAGTAGGCATTTACACATTGCTCCTAGGCCCCAAAAAATCCCAATTTTCGGATGTTTTGAACATGAATTTGAGATATAAACGGGTACAGAAGTTACAAGCACATATCGACTTTGGACACTTAAAATATCGATTTTTATCATGTTTTGAGCCTATTTTTTGAAAACATTCTAGCACTGAGTAGGCTTGTACAGATCGCTTCTGGGACCCCAAAATATCGAATTTTCGGGTGTTTTGAGCCTGAATTTGAAATATAAACGGGTACATAAGATGCATGCACATATCGACTTTTGGGAACCTAAAAGATCGATTTTCAGTATGTTTTGGGCCTGTATTTTGTAAATACTCTAACACGGAGTAGGCATGTACAGATTGCTTCTGGGACCCAAAAATATCGATTTTTCGGGTGTTTTGAGCCTGAATTTGTGATATAAACGGGTACAGAAGATGTTTGCACAAAATTGACTTTTGCACCTAAAATATCGATTTTCTGTATGTTTTGGGCCTGTATTTTGAAAATACTCTAACACGGAGTAGGCATGTACAGATCGCTTCTGGGACCCCAAAATATCGAATTTTCGGGTGTTTTGTGCCTGAATTTGAGATATCGACTTTGGGCACATAAAATATCGATTTTTAGCATGTTTTGGGTCTATATTTTGAAAATATTCTAGCACTGAGTAGGCATGTACAGATCGGTTCTGGGACCCCAAAATATCGAATTTTCGGGTGTTATAAGCCTGAATTTGAGATATAAACGCGTACAGAAGATTCATGCACATATTGACTTTGGACACTTAAAATATCGATTTTTTGCATGTTTTGAGCCTATATTTTGAAAACATTCTAGCACTGAGTAGGCATGTACACATCGCTTCTGGGACCCAAAAATATGGAATTTTCGGGTGTTTTGAGGTTGAATTTGGGATATAAACGGAAGCAGAAAATGCATACACATATTGACTTTGGGCACCTAAAATATCGATTTTCAGCATGTTTTGAGCCTGTATCTGAGTAGGCATGTACAGATCGCTTTTGGGACCCAAAAATATCGATTTTTTGGGTGTTTTGAGCCTGAATTTGTGATATAAACGGGTACAGAAGATGCATGCACATATTGACTTTGGGCACCTAAAATATCGATTTACAGCATGTTTTGGGCCTGAATCATCAAAATACTCTAACACGGAGTAGGCATGTACAGATCGCTTCTTGGACCCCAAAATATCGAATTTTCGGGTGTTTTAAGCCTGAATTTGAGATATAAACGGGTACTGAAGATGAATGCACATATCGACTTTTAGGCACCTAAAATATCGATTTTGAGTATGTTATGGGTCTGTATCTTGAAAACATTCTAACTAGGAGTAGGCATGTACACATCGCTTCTAGGCCCCAAAAAATCCCAATTTTCGGATGTTTTGAGCATGAATTTGAGATATAAACGGATACAGAAGATACATGCACATATCGACTTTGGACACTTATAATATCGATTTTTATCATGTTTTGAGCCTGTATTTTGAAAACATTCTAGCACTGAGTAGGCTTGTACAGATCGCTTCTGGGACCCCAAAATATCGAATTTTCGGGTGTTTTGAGCCTGAATTTGAAATATAAACGGGTACAGAAGATGCATGCACATATCGACTTTTGGGAACCTAAAAGATCGATTTTCAGTATGTTTTGGGCCTGTATTTTGTAAATACTCTAACACGGAGTAGGCATGTACAGATCGCTTCTTGGACCCTAAATTATCGAATTTTCAGGTGTTTTGAGCCTGAATTTGAAATTTAAACGGGTACAGAAGATGAATGCACATATCGACTTTTAGGCACCTAAAATATCGATTTTGAGTATGTTATGGGTCTGTATCTTGAAAACATTCTAACTAGGAGTAGGCATGTACACATCGCTTCTAGGCCCCAAAAAATCCCAATTTTCGGATGTTCTGAGCATGAATTTGAGATATAAACGGGTACAGAAGATACATGCACATATCGACTTTGGACACTTAAAATATCGATTTTTATTATGTTTTGAGCCTGTATTTTGAAAACATTCTAGCACTGAGTAGGCTTGTACAGATCGCTTCTGGGACCCCAAAATATCGAATTTTCGGGTGTTTTGAGCCTGAATTTGAAATATAAACGGGTACAGAAGATGCATGCACATATCGACTTTTGGGAACCTAAAAGATCGATTTTCAGTATGTTTTGGGCCTGTATTTTGTAAATACTCTAACACGGAGTAGGCATGTACAGATCGCTTCTTGGACCCTAAAATATCGAATTTTCGGGTGTTTTGAGCCTGAATTTGAAATATAAACGGGTACAGAATATTCATGCACAAAATTGACTTTTGCACCTAAAATATCGATTTTCAGCATGTTTTGGGCCTGTAATTTGAAAATACTCTAACACGGAGTTGGCATGTACAGATCGCTTCTTGGACCCCAAAATATCGAATTTTCGGGTGTTTTAAGCCTGAATTTGAGATATAAACGGGTACAGAAGATGCATGCACATATCGACTTTTGGGAACCTAAAAGATCGATTTTCAGTATGTTTTGGGCCTGTATTTTGTAAATACTCTAACACGGAGTAGGCATGTACAGATCGCTTCTTGGACCCTAAAATATCGAATTTTCGGGTGTTTTGAGCCTGAATTTGAAATATAAACGGGTACAGAAGATGCATGCACAAAATTGACTTTTGCACCTAAAATATCGATTTTTAGCATGTTTTTGGCCTATATTTTGAAAATATTCTAGCACTGAGTAGGCATGTACAGATCGGTTCTGGGACCCCAAAATATCGAATTTTCGGGTGTTATAAGCCTGAATTTGAGATATAAACGCGTACAGAAGATGCATGCACATATTGACTTTGGACACTTAAAATATCGATTTTTTGCATGTTTTGAGCCTATATTTTGAAAACATTCTAGCACTGAGTAGGCATGTACACATCGCTTCTGGGACCCAAAAATATGGAATTTTTGGGTGTTTTGAGGTTGAATTTGGGATATAAACGGGTGCAGAAAATGCACACACATATTGACTTTGGGCACCTAAAATATCGATTTTCAGCATGTTTTGGGCCTGTATCTGAGTAGGCATGTACAGATTGCTTCTGGGACCCAAAAATATCGATTTTTTGGGTGTTTTGAGCCTGAATTTGAGATATAAACGGGTACAGAAGATGCATGCACATATTGACTTTGGGCACCTAAAATATCGATTTACAGCATGTTTTGGGCCTGAATCATGAAAATACTCTAACACGGAGTAGGCATGTACAGATCGCTTCTTGGACCCCAAAATATCGAATTTTCGAGTGTTTTAAGCCTGAATTTGAGATATAAACGGGTACTGAAGATTAATGCACATATCGACTTTTAAGCACCTAAAATATCGATTTTGAGTATGTTATTGGTCTATATCTTGAAAACATTCTAACTAGGAGTAGGCATGTACACATCGCTTCTAGGCCCCAATAAATCCCAATTTTCGGATGTTTTGAGCATGAATTTGAGATATAAACGGGTACAGAAGATACATGCACATATCGACTTTGGACACTTAAAATATCGATTCTTATCATGTTTTGAGCCTGAATTTGGAAAACATTCTAGCACTGAGTAGGCTTGTACAGATCGCTTCTGGGACCCCAAAATATCGAATTTTCGGGTGTTTTGAGCCTGAATTTGAAATATAAACGGGTACAGAAGATGCATGCACATATCGACTTTTGGGATCCTAAAAGATCGATTTTCAGTATGTTTTGGGCCTGCATTTTGTAAATACTCTAACACGGAGTAGGCATGTACAGATCGCTTCTTGGACCCTAAAATATCGAATTTTCGGGTGTTTTGAGCCTGAATTTGAAATTTAAACGGGTACAGAAGATGCATGCACAAAATTCACTTTTGCACCTAAAATATCGATTTTCAGCATGTTTTGGTCCTGTAATTTGAAAATACTCTAACACGGAGTAGGCATGTACAGATCGCTTCTTGGACCCCAAAATATCGAATTTTCGGGTGTTTTGAGGTTGAATTTGAGATATAAACGGGTACTGAAGATGAATGCACATATCGACTTTTAGGCACCTAAAATATCGATTTTGAGTATGTTATGGGTCTGTATCTTGAAAACATTTAAACTAGGAGTAGGCATTTACACATTCCTCCTAGGCCCCAAAAAATCCCAATTTTCGGATGTTTTGAACATGAATTTGAGATATAAACGGGTAAAGAAGTTACAAGCACATATCGACTTTGGACACTTAAAATATCGATTTTTATCATGTTTTGAGCCTATATTTTGAAAACATTCTAGCACTGAGTAGGCTTGTACAGATCGCTTCTGGGACCCCAAAATATCGAATTTTCGGGTGTTTTGAGCCTGAATTTGAAATATAAACGGGAACATAAGATGCATGCACATATCGACTTTTGGGAACCTAAAAGATCGATTTTCAGTATGTTTTGGGCCTGTATTTTGTAAATACTCTAACACGGAGTAGGCATGTACAGATTGCTTCTGGGACCCAAAAATATCGATTTTTCGGGTGTTTTGAGCCTGAATTTGTGATATAAACGGGTACAGAAGATGTTTGCACAAAATTGACTTTTGCACCTAAAATATCGATTTTCTGTATGTTTTGGGCCTGTATTTTGAAAATACTCTAACACGGAGTAGGCATGTACAGATCGCTTCTGGGACCCCAAAATATCGAATTTTCGGGTGTTTTGTGCCTGAATTTGAGATATCGACTTTGGGCACATAAAAAATCGATTTTTAGCATGTTTTGGGTCTATATTTTGAAAATATTCTAGCACTGAGTAGGCATGTACAGATCGGTTCTGGGACCCCAAAATATCGAATTTTCGGGTGTTATAAGCCTGAATTTGAGATATAAACGCATACAGAAGATTCATGCACATATTGACTTTGGACACTTAAAATTTCGATTTTTTGCATGTTTTGAACCTATATTTTGAAAACATTCTAGCACTGAGTAGGCATGTACACATCGCTTCTGGGACCCAAAAATATGGAATTTTCGGGTGTTTTGAGGTTGAATTTGGGATATAAACGGAAGCAGAAAATGCATACACATATTGACTTTGGGCACCTAAAATATCGATTTTCAGCATGTTTTGAGCCTGTATCTGAGTAGGCATGTACAGATCGCTTCTGGGACCCAAAAATATCGATTTTTTGGGTGTTTTGAGCCTGAATTTGTGATATAAACGGGTACAGAAGATGCATGCACATATTGACTTTGGGCACCTAAAATATCGATTTACAGCATGTTTTGGGCCTGAATCATGAAAATACTCTAACACGGAGTAGGCATGTACAGATCGCTTCTTGGACCCCAAAATATCGAATTTTCGGGTGTTTTAAGCCTGAATTTGAGATATAAACGGGTACTGAAGATGAATGCACATATCGACTTTTAGGCACCTAAAATATCGATTTTGAGTATGTTATGGGTCTGTATCTTAAAAACATTCTAACTAGGAGTAGGCATGTACACATCGCTTCTAGGCCCCAAAAAATCCCAATTTTCGGATGTTTTGAGCATGAATTTGAGATATAAACGGATACAGAAGATACATGCACATATCGAATTTGGACACTTATAATATCGATTTTTATCATGTTTTGAGCCTGTATTTTGAAAACATTCTAGCACTGAGTAGGCTTGTACAGATCGCTTCTGGGACCCCAAAATATCGAATTTTCGGGTGTTTTGAACCTGAATTTGAAATATAAACGGGTACAGAAGATGCATGCACAAAATTGACTTTTGCACCTAAAATATCGATTTTTAGCATGTTTTTGGCCTATATTTTGAAAATATTCTAGCACTGAGTAGGCATGTACAGATCGGTTCTGGGACCCCAAAATATCGAATTTTCGGGTGTTATAAGCCTGAATTTGAGATATAAACGCGTACAGAAGATGCATGCACATATTGACTTTGGACACTTAAAATATCGATTTTTTGCATGTTTTGAGCCTATATTTTGAAAACATTCTAGCACTGAGTAGGCATGTACACATCGCTTCTGGGACCCAAAAATATGGAATTTTTGGGTGTTTTGAGGTTGAATTTGGGATATAAACGGGTGCAGAAAATGCACACACATATTGACTTTGGGCACCTAAAATATCGATTTTCAGCATGTTTTGGGCCTGTATCTGAGTAGGCATGTACAGATTGCTTCTGGGACCCAAAAATATCGATTTTTTGGGTGTTTTGAGCCTGAATTTGAGATATAAACGGGTACAGAAGATGCATGCACATATTGACTTTGGGCACCTAAAATATCGATTTACAGCATGTTTTGGGCCTGAATCATGAAAATACTCTAACACGGAGTAGGCATGTACAGATCGCTTCTTGGACCCCAAAATATCGAATTTTCGAGTGTTTTAAGCCTGAATTTGAGATATAAACGGGTACTGAAGATTAATGCACATATCGACTTTTAAGCACCTAAAATATCGATTTTGAGTATGTTATTGGTCTATATCTTGAAAACATTCTAACTAGGAGTAGGCATGTACACATCGCTTCTAGGCCCCAATAAATCCCAATTTTCGGATGTTTTGAGCATGAATTTGAGATATAAACGGGTACAGAAGATACATGCACATATCGACTTTGGACACTTAAAATATCGATTCTTATCATGTTTTGAGCCTGAATTTGGAAAACATTCTAGCACTGAGTAGGCTTGTACAGATCGCTTCTGGGACCCCAAAATATCGAATTTTCGGGTGTTTTGAGCCTGAATTTGAAATATAAACGGGTACAGAAGATGCATGCACATATCGACTTTTGGGATCCTAAAATATCGATTTTCAGCATGTTTTGGTCCTGTAATTTGAAAATACTCTAACACGGAGTAGGCATGTACAGATCGCTTCTTGGACCCCAAAATATCGAATTTTCGGGTGTTTTGAGGTTGAATTTGAGATATAAACGGGTACTGAAGATGAATGCACATATCGACTTTTAGGCACCTAAAATATCGATTTTGAGTATGTTATGGGTCTGTATCTTGAAAACATTTAAACTAGGAGTAGGCATTTACACATTGCTCCTAGGCCCCAAAAAATCCCAATTTTCGGATGTTTTGAACATGAATTTGAGATATAAACGGGTAAAGAAGTTACAAGCACATATCGACTTTGGACACTTAAAATATCGATTTTTATCATGTTTTGAGCCTATATTTTGAAAACATTCTAGCACTGAGTAGGCTTGTACAGATCGCTTCTGGGACCCCAAAATATCGAATTTTCGGGTGTTTTGAGCCTGAATTTGAAATATAAACGGGAACATAAGATGCATGCACATATCGACTTTTGGGAACCTAAAAGATCGATTTTCAGTATGTTTTGGGCCTGTATTTTGTAAATACTCTAACACGGAGTAGGCATGTACAGATTGCTTCTGGGACCCAAAAATATCGATTTTTCGGGTGTTTTGAGCCTGAATTTGTGATATAAACGGGTACAGAAGATGTTTGCACAAAATTGACTTTTGCACCTAAAATATCGATTTTCTGTATGTTTTGGGCCTGTATTTTGAAAATACTCTAACACGGAGTAGGCATGTACAGATCGCTTCTGGGACCCCAAAATATCGAATTTTCGGGTGTTTTGTGCCTGAATTTGAGATATCGACTTTGGGCACATAAAAAATCGATTTTTAGCATGTTTTGGGTCTATATTTTGAAAATATTCTAGCACTGAGTAGGCATGTACAGATCGGTTCTGGGACCCCAAAATATCGAATTTTCGGGTGTTATAAGCCTGAATTTGAGATATAAACGCATACAGAAGATTCATGCACATATTGACTTTGGACACTTAAAATTTCGATTTTTTGCATGTTTTGAACCTATATTTTGAAAACATTCTAGCACTGAGTAGGCATGTACACATCGCTTCTGGGACCCAAAAATATGGAATTTTCGGGTGTTTTGAGGTTGAATTTGGGATATAAACGGAAGCAGAAAATGCATACACATATTGACTTTGGGCACCTAAAATATCGATTTTCAGCATGTTTTGAGCCTGTATCTGAGTAGGCATGTACAGATCGCTTCTGGGACCCAAAAATATCGATTTTTTGGGTGTTTTGAGCCTGAATTTGTGATATAAACGGGTACAGAAGATGCATGCACATATTGACTTTGGGCACCTAAAATATCGATTTACAGCATGTTTTGGGCCTGAATCATGAAAATACTCTAACACGGAGTAGGCATGTACAGATCGCTTCTTGGACCCCAAAATATCGAATTTTCGGGTGTTTTAAGCCTGAATTTGAGATATAAACGGGTACTGAAGATGAATGCACATATCGACTTTTAGGCACCTAAAATATCGATTTTGAGTATGTTATGGGTCTGTATCTTGAAAACATTCTAACTAGGAGTAGGCATGTACACATCGCTTCTAGGCCCCAAAAAATCCCAATTTTCGGATGTTTTGAGCATGAATTTGAGATATAAACGGATACAGAAGATACATGCACATATCGAATTTGGACACTTATAATATCGATTTTTATCATGTTTTGAGCCTGTATTTTGAAAACATTCTAGCACTGAGTAGGCTTGTACAGATCGCTTCTGGGACCCCAAAATATCGAATTTTCGGGTGTTTTGAACCTGAATTTGAAATATAAACGGGTACAGAAGATGCATGCACATATCGACTTTTGGGAACCTAAAAGATCGATTTTCAGTATGTTTTGGGCCTGTATTTTGTAAATACTCTAACACGGAGTAGGCATGTACAGATCGCTTCTTGGACCCTAAAATATCGAATTTTCGGGTGTTTTGTGCCTGAATTTGAGATATCGACTTTGGGCACATAAAATATCGATTTTTAGCATGTTTTGGGCCTATATTTTGAAAATATTCTAGCACTGAGTAGGCATGTACAGATCGGTTCTGGGACCCCAAAATATCGAATTTTCGGGTGTTAAAAGCCTGAATTTGAGATATAAACGCGTACAGAAGATGCATGCACATATTGACTTTGGAAACTTAAAATATCGATTTTTTGCATGTTTTGAGCCTATATTTTGAAAACATTCTAGCACTGAGTAGGCATGTACACATCGCTTCTGGGACCCAAAAATATGGAATTTTCGGGTGTTTTGAGGTTGAATTTGGGATATAAAAGGAAGCAGAAAATGCATACACATATTGACTTTGGGCACCTAAAATATCGATTTTCAGCATGTTTTGGGCCTGTATCTGAGTAGGCATGTACAGATCGCTTCTGGGACCCAAAAATATCGAATTTTCGGGTGTTTTGAGCCTGAATTTGAAATATAAACGGGTACAGAAGATGCATGCACAAAATTGACTTTTGCACCTAAAATATCGATTTTCAGCATGTTTTGGGCCTGTATTTTGAAAATACTCTAACACGGAGTAGGCATGTACAGATCGCTTCTTGGACCCCAAAATATCGAATTTTCGGGTGTTTTAAGCCTGAATTTGAGATATAAACGGGTACTGAAGATGCATGCACATATCGACTTTTAGGCACCTAAAATATCGATTTTCTGTATGTTTTGGGCCTGTATTTTGAAAATACTCTAACACGGAGTAGGCATGTACAGATCGCTTCTGGGACCCCAAAATATCGAATTTTCGGGTGTTTTAAGCCTGAATTTGAGATATAAACGGGTACTGAAGATGCATGCACATATCGACTTTTATGCACCTAAAATATCGATTTTCTGTATGTTTTGGGCCTGTATTTTGAAAATACTCTAACACGGAGTAGGCATGTACAGATAGCTTCTGGGACCCCAAAATATCGAATTTTCGGGTGTTTTGTGCCTGAATTTGAGATATCGACTTTGGGCACATAAAATATCGATTTTTAGCATGTTTTGGGCCTATATTTTGAAAATATTCTAGCACTGAGTAGGCATGTACAGATCGGTTCTGGGACCCCAAAATATTGAATTTTCGGGTCTTTTAAGCCTGAATTTGAGATATAGGCGCGTACAGAAGATGCATTCACATATTGACTTTGGAAACTTAAAATATCGATTTTTTACATGTTTTGAGCCTATATTTTGAAAACATTCTTGCAATGATTAGGCATGTACAGATCGCTTCTTGGACCCAAAAATATGGAAATTTCGGGTGTATTGAGGTTGAATTTGGGATATAAACGGGTGCAGAAGATGCATACACATATTGACTTTGGGCACCTAAAATATCGATTTTCAGTATGTTTTGTGCCTGTATCTGAGTAGGCATGTACAGATCGCTTCTGGGACCCCAAAATATCGAATTTTCGGGTGTTTTAAGCCTGAATTTGAGATATAAGCGCGTACAGAAGATGCATGCACATATTGACTTTGGACACTTAAAATATCGATTTTCAGCATGTTTTGGTCCTGTATTTTGAAAACATTCTAGCACTGAGTAGGCATGTACAGATCGCTTCTGGGACCAAAAAATATGGAAATTTCAGGTGTATTGAGGTTGAATTTGGGATATAAACGGGTGCAGAAGATGCATACACATATTGACTTTGGGCACCTAAGATATCGATTTTAAGCATGTTTTGGGCCTGTATCTGAGTAGGCATGTACAGATCGCTTCTGGGACCCAAAAATATTGATTTTTCGGGTGTTTTGAGCCTGAATTTGTGATATAAAAGTGTACAGAATATGCATGCACATATTGACTTTGGGCACTTAAAATATAGATTTTCAGCATGTTTTGGGCCTGAATCTTGAAAATACTCTAACACGGAGTAGGCATGTACAGATCGCTTCTTGGACCCCAAAATATCGAATTTTCTGGTGTTTTCAGCCTGAATTTGAGATATAAACGGGTACTGAAGATGAATGCACATATCGACTTTTAGGCACCTAAAATATCGATTTTGAGTATGTTATGGGTCTGTATCTTGAAAACATTCTAACTAGGAGTAGGCATGTACACATCGCTTCTAGGCCACAAAAATATCGATTTTTCGGGTGTTTTGACGCTGAATTTGTGATATAAACGGGTACAGAAGATGCATGCACAAAATTGACTTTTGCAACAAAAATATCGATTTTCAGCATGTTTTAGGCCTGTATTTTGAAAATACTCTAACACGGAGTAGGCATGTACAGATCGCTTCTTGGACCCCAAAATATCGAATTTTCGGGTGTTTTAAGCCTGAATTTGAGATATATACGGGTACTGAAGATGCATGCACATATCGACTTTTAGGCACCTAAAATATCGATTTTCTGTATGTTTTGGGCCTGTATCTTGAAAATACTCTAACACGGAGTAGGCATGTACAGATAGCTTCTGGGACCCCAAAATATCGAATTTTCGGGTGTTTTGTGCCTGAATTTGAGATATCAACTTTTTGCACATAAAATATCGATTTTAGCATGTTTTTGGCCTATATTTTGAAAATATTCTACCACTGAGTAGGCATGTACAGATCGGTTCTGGGACCCCAAAATATCGAATTTTCGGGTCTTTTAAGCCTGAATTTGAGATATAAGCGCGTACAGAAGATGCATGCACATATTGACTTTGGACACTTAAAATATCGATTTTTTACAAGTTTTGAGCCTATATTTTTAAAACATTCTTGCACTGAGTAGACATGTACAGATCGCTTCTGGGACCCAAAAATATGGAAATTTCAGGTGTATTGAGGTTGAATTTGGGATATAAACGGGTGTAGAAGATGCTTACACATATTGACTTTGGGCACCTAAGATATCGATTTTCAGCATGTTTTGGGCCTGTATCTGAGTAGGCATGTACAGATCGCTTCTGGGACCCAAAAATATTGATTTTTCGGGTGTTTTGAGCCTGAATTTGAGATATAAACGGGTACAGAAGATGCATGCACATATTGACTTTGGGCACCTAAAATATCGATTTTCAGCATGTTTTGGGCCTGAATCTTGAAAATACTCTAACACGGAGTCGGCATGTACAGATCGCTTCTTGGACCCCAAAATATCGAATTTTCGGGTGTTTTAAGCCTGAATTTGAGATATAAACGGGTACTGAAGATGAATGCACATATCGACTTTTAGGCACCTAAAATATCGATTTTGAGTATGTTATTGGTCTGTATCTTGAAAACATTCTAACTAGGAATAGGCATGTACACATCGCTTCTAGGCCCCAAAAATATCGATTTATCGGGTGTTTTGACCCTGAATTTGTGATATAAACGGGTACAGAAGATTCATGCTCAAAATTGACTTTTGCACCAAAAATATCGATTTTCAGCATGTTTTAGGCCTGTATTTTGAAAATACTCTAACACGGAGTAGGCATGTATAGATCGCTTCTTGGACCCCAAAATATCGAATTTTCGGGTGTTTTAAGCCTAAATTTGAGATATAAACGGGTACTGAAGATGCATGCACATATCGACTTTTAGGCACCTAAAATATCGATTTTCTGTATGTTTTGGGCCTGTATTTTGAAAATACTCTAACACGGAGTAGGCATGTACAGATAGCTTCTGGGACCCCAAAATATCGAATTTTCGGGTGTTTTGTGCCTGAATTTGAGATATCGACTTTTTGCACATAAAATATCGATTTTTAGCAAGTTTTGGGCCTACATTTTGAAAATATTCTCGCACTGAGTAGGCATGTACAGATCGGTTCTGGGACCCCAAAATATCGAATTTTCGGGTGTTTTAAGCCTGAGTTTGAGATATAAGCGCGTACAGAAGATGCATGCACATATTGACTTTGGACACTTAAAATATCGATTTTTTACATGTTTTGAGCCTATATTTTGAAAACATTCTTGCACTGAGTAGGCATGTACAGATCGCTTCTGGGACCCAAAAATATGGAAATTTCGGGTGTATTGTGGTTGAATTTGGGATATAAACGGGTGCAGAAGATGCATACACATATTGACTTTGGGCACCTAAAATATCGATTTTCAGAATGTTTTGTGCCTGTATCTGAGTAGGCATGTACAGATCGCTTCTGGGACCCAAAAATATCGATTTTTCGGGTGTTTTGAGCCTGAATTTGTGATATAAACGGGTACAGAAGATGCATGCACATATTGACTTTAGGCACCTAAAATATCGATTTTCAGCATGTTTTGTGCCTGAATCTTGAAAAGACTCTAACACGGAGTAGGCATGTACAGATCGCTTCTTCGACCCCAAAATATCGAATTTTCGGGTGTTTTAAGCCTGAATTTGAGATATAAACGGGTACTGAAGATGCATGCACATATCGACTTTTAGGCACCTAAAATATCGATTTTCTGTATGTTTTGGGCCTGTATTTTGAAAATACTCTAACACGGAGTAGGCATGTACAGATAGCTTCTGGGACCCCAAAATATCGAATTTTCGGGTGTTTTGTGCCTGAATTTGAGATATCGACTTTTTGCACATAAAATATCGATTTTTAGCAAGTTTTGGGCCTACATTTTGAAAATATTCTCGCACTGAGTAGGCATGTACAGATCGGTTCTGGGACCCCAAAATATCGAATTTTCGGGTGTTTTAAGCCTGAGTTTGAGATATAAGCGCGTACAGAAGATGCATGCACATATTGACTTTGGACACTTAAAATATCGATTTTTTACATGTTTTGAGCCTATATTTTGAAAACATTCTTGCACTGAGTAGGCATGTACAGATCGCTTCTGGGACCCAAAAATATGGAAATTTCGGGTGTATTGTGGTTGAATTTGGGATATAAACGGGTGCAGAAGATGCATACACATATTGACTTTGGGCACCTAAAATATCGATTTTCAGAAGGTTTTGTGCCTGTATCTGAGTAGGCATGTACAGATCGCTTCTGGGACCCAAAAATATCGATTTTTCGGGTGTTTTGAGCCTGAATTTGTGATATAAACGGGTACAGAAGATGCATGCACATATTGACTTTAGGCACCTAAAATATCGATTTTCAGCATGTTTTGTGCCTGAATCTTGAAAAGACTCTAACACGGAGTAGGCATGTACAGATCGCTTCTTCGACCCCAAAATATCGAATTTTCGGGTGTTTTAAGCCTGAATTTGAGATATAAACGGGTACTGAAGATGAATGCACATATCGACTTTTAGGCACCTATAATATCGATTTTGAGTATGTTATGGGTCTGTATCTTGAAAACATTCTAACTAGGAGTAGGCATGTACACATCGCTTCTAGGCCCAAAAAAATCCCAATTTTCGGATGTTTTGAGCATGAATTTGAGATATAAACGGGTACAGAAGATACAAGCACATATCGACTTTGGACACTTAAAATATCGATTTTTATCATGTTTTGAGCCTATATTTGGAAACATTCTTGCACTGAGTAGGCTTGTACAGATCGCTTCTGGGACCCCAAAATATCGAATTTTCGGGTGTTTTGAGCCTGAATTTGAAATATAAACGGGTACAGAAGATGCATGCACATATCGACTTTTGGGAACCTAAAAGATCGATTTTCAGTATGTTTTGGGCCTGTATTTTGTAAATACTCTAACACGGAGTAGGCATGTACAGATTGCTTCTTGGACCCAACAATATCGATTTTTCGGGAGTTTTGAGCATGAATTTGTGATATAATCGGGTACAGAAGATGCATGCACAAAATTGACTTTTGCACCTAAAATGTCGATTTTCAGCATGTTTTGGGCCTGTATTTTGAAAATACTCTAACACGGAGTAGGCATGTACAGATCGCTTCTTGGACCCCAAAATATTGAATTTTCGGGTGTTTTAAGCCTGAATTTGAGATATAAACGGGCACTGAAGATGCATGCACATATCGACTTTTAGGCACCTAAAATATTGATTTTGAGTATGTTTTGGGTTTGTATCTTAAAAACATTCTAACTAGGAGTTGGCATGTACAGATCGCTTCTAGGCCCCAAAAATAGCGAATTTTCTGGTGTTTTGAGGTTGAATTTGAAATATAAACGGGTACATAAGATGCATGCACATATCGACTTTGGACACTTAAAATATCGATTCTTAGCATGTTTTGAGCCTATATTTTAAAAACATTCTAGCACTCTCTAGGCATGTACAGATCGCTTCTGGGACCCCAAAATATCGAATTTTCGGGTGTTTTGAGCCTGAATTTGAAATATAAACGGGTACATAAGATACATGCTCATATCGACTTTTGGGAACCTAAAAGATCGATTTTCTGTATGTTTTGGGCCTGTATTTTGAACATACTCTAATACGAAGTAGGCATTTACAGATCGCTTATGGGACCCCAAAATATCGAATTTTCGGGTGTTTTGTGCCTGAATTTGAGATATCGACTTTGGGCACATAAAATATTGATTTTTAGCATGTTTTGGGGCTATATTTTGAAAATATTCTAGCTCTGAGTAGGCATGTACAGATCGCTTTTGGGACCCAAAAAGATCGAATTTTCGGGTGTTTTGATCCTGAATTTGAGATATAAACGGGTACTGAAGATGCATGCACATATCGAATTTTGGGCACCTAAAATATCGATTTTGAGTATGTTATGGGTCTGTATCTTGAAAACATTCTAACTAGGAGTAGGCATGTACACATCGCTTCTAGGCCCCAAAAATATCGATTTTTCGGGTGTTTTGACGCTGAATTTGTGATATAAACGGGTACAGAAGATGCATGCACAAAATTGACTTTTGCACCAAAAATATCGATTTTCAGCATGTTTTAGGCCTGTATTTTGAAAATACTCTAACACGGAGTAGGCATGTACAGATCGCTTCTTGGACCCCAAAATATCGAATTTTCGGGTGTTTTAAGCCTGAATTTGAGATATAAACGGGTACTGAAGATGCATGCACATATCGACTTTTAGGCACCTAAAATATCGATTTTCTGTATGTTTTGGGCCTGTATCTTGAAAATACTCTAACACGGAGTAGGCATGTACAGATAGCTTCTGGGACCCCAAAATATCGAATTTTCGTGTGTTTTGTGCCTGAATTTGAGATATCAACTTTTTGCACATAAAATATCGATTTTAGCATGTTTTTGGCCTATATTTTGAAAATATTCTAGCACTGAGTAGGCATGTACAGATCAGTTCTGGGACCCCAAAATATCGAATTTTCTGGTCTTTTAAGCCTGAATTTGAGATATAAGCGCGTACAGAAGATGCATGCACATATTGACTTTGGACACTTAAAATATCGATTTTTTACAAGTTTTGAGCCTATATTTTTAAAACATTCTTGCACTGAGTAGACATGTACAGATCGCTTCTGGGACCCAAAAATATGGAAATTTCAGGTGTATTGAGGTTGAATTTGGGATATAAACGGGTGTAGAAGATGCTTACACATATTGACTTTGGGCACCTAAGATATCGATTTTCAGCATGTTTTGGGCCTGTATCTGAGTAGGCATGTACAGATCGCTTCTGGGACCCAAAAATATTGATTTTTCGGGTGTTTTGAGCCTGAATTTGAGATATAAACGGGTACAGAAGATGCATGCACATATTGACTTTGGGCACCTAAAATATCGGTTTTCAGCATGTTTTGGGCCTGAATCTTGAAAATACTCTAACACGGAGTCGGCATGTACAGATCGCTTCTTGGACCCCAAAATATCGAATTTTCGGGTGTTTTAAGCCTGAATTTGAGATATAAACGGGTACTGAAGATGAATGCACATATCGACTTTTAGGCACCTAAAATATCGATTTTGAGTATGTTATTGGTCTGTATCATGAAAACATTCTAACTAGGAATAGGCATGTACACATCGCTTCTAGGCCCCAAAAATATCGATTTATCGGGTGTTTTGACCCTGAATTCGTGATATAAACGGGTAGAGAAGATTCATTCTCAAAATTGACTTTTGCACCAAAAATATCGATTCTCAGCATGTTTTAGGCCTGTATTTTGAATATACTCTAACACGGAGTAGGCATGTATAGATCGCTTCTTGGACCCCAAAATATCGAATTTTCGGGTGTTTTAAGCCTGAATTTGAGATATAAACGGGTACTGAAGATGCATGCACATATTGACTTTGGACACTTAAAATATCGATTTTTTACATGTTTTGAGCCTATATTTTAAAAAAAACATTCTTGCACTGAGTAGGCATGTACAGATCGCTTCTGGGACCCAAAAATATGGAAATTTCGGGTGTATTGAGGTTGAATTTGGGATATAAACGGGTGCAGAAGATGCATACACATATTGACTTTGGGCACCTAAAATATCGATTTTCAGCATGTTTTGTGCCTGTATCCGAGTAGGCATGTACAGATCGCTTCTGGGACCCAAAAATATCTATTTGTCGGGTGTTTTGAGCCTGAATTTGTTATATAAACGGGTACAGAAGATGCATGCACATATTGACTTTAGGCACCTAAAATATCGATTTTCAGCATGTTTTGGGCCTGAATCTTGAAAATACTCTAACACGGAGTAGGCATGTACAGATCGCTTCTTGGACCCCAAAATATCGAATTTTCGGGTGTTTTAAGCCTGAATTTGAGATATAAACGGGTACTGAAGATGAATGCACATATCGACTTTTAGGCACCTAAAATATCGATTTTGAGTATGTTATGGGTCTGTATCTTGAAAACATTCTAACTAGGAGTAGGCATGTACACATCGCTTCTAGGCCCCAAAAAATCCCAATTTTCGGATGTTTTGAGCACGAATTTGAGATATATACAGGTACAGTAGATGCATGCACATATCGACTTTGGACACTTAAAATATCGATTTTTATCATGTTTTGAGCCTATATTTTGAAAACATTCTAGCACTGAGTAGGCTTGTACAGATCGCTTCTGGGACCCCAAAATATCGAATTTTCGGGTGTTTTGAGCCTGAATTTGAAATATAAACGGGTACAGAAGATTCATGCACATATCGACTTTTGGGAACCTAAATGATCGATTTTCAGTATGTTTTGGGCCTGTATTTTGTAAATACTCTAACACGGAGTAGGCATGTACAGATTGCTTCTTGGACCCAACAATATCGATTTTTCGGGAGTTTTGAGCCTGAATTTGTGATATAATCGGGTACAGAAGATGCATGCACAAAATTGACTTTTGCACCTAAAATGTCGATTTTCAGCATGTTTTGGGCCTGTATTTTGAAAATACTCTAACACGGAGTAGGCATGTACAGATCGCTTCTTGGACCCAAAAATATTTAATTTTCGGGTGTTTTAAGCCTGAATTTGAGATATAAACGGGCACTGAAGATGCATGCACATATCGACTTTTAGGCACCTAAAATATTGATTTTGAGTATGTTTTGGGGTTGTATCTTAAAAATATTCTAACTAGGAGTAGGCATGTACAGATCGCTTCTAGGCCCCAAAAATAGCGAATTTTCGGGTGTTTTGAGGTTGAATTTGAAATATAAACGGGTACATAAGATGCATGCACATATCGACTTTGGACACTTAAAATATCGATTCTTAGCATGTTTTGAGCCTATATTTTAAAAACATTCTAGCACTGTCTAGGCATGTACAGATCGCTTCTGGGACCCCAAAATATCGAATTTTCGGGTGTTTTGAGCCTGAATTTGTTATATAAACGGGTACAGAAGATGCATGCATATATTGACTTTAGGCACCTAATATATCGATTTTCAGCATGTTTTGGGCCTGTATTTTGAACATACTCTAATACGAAGTAGGCATTTACAGATCGCTTATGGGACCCCAAAATATCGAATTTTCGGGTGTTTTGTGCCTGAATTTGAGATATCGACTTTGGGCACATAAAATATTGATTTTTAGCATGTTTTGGGCCTATATTTTGAAAATATTCTAGCTCTGAGTAGGCATGTACAGATCGCTTTTGGGACCCAAAAATATCGAATTTTCGGGTGTTTTGAGCCTGAATTTGAGATATAAACGGGTACTGAAGATGCATGCACATATCGAATTTTGGGCAGCTAAAATATCGATTTTGAGCATGTTTTGGGTCTGTATCTTGAAAACATTCTTACTAGGTATAGGCATGTACAGATCGCTTCTAGGCCACCAAATTACCGATTTTTCGATGTTTTGAGCCTGAATTTGAGATATAAACGGGTACAGAAGATTCATGCTCAAAATTGACTTTTGCACCAAAAATATCGATTTTCAGCATGTTTTAGGCCTGTATTTTGAAAATACTCTAACACGGAGTAGGCATGTATAGATCGCTTCTTGGACCCCAAAATATCGAATTTTCGGGTGTTTTAAGCCTGAATTTGAAATATAAACGGGTACTGAAGATGCATGCACATATCGACTTTTAGGCACCTAAAATATCGATTTTCTGTATGTTTTGGGCCTTTATTTTGAAAATACTCTAACACGGAGTAGGCATGTACAGATAGCTTCTGGGACCAAAAAATATCGAATTTTCGGGTGTTTTGTGCCTGAATTTGAGATATCGACTTTTTGCACATAAAATATCGATTTTTAGCATGTTTTGGGCCTATATTTTGAAAATATTCTACCACTGAGTAGGCATGTACAGATCGGTTCTGGGACCCCAAAATATCGAATTTTCGGGTGTTTTAAGCCTGAATTTGAGATATAAGCGCGTACAGAAGATGCATGCACATATTGACTTTGGACACTTAAAATATCGATTTTTTACATGTTTTGAGCCTATATTTTTAAAACATTCTTGCACTGAGTAGGCATGTACACATCGCTTCTGGGACCCAAAAATATGGAAATTTCGGGTGTATTGTGGTTGAATTTGGGATATAAACGGGTGCAGAAGATGCATACACATATTGACTTTGGGCACCTAAAATATCGATTTTCAGCATGTTTTGTGCCTGTATCTGAGTAGGCATGTACAGATCGCTTCTGGGACCCAAAAATATCGATTTTTCGGGTGTTTTGAGCCTGAATTTGTGATATAAACGGGTACAGAAGATGCATGCACATATTGACTTTAGGCACCTAAAATATCGATTTTCAGCATGTTTTGGGCCTGAATCTTGAAAAGACTCTAACACGGAGTAGGCATGTACAGATCGCTTCTTGGACCCCAAAATATCGAATTTTCGGGTGTTTTAAGCCTGAATTTGAGATATAAACGGGTACTGAAGATGAATGCACATATCGACTTTTAGGCACCTAAAATATCGATTTTGAGTATGTTATGGGTCTGTATCTTGAAAACATTCTAACTAGGAGTAGGCATGTACACATTGCTTCTAGGCCCAAAAAATATCGATTTATCGGGTGTTTTGACCCTGAATTTGTGATATAAACGGGCACAGAAGATTCATGCACAAAATTGACTTTTGCACCAAAAATATCGATTATCAGCATGTTTTAGGCCTGTATTTTGAAAATACTCTAACACGGAGTAGGCATGTACAGATCGCTTCTTGGACCCCAAAATATCGAATTTTCGGGTGTTTTAAGCCTGAATTTGAGATATAAACGGGTACTGAAGATGCATGCACATATCGACTTTTAGGCACCTTAAATATCGATTTTCAGTATGTTTTGGGCCTGTATTTTGAAAATACTCTAACACGGAGTAGGCATGTACAGATAGCTTCTAGGACCCCAAAATATCGAATTTTCGGGTGTTTTGTGATTGAATTTGAGATATCGACTTTTTGCACATAAAATATCGATTTTTAGCATGTTTTGGGCCTATATTTTGAAAATATTCTAGCACTGAGTAGGCATGTACAGATCGCTTCTGGGACCCAAAAATATGGAAATTTCGGGTGTATTGACGTTGAATTTGGGATATAAACGGGTGCAGAAGATGCATACACATATTGACTTTGGGCACCTAAAATATCGATTTTCAGCATGTTTTGTGCCTGTATCTGAGTAGGCATGTACAGATCGCTTCTGGGACCCAAAAATATCGATTTTTCGGGTGTTTTGAGCCTGAATTTGTTATATAAACGGGTACAGAAGATGCATGCATATATTGACTTTAGGCACCTAATATATCGATTTTCAGCATGTTTTGGGCCTGAATCTTGAAAATACTCTAACACGGAGTAGGCATGTACAGATCGCTTCTTGGACCCCAAAATATCGAATTTTCGGGTGTTTTAAGCCTGAATTTGAGATATAAACGGGCACTGAAGATGCATGCACATATCGACTTTTATTCACCTAAAATATTGATTTTGAGTATGTTTTGGGTTTGTATCTTAAAAACATTCTAACTAGGAGTAGGCATGTACAGATCGCTTCTAAGCCCCAAAAATAGCGAATTTTTGGGTGTTTTGAGGTTGAATTTGAAATATTAACGGGTACATAAGATGCAAGCACATATCGACTTTGGACACTTAAAATATCGATTCTTAGCATGTTTTGAGCCTATATTTTAAAAACATTCTAGCACTGTCTAGGCATGTACAGATCGCTTCTGGGACCCCAAAATATCGAATTTTCGGGTGTTTTGAGCCTGAATTTGAAATATAAACGGGTACATAAGATACATGCACATATCGACTTTTGGGAACCTAAAAGATCGATTTTCTGTATGTTTTGGGCCTGTATTTTGAAAATACTCTAACACGAAGTAGGCATTTACAGATCGCTTCTGGGACCCCAAAATATCGAATTTTCGGGTGTTTTGTGCCTGAATTTGAGATATCGACTTTGGGCACATAAAATATTGATTTTTAGCATGTTTTGGGCCTATATTTTGAAAATATTCTAGCTCTGAGTAGGCATGTACAGATCGCTTTTGGGACCCAAAAATATCGAATTTTCGGGTGTTTTGAGCCTGAATTTGAGATATAAACGGGTACTGAAGATGCATGCACATATCGAATTTTGGGCACCTAAAATATCGATTTTGAGCATGTTCTGGGTCTGTATCTTGAAAACATTCTTACTAGGAATAGGCATGTACAGATCGCTTCTAGGCCACCAAATTACCGATTTTTCGATGTTTTGAGCATGAATTTGAGATATAAACGGGTACAGAAGATTCATGCTCAAAATTGACTTTTGCACCAAAAATATCGATTTTCAGCATGTTTTAGGCCTGTATTTTGAAAATACTCTAACACGGAGTAGGCATGTATAGATCGCTTCTTGGACCCCAAAATATCGAATTTTCGGGTGTTTTAAGCCTGAATTTGAAATATAAACGGGTACTGAAGATGCATGCACATATCGACTTTTAGGCACCTAAAATATCGATTTTCTGTATGTTTTGGGCCTGTATTTTGAAAATACTCTAACACGGAGTAGGCATGTACAGATAGCTTCTGGGTCCAAAAAATATCGAATTTTCGGGTGTTTTGTGCCTGAATTTGAGATATCGACTTTTTGCACATAAAATATCGATTTTTAGCATGTTTTGGGCCTATATTTTGAAAATATTCTACCACTGAGTAGGCATGTACAGATCGGTTCTGGGACCCCAAAATATCGAATTTTCGGGTGTTTTAAGCCTGAATTTGAGATATAAGCGCGTACAGAAGATGCATGCACATATTGACTTTGGACACTTAAAATATCGATTTTTTACATGTTTTGAGCCTATATTTTTAAAACATTCTTGCACTGAGTAGGCATGTACACATCGCTTCTGGGACCCAAAAATATGGAAATTTCGGGTGTATTGTGGTTGAATTTGGGATATAAACGGGTGCAGAAGATGCATACACATATTGACTTTGGGCACCTAAAATATCGATTTTCAGCATGTTTTGTGCCTGTATCTGAGTAGGCATGTACAGATCGCTTCTGGGACCCAAAAATATCGATTTTTCGGGTGTTTTGAGCCTGAATTTGTGATATAAACGGGTACAGAAGATGCATGCACATATTGACTTTAGGCACCTAAAATATCGATTTTCAGCATGTTTTGGGCCTGAATCTTGAAAAGACTCTAACACGGAGTAGGCATGTACAGATCGCTTCTTGGACCCCAAAATATCGAATTTTCGGGTGTTTTAAGCCTGAATTTGAGATATAAACGGGTACTGAAGATGAATGCACATATCGACTTTTAGGCACCTAAAATATCGATTTTGAGTATGTTATGGGTCTGTATCTTGAAAACATTCTAACTAGGAGTAGGCATGTACACATTGCTTCTAGGCCCAAAAAATATCGATTTATCGGGTGTTTTGACCCTGAATTTGTGATATAAACGGGCACAGAAGATTCATGCACAAAATTGACTTTTGCACCAAAAATATCGATTATCAGCATGTTTTAGGCCTGTATTTTGAAAATACTCTAACACGGAGTAGGCATGTACAGATCGCTTCTTGGACCCCAAAATATCGAATTTTCGGGTGTTTTAAGCCTGAATTTGAGATATAAACGGGTACTGAAGATGCATGCACATATCGACTTTTAGGCACCTTAAATATCGATTTTCAGTATGTTTTGGGCCTGTATTTTGAAAATACTCTAACACGGAGTAGGCATGTACAGATAGCTTCTGGGACCCCAAAATAGCGAATTTTCGGGTGTTTTGTGATTGAATTTGAGATATCGACTTTTTGCACATAAAATATCGATTTTTAGCATGTTTTGGGCCTATATTTTGAAAATATTCTAGCACTGACTAGGCATGTACAGATCGCTTCTGGGACCCAAAAATATGGAAATTTCGGGTGTATTGAGGTTGAATTTGGGATATAAACGGGTGCAGAAGATGCATACACATATTGACTTTGGGCACCTAAAATATCGATTTTCAGCATGTTTTGTGCCTGTATCTGAGTAGGCATGTACAGATCGCTTCTGGGACCCAAAAATATCGATTTTTCGGGTGTTTTGAGCCTGAATTTGTTATATAAACGGGTACAGAAGATGCATGCATATATTGACTTTAGGCACCTAATATATCGATTTTCAGCATGTTTTGGGCCTGAATCTTGAAAATACTCTAACACGGAGTAGGCATGTACAGATCGCTTCTTGGACCCCAAAATATCGAATTTTCGGGTGTTTTAAGCCTGAATTTGAGATATAAACGGGCACTGAAGATGCATGCACATATCGACTTTTATTCACCTAAAATATTGATTTTGAGTATGTTTTGGGTTTGTATCTTAAAAACATTCTAACTAGGAGTAGGCATGTACAGATCGCTTCTAAGCCCCAAAAATAGCGAATTTTTGGGTGTTTTGAGGTTGAATTTGAAATATTAACGGGTACATAAGATGCAAGCACATATCGACTTTGGACACTTAAAATATCGATTCTTAGCATGTTTTGAGCCTATATTTTAAAAACATTCTAGCACTGTCTAGGCATGTACAGATCGCTTCTGGGACCCCAAAATATCGAATTTTCGGGTGTTTTGAGCCTGAATTTGAAATATAAACGGGTACATAAGATACATGCACATATCGACTTTTGGGAACCTAAAAGATCGATTTTCTGTATGTTTTGGGCCTGTATTTTGAAAATACTCTAACACGAAGTAGGCATTTACAGATCGCTTCTGGGACCCCAAAATATCAAATTTTCGGGTGTTTTGTGCCTGAATTTGAGATATCGACTTTGGGCACATAAAATATTGATTTTTAGCATGTTTTGGGCCTATATTTTGAAAATATTCTAGCTCTGAGTAGGCATGTACAGATCGCTTCTGGGACCCAAAAATATGGAAATTTCGGGTGTATTGAGGTTGAATTTGGGATATAAACGGGTGCAGAAGATGCATACACATATTGACTTTGGGCACCTAAAATATCGATTTTCAGCATGTTTTGTGCCTGTATCTGAGTAGGCATGTACAGATCGCTTCTGGGACCCAAAAATATCGATTTTTCGGGTGTTTTGAGCCTGAATTTGTTATATAAACGGGTACAGAAGATGCATGCATATATTGACTTTAGGCACCTAATATATCGATTTTCAGCATGTTTTGGGCCTGAATCTTGAAAATACTCTAACACGGAGTAGGCATGTACAGATCGCTTCTTGGACCCCAAAATATCGAATTTTCGGGTGTTTTAAGCCTGAATTTGAGATATAAACGGGCACTGAAGATGCATGCACATATCGACTTTTATTCACCTAAAATATTGATTTTGAGTATGTTTTGGGTTTGTATCTTAAAAACATTCTAACTAGGAGTAGGCATGTACAGATCGCTTCTAAGCCCCAAAAATAGCGAATTTTTGGGTGTTTTGAGGTTGAATTTGAAATATTAACGGGTACATAAGATGCAAGCACATATCGACTTTGGACACTTAAAATATCGATTCTTAGCATGTTTTGAGCCTATATTTTAAAAACATTCTAGCACTGTCTAGGCATGTACAGATCGCTTCTGGGACCCCAAAATATCGAATTTTCGGGTGTTTTGAGCCTGAATTTGAAATATAAACGGGTACATAAGATACATGCACATATCGACTTTTGGGAAACTAAAAGATCGATTTTCTGTATGTTTTGGGCCTGTATTTTGAAAATACTCTAACACGAAGTAGGCATTTACAGATCGCTTCTGGGACCCCAAAATATCGAATTTTCGGGTGTTTTGTGCCTGAATTTGAGATATCGACTTTGGGCACATAAAATATTGATTTTTAGCATGTTTTGGGCCTATATTTTGAAAATATTCTAGCTCTGAGTAGGCATGTACAGATCGCTTTTGGGACCCAAAAATATCGAATTTTCGGGTGTTTTGAGCCTGAATTTGAGATATAAACGGGTACTGAAGATGCATGCACATATCGAATTTTGGGCACCTAAAATATCGATTTTGAGCATGTTTTGGGTCTGTATCTTGAAAACATTCTTACTAGGAATAGGCATGTACAGATCGCTTCTAGGCCACCAAATTACCGATTTTTCGGTGTTTTGAGCATGAATTTGAGATATGAACGGGTACAGAAGATTCATGCACATATCGACTTTGGACACTTAAAATATCGATTTTAGCATGTTTTGAGCCTATATTTTGAAAACATTCTAACATCGAGTAGGCATGTAAAGATCGCTTCTGGGACCCCAACATATCGAATTTTCGAGTGTTTTGTGCCTGAATTTGAGATAACGACTTGAGACACCTAAAATATCGATTTTGGGCATGTTTTGGGCCTCTCTTTTGAAAATACTCTAACACGGAGTAGGCATGTACAGATCGCTTCTTGGACCCAAAAATTTTTAATTTTCGGGTGCTTTGAGCCTGAATTTGAGATATAAACGTGTACTGAAGATGCATGCAATATCGACTTTTGGGCACCTATAATATCGATTTTGAGCATGTTTTGGGACTGTATCTTGAAAACATTCTAACAAGGAGTAGGCATGTACAGATCGCTTCTAGGACCCAAAAATATCGAGTTTTCGGGTGTTTTGAGACTGAATTTGAGATATAAACGGGTACAGAAGATGCATGCACATATTGACTTTGGGCACATAAAATATCGATTTTCAGCATGTTTTGGGCCTGAATTTTGAAAATACTCTAACACGGAGTAGGCATGTATAGATCGCTTCTTGGACCCCAAAATATCGAATTTTCGGGTGTTTTAAGCCTGAATTTGAAATATAAACGGGTACTGAAGATGCATGCACATATCGACTTTTAGGCACCTAAAATATCGATTTTCTGTATGTTTTGGGCCTGTATTTTGAAAATACTCTAACACGGAGTAGGCATGTACAGATAGCTTCTGGGACCAAAAAATATCGAATTTTCGGGTGTTTTGTGCCTGAATTTGAGATATCGACTTTTTGCACATAAAATATCGATTTTTAGCATGTTTTGGGCCTATATTTTGAAAATATTCTACCACTGAGTAGGCATGTACAGATCGGTTCTGGGACCCCAAAATATCGAATTTTCGGGTGTTTTAAGCCTGAATTTGAGATATAAGCGCGTACAGAAGATGCATGCACATATTGACTTTGGACACTTAAAATATCGATTTTTTACATGTTTTGAGCCTATATTTTTAAAACATTCTTGCACTGAGTAGGCATGTACACATCGCTTCTGGGACCCAAAAATATGGAAATTTCGGGTGTATTGTGGTTGAATTTGGGATATAAACGGGTGCAGAAGATGCATACACATATTGACTTTGGGCACCTAAAATATCGATTTTCAGCATGTTTTGTGCCTGTATCTGAGTAGGCATGTACAGATCGCTTCTGGGACCCAAAAATATCGATTTTTCGGGTGTTTTGAGCCTGAATTTGTGATATAAACGGGTACAGAAGATGCATGCACATATTGACTTTAGGCACCTAAAATATCGATTTTCAGCATGTTTTGGGCCTGAATCTTGAAAAGACTCTAACACGGAGTAGGCATGTACAGATCGCTTCTTGGACCCCAAAATATCGAATTTTCGGGTGTTTTAAGCCTGAATTTGAGATATAAACGGGTACTGAAGATGAATGCACATATCGACTTTTAGGCACCTAAAATATCGATTTTGAGTATGTTATGGGTCTGTATCTTGAAAACATTCTAACTAGGAGTAGGCATGTACACATTGCTTCTAGGCCCAAAAAATATCGATTTATCGGGTGTTTTGACCCTGAATTTGTGATATAAACGGGCACAGAAGATTCATGCACAAAATTGACTTTTGCACCAAAAATATCGATTATCAGCATGTTTTAGGCCTGTATTTTGAAAATACTCTAACACGGAGTAGGCATGTACAGATCGCTTCTTGGACCCCAAAATATCGAATTTTCGGGTGTTTTAAGCCTGAATTTGAGATATAAACGGGTACTGAAGATGCATGCACATATCGACTTTTAGGCACCTTAAATATCGATTTTCAGTATGTTTTGGGCCTGTATTTTGAAAATACTCTAACACGGAGTAGGCATGTACAGATAGCTTCTGGGACCCCAAAATATCGAATTTTCGGGTGTTTTGTGATTGAATTTGAGATATCGACTTTTTGCACATAAAATATCGATTTTTAGCATGTTTTGGGCCTATATTTTGAAAATATTCTAGCACTGAGTAGGCATGTACAGATCGCTTCTGGGACCCAAAAATATGGAAATTTCGGGTGTATTGAGGTTGAATTTGGGATATAAACGGGTGCAGAAGATGCATACACATATTGACTTTGGGCACCTAAAATATCGATTTTCAGCATGTTTTGTGCCTGTATCTGAGTAGGCATGTACAGATCGCTTCTGGGACCCAAAAATATCGATTTTTCGGGTGTTTTGAGCCTGAATTTGTTATATAAACGGGTACAGAAGATGCATGCATATATTGACTTTAGGCACCTAATATATCGATTTTCAGCATGTTTTGGGCCTGAATCTTGAAAATACTCTAACACGGAGTAGGCATGTACAGATCGCTTCTTGGACCCCAAAATATCGAATTTTCGGGTGTTTTAAGCCTGAATTTGAGATATAAACGGGCACTGAAGATGCATGCACATATCGACTTTTATTCACCTAAAATATTGATTTTGAGTATGTTTTGGGTTTGTATCTTAAAAACATTCTAACTAGGAGTAGGCATGTACAGATCGCTTCTAAGCCCCAAAAATAGCGAATTTTTGGGTGTTTTGAGGTTGAATTTGAAATATTAACGGGTACATAAGATGCAAGCACATATCGACTTTGGACACTTAAAATATCGATTCTTAGCATGTTTTGAGCCTATATTTTAAAAACATTCTAGCACTGTCTAGGCATGTACAGATCGCTTCTGGGACCCCAAAATATCGAATTTTCGGGTGTTTTGAGCCTGAATTTGAAATATAAACGGGTACATAAGATACATGCACATATCGACTTTTGGGAACCTAAAAGATCGATTTTCTGTATGTTTTGGGCCTGTATTTTGAAAATACTCTAACACGAAGTAGGCATTTACAGATCGCTTCTGGGACCCCAAAATATCAAATTTTCGGGTGTTTTGTGCCTGAATTTGAGATATCGACTTTGGGCACATAAAATATTGATTTTTAGCATGTTTTGGGCCTATATTTTGAAAATATTCTAGCTCTGAGTAGGCATGTACAGATCGCTTCTGGGACCCAAAAATATGGAAATTTCGGGTGTATTGAGGTTGAATTTGGGATATAAACGGGTGCAGAAGATGCATACACATATTGACTTTGGGCACCTAAAATATCGATTTTCAGCATGTTTTGTGCCTGTATCTGAGTAGGCATGTACAGATCGCTTCTGGGACCCAAAAATATCGATTTTTCGGGTGTTTTGAGCCTGAATTTGTTATATAAACGGGTACAGAAGATGCATGCATATATTGACTTTAGGCACCTAAAATATCGATTTTCAGCATGTTTTGGGCCTGAATCTTGAAAAGACTCTAACACGGAGTAGGCATGTACAGATCGCTTCTTGGACCCCAAAATATCGAATTTTCGGGTGTTTTAAGCCTGAATTTGAGATATAAACGGGTACTGAAGATGAATGCACATATCGACTTTTAGGCACCTAAAATATCGATTTTGAGTATGTTATGGGTCTGTATCTTGAAAACATTCTAACTAGGAGTAGGCATGTACACATTGCTTCTAGGCCCAAAAAATATCGATTTATCGGGTGTTTTGACCCTGAATTTGTGATATAAACGGGCACAGAAGATTCATGCACAAAATTGACTTTTGCACCAAAAATATCGATTATCAGCATGTTTTAGGTCTGTATTTTGAAAATACTCTAACACGGAGTAGGCATGTACAGATCGCTTCTTGGACCCCAAAATATCGAATTTTCGGGTGTTTTAAGCCTGAATTTGAGATATAAACGGGTACTGAAGATGCATGCACATATCGACTTTTAGGCACCTTAAATATCGATTTTCAGTATGTTTTGGGCCTGTATTTTGAAAATACTCTAACACGGAGTAGGCATGTACAGATAGCTTCTGGGACCCCAAAATATCGAATTTTCGGGTGTTTTGTGATTGAATTTGAGATATCGACTTTTTGCACATAAAATATCGATTTTTAGCATGTTTTGGGCCTATATTTTGAAAATATTCTAGCACTGAGTAGGCATGTACAGATCGCTTCTGGGACCCAAAAATATGGAAATTTCGGGTGTATTGAGGTTGAATTTGGGATATAAACGGGTGCAGAAGATGCATACACATATTGACTTTGGGCACCTAAAATATCGATTTTCAGCATGTTTTGTGCCTGTATCTGAGTAGGCATGTACAGATCGCTTCTGGGACCCAAAAATATCGATTTTTCGGGTGTTTTGAGCCTGAATTTGTTATATAAACGGGTACAGAAGATGCATGCATATATTGACTTTAGGCCCCTAATATATCGATTTTCAGCATGTTTTGGGCCTGAATCTTGAAAATACTCTAACACGGAGTAGGCATGTACAGATCGCTTCTTGGACCCCAAAATATCGAATTTTCGGGTGTTTTAAGCCTGAATTTGAGATATAAACGGGCACTGAAGATGCATGCACATATCGACTTTTATTCACCTAAAATATTGATTTTGAGTATGTTTTGGGTTTGTATCTTAAAAACATTCTAACTAGGAGTAGGCATGTACAGATCGCTTCTAAGCCCCAAAAATAGCGAATTTTTGGGTGTTTTGAGGTTGAATTTGAAATATTAACGGGTACATAAGATGCAAGCACATATCGACTTTGGACACTTAAAATATCGATTCTTAGCATGTTTTGAGCCTATATTTTAAAAACATTCTAGCACTGTCTAGGCATGTACAGATCGCTTCTGGGACCCCAAAATATCGAATTTTCGGGTGTTTTGAGCCTGAATTTGAAATATAAACGGGTACATAAGATACATGCACATATCGACTTTTGGGAACCTAAAAGATCGATTTTCTGTATGTTTTGGGCCTGTATTTTGAAAATACTCTAACACGAAGTAGGCATTTACAGATCGCTTCTGGGACCCCAAAATATCGAATTTTCGGGTGTTTTGTGCCTGAATTTGAGATATCGACTTTGGGCACATAAAATATTGATTTTTAGCATGTTTTGGGCCTATATTTTGAAAATATTCTAGCTCTGAGTAGGCATGTACAGATCGCTTTTGGGACCCAAAAATATCGAATTTTCGGGTGTTTTGAGCCTGAATTTGAGATATAAACGGGTACTGAAGATGCATGCACATATCGAATTTTGGGCACCTAAAATATCGATTTTGAGCATGTTTTGGGTCTGTATCTTGAAAACATTCTTACTAGGAATAGGCATGTACAGATCGCTTCTAGGCCACCAAATTACCGATTTTTCGGTGTTTTGAGCATGAATTTGAGATATGAACGGGTACAGAAGATTCATGCACATATCGACTTTGGACACTTAAAATATCGATTTTAGCATGTTTTGAGCCTATATTTTGAAAACATTCTAACATCGAGTAGGCATGTAAAGATCGCTTCTGGGACCCCAACATATCGAATTTTCGAGTGTTTTGTGCCTGAATTTGAGATAACGACTTGAGACACCTAAAATATCGATTTTTAGCATGTTTTGGGCCTCTCTTTTGAAAATACTCTAACACGGAGTAGGCATGTACAGATCGCTTCTTGGACCCAAAAATTTTTAATTTTCGGGTGCTTTGAGCCTGAATTTGAGATATAAACGTGTACTGAAGATGCATGCAATATCGACTTTTGGGCACCTATAATATCGATTTTGAGCATGTTTTGGGACTGTATCTTGAAAACATTCTAACAAGGAGTAGGCATGTACAGATCGCTTCTAGGACCCAAAAATATCGAGTTTTCGGGTGTTTTGAGACTGAATTTGAGATATAAACGGGTACAGAAGATGCATGCACATATTGACTTTGGGCACCTAAAATATCGATTTTCAGCATGTTTTGGGCCTGAATTTTGAAAATACTCTAACACGGAGTAGGCATGTATAGATCGCTTCTTGGACCCCAAAATATCGAATTTTCGGGTGTTTTAAGCCTGAATTTGAAATATAAACGGGTACTGAAGATGCATGCATATATCGACTTTTAGGCACCTAAAATATCGATTTTCTGTATGTTTTGGGCCTGTATTTTGAAAATACTCTAACACGGAGTAGGCATGTACAGATAGCTTCTGGGACCAAAAAATATCGAATTTTCGGGTGTTTTGTGCCTGAATTTGAGATATCGACTTTAGGCACCTAAAATATCGATTTTCAGCATGTTTTGGGCCTGAATCTTGAAAAGACTCTAACACGGAGTAGGCATGTACAGATCGCTTCTTGGACCCCAAAATATCGAATTTTCGGGTGTTTTAAGCCTGAATTTGAGATATAAACGGGTACTGAAGATGAATGCACATATCGACTTTTAGGCACCTAAAATATCGATTTTGAGTATGTTATGGGTCTGTATCTTGAAAACATTCTAACTAGGAGTAGGCATGTACACATTGCTTCTAGGCCCAAAAAATATCGATTTATCGGGTGTTTTGACCCTGAATTTGTGATATAAACGGGCACAGAAGATTCATGCACAAAATTGACTTTTGCACCAAAAATATCGATTATCAGCATGTTTTAGGTCTGTATTTTGAAAATACTCTAACACGGAGTAGGCATGTACAGATCGCTTCTTGGACCCCAAAATATCGAATTTTCGGGTGTTTTAAGCCTGAATTTGAGATATAAACGGGTACTGAAGATGCATGCACATATCGACTTTTAGGCACCTTAAATATCGATTTTCAGTATGTTTTGGGCCTGTATTTTGAAAATACTCTAACACGGAGTAGGCATGTACAGATAGCTTCTGGGACCCCAAAATATCGAATTTTCGGGTGTTTTGTGATTGAATTTGAGATATCGACTTTTTGCACATAAAATATCGATTTTTAGCATGTTTTGGGCCTATATTTTGAAAATATTCTAGCACTGAGTAGGCATGTACAGATCGCTTCTGGGACCCAAAAATATGGAAATTTCGGGTGTATTGAGGTTGAATTTGGGATATAAACGGGTGCAGAAGATGCATACACATATTGACTTTGGGCACCTAAAATATCGATTTTCAGCATGTTTTGTGCCTGTATCTGAGTAGGCATGTACAGATCGCTTCTGGGACCCAAAAATATCGATTTTTCGGGTGTTTTGAGCCTGAATTTGTTATATAAACGGGTACAGAAGATGCATGCATATATTGACTTTAGGCCCCTAATATATCGATTTTCAGCATGTTTTGGGCCTGAATCTTGAAAATACTCTAACACGGAGTAGGCATGTACAGATCGCTTCTTGGACCCCAAAATATCGAATTTTCGGGTGTTTTAAGCCTGAATTTGAGATATAAACGGGCACTGAAGATGCATGCACATATCGACTTTTATTCACCTAAAATATTGATTTTGAGTATGTTTTGGGTTTGTATCTTAAAAACATTCTAACTAGGAGTAGGCATGTACAGATCGCTTCTAAGCCCCAAAAATAGCGAATTTTTGGGTGTTTTGAGGTTGAATTTGAAATATTAACGGGTACATAAGATGCAAGCACATATCGACTTTGGACACTTAAAATATCGATTCTTAGCATGTTTTGAGCCTATATTTTAAAAACATTCTAGCACTGTCTAGGCATGTACAGATCGCTTCTGGGACCCCAAAATATCGAATTTTCGGGTGTTTTGAGCCTGAATTTGAAATATAAACGGGTACATAAGATACATGCACATATCGACTTTTGGGAACCTAAAAGATCGATTTTCTGTATGTTTTGGGCCTGTATTTTGAAAATACTCTAACACGAAGTAGGCATTTACAGATCGCTTCTGGGACCCCAAAATATCGAATTTTCGGGTGTTTTGTGCCTGAATTTGAGATATCGACTTTGGGCACATAAAATATTGATTTTTAGCATGTTTTGGGCCTATATTTTGAAAATATTCTAGCTCTGAGTAGGCATGTACAGATCGCTTTTGGGACCCAAAAATATCGAATTTTCGGGTGTTTTGAGCCTGAATTTGAGATATAAACGGGTACTGAAGATGCATGCACATATCGAATTTTGGGCACCTAAAATATCGATTTTGAGCATGTTTTGGGTCTGTATCTTGAAAACATTCTTACTAGGAATAGGCATGTACAGATCGCTTCTAGGCCACCAAATTACCGATTTTTCGGTGTTTTGAGCATGAATTTGAGATATGAACGGGTACAGAAGATTCATGCACATATCGACTTTGGACACTTAAAATATCGATTTTAGCATGTTTTGAGCCTATATTTTGAAAACATTCTAACATCGAGTAGGCATGTAAAGATCGCTTCTGGGACCCCAACATATCGAATTTTCGAGTGTTTTGTGCCTGAATTTGAGATAACGACTTGAGACACCTAAAATATCGATTTTTAGCATGTTTTGGGCCTCTCTTTTGAAAATACTCTAACACGGAGTAGGCATGTACAGATCGCTTCTTGGACCCAAAAATTTTTAATTTTCGGGTGCTTTGAGCCTGAATTTGAGATATAAACGTGTACTGAAGATGCATGCAATATCGACTTTTGGGCACCTATAATATCGATTTTGAGCATGTTTTGGGACTGTATCTTGAAAACATTCTAACAAGGAGTAGGCATGTACAGATCGCTTCTAGGACCCAAAAATATCGAGTTTTCGGGTGTTTTGAGACTGAATTTGAGATATAAACGGGTACAGAAGATGCATGCACATATTGACTTTGGGCACCTAAAATATCGATTTTCAGCATGTTTTGGGCCTGAATTTTGAAAATACTCTAACACGGAGTAGGCATGTATAGATCGCTTCTTGGACCCCAAAATATCGAATTTTCGGGTGTTTTAAGCCTGAATTTGAAATATAAACGGGTACTGAAGATGCATGCATATATCGACTTTTAGGCACCTAAAATATCGATTTTCTGTATGTTTTGGGCCTGTATTTTGAAAATACTCTAACACGGAGTAGGCATGTACAGATAGCTTCTGGGACCAAAAAATATCGAATTTTCGGGTGTTTTGTGCCTGAATTTGAGATATCGACTTTAGGCACCTAAAATATCGATTTTCAGCATGTTTTGGGCCTGAATCTTGAAAAGACTCTAACACGGAGTAGGCATGTACAGATCGCTTCTTGGACCCCAAAATATCGAATTTTCGGGTGTTTTAAGCCTGAATTTGAGATATAAACAGGTACTGAAGATGAATGCACATATCGACTTTTAGGCACCTAAAATATCGATTTTGAGTATGTTATGGGTCTGTATCTTGAAAACATTCTAACTAGGAGTAGGCATGTACACATTGCTTCTAGGCCCAAAAAATATCGATTTATCGGGTGTTTTGACCCTGAATTTGTGATATAATCGGGCACAGAAGATTCATGCACAAAATTGACTTTTGCACCAAAAATATCGATTATCAGCATGTTTTAGGCCTGTATTTTGAAAATACTCTAACACGGAGTAGGCATGTACAGATCGCTTCTTGGACCCCAAAATATCGAATTTTCGGGTGTTTTAAGCCTGAATTTGAGATATAAACGGGTACTGAAGATGCATGCACATATCGACTTTTAGGCACCTTAAATATCGATTTTCAGTATGTTTTGGGCCTGTATTTTGAAAATACTCTAACACGGAGTAGGCATGTACAGATAGCTTCTGGGACCCCAAAATATCGAATTTTCGGGTGTTTTGTGATTGAATTTGAGATATCGACTTTTTGCACATAAAATATCGATTTTTAGCATGTTTTGGGCCTATATTTTGAAAATATTCTAGCACTGAGTAGGCATGTACAGATCGCTTCTGGGACCCAAAAATATGGAAATTTCGGGTGTATTGAGGTTGAATTTGGGATATAAACGGGTGCAGAAGATGCATACACATATTGACTTTGGGCACCTAAAATATCGATTTTCAGCATGTTTTGTGCCTGTATCTGAGTAGGCATGTACAGATCGCTTCTGGGACCCAAAAATATCGATTTTTCGGGTGTTTTGAGCCTGAATTTGTTATATAAACGGGTACAGAAGATGCATGCATATATTGACTTTAGGCCCCTAATATATCGATTTTCAGCATGTTTTGGGCCTGAATCTTGAAAATACTCTAACACGGAGTAGGCATGTACAGATCGCTTCTTGGACCCCAAAATATCGAATTTTCGGGTGTTTTAAGCCTGAATTTGAGATATAAACGGGCACTGAAGATGCATGCACATATCGACTTTTATTCACCTAAAATATTGATTTTGAGTATGTTTTGGGTTTGTATCTTAAAAACATTCTAACTAGGAGTAGGCATGTACAGATCGCTTCTAAGCCCCAAAAATAGCGAATTTTTGGGTGTTTTGAGGTTGAATTTGAAATATTAACGGGTACATAAGATGCAAGCACATATCGACTTTGGACACTTAAAATATCGATTCTTAGCATGTTTTGAGCCTATATTTTAAAAACATTCTAGCACTGTCTAGGCATGTACAGATCGCTTCTGGGACCCCAAAATATCGAATTTTCGGGTGTTTTGAGCCTGAATTTGAAATATAAACGGGTACATAAGATACATGCACATATCGACTTTTGGGAACCTAAAAGATCGATTTTCTGTATGTTTTGGGCCTGTATTTTGAAAATACTCTAACACGAAGTAGGCATTTACAGATCGCTTCTGGGACCCCAAAATATCGAATTTTCGGGTGTTTTGTGCCTGAATTTGAGATATCGACTTTGGGCACATAAAATATTGATTTTTAGCATGTTTTGGGCCTATATTTTGAAAATATTCTAGCTCTGAGTAGGCATGTACAGATCGCTTTTGGGACCCAAAAATATCGAATTTTCGGGTGTTTTGAGCCTGAATTTGAGATATAAACGGGTACTGAAGATGCATGCACATATCGAATTTTGGGCACCTAAAATATCGATTTTGAGCATGTTTTGGGTCTGTATCTTGAAAACATTCTTACTAGGAATAGGCATGTACAGATCGCTTCTAGGCCACCAAATTACCGATTTTTCGGTGTTTTGAGCATGAATTTGAGATATGAACGGGTACAGAAGATTCATGCACATATCGACTTTGGACACTTAAAATATCGATTTTAGCATGTTTTGAGCCTATATTTTGAAAACATTCTAACATCGAGTAGGCATGTAAAGATCGCTTCTGGGACCCCAACATATCGAATTTTCGAGTGTTTTGTGCCTGAATTTGAGATAACGACTTGAGACACCTAAAATATCGATTTTTAGCATGTTTTGGGCCTCTCTTTTGAAAATACTCTAACACGGAGTAGGCATGTACAGATCGCTTCTTGGACCCAAAAATTTTTAATTTTCGGGTGCTTTGAGCCTGAATTTGAGATATAAACGTGTACTGAAGATGCATGCAATATCGACTTTTGGGCACCTATAATATCGATTTTGAGCATGTTTTGGGACTGTATCTTGAAAACATTCTAACAAGGAGTAGGCATGTACAGATCGCTTCTAGGACCCAAAAATATCGAGTTTTCGGGTGTTTTGAGACTGAATTTGAGATATAAACGGGTACAGAAGATGCATGCACATATTGACTTTGGGCACCTAAAATATCGATTTTCAGCATGTTTTGGGCCTGAATTTTGAAAATACTCTAACACGGAGTAGGCATGTATAGATCGCTTCTTGGACCCCAAAATATCGAATTTTCGGGTGTTTTAAGCCTGAATTTGAAATATAAACGGGTACTGAAGATGCATGCATATATCGACTTTTAGGCACCTAAAATATCGATTTTCTGTATGTTTTGGGCCTGTATTTTGAAAATACTCTAACACGGAGTAGGCATGTACAGATAGCTTCTGGGACCAAAAAATATCGAATTTTCGGGTGTTTTGACCCTGAATTTGTGATATAATCGGGCACAGAAGATTCATGCACAAAATTGACTTTTGCACCAAAAATATCGATTATCAGCATGTTTTAGGCCTGTATTTTGAAAATACTCTAACACGGAGTAGGCATGTACAGATCGCTTCTTGGACCCCAAAATATCGAATTTTCGGGTGTTTTAAGCCTGAATTTGAGATATAAACGGGTACTGAAGATGCATGCACATATCGACTTTTAGGCACCTTAAATATCGATTTTCAGTATGTTTTGGGCCTGTATTTTGAAAATACTCTAACACGGAGTAGGCATGTACAGATAGCTTCTGGGACCCCAAAATATCGAATTTTCGGGTGTTTTGTGATTGAATTTGAGATATCGACTTTTTGCACATAAAATATCGATTTTTAGCATGTTTTGGGCCTATATTTTGAAAATATTCTAGCACTGAGTAGGCATGTACAGATCGCTTCTGGGACCCAAAAATATGGAAATTTCGGGTGTATTGAGGTTGAATTTGGGATATAAACGGGTGCAGAAGATGCATACACATATTGACTTTGGGCACCTAAAATATCGATTTTCAGCATGTTTTGTGCCTGTATCTGAGTAGGCATGTACAGATCGCTTCTGGGACCCAAAAATATCGATTTTTCGGG
This sequence comes from Petrolisthes cinctipes, assembly GCA_033782935.1. Lineage (NCBI taxonomy): Eukaryota > Metazoa > Arthropoda > Malacostraca > Decapoda > Porcellanidae > Petrolisthes > Petrolisthes cinctipes. Next base: position 1,288,708 of record JAWQEG010000060.1, read on the forward strand.
TGTTTTGAGCCTGAATTTGTTATATAAACGGGTACAGAAGATGCATGCATATATTGACTTTAGGCACCTAATATATCGATTTTCAGCATGTTTTGGGCCTGAATCTTGAAAATACTCTAACACGGAGTAGGCATGTACAGATCGCTTCTTGGACCCCAAAATATCGAATTTTCGGGTGTTTTAAGCCTGAATTTGAGATATAAACGGGCACTGAAGATGCATGCACATATCGACTTTTATTCACCTAAAATATTGATTTTGAGTATGTTTTGGGTTTGTATCTTAAAAACATTCTAACTAGGAGTAGGCATGTACAGATCGCTTCTAAGCCCCAAAAATAGCGAATTTTTGGGTGTTTTGAGGTTGAATTTGAAATATTAACGGGTACATAAGATGCAAGCACATATCGACTTTGGACACTTAAAATATCGATTCTTAGCATGTTTTGAGCCTATATTTTAAAAACATTCTAGCACTGTCTAGGCATGTACAGATCGCTTCTGGGACCCCAAAATATCGAATTTTCGGGTGTTTTGAGCCTGAATTTGAAATATAAACGGGTACATAAGATACATGCACATATCGACTTTTGGGAACCTAAAAGATCGATTTTCTGTATGTTTTGGGCCTGTATTTTGAAAATACTCTAACACGAAGTAGGCATTTACAGATCGCTTCTGGGACCCCAAAATATCGAATTTTCGGGTGTTTTGTGCCTGAATTTGAGATATCGACTTTGGGCACATAAAATATTGATTTTTAGCATGTTTTGGGCCTATATTTTGAAAATATTCTAGCTCTGAGTAGGCATGTACAGATCGCTTTTGGGACCCAAAAATATCGAATTTTCGGGTGTTTTGAGCCTGAATTTGAGATATAAACGGGTACTGAAGATGCATGCAAATATCGAATTTTGGGCACCTAAAATATCGATTTTGAGCATGTTTTGGGTCTGTATCTTGAAAACATTCTTACTAGGAATAGGCATGTACAGATCGCTTCTAGGCCACCAAATTACCGATTTTTCGGTGTTTTGAGCATGAATTTGAGATATGAACGGGTACAGAAGATTCATGCACATATCGACTTTGGACACTTAAAATATCGATTTTAGCATGTTTTGAGCCTATATTTTGAAAACATTCTAACATCGAGTAGGCATGTAAAGATCGCTTCTGGGACCCCAACATATCGAATTTTCGAGTGTTTTGTGCCTGAATTTGAGATAACGACTTGAGACACCTAAAATATCGATTTTTAGCATGTTTTGGGCCTCTCTTTTGAAAATACTCTAACACGGAGTAGGCATGTACAGATCGCTTCTTGGACCCAAAAATTTTTAATTTTCGGGTGCTTTGAGCCTGAATTTGAGATATAAACGTGTACTGAAGATGCATGCAATATCGACTTTTGGGCACCTATAATAACGATTTTGAGCATGTTTTGGGACTGTATCTTGAAAACATTCTAACAAGGAGTAGGCATGTACAGATCGCTTCTAGGACCCAAAAATATCGAGTTTTCGGGTGTTTTGAGACTGAATTTGAGATATAAACGGGTACAGAAGATGCATGCACATATTGACTTTGGGCACCTAAAATATCGATTTTCAGCATGTTTTGGGCCTGAATTTTGAAAATACTCTAACACGGAGTAGGCATGTATAGATCGCTTCTTGGACCCCAAAATATCGAATTTTCGGGTGTTTTAAGCCTGAATTTGAAATATAAACGGGTACTGAAGATGCATGCATATATCGACTTTTAGGCACCTAAAATATCGATTTTCTGTATGTTTTGGGCCTGTATTTTGAAAATACTCTAACACGGAGTAGGCATGTACAGATAGCTTCTGGGACCAAAAAATATCGAATTTTCGGGTGTTTTGTGCCTGAATTTGAGATATCGACTTTAGGCACCTAAAATATCGATTTTCAGCATGTTTTGGGCCTGAATCTTGAAAAGACTCTAACACGGAGTAGGCATGTACAGATCGCTTCTTGGACCCCAAAATATCGAATTTTCGGGTGTTTTAAGCCTGAATTTGAGATATAAACGGGTACTGAAGATGAATGCACATATCGACTTTTAGGCACCTAAAATATCGATTTTGAGTATGTTATGGGTCTGTATCTTGAAAACATTCTAACTAGGAGTAGGCATGTACACATTGCTTCTAGGCCCAAAAAATATCGATTTATCGGGTGTTTTGACCCTGAATTTGTGATATAAACGGGCACAGAAGATTCATGCACAAAATTGACTTTTGCACCAAAAATATCGATTATCAGCATGTTTTAGGCCTGTATTTTGAAAATACTCTAACACGGAGTAGGCATGTACAGATCGCTTCTTGGACCCCAAAATATCGAATTTTCGGGTGTTTTAAGCCTGAATTTGAGATATAAACGGGTACTGAAGATGCATGCACATATCGACTTTTAGGCACCTTAAATATCGATTTTCAGTATGTTTTGGGCCTGTATTTTGAAAATACTCTAACACGGAGTAGGCATGTACAGATAGCTTCTGGGACCCCAAAATATCGAATTTTCGGGTGTTTTGTGATTGAATTTGAGATATCGACTTTTTGCACATAAAATATCGATTTTTAGCATGTTTTGGGCCTATATTTTGAAAATATTCTAGCACTGAGTAGGCATGTACAGATCGCTTCTGGGACCCAAAAATATGGAAATTTCGGGTGTATTGAGGTTGAATTTGGGATATAAACGGGTGCAGAAGATGCATACACATATTGACTTTGGGCACCTAAAATATCGATTTTCAGCATGTTTTGTGCCTGTATCTGAGTAGGCATGTACAGATTGCTTCTGGGACCCAAAAATATCGATTTTTCGGGTGTTTTGAGCCTGAATTTGTTATATAAACGGGTACAGAAGATGCATGCATATATTGACTTAAGGCACCTAATATATCGATTTTCAGCATGTTTTGGGCCTGAATCTTGAAAATACTCTAACACGGAGTAGGCATGTACAGATCGCTTCTTGGACCCCAAAATATCGAATTTTCGGGGGTTTTAAGCCTGAATTTGAGATATAAACGGGCACTGAAGATGCATGCACATATCGACTTTTATTCACCTAAAATATTGATTTTGAGTATGTTTTGGGTTTGTATCTTAAAAACATTCTAACTAGGAGTAGGCATGTACAGATCGCTTCTAAGCCCCAAAAATAGCGAATTTTTGGGTGTTTTGAGGTTGAATTTGAAATATTAACGGGTACATAAGATGCAAGCACATATCGAATTTGGACACTTAAAATATCGATTCTTAGCATGTTTTGAGCCTATATTTTAAAAACATTCTAGCACTGTCTAGGCATGTACAGATCGCTTCTGGGACCCCAAAATATCGAATTTTCGGGTGTTTTGAGCCTGAATTTGAAATATAAACGGGTACATAAGATACATGCACATATCGACTTTTGGGAACCTAAAAGATCGATTTTCTGTATGTTTTGGGCCTGTATTTTGAAAATACTCTAACACGAAATAGGCATTTACAGATCGCTTCTGGGACCCCAAAATATCGAATTTTCGGGTGTTTTGTGCCTGAATTTGAGATATCGACTTTGGGCACATAAAATATTGATTTTTAGCATGTTTTGGGCCTATATTTTGAAAATATTCTAGCTCTGAGTAGGCATGTACAGATCGCTTTTGGGACCCAAAAATATCGAATTTTCGGGTGTTTTGAGCCTGAATTTGAGATATAAACGGGTACTGAAGATGCATGCACATATCGAATTTTGGGCACCTAAAATATCGATTTTGAGCATGTTTTGGGTCTGTATCTTGAAAACATTCTTACTAGGAATAGGCATGTACAGATCGCTTCTAGGCCACCAAATTACCGATTTTTCGGTGTTTTGAGCATGAATTTGAGATATGAACGGGTACAGAAGATTCATGCACATATCGACTTTGGACACTTAAAATATCGATTTTAGCATGTTTTGAGCCTATATTTTGAAAACATTCTAGCATTGAGTAGGCATGTACAGATCGCTTCTGGGACCGAAAAATATCGATTTTTCGGGTGTTTTGAGGTTGAATTTGGGATATAAACGGGTGCAGAAGATGAATACACATATTGACTTTGGGCACCTAAAATATCGACTTTCCGCATGTTTTGGGCCTGTATCTGAGTAGGCATGTACAGATCGCTTCTGGGACCCCAAAATACCGAATGTTCGGGTGCTTCGAGCCTGAATGTGAGATATAAACGGGTACAGAAGATTCATGCACATATTGACTTTTGCGCACCTAAAATATCGTTTTTTAGTATGTTTTTGGTCTGCATTTTGAAAATACTCTAACACGAAGTAGGCATGTACAGATCGCTTCTGGGACCCCAAAATATCGAATTTTCGGGTGTTTTGGGCCTAAATTTAAGATAACGACTTTGGGCACCTAAAATATCGATTTTTAGCATGGTTTTTGGCCTATATTTTGAAAATGTTCTAGCACTGATAAGGCATGTACAGATCGCTTCTGGGACCCCAAAATATCAAAATTTTGGGTGTTTTGAGCATGAATTTGAGATATAAACGGGTACTGAAGATGCATGCAGATATCGAATTTTGGGCATCTAAAATATCGATTTTGAGCATGTTTTGGGTCTGTTTCTTGAAAACATTCTAACTAGGAGTAGGCATGTACAGATCGCTTCTAGGACCCCAAAATACCGAATTTACGGGTGGTTTGAGCCTTAATATGAGATATAAACGGGTACAGAAGATGCATGCACATATCGACTTTTGGGCACCGAAAAGATCGATTTTCTGTATGTTTTGGGCCTGTATTTTGAAAATACCATAACACAGAGTAGGCATGTACAGATCGCTTCTAGGACCCAAAAATATCCAATTTTCGGGTGTTTTGTGTTTGAATTTGAGATATCGAATTTAGGCACCTAAAATATCGATTTTTAGCATGTTTTGGGCCTATATTTTTAAAATATTCTAGCACTGAGTAGGCATGTACAGATCACTTCTAGGACACCAAAATATTGAATTTTCGGGGTTTTGGAGCCTGAATTTGAGATATAAACGGGTACAGAACATTCATGTACATATCGACTTTTGGGCACCTAAAAGATCGATTTTCAGTATGTTTTGGGCTTGTATTTTGAAAATACTCTAACATCGAGTAGGCATGTAAAGATCGCTTCTGGGACCCCAACATATCGAATTTTCGAGTGTTTTGTGCCTGAATTTGAGATAACGACTTGAGACACCTAAAATATCGATTTTTAGCATGTTTTGGGCCTCTCTTTTGAAAATACTCTAACACGGAGTAGGCATGTACAGATCGCTTTTTGGACCCAAAAATTTTTAATTTTCGGGTGCTTTGAGCCTGAATTTGAGATATAAACGTGTACTGAAGATGCATGCAATATCGACTTTTGGGCACCTATAATATCGATTTTGAGCATGTTTTGGGACTGTATCTTGAAAACATTCTAACAAGGAGTAGGCATGTACAGATCGCTTCTAGGACCCATAAATATCGAGTTTTCGGGTGTTTTGAGACTGAATTTGAGATATAAACGGGTACAGAAGATGCATGCACATATTGACTTTGGGCACCTAAAATATCGATTTTCAGCATGTTTTGGGCCTGAATTTTGAAATTACTCTAACACGGAGTAGGCATGTACAGATCGCTTCTTGGACCCCAAAATATCGAATTTTCGGGTGTTTTGAGCCTGAATTCGAGATATAAACGGGTACAGAAGATGCATGCACATATCGACTTTTGGGAACCTAAAAGATCGATTTTCTGTATGTTTTGGGCCTGTATTTTGAAAATACTCTAACATGGAGTAGGCATGTACAGATCGCTTCTGGGACCCCAAAATATCGAATTTTCGTGTGTTTTGTGCCTGAATTTGAGATATCGACTTTGGGCAAATAAGATATCGATTTTTAGCATGTTTTGGGCCTATATTATGAAAATATTCTAGCACTGAATAGGCATGTACAGATCGGTTCTGGGACCCCAATATATCGAATTTTCGGGTGTTTTAAGCCTGAATTTAAGATATAAACGCGTACAGAAGATGCATGCACATATCGACTTTTGGGCACCTAAAAGATCGATTTTCAGTATGTTTTTGGGCCTGTATTTTGAAAATACTCTAACATGGAGTAGGCATGTACAGATCGCTTCTGGGACCCCAAAATATCGAATTTTCAGGCGTTTTGAGCCTGAATTTGAGATATAAACGGGTACCGAGGATGAATGCACATATCGAATTTTGGGCACCTAAAATATCGATTTTGAGCATGTTTTAGGTCTGTATCTTGAAAACATTCTAACTAGGAGTAGGCATGTACAGATCGCTTCTAGGCCCCAAAAATACCGAATTTTTGGGTGTTTTGAGCCTGAATTCGAGATATAAACGGGTACAGAAGATGCATGCACATATCGACTTTGGACACTTAAAATATCGATTTTTAGCATGTTTTGAGCCTATATTTTGAAAATTTTTTAGCACTGAGTAGGCATGTATAGATCGCTTCTGGGACCCAAAAATATCGAATTTTCGGGTGTTTTGAGATTGAATTTGGGATATAAACGGGTGAAGAAAATGCATACACATATTGACATTAGGCACCTAAAATATCGATTTTTAGCATGTTTTGGGCCTGTATCTGAGTAGGCATGTACAGATCGCTTTCTGGACCCAAAATACCGAATTTTCAGGTGTTTGGAGCCTGAATGTGAGATTTAAACGGGTACAGAAGATGCATTCACATATCGACTTTTGGGCACTTAAAATATCGATTTTCGGTATGTTTTGGGCCTGTATTTTGAAAATATTCTAGCACTGTGTAGGCATGTACAAATCGCTTCTGGGGCCCTAAAATATCGAATTTTCTGTGTGTTTGGAGCCTGAATTTGAGATAAGAAACAGGTAAAGAAGATGTTTGCACATATCGACTTTTGGGCACCTAAAAGATCGATGTTTAGTATATTTTGGGCCTGTATTTTGAAAATGCTCTAACACGGAGTAGGCATGTGCAGATCGCTTCTGGGACCCCAAAATATCGAATTTTCGGGTGTTTTGAGCCTAAATTTGAGATATAAACGGGTACAGAAGATGCATGTACATATCGACTTTGGACACTTAAAATATCGATTTTTAGCATGTTTTGAGCCTATATTTTGAAAACATTCTAGCACTGTCTAGGCATCTACAAATCACTTCTGGGGCCCAAAAATATCGAATTTTCTGTGTGTTTGGAGCCTGAATTTGAGATATAAACGGGTAAAGATGTTTGCACATATCGACTTTTGGGCACCTAAAAGATCGATTTTTAGTATGTTTTGGGCCTGTATTTTGAAAATACTCTAACACGGAGTAGGCATGTACAGATCGCTTCTGGGACCCCAAAATATCGAATTTTCGGGTGTTTTGAGCTTGAATTTGTGATATAAACGGGTACAGAAGATGCATGCACATATCGACCTTGGACACTTAAAATATCGATTTTTAGCATGTTTTGAGCCTATATTTTGAAAACATTCTAGCACTGTGTAGGCATCTACAAATCACTTCTGGGGCCCTAAAATATCGAATTTTCTGTGTGTTTGGAGCCTGAATTTGAGATATAAACGGGTAAAGAAGATGTTTGCACATATCGACTTTTGGGAACCAAAAAGATCGATTTTCAGTATGTTTTGGGCCTGTATTTTGAAAATACTCTAACACGGAGTAGGCATGTACAGATCGCTTGTGGGACCACAAAATATCGAATTTTCGGTTGTTTTGAGCCTGAATTTGAGATATAAACGGGTACTGAGGATTCATGCACATATCGAATTTTGGGCATCTAAAATATCGATTTTGAGCATGTTTTGGGTCTGTATCTTAAAAACATTCTAACTAGGAGAAGGCATGTACAGATCGCTTCTAGGCCCCAAAAATGCCGGATTTTCGGGTGTTTTGAGCCGGAATTTGAGATATAAACGGGTACAGAAGATGAATGCACATATCGACTTTGGACACTTAAAATATCGATTTTTAGCATGTTTTGAGCCTATATTTTAAAAACATTCTAGCACTGAGTAGGCATGTACAGATCGCTTCAGGGACCCAAAAATATCGAATTTTCGGGTGTTTTGAGGTTGAATTTGTGATATAAACGGGTACAGAAAATACATGCACATATCGACTTTTGGGAACCTAAAAGATCGATTTTCTGTATATTTTAGGCCTGTATTTTGAAAATACTCTAACATGGAGTAGGCATGTACAGATCGCTTCTGGGACCCCAAAATATCGAATTTTCGGGTGTTTTGTGCCTGAATTTGAGATATCGACTTTGGGCACCTAAAATATCGATTTTAAGCATGTTTTGGGCCTGTATCTGAGTATGCATGTGCAGATTGCTTCTGGGACCCCAATATATTGAATTTTTGGGTGTTTTGTGCCTGAATTTGTGATATAAACGGGTACAGAAGATACATGCACATATCGAATTCTGGGCACCTAAAATATCGATTTTGAGCATGATTTGGGTCTGTATCTTGAAAACATTCTAACTAGGAGTAGGTATGTACAGATAGCTTCTAGGACCAAAAAATATCGAATTTTCGGGAGTTTTCAGCCTGAGTTTGAAATATAAACGGGTACAGAAGATGCATGCACATACCGACTTTGGACACTTAAAATATCGATTTTGGTCATGTTTTGGGTCTGTATCTTGAAAACATTCTAACTAGGAGTATGCATGTACAGATCGCTTATAGGCCCCAAAAATACCGAATTTTCGGGTGTTTTGAGCCTGAATTTGACATATAAACGGGTACAGAAGATGCATGCACATATCGACTTTGGACACTTAAAATATCGATTTTTAGCATGTTTTGAGCCTATATTTTGAAAACATTCTAGCACTGTCTAGGCATCTACAAATCACTTCTGGGGCCCTAAAATATCGAATTGTCTGTGTGTTTGGAGCCTGAATTTGAGATATAAACGGGTAAAAAAGATGTTTGCACATATCGACTTTTGGGCACCTAAAAGATCGATTTTCAATATGTTTTTTGCCTGTATTTTGAAAATACTCTAACACGGAGTAGGCATGTACAGATCGCTTCTGGGACCCCAAAATATCGAATTTTCGGGTGTTTTGAGCCTGAATTTGAGATATAAACGGGTACAGAAGATGCATGCACATATCGAATTTTGGGCACCTAAAATATCGATTTTGAGCATGTTTTGGGTCTGTATCTTGAAAACATTCTAACTAGGAGTAGGCATGTACAGATCGCTTCTAGGCCCCAAAAATGCCGAATTTTCGGGTGTTTTGAGCCTGAATTTGAGATATAAACGGGTACAGAAGATGCATGCACATACAGACTTTGGACACTTAAAATATCGATTTTTAGCATGTTTTGAGCCTATATTTTAAAAAAATTCTAGCACTGAGTAGGCATGTACAGATCGCTTCTGGGACCCAAAAATATCGAATTTTCGGGTGTTTTGAGGTTGAATTTGGGATATAAACGGGTTCAGTAGATGCATACACATATTGACTTTGGGCACCTAAAATATCGTTTGGTAGCATGTTTTGGGCCTGTATCTGAGTAGGCATGTACAGATTGCTTCTGGGACCCAAAAATATTGATTTTTCGGGTGTTTTAAGCCTGAATTTAAGATATAAACGCGTACAGAAGATGCATGCACATATCGACTTTTGGGCACCTAAAAGATCGATTTTCAATATGTTTTGGGCCTGTATTTTGAAAACATTCTAACTAGGAGTAGGCATGTACAGATCGCTTCTAGGCCCCAAAAATGCCGGATTTTCGGGTGTTTTGAGCCTGAATTTGTGATATAAACGGGTACAGAAGATGAATGCACATCTCGACTTTGGACACTTAAAATATCTATTTTTAGCATGTCTTGAGCCTATATTTTAAAAACATTCTAGCACTGAGTAGGCATGTACAGATCGCTTCTGGGACCCAAAAATATCGAATTTTCGGGTGTTTTGAGGTTGAATTTGGGATATAAACGTGTTCAGTAGATGCATACACATATTGACTTTGGGCACCTAAAATATCGATTTTAAGCATGTTTTGGGCCTGTATCTGAGTAGGCATGTGCAGATTGCTTCTGGGACCCCAATATATTGAATTTTTGGGTGTTTTGTGCCTGAATTTGTGATATAAACGCGTACAGAAGATACATGCACATATCGAATTCTGGGCACCTAAAATATCGATTTTGAGCATGATTTGGGTCTGTATCTTGAAAACATTCTAACTAGGAGTAGGTATGTACAGATCGCTTCTAGGACCAAAAAATATCGAATTTTCGGGTGTTTTGAGCCTGAATTTGAAATATAAACGGGTACAGAAGATGCATGCACATACCGACTTTGGACACTTAAAATATCGATTTTGGGCATGTTTTGGGTCTGTATCTTGAAAACATTCTAACTAGGAGTATGCATGTACAGATCGCTTCTAGGCCCCCAAAATACCGAATTTTCGGGTGTTTTGAGCCTGAATTTGAAATATAAACGGGTACAGAAGATGCATGCACATATCGACTTTGGACACTTAAAATATCGGTTTTTAGCATGTTTTGAGCCTATATTTTGAAAACATTCTAGCACTGTCTAGGCATCTACAAATCACTTCTGGGGCCCTAAAATATCGAATTGTCTGTGTGTTTGGAACCTGAATTTGAGATATAAACGTGTAAAGAAGATGTTTGCACATATCGACTTTTGGGCACCTAAAAGATCGATTTTCAATATGTTTTTTGCCTGTATTTTGAAAATACTCTAATACGGAGTAGGCATGTACAGATCGCTTCTGGGACCCCAAAATATCGAATTTTCGGGTGTTTTGAGCCAGAATTTGAGATATAAACGGGTACAGAAGATGCATGCACATATCGACTTTGGACACTTAAAATATCGATTTTTAGCATGTTTTAAGCCTATATTTTGAAAACATTCTAGCACTGTGTAGGCATCTACAAATCACTTCTGGGGCCTTAAAATATCGAATTTTATGTGTGTTTGGAGCCTGAATTTGAGATATAAACGGGTAAAGAAGATGTTTGCACATATCGACTTTTGGGAACCTAAAAGATCGATTTTCAGTATGTTTTGTGCCTGTATTTTGAAAATACTCTAAAACGGAGTAGGCATGTACAGATCGCTTGTGGGACCACAAAATATCGAATTTTCTGGTGTTTTGAGCCTGAATTTGAGATATAAACGGGTACTGAGGATGCATGCACATATCGAATTTTGGGCACCTAAAATATCGATTTTGAGCATGTTTTGGGTCTGTATCTTGAAAAAATTCTAACTAGGAGTAGGCATGTACAGATCGCTTCTAGGCCCCAAAAATGCCGAATTTTCGGGTGTTTTGAGCCTGAATTTGAGATATAAACGGGTACAGAAGATGCATGCACATACAGACTTTGGACACTTAAAATATCGATTTTTAGCATGTTTTGAGCCTATATTTTAAAAACATTCTAGCACTGAGTAGGCATGTACAGATCGCTTCTGGGACCCAAAAATATCAAATTTTCGGGTGTTTTGAGGTTTAATTTGGGATATAAACGGGTTCAGTAGATGCATACACATATTGACTTTGGGCACCTAAAATATCGATTTTAAGCATGTTTTGGGCCTGCATCTGAGTAGGCATGTGCAGATTGCTTCTGGGACCCCAATATATTGAATTTTTGGGTGTTTTGTGCCTGAATTTGTGATATAAACGGGTACAGAATATACATGCACATATCGAATTCTGGGCACCTAAAATATCGATTTTGAGCATGATTTGGGTCTGTATCTTGAAAACATTCTAACTAGGAGTAGGTATGTACAGATCGCTTCTAGGACCAAAAAATATCGAATTTTCGGGTGTTTTGAGCCTGAATTTGAGATATAAACGGGTACAGAAGATGCATGCACATACCGACTTTGAACACTTAAAATATCGATTTTGGGCATGTTTTGGGTCTGTATCTTGAAAACATTCTAACTAGGAGTATGCATGTACAGATCGCTTCTAGGCCCCAAAAATACCGAATTTTCGGGTGTTTTGAGCCTGAATTTGACATATAAACGGGTACAGAAGATGCATGCACATATCGACTTTGGACACTTAAAATATCGATTTTTAGCATGTTTTGAGCCTATATTTTGAAAACATTCTAGCACTGTCTAGGCATCTACAAATCACTTCTGGGGCCCTAAAATATCGAATTGTCTGTGTGTTTGGAGCCTGAATTTGAGATATAAACGGGTAAAGAAGATGTTTGCACATATCGACTTTTGGGCACCTAAAAGATCGATTTTCAATATGTTTTTTGCCTGTATTTTGAAAATACTCTAACACGGAGTAGGCATGTACAGATCGCTTCTGGGACCCCAAAATATCGAATTTTCGGGTGTTTTGAGCCTGAATTTGAGATATAAACGGGTACAGAAGATGCATGCACATATCGACTTTGGACACTTAAAATATCGATTTTTAGCATGTTTTGAGCCTATATTTTGAAAACATTCTAGCACTGTGTAGGCATCTACAAATCACTTCTGGGGCCTTAAAATATCGAATTTTATGTGTGTTTGGAGCCTTAATTTGAGATATAATCGGGTAAAGAAGATGTTTGCACATATCGATTTTTGGGAACCTAAAAGATCGATTTTCAGTATGTTTTGTGCCTGTATTTTGAAAATACTCTAACACGGAGTAGGCATGTACAGATCGCTTGTGGGACCACAAAATATCGAATTTTCGGGTGTTTTGAGCGTGAATTTGAGATATAAACGGGTACTGAGGATGCATGCACATATCGAATTTTGGGCACCTAAAATATCGATTTTGAGCATGTTTTGGGTCTGTATCTTGAAAAAATTCTAACTAGGAGTAGGCATGTACAGATCGCTTCTAGGCCCCAAAAATGCCGAATTTTCGGGTGTTTTGAGCCTGAATTTGAGATATAAACGGGTACAGAAGATGCATGCACATACAGACTTTGGACACTTAAAATATCGATTTTTAGCATGTTTTGAGCCTATATTTTAAAAACATTCTAGCACTGAGTAGGCATGTACAGATCGCTTCTGGGACCCAAAAATATCGAATTTTCGGGTGTTTTGAGGTTGAATTTGGGATATAAACGGATTCAGTAGATGCATACACATATTGACTTTGGGCACCTAAAATATCGATTTTAAGCATGTTTTGGGCCTGTATCTGAGTAGGCATGTACAGATTGCTTCTGGGACCCAAAAATATAGATTTTTCGGGTGTTTTGAGCCTGAATTTGTGATATAAACGGGTATAGAAGATGCATGCACATATTAACTTTGGGCACCAAAAATATCGATTTTCATCATGTTTTGGGCCTAAATCTTGAAAATACTCTAACATGGAGTAAGCATGTAAAGATCGCTTCTCGGACCCCAAAATATCGAATTTTCGGGTGTTTTTAGCCTGAATTGGAGATATAAACGGGTACTGAAGATGAATGCACATATCGACTTTTATGCACCTAAAATATCAATTTTGAGTATGTTATGGGTCTGTGTCTTTAGAACATTCTAACTAGGAGTAGTCATGTACACATCGCTTCTAGGCCCCAAAAAATCCCAATTTTCGGATGTTTTGAGCATGAATTTGAGATATAAACGGGTACAGATGATACATGCACATATCGACTTTTGGGAACCTAAAAGATAGATTTTTAGAATGTTTTGGGCCTGTATTTTGAAAATACTCTAACACGGAGTAGGCATGTACAGATCGCTTCTTGGACCCCAAAATATCGAATTTTCGGGTGTTTTGTGCCTGAATTTGAGATATCGACTTTGGGCACATAAAATATCGATTTTTAGCATGTTTTGGGCCTATATTTTGAAAACATTCTAGCACTGAGTAGGCATGTACAGATCGCTTCTGGGACCCAAAAATATCGAATTTTCGGGTGTTTTGAGGTTGAATTTGGGATATAAACGGGTACTGAAGATGCATGCACATATCGAATTTTGAGCACCTAAAATATCGATTTTGGGCATGTTTAGGGTCTGTATCTTGAAAACATTCTAACTAGGAGTAGGCATGTACAGATCGCTTCTAGGCCCCAAAAATACCGATTTTTCGGGTGTTTTGAGCCTGAATTTGAGATATAAACGGGTACAGAAGATGCATGCACATATTGACTTTGGACACTTAAAATATCGATTTTTTGCATGTTTTGAGCCTATATTTTGAAAACATTCTAGCACTGAGTAGGCATGTACAGATCGCTTCTGGGACCCAAAAATATCGAATTTTCGGGTGTTTTGAGGTTGAATTTGGGATATAAACGAATGCAGAAGATGCATACACATATTGACTTTGGGCACCTAAAATATCGATTTTCAGCATGTTTTGGGTCTGTATCTTGAAAATACTCTAACACGGAGTAGGCATGTACAGATTGCTTGTGGGACCCAAAAATATCGATTTTTCAAGTGTTTTAAGCCTGAATTTGTGATATAAACGGGTACAGAAGATGCATGCACAAAATTGACTTTTGCACTAAAAATATCGATTTTCAGCATGTTTTGGACCTGTATTTTGAAAATACTCTAACACGGAGTAGGCATGTACAGATCGCTTCTTGGACCCCAAAATATCGAATTTTCGGGTGTTTTAAGCCTGAATTTGAGATATAAACGGGTACTGAAGATGCATGCACATATCGACTTTTAGGCACCTAAAATATCGATTTTGAGTATGTTTTGGGTTTGTATCTTAAAAACATTCTAACTAGGAGTAGGCATGTACAGATCGCTTCTAGGCCCCAAAAATAGCGATTTTTCGGGTGTTTTGAGCATGAATTTGAGATATAAACGGGTACAGCAGATGCATGCACATTTCGACTTTGGACACTTAAAATATCGATTCTTAGCATGTTTTAATCCTTTATTTAAAAAAAAAAATTCTAGCACTGACCAGGCATGTACAGATCGCTTCTGGGAGCCCAAAATATCGAATTTTCGGGTGTTTTGAGCCTGAATTTGAGATATAAACGGGTACAGAAGATGCATGCACATATCGACATTTGGGAACCTAAAAGATCGATTTTCTGTATGTTTTGGGCCTGTATTTTGAAAATACTCTAACACGGAGTAGGCATGTACAGATCGCTTCTGGGACCCCAAAATATCGAATTTTCGGGTGTTTTGTGCCTGAATTTGAGATAGCGACTTTGGGTACATAAAATATCGATTTTTAGCATGTTTTGGGCCTATATTTTGAAATTATTCTAGCACTGATCTACAGATCGGTTCTGGGACCCCAAAATATTGAATTTTCGGGTGTTTTAAGCCTGAATTTGAGATATAAACGCGAACAGAAGATACATGCACATATCGACTTTGGACACTTAAAATATCGATTATTAGCATGTTTTGAGCCTATATTTTGAAAACATTCTAGCACTGAGTAGGCATGGACAGATCGCTTCTGGGACCCAAAAATATCGAATTTTCGGGTGTTTTGAGGTTGAATTTGGGATATAAACGGGTACTGAAGATGCATGCACATATCGAATTTTAAGCGCCTAAAATATCGATTTTGGGCAAGTTTTAGGTCTGTATCTTGAAAACATTCTAACTAGGAGTAGGCACGTACAGATCGCTTCTAGGCCCCAAAATTACCGATTTTTCGGGTGTTTTGAGCCTGAATTTGAGATATAAACGGGTACAGAAGATTCATGCACGTATCGACTTTTGGGAACCTAAAAGATCGATTTTATGTATGTTTTTGGCCTGTAATTTGAAAATACTCTAACACGGAGTAGGTATGTACAGATCGCTTCTGGGACCCCAAAATATCGAAGTTTCGGGTGTTTTGTGCCTGAATTTGAGATATCGACTTTGGGCACATAAAATATCGATTTTTAGCATGTTTTAGGCCTATATTTTGAAAATATTCTAACACGGAGTAGGCATGTACAGATCGCTTCTGGGACCCCAACATATCGAATATTCGGGTGTTTTAGGCCTGAATTTGAGATATAAACGCGTACAGAAGATACATGCACATATCGAATTTGGACACTTAAAATATCGATTTTTAGCATGTTTTGATCCTATATTTTGAAAACATTTTAGCACTGAGTAGGCATGTACAGATCGCTTCTGCGACCCAAAAATATGGAATTTTCGGGTGTTTTAAGCCTGAATTTGAAATATAAACGGGTACAGAAGATGCAAGCACATATCGACTTTGGACACTTAAAATATCGATTTTTAGCATGTTTTGAGCCTATATTTTAAAAACATTCTAGCACTGAGTAGGCATGTACAGATCGCTTCTTGGACCCCAAAATATCGATTTTTCGGGTGTTTTAAGCCTGAATTTGAGATATAAACGGGTACTGTAGATGCATGCACATATCGACTTTTGGGCACCTAAAATATCGATTTTGAGTATGTTTTGGGTCTGTATCTTGAAAACATTCTACCTAGGAGTAGGCATGTAGAGATCGCTTCTAGGCCCAAAAAATAGCGAATTTTCGGGTGTTTTGAGCCTGAATTTGAGATATAAACGGGTACAGAAGATGCATGCACATATAGACTTTGGACTTAAAATATCGATTTTTAGCATGTTTTGAGCCTATATTTTGAAAATATTCTAGCACTGAGTAGGCATGTACAGATCGCTTCTGGGACCCCAAAATATCGAATTTTCGGGTGTTTTGAGCCTGAATTTGAAATATAAACGGGTACAGAAGATGCATGCACATATCGACTTTTGGGAACCTAAAAGATCGATTTTTAGTATGTTTTGGGCCTGTATTTTGAAAATACTCTAACACGGAGTAGGCATGTACAGATCGCTTCTGGGACCCAAAAATATCGATTTTTCGGGTGTTTTGAGCATGAATTTGAGATATAAACGGGTACAGAAGATGCATGCACATATCGACTTTGGACACTTAAAATATCGATTTTTAGCATGTTTTGAGCCTATATTTTGAAAACATTCTAGCTCTGAGTAGGCATGTACAGATCGCTTCTGGAACCCCAAAATATCGAATTTTCGGGTGTTTTGAGCCTGAATTTGAAATATAAACGGGTACAGAAGATGCATGCACATATCGACTTTTGGGAACATAAAAGATCGATTTTCTGTATGTTTTGGGCTTGTATTTTGAAGATACTCTAACACGGAGTAGGCATGTACAGATCGCTTCTGGGACCCCTAAATATCGAATTTTCGGGTGTTTTGTGCCTGAATTTGAGATATCGACTTTGGGCACATAAAATATCGATTTTTAGCATGTTTTGGGCCTATATTTTGAAAAAATTATAGCACTGAGTAGGCATGTACAGATCGCTTCTGGGACCCCAAAATATCGAATTTTCGGGTGTTTAGAGCCTGAATTTGTGATGTAAACGGGTACAGAAGATGCATGCACATATTGACTTTGTGCACCTAAAACATCGATTTTCAGCATGTTTTGGGCCTGAATTTTGAAAATACTCTAACACGGAGTAGGCATGTACAAATCACTTCTTATACCCCAAGATATCGAATTTTCGGGTGTTTTAAGCCTGAAATTGAGATATAAACGGGTAGTGAAGATGCATACACATATCGAATTTTAGGCACCTAAAATATCGATTTTCAGCATGTTTTGGGCCTGTATTTTGAAAATACTCTAACACGGAGTAGGCATGTACAGATCGCTTCTTGGACCCCAAAATATCGAATTTTCGGGTGTTTTAAGCCTGAATTTGAGATATAAACGGGTACTGAAGATGCATGCACATATCGACTTTTAGGCACCTTAAATATCGATTTTGAGTATGTTTTGGGTCTGATTCTTGAAAACATTCTAACTAGGAGTAGGCATGTACAGATAGCTTCTAGGCCCAAAAAATATCGAATTTTCGGTTGTTTTGAGCCTGAATTTGATATATAAACGGGTACAGAAGATGCATGCACATATCGACTTTTAGGCACCTTATATATATCAATTTTGAGTATTTTTTGGGTCTGTATCTTGAAAACATTCTAACTAGGAGTAGGCATGTACAGATCGCTTCTAGGCCCCAAAAATATCGAATTTTCGGGTGTTTTGTGCCTGAATTGGAGATATCGACTTTGGGCACATAAAATATCGATTTTTAGCATGTTTTGGGCCTATATTTTAAAAATATTATAGCACTGAGTAGGCATGTACAGATCGCTTCTGGGACCCCAAAATATCGAATTTTCGGGTATTTTCAGCCTGAATTTGAGATATAAACGGGTACAGAAGATGCATGCACATATCGACTTTTGGGAACCTAAAAGATCGATTTTTTCAATGTTTTGGGCCTGTATTTTGAAAATACTCTAACGCGGAGTAGGTATGTACAGATTGCTTTTGGGACCCAAAAATATCGAATTTTCGGGTGTTTTGTGCCTGAATTTGAGATCTCGACTTTGGGCACCTAAAATATCGATTTTCAGCATGTTTTGGGCCTATATTTTGAAAATATTCTAGCACTGAGTAGGCATGAACAGATCGCTTCTGGGACCCAAAAATATCGAATTTTCGGGAGTTTTAAGCCTGAATTTGAGATATAAACGGGTACAGAAGATGCATGCACATATCGACTTTTGGGCACCTAATAGATCGATTTTCAGTATGTTTTGGGCCTGTATTTTTAAAATACTCTTACACGGATTAGGCATGTACAGATCGTTTCTGGGACCCCAAAATATGGAATTTTCGGGTGTTTTGTGCCTGAATTTGAGATATCGAATTTGGGCACCTAAAATATCGATTTTTAGCATGTTTTGGCCCTGAATTTTGAAAATACTCTAACACGGAGTAGGCATGTACAGATCGCTTCTTGGACCACAAAATATTGAATTTTCGGGTGTTTTGAGCCTGAATTTGAGATATAAACGGGTACAGAAGATGCATGCACAAATTGACTTTGGGCACCTAAAATATCGATTTTCAGCATGTTTTGGGCCTGTATTTTGAAAATACTCTAACACGGTGTAGGCATGTACAGATCGCTTCTTGGACCCCAAAATATTGAATTTTCGGGTGTTTTGTGCCTGAATTTAAGATATAAACGCGTACGGAAGATGCATGCACATATCGACGTTTGGGAACCTAAAAGATCGATTTTCAGTATGTTTTGGGCCTGTATTTTTATAATACTCTAACAGGAGTAGGCATGTACAGATCGCTTCTGGGACCCTAAAATATTGAATTTTCGGGTGTTTTGTGCCTGAATTTGAGATATAAACTGGTACTGAAGATGCATGCACATATCGAATTTTGGGCACCTAGAATATCGATTTTGAGCATGTTTTGGGTCTGTATCTTGAAAACATTCTAACTAGGAGTAGGCATGTACAGATCGCTTCAAGGCCCCCAAAATACCGAATTTTCGGGTGTTTTGAGGTTGAATTTGGGATATAAACCGGTGCAGAAGATGCATACACATATTGACTTTGGGCACCTAAAATATCGATTTTCAGTATGCTTTGGGCCTGTATTTTGAAAAAACTGTAACACGGAGTAGGCATATACAGATCGCTTCTGGGACCCAAAAATATCGATTTTTCGGGTGTTTTGAGCCTGAATTTGTGATATAAACGTGTACAGAAGATACATGCACGTATTGACTTTTGCACCTAAAATATCGATTTTCAGCATGTTTTGGGCCTGTATTTTGAAAATACTCTAACACGGAGTAGGCATGTACAGATCGCTTCTTGGACCCCGAAATATAAAATTTTCGGGTGTTTTAGGCCTGAATTTGAGATATAAACGGGTACAGAAGATGCATGCACATATCGACTTTTGACAATTAAAATATCGATTTTTAGCATATTTTGAGCCTATATTTTGAAAACATTCTAGCACTGAGTACGCATGTACAGATAGCTTCTGGGACCCCAAAATATCGATTTTTCGGGTGTTTTGAGCCTTAATTTGAAATATAAACGGGTACAGAAGATGCATGCAAATATCGACTTTTGGGAACCTAAAAGATCGATTTTCTGTATGTTTTAGGCCTGTATTTTGAATATACTCTAACACGGAGTAGGCATGTACAGATCGCTTCTTGGACCCCAAAATATCGAATTTTCAGGTGTTTTGTGCCTGAATTTGAGATATCTAATTTGGGCACCAAAAATATCGATTTTTAGCATGTTTTGGGCCTATATTTTGAAAATATTCTAGCACTGAGTAGGCATGAACAGATCGCTTCTGGGACCCCAAAATATTGAATTTTCGGGTGTTTTGAGGCTGAATTTGAGATATAAACAGGTACAGAAGATGCATGCACATATCGACGTTTGATCACCTAAAATATCGATTTTCAGTATGTTTTGGGCCTGTATTTTGAAAAAAATTCTAGTACTGAGTAGGCATGTACAGATCGCTTCAGAGACCCAAAAATATTGAATTTTCGCGTGTTTTAATCCTGAATTTGAGATATAAACGGGTACTGAAGATGCATGCACATATCGACTTTTAGGCACCTTAAATATCGATTTTCAGTATGTTTTGGGTCTGTATCTTGAAAACATTATAACTAGGAGTAGGCATGTAGAGATCGCTTCTAGTCCACAAAAACAGCGAATTTTCGGGTGTTTTGAGCCTTAATTTGATATATAAACGGGTACAGAAGATGCATGCACATATCGACTTTTGACAATTAAAATATCGATTTTTAGCATGTTTTGAGCCTATATTTTGAAAACATTCTAGCACTGAGTAGGCATGTACAGATCGCTCCTGGGACCCAAAAATATCGATTTTTCGGGTGTTTTGAGCCTGAATTTGAAATATAAACGGGTACAGAAGATGCATGCACATATCGACTTTTGGGAACCTAAAAGATCGATTTTCTGTATGTTTTGGGCCTGTATTTTGAAAATACTCTAACACGGAGTAGGTATGTACAGATCGCTTTTGGGACCCCAAAATATCGAATTTTCGGGTGTTTTGTGCCTGAATTTGAGATATCGACTTTGGGCACCTAAAATATCGATTTTTAGCATGTTTTGGGCCTATATTTTGAAAATATTCTAGCACTGAGTAGGCATGAACAGATTTCTTCTGGGACCTCAAAATATCGAATTTTCGGGTGTTTTGAGGTTGAATTTGGGATATAAACGGGTGCAGAAGATGCATACACATATTGACTTTGGGCACCTAAAATATCGATTTTCAGTATGTTTTGGGCCTGTATTTTGAAAATACTGTAACACGGAGTAGGCATGTACAGATCGCTTCTGGGACCCAAAAATATCGATTTTTCGGGTGTTTTGAGCCTGAATTTGTGATATAAACGGGTACAGAAGATACATGCACGTATTGACTTTTGCACCTAAAATATCGATTTTCAGCATGTTTTGGGCCTGTATTTTGAAAATACTCTAACACGGAGTAGGCATGTACAGATCGCTTCTTGGACCCCGAAATATAAAATTTTCGGGTGTTTTAGGCCTGAATTTGAGATATAAACGGGTACAGAAGATGCATGCACATATCGACTTTTGACAATTAAAATATCGATTTTTAGCATATTTTGAGCCTATATTTTGAAAACATTCTAGCACTGAGTATGCATGTACAGATCGCTTCTGGGACCCCAAAATATCGATTTTTCGGGTGTTTTGAGCCTTAATTTGAAATATAAACGGGTACAGAAGATGCATGCAAATATCGACTTTTGGGAACCTAAAAGATCGATTTTCTGTATGTTTTAGGCCTGTATTTTGAATATACTCTAACACGGAGTAGGCATGTACAGATCGCTTCTTGGACCCCAAAATATCGAATTTTCAGGTGTTTTGTGCCTGAATTTGAGATATCTAATTTGGGCACCAAAAATATCGATTTTTAGCATGTTTTGGGCCTATATTTTGAAAATATTCTAGCACTGAGTAGGCATGTACAGATCGCTTCTGGGACCCCAAAATATTGAATTTTCGGGTGTTTTGAGGCTGAATTTGAGATATAAACAGGTACAGAAGATGCATGCACATATCGACGTTTGATCACCTAAAATATCGATTTTCAGTATGTTTTGGGCCTGTATTTTGAAAAAAATTCTAGTACTGAGTAGGCATGTACAGATCGCTTCAGAGACCCAAAAATATCGAATTTTCGGGTGTTTTGAGGTTGAATTTGGGATATAAACGGGTGCAGAAGATGCATACACATATTGACTTTGGGCACCTAAAATATCGATTTTCAGTATGTTTTGGGCCTGTATTTTGAAAATACTGTGACACGGAGTAGGCATGTACAGATCGCTTCTGGGACCCAAAAATATCGATTTTTCGGGTGTTTTGAGCCTGAATTTGTGATATAAACGGGTACAGAAGATACATGCACATATTTACTTTTGCAACTAAAATATCGATTTTCAGCATGTTTTGGGCCTGTATTTTGAAAATACTCTAACACGGAGTAGGCATGTACAGATCGCTTCTTGTACCCCAAAGTATCGAATTTTCGCGTGTTTTAATCCTGAATTTGAGATATAAACGGGTACTGAAGATGCATGCACATATCGACTTTTAGGCACCTTAAATATCGATTTTCAGTATGTTTTGGGTCTGTATCTTGAAAACATTATAACTAGGAGTAGGCATGTAGAGATCGCTTCTAGGCCACAAAAACAGCGAATTTTCGGGTGTTTTGAGCCTTAATTTGATATATAAACGGGTACAGAAGATGCATGCACATATCGACTTTTGACAATTAAAATATCGATTTTTAGCATGTTTTGAGCCTATATTTTGAAAACATTCTAGGACTGAGTAGGCATGTACAGATCGCTCCTGGGACCCAAAAATATCGATTTTTCGGGTGTTTTGAGCCTGAATTTGAAATATAAACGGGTACAGAAGATGCATGCACATATCGACTTTTGGGAACCTAAAAGATCGATTTTCTGTATGTTTTGGGCCTGTATTTTGAAAATACTCTAACACGGAGTAGGTATGTACAGATCGCTTTTGGGACCCCAAAATATCGAATTTTCGGGTGTTTTGTGCCTGAATTTGAGATATCGACTTTGGGCACCTAAAATATCGATTTTTAGCATGTTTTGTGCCTATATTTTGAAAATATTCTACCACTGAGTAGGCATGAACAGATTTCTTCTGGGACCTCAAAATATCGAATTTTCGGGTGTTTTGAGGTTGAATTTGGGATATAAACGGGTGCAGAAGATGCATACACATATTGACTTTGGGCACCTAAAATATCAATTTTCAGTATGTTTTGGGCCTGTATTTTGAAAATACTGTAACACGGAGTAGGCATGTACAGATCGCTTCTGGGACCCAAAAATATCGATTTTTCGGGTGTTTTGAGCCTGAATTTGTGATATAAACGGGTACAGAAGATACATGCACGTATTGACTTTTGCACCTAAAATATCGATTTTCAGCATGTTTTGGGCCTGTATTTTGAAAATACTCTAACACGGAGTAGGCATGTACAGATCGCTTCTTGGACCCCGAAATATAAAATTTTCTGGTGTTTTTGGCCTGAATTTAAGATATAAACGGGTACAGAAGATGCATGCACATATCGACTTTTGACAATTAAAATGTCGATTTTTAGCATATTTTGAGCCTATATTTTGAAAACATTCTAGCACTGAGTTCGCATGTACATATCGCTTCTGGGACCCAAAAATATCGATTTTTCGGGTGTTTTGAGCCTGAATTTGAAATATAAACGGGTACAGAAGATGAATGCACATATCGACTTTTGGGAACCTAAAAGATCGATTTTCTGTATGTTTTGGGCCTGTATTTTGAAAATACTCTAACACGGAGTAGATATGTGCAGATAGATTTTGGGACCCCAAAATATCGAAATTTTGGGTGTATTGTGCCTGAATTTGAGATATCGACTTTGGGCTCCTAAAATATCGATTTTTAGCATGTTTTGGGCCTATATTTTGAAAATATTCTAGCACTGAGTAGGCATGAACAGATCGCTTCTGTGACCCCAAAATATCGAATTTTCGGGTGTTTTGAGCCTGAATTTGAGATATAAACGGGTACAGAAGATGCATGCACATATTGACTTGTGGGCACCTAATAGATCGATTTTCAGTATGTTTTGGGCCTGTATTTTGAAAATACTCTAACACGGAGTAGGCATGTACAGATCGTTTCTGGGACCAAAAAATATGGAATTTTAGGGTGTTTTGTGCCTGAATTTGAGATATCGAATTTGGGCACCTAAAATATCGATTTTTAGCATGTTTTGGGCCTATATTTTGAAAATATTCTAGCACTGAGTAGGCATGTACAGATCGCTTCTGGGACCCCAAAATATTGAATTTTCGGGTGTTTTGAGCCTGAATTTGAGATATAAACGGGTACTGAAGATGCATGCACATATCGAGTTTGGACACTTAAAATATCGATTTTTAGCATGTTTTAAGCCGATATTTTGAAAACATTCTAGCACTGAGTAGGCATGTACAGATCGCTTCTGGGTTCCCAAAATATCGAATTTTAGGGTGTTTTGAACCTGAATTTGAAATATAAACGGGTACAGAAGATGCATGCACATATCAACTTTTGAGAACCTAAAAGATCGATTTTCAGTATGTTTTGGGCCTGTATTTTGAAAATACTCTAACACGGAGTAGGCATGTACAGATCGCTTCTGGGACCCAAAAATATCGTTTTTTCGGGTGTTTTGAGCCTGAATTTGTGATATAAACGGGTACAGAAGATACATTCACATATTGACTTTTGCACCTAAAATATCGATTTTTAGCATGTTTTTGGGCCTGTATTTTTGAAAAAACTCTAACACGGAGTAGGCATGTACAGATCGCTTCTTGGACCCCAAAATATCGAATTTTCGGGTGTTTTAAGCCTGAATTTGAGATATAAACGGGTACTGAAGATGCATGCACATATCGACTTTTAGGCACCTTAAATATCGATTTTGAGTATGTTTTGGGTCTGTATCTTGAAAACATTCTAACTATGAGTAGGCATGTACAGATCGCTTCTAGGCTCCAAAAATAGCGAATTTTCGGGTGTTTTGAGCCTGAATTTGATATATAAACTGGTACTGAAGATGCATGCACATATCGACTTTTAGGCATCTTATATATATCAATTTTGAGTATGTTTTGGGTCTGTACCTTGAAGACATTGTAACTAGGAGTAGGCATGTACAGATCGCTTCTAGGCCCCAAAAATATCGAATTTTCGGGTGTTTTTTGCCTGAATTGGAGATATCGACTTTGGGCACATAAAATATCGATTTTTAGCATGTTTTGGGCCTATATTTTGAAAATATTCTTGCACTGAGTAGGCATGTACAGATCGCTTCTGGGACCCCAAAATATCGAATTTTCGGGAATTTTCAGCCTGAATTTGAGATATAAACGGGTACAGAAGATGCATGCACATATCGACTTTTGGGCACCTAAAAGATCGATTTTCAGTATGTTTTGGGCCTGTATTTTGAAAATACTCTAACATGGAGTAGTCATGTACAAATCGCTTCTGGGACCCCAAAATATCGAATTTTCGTGTGCTTTATGCCTGAATTTGAGATATCGAATTTGGGCACCTAAAATATCGATTTTTAGCATGTTTTGGGCCTATATTTTGAAAATATTCTAGCACTGAGTAGGCACGTACAGATCGCTTCTGGGACCCCAAAAAATTGAATTTTCGGGTGTTTTTAGCCTGAATTTGAGATATAAACGGGTACAGAAGATGCATGCACAAATTGACTTTGGGCACCTAAAATATCGATTTTCAGCATGTTTTGCGCCTGTATTTTGAAAATACTCTAACACGGAGTAGGCATGTACAGATCGCTTCTGGGACCCCAAAATAACGAATTTTCGGGGGTTTTGTGCCTGAATTTTAGATATAAACTGGTACTGAAGATGCATGCACATATAGAATTTTGGGCACCTAGAATATCGATTTTGAGCATGTTTTGGGTCTGTATCTTGAAAACATTCTACCTAGGAGTAGGCATGTGCAGATCGCTTCAAGTCTCCCAAAACACCGAATTTTCGGGTGTTTTGAGCCTGAATTTGAGATATAAACGGGTACAGAAGATGCATGCACATATCGACTTTGGACACTTAAAATATCGATTTTTAGCATGTTTTGAGCCTTTATTTTGAAAAAAATTCTAGCAATGAGTAGGCATGTACAGATCGCTTCTGGGACCCCAAAATATCGAATTTTCTGGTGTTTTGAGCCTGAATTTGAGATATAAACGGGTACAGAAGATGCATGCACATATCGACTTTTGGGCACATAAAAGATCGATTTTCAGTATGTTTTGGGCCTGTATTTTGAAAATACTCTAACATGGAGTAGGCATGTACAGATCGCTTCTGGGACCCCAAAATATCAAATTTTCGGGTGCTTTGTGCCTGAATTTGAGATATCGAATTTGGGCACCTAAAATATAGATTTTTAGCATGTTTTGGGCCTTTATTCTTAAAATATTCTAACACTGAGTAGGCTTGTACAGATCGCTTCTGGGACCCCAAAATATCGAATTTTCTGGTGTTTTGAGGTTGAATTTGGGATATAAACGGGTGCAGAAGATGCATACACATATTGACTTTGGGCACTTAAAATATCGATTTTCAGTATGTTTTGGGCCTGTATTTTGAAAATACTGTAACACGGAGTAGGCATGTACAGATCGCTTCTGGGACCCAAAAATATCGATTTTTCGGGTGTTTAGAGCCTGAATTTGTGATATAAACGGGCACAGAAAATACATGCACATATTTACTTCTGCACCTAAAATATCGATTTTCAGTATGTTTTAAGCCTATATTTTGAAAATACTGTAACACTGAGTAGCCATGGACAGATCGCTTCTGGGACCCCAAAATATCGAATTTTCGGGTGTTTTGAGGTTGAATTTGGGATATAAACGGGTGCAGAAGATGCATACACATATTGACTTTGGGCACTTAAAATATCGATTTTCAGTATGTTTTGGGCCTGTATTTTGAAAATGCTGTAACACGGAGTAGGCATGTACAGATCGCTTCTGGGACCCAAAAATATCGATTTTTCGGGTGTTTAGAGCCTGAATTTGTGATATAAATGGGTACAGAAGATACATGCACATATTTACTTTTGCACCTAAAATATCGATTTTCAGCATGTTTTGGGCCTGTATTTTGAAAATACTCTAACACGAAGTAGGCATGTACAGATCGCTTCTTGGACCCCAATACATCGAATTTTTGGGTGTTTTAAGCCTGAATTTGAGATATAAACGGGTACTGAAGATGCATGCACATATCGACTTTTAGGCACCTTAAATATCGATTTTGAGTATGTTTTGGGTCTGTATCTTTAAAACATTCTAACTAGGAGTAGGTATGTGCAGATCGATTTTGGGACCCCAAAATATCGAATTTTTGGGTGTATTGTGCCTGAATTTGAGATATCGACTTTGGGCTCCTAAAATATCGATTTTTAGCAGGTTTTGGGCCTATATTTTGAAAATATTTTAGCACTGAGTAGGCATGAACAGATCGCTTCTGGGACCCCAAAATTTCGAATTTTCGGGTGTTTTGAGCCTGAATTTGAGATATAAACGGGTACAGAAGATGCATGCACATATTGACTTGTGGGCACCTAATAGATCGATTTTCATTATGTTTTGGGCCTGTATTTTGAAAATACTCTAACACGGAGTAGGCATGTACAGATCGTTTCTGGGACCCCAAAATATGGAATTTTCGGGTGTTTTGTGCCTGAATTTGAGATATCGAATTTGGGCACCTAAAATATCGATTTTTAGCATGTTTTGGGCCAGAATTTTGAAAATACTCTAAGACGGAGTAGGCATGTACAGATCGCTTCTTAGAC
Source organism: Petrolisthes cinctipes (assembly GCA_033782935.1). Lineage (NCBI taxonomy): Eukaryota > Metazoa > Arthropoda > Malacostraca > Decapoda > Porcellanidae > Petrolisthes > Petrolisthes cinctipes. The sequence goes on from JAWQEG010000060.1 coordinate 1,316,661, forward strand.
CCCAAAATATCGAATTTTCGGGTGTTTTAAGCCTGAAATTGAGATATAAACGGGTACTGAAGATGCATACACATATCGACTTTTAGGCACCTAAAATATCGATTTTGAGCATGTTTTGGGCCTGTATTTTGAAAATACTCTTACACGGAGTAGGCATGTACAGATCGCTTCTTGGACCCCAAAATATCGAATTTTCGGGTGTTTTAAGCCTGAATTTGAGATATAAATGGGTACAGGAGATTCATGCACATATCGACTTTGGACACTTATAATATCGATTTTTATCATGTTTTGAGCCTATATTTTGAAAACATTCTAGCACTGAGTAGGCATGTACAGATCGCTTCTGGGACCCCAAAATATCGAATTTTCGGGTGTTTTGAGCCTGAATTTGAGATATAAACGGGTACAGAAGATACATGCACATATCGACTTTTGGGCACATAAAAGATCGATTTTCAGTATGTTTTGGGCCTGTATTTTGAAAATACTCTAACATGGAGTAGGCATGTACAGATCGCTTCTGGGACCCCAAAATATCGAATTTTCGGGTGTTTTGTGCCTGAATATGAGATATCGAATTTGGGCACCTAAAATATCGATTTTTAGCATGTTTTGGGCCTTTATTCTTAAAATATTCTAACAATGAGTAGGCATGTACAGATCGCTTCTGGGACCCAAAAATATTGAATTTTCGGGTGTTTTGAGACTGAATTTGAGATATAAACGGGTACAGAAGATGTATGCACAAATTGACTTTGGGCACCTAAAATATCGATTTTCAGCATGTTTTTGGCCTGTATTTTGAAAATACTCTTACACGGAGTAGGCATGTACAGATCGCTTCTTGGACCCCAAAATATCGAATTTTCGGGTGTTTTAAGCCTGAATTTGAGATATAAATGGGTACAGGAGATGCATGCACATATCGACTTTGGACACTTATAATATCGATTTTTATCATGTTTTGAGCCTATATTTTGAAAACATTCTAGCACTGAGTAGGCATGTACAGATCGCTTCTGGGACCCCAAAATATCGAATTTTCGGGTGTTTTGAGCCTGAATTTGAGATATAAACGGGTACAAAAGATACATGCACATATCGACTTTTGGGCACATAAAAGATCGATTTTCAGTATGTTTTAGGCCTGTATTTTGAAAATACTCTAACATGGAGTAGGCATGTACAGATTGCTTCTGGGACCCCAAAATATCGAATTTTCGGGTGCTTTGTGCCTGAATATGAGATATCGAATTTGGGCACCTACAATATCGATTTTTAGCATGTTTTGGGCCTTTATTCTTAAAATATTCTAACAATGAGTAGGCATGTACAGATCGCTTCTGGGACCCAAAAATATTGAATTTTCGGGTGTTTTGAGCCTGAATTTGAGATATAAACGGGTACAGAAGATGTATGCACAAATTGACTTTGGGCACCTAAAATATCGATTTTCAGCATGTTTTGGGCCTGTATTTTGAAAATACTCTTACACGGAGTAGGCATGTACAGATCGCTTCTTGGACCCCAAAATATCGAATTTTCGGGTGTTTTAAGCCTGAATTTGAGATATAAATGGGTACAGAAGATGCATGCACATATCGACTTTGGACACTTATAATATCGATTTTTAGCATGTTTTGAGCCTATATTTTGAAAACATTCTAGCACTGAGTAGGCATGTACAGATCGCTTCTGGGACCCCAAAATATCGAATTTTTGGGTGTTTTGAGCCTGAATTTGAAATATAAACGGGTACAGAAGATGCATGCACATATCGTCTTTTGGGAACCAAAAAGATTGATTTTCTGTATGTTTTGGGCCTGTATTTTGAATATACTCTAACACGGAGTAGGCATGTACAGATCGCTTCTGGGACCCCAAAATATCGAGTTTTCGGGTGTTTTGTGCCTGAATTTGAGATATCGAATTTGGGCACCTAAAATATCGATTTTTAGCATGTTTTGGGCCTATATTTTGAAAATATTCTAGCACTGAGTAGGCATGTACAGATCGCTTCTGGGACCCCAAAATATTGAATTTTCGGGTGTTTTGAGCCTGAATTTGAGATATAAACGGGTACTGAAGATGCATTCACATATCGACTTTGGACACTTAAAATATCGATTTTTAGCATGTTTTGAGCCTATATTTTGAAAACATTTTAGCACTGAGTAGGCATGTACAGATCGCTTTTGGGTCCCCAAAATATCGAATTTTCGGGTGTTTTGAGCAAGAATTTGAAATATAAACGGGTACAGAAGATGCATGCACATATCAACTTTTGAGAACCTAAAAGATCGATTTTCAATATGTTTTGGGCCTGTATTCTGAAAATACTTTAACACGGAGTAGGCATGTACAGATCGCTTCTGGGACCTAAAAATATCGATTTTTCGGGTGTTTTGAGCCAGAATTTGGGATATAAACGGGTACAGAAGATACATGCACATATTGACTTTTGCACCTAAAATATCGATTTTTAGCATGTTTTTGGGCCTGTAATTTTGGAAAAACTCTAACACGGAGTAGGCATGTACAGATCGCTTCTTGGATCCCAAAATATCGAATTTTCGAGTGTTTTAAGCCTGAATTTGAGATATAAACGGGTACTGAAGATGCATGCACATATCAACTTTTAGGCACCTTAAATATCGATTTTGAGTATGTTTTGGGTCTGTATCTTGAAAACATTCTAACTATGAGTAGGCATGTACAGATCGCTTCTAGGCTCCAAAAAAAGCGAATTTTCGGGTGTTTTGAGCCTGAATTTGATATATAAACGGGTACTGAAGATGCATGCACATATCGACTTTTAGGCACCTTATATATATCAATTTTGAGTATGTTTTGGGTCTGTATCTTTAAAACATTCAAACTAGGAGTAGGCATGTACAGATCGCTTCTAGGCCCTAAAAATAACGAATTTTCGGGTATTTTCAGCCTGAATTTGAGATATAAACGGGTACAGAAGATGCATGCACATATCGACTTTTGGGCACCTAAAAGATCGATTTTCAGTATGTTTTGGGCCTGTATTTTGAAAATACTCTAACATGGAGTAGGCATGTACAGATCGCTTCTGGGACCCCAAAATATCGAATTTTCGGGTGCTTTGTGCCTGAATTTGAGATATCGAATTTGGGCACCTAAAATATCGATTTTTAGCATGTTTTGGGCCTATATTTTGAAAATATTCTAGCACTGAGTAGGCATGTACAGATCGCTTCATGGACCCCAAAATATTGAATTTTCGGGTGTTTTGAGCCTGAATTTGAGATATAAACGGGTACAGAAGATGCATGCACATATCGACTTTGGACACTTAAAATATCGATTTTTAGCATGTTTTAAGCCTATATTTTGAAAAAAATTCTAGCACTGAGTAGGCATGTACAGATCGCTTCTGGGACCCCAAAATATCGAATTTTCGGGTGTTTTGAGCCTGAATTTGAGATATAAACGGGTACAGAAGATGCATGCACATATCGACTTTTGGGCACATAAAAGATCGATTTTCAGTATGTTTTGGGGCTGAATTTTGAAAATACTCTAACATGGAGTAGGCATGTACAGATCGCTTCTGGGACCCCAAAATATCGAATTTTCGGGTGCTTTGTGACTGAATTTGAGATATCGAATTTGGGCACCTAAAATATCGATTTTTAGCATGTTTTGGGCCTTTATTCCTAAAATATTCTAACAATGAGTAGGCATGTACAGATCGCTTCTGGGACCCAAAAATATTGAATTTTCGGGTGTTTTGAGCCTGAATTTGAGATATAAACGGGTACAGAAGATGTATGCACAAATTGACTTTGGGCACCTAAAATATCGATTTTCAGCATGTTTTGGGCCTGTATTTTGAAAATACTCTAACACGGAGTAGGCATGTACAGATCGCTTCTGGGAACCCAAAAATATCGATTTTTCGGGTGTTTAGAGCCTGAATTTGTGATATAAACGGGTACAGAAGATACATGCACATATTTACTTTTGCACCTAAAATATCGATTTTCAGCATGTTTTGAGCCTATATTTTGAAAAAAATTCTATCAATGAGTAGGCATGTACAGATCACTTCTGGGACCCCAAAATATCGAATTTTCGGGTGTTTTGAGGTTGAATTTGGGATATAAACGGGTGCAGAAGATGCATACACATATTGACTTTAGGCACTTAAAATATCGATTTTCAGTATGTTTTGATCCTGTATCTTGAAAACATTCTAACTAGGAGTAGGCATGTACAGATCGCTTCTAGGCCCCAAAAATAGCGAATTTTCAGGTGTTTTGAGCCTGAATTTGATATATAAACGGGTACAGAAGATGCATGCACATATCGACTTTTGACAATTAAAATATCGATTTTTAGCATGTTTTAAGCCTATATTTTGAAAACATTATAGCACTGAGTAGGCATGTACAGATCGCTTCTGGGACCCAAAAATATCGATTTTTCAGGTGTTTTGAGCCTGAATTTGAAATATAAAAGGGTACAGAAGATGCATGCATATATCGACTTTTGGGAACCTAAAAGATCGATTTTCTGTATGTTTTGGGCCTGTATTTTGAAAATACTCTAACTCGGAGTAGGTATGTACAGATCGCTTTTGGGACCCCAAAATATCGAATTTTCGGGTGTTTTGTGCCTGAATTTGAGATATCGACTTTGGGCACCTAAAATATCGATTTTCAGCATGTTTTGGGCCTATATCTTGAAAATATTCTAGCACTGAGTAGGCATGTACAGATCGCTTCTGGGACCCAAAAATATCGAATTTTTGGGTGTTTTGAGGTTGAATTTGGGATATAAACGGGTACTGAAGATGCATGCACATATCGACTTTTGGGAACCTAAAAGATCGATTTTCTGTTTGTTTTGGGCCTGTATTTTGAAAATACTCTAACACGGAGTAGGTATGTACAGATCGCTTTTGGGACCCGAAAATATCAAATTTTCGGGTGTTTTGTGCCTGAATTTTTGATATCGACTTTGGGCACCTAAAATATCGATTTTTAGCATGTTTTGGGCCTATATTTAAAAAAAAATTCTAGCACTGAGTAGGCATGAACAGATCGCTTCTAGGCTCCAAAAATAGCGAATTTTCGGGTGTTTTGAGCCTGAATTTGATATATAAACTGGTACTGAAGATGCATGCACATATCGACTTTTAGGCATCTTATATATATCAATTTTGAGTATGTTTTGGGTCTGTACCTTGAAGACATTGTAACTAGGAGTAGGCATGTACAGATCGCTTCTAGGCCCCAAAAATATCGAATTTTCGGGTGTTTTTTGCCTGAATTGGAGATATCGACTTTGGGCACCTAAAATATCGATTTTTAGCATGTTTTGGGCCTATATTTTGAAAATATTCTAGCACTGAGTAGGCATGTACAGATCGCTTCTGGGACCCCCAAAAATTGAATTTTCGGGTGTTTTTAGCCTGAATTTGAGATATAAACGGGTACAGAAGATGCATGCACAAATTGACTTTGGGCACCTAAAATATCGATTTTCAGCATGTTTTGCGCCTGTATTTTGAAAATACTCTAACACGGAGTAGGCATGTACAGATCGCTTCTGGGACCCCAAAATAACGAATTTTCGGGGGTTTTGTGCCTGAATTTTAGATATAAACTGGTACTGAAGATGCATGCACATATCGAATTTTGGGCACCTAGAATATCGATTTTGAGCATGTTTTGGGTCTGTATCTTGAAAACATTCTAACTAGGAGTAGGCATGTGCAGATCGCTTCAAGTCTCCCAAAACACCGAATTTTCGGGTGTTTTGAGCCTGAATTTGAGATATAAACGGGTACAGAAGATGCATGCACATATCGACTTTGGACACTTAAAATATCGATTTTTAGCATGTTTTGAGCCTTTATTTTGAAAAAAATTCTAGCAATGAGTAGGCATGTACAGATCGCTTCTGGGACCCCAAAATATCGAATTTTCTGGTGTTTTGAGCCTGAATTTGAGATATAAACGGGTACAGAAGATGCATGCACATATCGACTTTTGGGCACATAAAAGATCGATTTTCAGTATGTTTTGGGCCTGTAATTTGAAAATACTCTAACATGGAGTAGGCATGTACAGATCGCTTCTGGGACCCCAAAATATCAAATTTTCGGGTGCTTTGTGCCTGAATTTGAGATATCGAATTTGGGCACCTAAAATATAGATTTTTAGCATGTTTTGGGCCTTTATTCTTAAAATATTCTAACACTGAGTAGGCTTGTACAGATCGCTTCTGGGACCCCAAAATATCGAATTTTCTGGTGTTTTGAGGTTGAATTTGGGATATAAACGGGTGCAGAAGATGCATACACATATTGACTTTGGGCACTTAAAATATCGATATTCAGTATGTTTTGGGCCTGTATTTTGAAAATACTGTAACACGGAGTAGGCATGTACAGATCGCTTCTGGGACCCAAAAATATCGATTTTTCGGGTGTTTTGAGCCTGAATTTGATATATAAACGGGTACAGAAGATGCATGCACATATCGACTTTTGGGCACCTAAAATATCGATTTTGAGCATGTTTTGGGTCTGTATCTTGAAAACATTCTAACTAGGAGTATTGATGTACAGATCGCTTCTAGGTCCCAAAATCACCGAATTTTCGGGTTTTTTGAGCCAGAATTTGAGATATAAACGGGTACAGAAGATGCATGCACATATTGACTTTGGGCACCTAAAATATCGATTTTTAGCATGTTTTGGGCCTGCATTTTGAAAATACTCTAATTAGGAGTAGGCATGTACATATCGCTTCTGGGACCCCAAAATATCGAATTTTCGGGTGCTTTGAGCCTGAATTTGAGATATAAACGGGTACAGAAGATGCATACACATATCGACTTTGGACACTTAAAATATCGATTTTTAGCATGTTTTGAGCATATATTTTGAAAACATTCTAGCACTGACTAAACATGTACAGATCGCTTCTGGGACCCACAATTATCGAATTTTCGGGTGTTTTGAGGTTGAATTTGAGATATAAACGAGTGCAGAAGATGCATACACATGTTCAATTTGGGTACCTAAAATATCGATTTTTAGCATGTTTTGGGCCTGCATCTGAGTAGGCATGTACAGATCGCTTTTGGGACCCCAAAATATCGAATATTCGGGTGTTTGGAGCCTGAATTTGAGATATAAACGGGTACAGAAGATGAATGCACATATCGACATTTGGGCACCTAAAAGATCGATTTTCAGTATGTTTTGGGCCTGTATTTTGAAAATACTCTAATACGGAGTAGGCATGTACAGTTCGCTTCTGGGACCCCAAAATATGGAATTTTTGGGTGTTTTGGGCCTGAATTTGAGATATCGACTTTGGGCACCTAAAATATCGATTTTTAGCATGTTTTGAGCCTATATTTTGAAAACATTCTAGCACCGACTAAACATGTACAGATCGCTTCTGGGACCCAAAATTATCAAATTTTCGGGTGTTTTGAGTTTGAATTTGAGATATAAACGAGTACAGAAGATGCATACACATGTTCAATTTGTGTACCTAAAATATCGATTTTCAGCATGTTTCGGGCCTGCATCTGGGTAGGCATGTACAGATCGGTTATGGGACCCCAAAATATCGAATTTTCGGGTGTTTTGGGCCTGAATTTGAAATATCGACTTTGGGCACCTAAAATATCGATTTTAGCATGTTTTGGGCCTATATTTTGAAAATATTCTAGCACTAAGTAGGCATGTACAGATCGCTTCTGGAACCCCAAAACATCGAATTTTCGGGTGTTTTCAGCCTGAATTTGAGATATAAACGGGTGCTGAAGATGCATGCACATATCGACTTTTAGGCACCTAAAATATCGATTTTGAGTATGTTTTGGGTCTGTATCTTGAAAAAATTCTAACTAGGAATAGGCATGTACACATCGCTTCTAGGCCCCAAAAATACCGAATTTTCGGATGTTTTGAGCCTGAATTTGAGATATAAACGGGTACAGAAGATGCAGGCACATATTGACTTTGGGCACCTAAAATATCGATATTCAGCATGTTTTGGGCCTGTATTTTGAAAATACTCTAACACGGTTTAGGCATGTACAGATCGCTTCTGGGACCCCAAAATATCGAATTTTCGGGTGTTTTGTGCCTGAATTTGAAATATCGAATTTGGGCACCTAAAATATCGATTTTTAGAATGTTTTGGGCCTTTATTTTGAAAATATTCTAGCATTGAGTAGGCATGTACAGATCGCTTCTGGGACCCCAAAATATTGAATTTTCGGTTGTTTTGAGCCTTTATTTGAAATATAAACGGGTACAGAAGATGCACGCACAAATTGACTTTGGGCACCTAAAATATCGATTTTCAGCGTGTTTTGGGCCTGTATTTTGAAAATACTCTAACTCGGAGTAGGCATGTACAGATCGGTTCTGGGACCCCAAAATATCGAATTTTCGGGTGTTTTGTGCCTGAATTTGAGATATAAACGGGTACTGAAGATGCATTCACATATCGACTTTGGACACTTAAAATATTGATTTTTAGTATGTTTTGAGCCTATATTTTGAAAAAAATTCTAGCACTGAGTAGGCATGTACAGATCGCTTCTGGAACCCAAAAATATCGAATTTTCGGATGTTTTGAGGTTAAATTTGGGATATAAACGGGTACAGAAGATGCATACACATATTGACTTTGGGCACCTAAAATATCGATTTTCAGCATGTTTTGGGCCTTAATTTTGAAAATACTCTAAAACTTAGTAGGCATGTACAGATCGCTTCTTGGACCCCAAAACATCGAATTTTCGGGTGTTTTAAGCTTGAATTTGAGATATAAATGGGTACAGAAGATGCATGCACATATCGACTTTTGGGCACATAAAAGATCGATTTTCAGTATGTTGTGGGCCTGTATTTTGAAAATACTCTAACACGGAGTAGGCATGTACAGATCGCTTGTGGGACCCCAAAATATCGAATTTTTCGGGTGTTTTGTGCCTGAATTTGAGATATCGACTTTGGGCACATAAAATATCGATTTTTAGCATGTTTTGGGCCTATATTTTGAAAATCTTCTAGCACTAAGTAGGCATGTACAGATCGCTTCATGGACCCAAAAATATCGAATTTTCGGGTGTTTTAAGGTTCAATTTGGGATATAAACGGGTACAGAAGATGCATACACATATTGACTTTGGGCACTTAAATTATCGATTTTCAGCATGTTTTGGGCCTGTATCTGAGTAGGCATGTACAGATCGGTTCTGGGACCCCAAAATATTAAATTTTCGGGTGTTTTGAGCCTGAATTTGAGATATAAACGGGTACTGAAGATGCATGCACATATCGACTTTTAGGCACCTAAAATATCGATTTTGAGTATGTTTTGGGTGTGTATCTTGAAAAAATTCTAACTAGGAGTAGGCATGTACACATCGCTTCTAGGCCCCAAAAATACCGAATTTTTGGATGTTTTGAGCCTGAAATTGAGATATAAACGGGTACAGAAGATGCTGGCACATATTGACTTTGGGCACCTAAAATATCGATTTTCAGCATGTTTTGAGCCTGTATTTTGAAAATACTCTTACACGGTTTAGGCATGTACAGATCGCTTCTGGGACCCCAAAATATCGAATTTTCGGGTGTTTTGTGCCTGAATTTGAGATATCGACTTTGGGCACCTAAAATATCGATTTTTAGCATGTTTTGGGCCTATATTTTGAAAATATTCTAGCACTGAGTAGGCATGTACAGATCGCTTCTGGGACCCCAAAATATCGAATTTTCGGGTGATTTGAGCCTAAATTTGAGATATAAACGGCTACAGAAGATGCATGCACATATCGACTTTTGGGCACCTAAAAGATCGATTTTCTGTATGTTTTGGGCCTGTATTTTGAAAATACTCTAACACAGAGTAGGCATGTACAGATCGCTTGTCGGACCCCAAAATATCCAATTTTCGGGTGTTTTGTGCCTGAATTTGAAATATCGAATTTGGGCACCTAAAATATCGATTTTTAGCATGTTTTGGGCCTATATTTTAAAAAACTTCTAGCACTGAGTAGGCATGTACAGATCGCTTCTGGGACCCCAAAATATTGAATTTTCGGGTGTTCTGAGCCTTAATTTGAGATATAAACGGGTACAGAAGATGCATGCACAAATTGACTTTGGGCTCCTAAAATATCGATTTTCAGCGTGTATTGGGCTTGTATTTTGAAAATACTCTAACTCGGAGTAGGCATGTAAAGATCGATTCTGGGACACCAAAATATCGAATTTTCGGGTGTTTTGAGCCTGAATTTGAGATATAAACGGGTACTGAAGATGCATGCACATATTGACTTTGGACACTTAAAATATCGATTTTTAGCATGTTTTGAGTCTATATTTTGAACAAATTCTAGCACTGAGTAGGCATGTACAGATCGCTTCTGGGACCCAAAAATATTGAATTTTCGGGTATTTTGAGGTTGAATTTGGGATATAAACGGGTGCAGAAGATGCATACACATATTGACTTTGGGCACCTAAAATATCGATTATCAGCATGTTTTGGGCCTGTATCTGAGTAGGCATGTACAGATCGCTTCTGGGACCCCAAAATATCGTTTTTTCGGGTGTTTTGTGCCTGAATTTGTGATATAAACGGGTACAGAAGATGCATGCACATATTGACTTTGGGCACCTAAAAGATCGATTTTAACCATGTTTTGGGCCTGAATTTTGAAAATACTCTTACACGGAGTAGGCATGTACAGATCGCTTCTTGGACCCCAAAACATCGAATTTTCGGGTGTTTTAAGCCTGAATTTGAGAAATAAACGGGTACTGAATATGCATGCACATATCGACTTTTAGGCACCTAAAATATCGATTTTGGGTATGTTTTGGGTCTGTATCTTGAAAACATTCTAACTAGGAGTAGGCATGTACACATCTCTTCTAGGCCCCCATAATACCGAATTTTCGGATGTTTTGAGCCTGAATTTGAGATATAAACGGGTACAGAAAATGCATGCACATATTGACTTTGGGCACCTAAAATATCGATTTTCAGCATATTTTGGGCCTGTATTTTGAAAATACTCTAACACGGAGTAGGCATGTACAGATCGCTTCTAAAACCCCAAAATATCGACTTTTCGGGTGTTTTGTGCCTGAATTTAAGATATCGACTTTGGGCACCTAAAATATCGATTTTTAGCATGTTTTGGGCCTATATTTTGAAAATCTTCTAGCACTGAGTAGGCATGTACAGATCGCTTCTTGGACCCCAAAATATCGAATTTTCGGGTGTTTTAAGTATGAATTTGAGATATAAACGGGTACTAAAGATGCATGCACATATCGACTGTTTGGCACCTAAAATATCGATTTTGATTATGTTTTGGGTCTGTATCTTGAAAAAATTCTAACTAGGAGTAGGCATGTACACATCGCTTCTAGGCCCCCAAAATACCGAATTTTCAGATGTTTTGAGCCTGAATTTGAGATATAAACGGGTACAGAAGATGCATGCACATATTGACTTTGGGCACCTAAAATATCGATTTTCAGCATGTTTGGGGCCTGTATTTTGAAAATACTCTAACACGGAGTAGGCATGTACAGATCGCTTCTGGGACCCCAAAATATCGAATTTTCGGGTGTTTTGTGCCTGAATTTGAGATATCGACTTTGGGCACCTAAAATATCGATTTTCTGTATGTTTTGGGCCTATATATTGAAAATATTCTAGCACTGAGTAGGCATGTACAGATCGCTTCTGGGAACCCAAAATATTGAATTTTCGGGTGTTTTGAGCCTGAATTTGAGATATAAATGGGTACAGTAGATGCATGCACATATCGACTTTTAAGCACCTAAAGGATCGATTTTCAGTATGTTTTGGGCCTGTATTTTGAAAATACTCTAACACGGAGTAGGCATGTACAGATCGCTTGTGGGACCTCAAAATATCGAATTTTCGGGTGTTTTCTGCCTGAATTTGAGATATCGAATTATGGGCACCTAAAATATCGATTTTCAGCGTGTTTTGGGCCTGTATTGTGAAAATACTCTAACTCGGAGTAGGCATGTACAGATCGCTCCTGGGACCCCAAAATATCGAATTTTCGGGTGTTTTGTGCCTGAATTTGAGATATAAACGGGTACTGAAGATGCATGCACATATCGACTTTGGACACTTAAAATATCGATTTTTAGCATGTTTTGAGCCTATATTTTGAAAAAAATTCTAGCACTGAGTAGGCATCTACAGATCGCTTCTGGGACCCAAAAATATCGAATTTTCGGGTGTTTTAAGGTTCAATTTGGGATATAAACGGGTACAGAAGATGCATACACATATTGACTTTGAGCACTTAAAATATCGATTTTCAGCATGTTTTGGGCCTGTATCTGAGTAGGCATGTACAGATCGCTTCTGGGACCCCAAAATATTGAATTTTCGGGTGTTTTCAGCCTGAATTTGAGATATAAACGGGTACTGAAGATGCATGCACATATCGACTTTTAGGCACCTAAAATATCGATTTTGAGTATGTTTTGGGTGTGTATCTTGAAAAAATTCTAACTAGGAGTAGGCATGTACACATCGCTTCTAGGCCCCCAAAATACCGAATTTTCGGATGTTTTGAGCCTGAATTTGAGATATAAACGGGTACAGAAGATGCTGGCACATATTGACTTTGGGCACCTAAAATATCGATTTTCAGCATGTTTTGGGCCTGTATTTTTAAAATACTCTAACACGGTTTAGGCATGTACAGATCGCTTCTGGGACCCCAAAATATCCAATTTTCGGGTGTTTTGTGCCTGAATTTGAGATATCGACTTTGGGCACCTAAAATATCGATTTTTAGCATGTTTTGGGCCTATATTTTGAAAATATTCTAGCACTGAGTAGGCATGTACAGATCGCTTCTGGGACCCAAAAATATTGAATTTTCGGGTGTTTTGAGCCTTAATTTGAGATATAAACGTGTACAGAACATGCATGCACAAATTGACTTTGGGCTCCTAAAATATCGATTTTCAGCGTGTTTTGGGCTTGTATTTTGAAAATACTCTAACTCGGAGTAGGCATGTACAGATCGGTTCTGGGACCCCAAAATATCGAATTTTCGGGTGTTTTGTGCCTGAATATGAGATATAAACGGGTACTGAAGATGCATGCACATATCGACTTTGGACACTTAAAATATCGATTTTTAGCATGTTTTGAGCCTATATTTTGAAAAAATTCTAGCACTGAGTAGGCATGTACAGATCGTTTCTGGGACCCAAAAATATCGAATTTTCGGGTATTTTGAGGTTGAATTTGGGATATAAACGGGTGCAGAAGATGCATACACATATTGACTTTGGGCACCTAAAATATCGATTATCAGCATGTTTTGGGCCCGTATCTGAGTAGGCATGTACAGATCGCTTCTGGGACCCCAAAATATCGAATTTTCGGGTGTTTTGTGCCTGAATTTGTGATATAAACGGGTACAGAAGATCCATGCACATATTGACTTTGGGCACCTAAAAGATCGATTTTAACCATGTTTTGGGCCTGAATTTTGAAAATACTCTTACACGGAGTAGGCATGTACAGATCGCTTCTTGGACCCCAAAACATCGAATTTTCGGGTGTTTTAAGCCTGAATTTGAGATATAAACGGGTACTAAAGATGCATGCACATATCGACTGTTAGGCACCTAAAATATCGATTTTGAGTATGTTTTAGGTCTGTATCTTGAAAAAATTCTAACTAGGAGTAGGCATGTACACATCGCTTCTAGGCCCCCAAAATACCGAATTTTCAGATGTTTTGAGCCTGAATTTGAGATATAAACGGGTACAGAAGATGCATGCACATATTGACTTTGGGCACCTAAAATATCGATTTTCAGCATGTTTGGGGCCTGTATTTTGAAAATACTCTAACACGGAGTAGGCATGTACAGATCGCTTCTGGGACCCCAAAATATCGAATTTTCGGGTGTTTTGTGCCTGAATTTGAGATATCGACTTTGGGCACCTAAAATTTCGATTTTCTGTATGTTTTGGGCCTATATTTTGAAAATATTCTAGCACTGAGTAGGCATGTACAGATCGCTTCTGGGAACCCAAAATATTGAATTTTCGGGTGTTTTGAGCCTGAATTTGAGATATAAATGGGTACAGTAGATGCATGCACATATCGACTTTTAAGCACCTAAAAGATCGATTTTCAGTATGTTTTGGGCCTGTATTTTGAAAATACTCTAACACGGAGTAGGCATGTACAGATCGCTTGTGGGACCTCAAAATATCGAATTTTCGGGTGTTTTGTGCCTGAATTTGAGATATCGAATTATGGGCACCTAAAATATCGATTTTCAGCGTGTTTTGGGCCTGTATTTTGAAAATACTCTAACTCGGAGTAGGCATGTACAGATCGCTCCTGGGACCCCAAAATATCGAATTTTCGGGTGTTTTGTGCCTGAATTTGAGATATAAACGGGTACTGAAGATGCATGCACATATCGACTTTGGACACTTAAAATATCGATTTTTAGCATGTTTTGAGCCTATATTTTGAAAAAAATTCTAGCACTGAGTAGGCATCTACAGATCGCTTCTGGGACCCAAAAATATCGAATTTTCGGGTGTTTTAAGGTTCAATTTGGGATATAAACGGGTACAGAAGATGCATACACATATTGACTTTGGGCACTTAAAATATCGATTTTCAGCATGTTTTGGGCCTGTATCTGAGTAGGCATGTACAGATCGCTTCTGGGACCCCAAAATATCGAATTTTCGGGTGTTTTGTGCCTGAATTTAAGATATCGACTTTGGGCACCTAAAATATCGATTTTTAGCATGTTTTGGGCCTATATTTTGAAAATCTTCTAGCACTGAGTAGGCATGTACAGATCGCTTCTTGGACCCCAAAATATCGAATTTTTGGGTGTTTTAAGCCTGAATTTGAGATATAAACGGGTACTTAAGATGCATGCGCATATCGACTTTTAGGCACCTAAAATATCGATTTTGAGTATGTTATGGGTCTGTATCTTGAAAAAATTCTAACTAGGAGTAGGCATGTACACATCGCTTCTAGGCCCCCAAAATACCGAATTTTCGGATGTTTTGAGCCTGAATTTGAGATATATACGTGTACAGAAGATGCATGCACATATCAACTTTTGGGCACCTAAAAGATCGATTTTCAGTATGTTTTGGGCCTGTATTTTGAAAATACTCTTACACGGAGTAGGCATGTGCATATCGCTTCAGGGACCCCAAAATATCGAATTTTCGGGTGTTTTGTGCGTGAATTTGAGATATCGAATTTGGGCACCTAAAATATCGATTTTTAGCATGTTTTGGGCCTATATTTTGAAAATATTCTAGCACTGAGTAGGCATGTACAGATCGCTTCTTGGACCCCAAAATATCGAATTTTCGGGTGTTTTAAGCCTGAATTTGAGATATAAACGGGTACTAAAGATGCATGCACATATCGACTGTTAGGCACCTAAAATATCGATTTTGAGTATGTTTTGGGTCTGTATCTTGAAAAAATTCTAACTAGGAGTAGGCATGTACACATCGCTTCTAGGCCCCCAAAATACCGAATTTTCAGATGTTTTGAGCCTGAATTTGAGATATAAACGGGTACAGAAGATGCATGCACATATTGACTTTGGGCACCTAAAATATCGATTTTCAGCATGTTTGGGGCCTGTATTTTGAAAATACTCTAACACGGAGTAGGCATGTACAGATCGCTTCTGGGACCCCAAAATATCGAATTTTCGGGTGTTTTGTGCCTGAATTTGAGATATCGACTTTGGGCACCTAAAATATCGATTTTCTGTATGTTTTGGGCCTATATTTTGAAAATATTCTAGCACTGAGTAGGCATGTACAGATCGCTTCTGGGAACCCAAAATATTGAATTTTCGGGTGTTTTGAGCCTGAATTTGAGATATAAATGGGTACAGTAGAAGCATGCACATATCGACTTTTAAGCACCTAAAAGATCGATTTTCAGTATGTTTTGGGCCTGTATTTTGAAAATACTCTAACACGGAGTAGGCATGTACAGATCGCTTGTGGGACCTCAAAATATCGAATTTTCGGGTGTTTTGTGCCTGAATTTGAGATATCGTATTATGGGCACCTAAAATATCGATTTTCAGCGTGTTTTGGGCCTGTATTTTGAAAATACTCTAACTCGGAGTAGGCATGTACAGATCGCTCCTGGGACCCCAAAATATCGAATTTTCGGGTGTTTTGTGCCTGAATTTGAGATATAAACGGGTACTGAAGATGCATGCACATATCGACTTTGGACACTTAAAATATCGATTTTTAGCATGTTTTGAGCCTATATTTTGAAAAAAATTCTAGCACTGAGTAGGTATCTACAGATCGCTTCTGGGACCCAAAAATATCGAATTTTCGGGTGTTTTAAGGTTCAATTTGGGATATAAACGGGTACAGAAGATGCATACACATATTGACTTTGGGCACTTAAAATATCGATTTTCAGCATGTTTTGGGCCTGTATCTGAGTAGGCATGTACAGATCGCTTCTGGGACCCCAAAATATCGAATTTTCGGGTGTTTTGTGCCTGAATTTAAGATATCGACTTTGGGCACCTAAAATATCGATTTTTAGCATTTTTTGGGCCTATATTTTGAAAATCTTCTAGCACTGAGTAGGCATGTACAGATCGCTTCTTGGACCCCAAAATATCGAATTTTTGGGTGTTTTAAGCCTGAATTTGAGATATAAACGGGTACTTAAGATGCATGCACATATCGACTTTTAGGCACCTAAAATATCGATTTTGAGTATGTTATGGGTCTGTATCTTGAAAAAATTCTAACTAGGAGTAGGCATGTACACATCGCTTCTAGGCCCCCAAAATACCTAATTTTCGGATGTTTTGAGCCTGAATTTGAGATATATACGTGTACAGAAGATGCATGCACATATCAACTTTTGGGCACCTAAAAGATCGATTTTCAGTATGTTTTGGGCCTGTATTTTGAAAATACTCTTACACGGAGTAGGCATGTGCATATCGCTTCAGGGACCCCAAAATATCGAATTTTCGGGTGTTTTGTGCGTGAATTTGAGATATCGAATTTGGGCACCTAAAATATCGATTTTTAGCATGTTTTGGGCCTATATTTTGAAAATATTCTAGCACTGAGTAGGCATGTACAGATCGCTTCTGGGACCCCAAAATATTGAATTTTCGGGTGTTTTGAACCTGAATTTAAGATATAAACGGGTACAGAAGATGCATGCACAAATTGACTTTGAGCACCTAAAATATCGATTTTCAGCATGTTTTGGGCCTGTATCTGAGTAGGCATGTACAGATCGCTTCTGGGACCCCAAAATATCGAATTTTAGGGTGTTTTAAGCCTGAATTTGAGATATAAACGGGTACTGAAGATGCATGCACATATCGACTTTTAGGCACCTAAAATATCGATTTTGAGTATGTTTTGGGTCTGTATCTTTAAAACATTCTAACTAGGAGTAGGCTTGTACACATTTGTTCTAGGCCCCCAAAATACCGAATTTTCGGATGTTTTGAACCTGAATTTGAGATATAAATGGGTACACAAGATGCATGCACATATTGACTTTGGGCACCTAAAATATCGATTTTCAGCATATTTTGGGCCTGTATTTTGAAAATACTCTAACACGGAGTAGACATGTACAGATCGCTTCTGGGACCCCAAAATATCGAATTTTCGGGTGTTTTGTCCCTAAATTTAAGATATCGACTTTGGGCACCTAAAATATCGATTTTTAGCATGTTTTGGGCCTATATTTTGAAAATCTTCTAGCACTAAGTAGGCATGTACAGATCGCTTCATGGACCCCAAAATATCGAATTTTCGGGTGTTTTAAGCCTGAATTTAAGATATAAACGGTTACTGTAGATGCATGCACATATCGACTTTTAGGCACCTAAAATATCGATTTTGAGTATGTTTTGGGTCTGTATCTTGAAAACATTCTAACTAGGAGTAGGCATGTACACATCGCTTCTGGGACCCCTAAATATCGAATTTTCGGGTGTTTTGTGCCTGAATTTGAGATATCGACTTTGGGCACATAAAATATCGATTTTTAGCATGTTTTGTGCCTATATTTTGAAAATATTCTAGCACTGAGTAGGCATGTAAAGATTGCTTCTGGGACCCCAAAATATCGAATTTTCGGGTGTTTTGAGCCTGAATTTGAGATATAAAAGTGTACAGAAGATGCATGCACATATCGACTTTTGGGCACCTAAAAGATCGATTTTCAGTATGTTTTGGGCCTGTATTTTGAAAATACTCTAACACGGAGTAGACATGTGCAGATCGCTCCTGGGACCCAAAAATATCGAAATTTCGGGTGTTTTGAGCCTGAATTTAAGATATAAACGGGTACAGAAGATGCATGCACAAATTGACTTTGAGCACCTAAAATATCGATTTTCAGCATGTTTTGGGCCTGTATCTGAGTAGGCATGTACAGATCACTTCTGTGACCCAAAATATCGATTTTCCGGGTGTTTTGGGCCTGAATTTGTGATATAAACGGGTACAGATGATCCATGCACATATTGACTTTGGGCACCTAAAAGATCGATTTTCACCATGTTTTGGGCCTGAATTTTGAAAATACTCTAGCACGGAGTAGGCATGTACACTTTTCTTCTAGGCCCCCAAAATACCGAATTTTTGAATGTTTTGAGCCTGAATTTGAGATATAAACGGGTACAGAAGATGCATGCACATATTGACTTTGGGCACCTAAAATATCGATTTTCAGCATGTTTTGGGCCTGTATTTTGAAAATACTCTAACACGGAGTAGGCATGTACAGATCGCTTCTGGGACCCCAAACTATCGAAATTTCGTGTGTTTTGTGCCTGAATTTGAGATATCGACTTTGGGCACCTAAAATATCGATTTTTAGCATGTTTTGGGACTATATTTTGAAAATATTCTACCACTGAGTAGGCATGTACAGATCGCTTCTTGGACCCCAAAATATCGAATTTTTTTGGTGTTTTAAGCCTGAATTTGAGATATAAACGGGTACTAAAGATGCATGCACATATCGACTTTGGGCACCTAAAATATCGATTTTCAGCATGTTTTGGGCTTGTATTTTGAAAATACTCTAACACGGAGTAGGCATGTACAGATCGCTTCTGGGACCCCTAAATATTGTATTTTCGGGTGTTTTGTGCCTGAATTTGAGATATCGACTTTGGGCACATAAAATATCGATTTTTAGCATGTTTTTGGCCTATATTTTGAAAATATTCTAGCACTGAGTAGGCATGTACAGATCGCTTCTGGTACTCCAAAATATCGAATTTTCGGGTGTTTTGAGGTTGAATTTGTAATATAAACGGGTAGAGAAGATACATGCACATTTTGACTTTGGGCACCTAAAAGATCGATTTTCAGCATGTTTTGGGCCTGAATTTTGAAAATACTCTAACACGGAGTAGGCATGTACACATCTCTTCCAGGCCCCCAAAATACCGAATTTTCGGATGTTTTGAGCCTGAATTTGAGATATAAACGGGTACAGAAGATGCATGCACATATTGACTTTGGGAACCTAAAATATCGATTTTCAGCATATTTTGGGCTTGTATTTTGAAAATACTCTAACACGGAGTAGGCATGTACAGATCGCTTCTGGGACCCCTAAATATCGAATTTTCGGGTGTTTTGTGCCTGAATTTGAGATATCGACTTTGGGCATATAAAATATCGATTTATAGCATGTTTTGGGCCTATATTTTGAAAATATTCTAGCACTGAGTAGGCATGTACAGATCGCTTCTGGGACCCCAAAATATCGTATTTTCGGGTGTTTTGAGGTTGAAATTGTAATATAAACGGGTACTGAAGATGCATGCACATATTGACTTTGGGCACCTAAAATATCGATTTTCAGCATGTTTTGGGCTTGTATTTTGAAAATACTCTAACACGGATTAGGCATGTACAGATCGCTTCTTGGACCCCAAAATATCGAATTTTCGGGTGTTTTAAGCCTGAATTTGAGATATAAACGGGTACTGAAGATGCATGCACTTATCGACTTTTAGGCACCTTAAATATCGATTTTGAGTATGTTTTGGGTCTGTACCTTGAAAACATTCTAACTAGGAGTAGGCATGTACAGATCGCTTCTGGGACCCCAAAATATCGAATTTTCGGGTGTTTCGAGCCTGAATTTGAAATATAAAAGGGTACAGAAGATGCATGCACATATCGACTTGTGGGAACCTAAAAGATCGATTTTCTGTATTTTTAAGGCCTTTATTTTGAAAATACTCTAACATGGAGTAGGCATGTACAGATCGCTTCTGGGACCCCAAAATATCGAATTTTCGGGTGTTTTAAGCCTGAATTTGAGATATAAACGGGTACAGAAGATTCATGCACATATCGACTTTTATGCACTTAAAAAATCGATTTCCAGTATGTTTTGGGCCTGTATTTTGTAAATACTCTAACACGGAGTAGGCATGTACAGATCGCTTCTGCGACCTAAAAATTTCGTATTATCGGGTGTTTTGTGCCTCAATTTGAGATATCGAATTAGCTCACCTAAAATATCGATTTTTAGCATGTTTTAGGCCTATATTTTGAAAGTATTCTACCACTGAATAGGCATGTACAGATCGCTTCTGGGACCCAAAAATATTGAATTTTCGGGTGTTTTGAGACTGAATTTGAGATATAAACGGGTACTGAAGATGCATGAACATATCGACTTTGGACACTTAAAATATCGATTTTTAGCATGTTTTAAGCCTATATTTTGAAAACATTCTAGTACTGTGTAGGCAAGTACAAATCGCTTCTGGGGCCCCAAAATATCGAATTTTCGGTGTGTTTGGAGCCCGAATTTGAGATATAAACAGTTACAGAAGATGTATTCACATTTTGACGTTTGGGCATCTAAAAGATCGATTTTCAGTATGTTTTGGGCCTGTATTTTGAAAATACTCTAACACTGAGTAGGCATGTACAGATCGCTTCTGGGACCCCAAATATCGAATTTTCGGGTGTTTTGTGCCTGAATTTGAAATATAAACGGATACTGAAGATGCATGCATATATAGAATTTTGGGAACCTAAAATATCGATTTTGAGCATGTTTTGGGTCTGTATCGTGAAAAAATTCTAACTAGGAGTAGGCATGTACAGATCACTTCTAGGACCCAAAAATACCGAATTTTCGGGTGTTTTGAGCCTGAATTTGAGATATAAACGGGTACAGAAGATGCATGCACATATCGACTTTGGACACTTAAAATATCGATTTTTATCATGTTTTGAGCCTATATTTTGAAAATATTCTAGCACTGAGTAGGCATGTACAGATCGCTTCTGGGACCCCAAAATATCGAATTTTCGGGTGTTTCGAGCCTGAATTTGAAATATAAAAGGGTACAGAAGATGCATGCATATATCGACTTGTGGGAACCTAAAAGATCGATTTTCTGTATTTTTAAGGCCTTTATTTTGAAAATACTCTAACATGGAGTAGGCATGTACAGATCGCTTCTGGGACCCCAAAATATCGAATTTTCGGGTGTTTTAAGCCTGAATTTGAGATATAAACGGGTACAGAAGATTCATGCACATATCGACTTTTATGCACTTAAAAAATCGATTTCCAGTATGTTTTGGGCCTGTATTTTGAAAATACTCTAACACGGAGTAGGCATGTACAGATCGCTTCTGGGACCTAAAAATTTCGTATTATCGGGTGTTTTGTGCCTCAATTTGAGATATCGAATTAGCTCACCTAAAATATCGATTTTTAGCATGTTTTGGGCCTATATTTTGAAAATATTCTACCACTGAATAGGCATGTACAGATCGCTTCTGGGACCCAGAAATATTGAATTTTCGGGTGTTTTGAGCCTGAATTTGAGATATAAACGGGTACAGAAAATGCATGCACTTATTGACTGTGAGCACCTAAAATATCGATTCTTAGCATTATTTGTGCCTGTATTTTGAAAATACTCTAACACGGAGTAGGCATGTACAGATCGCTTCTGGGACCCCAAAATATCGAATTTTCCGGTGTTTTGTGCCTGAATTTGAGATATAAACGGGTACTGAAGATGCATGAACATATCGACTTTGGACACTTAAAATATTGATTTTTAGCATGTTTTAAGCCTATATTTTGAAAACATTCTAGTACTGTGTAGGCAAGTACAAATCGCTTCTGGGGCCCCAAAATATCGAATTTTCGGTGTGTTTGGAGCCCGAATTTGAGATATAAACAGTTACAGAAGATGTATGCACATTTTGACGTTTGGGCATCTAAAAGATCGATTTTCAGTATGTTTTGGGAATGTATTTTGAAAATACTCTAACACTGAGTAGGTATGTACAGATCGCTTCTGGGACCCCAAATATCGAATTTTCGGGTGTTTTGTGTCTGAATTTGAAATATAAACGGATACTGAAGATGCATGCATATATAGAATTTTGGGCACCTAAAATATCGATTTTGAGCATGTTTTGGGTCTGTATCGTGAAAAAATTCTAACTAGGAGTAGGCATGTACAGATCGCTTCTAGGACCCAAAAATACCGAATTTTCGGGTGTTTTGAGCCTGAATTTGAAATATAAACGGATACTGAAGATGCATGCATATATAGAATTTTGGGCACCTAAAATATCGATTTAGAGCATGTTTTGGGTCTGTATCGTGAACAAATTCTAACTAGGAGTAGGCATGTACAGATCGCTTCTAGGACCCAAAAATACCGAATTTTCGGGTGTTTTGAGCCTGAATTTGAGATATAAACGGGTACAGAAGATGCATGCACATATCGACTTTGGACACTTAAAATATCGATTTTTATCATGTTTTGAGCCTATTTTTTGAAAATATTCTAGCACTGAGTAGGCATGTACAGATCGCTTCTGGGTTCCCAAAATATCGAATTTTCGGGTGTTTTAAGCCTGAATTTGAGATATAAATGGGTACAGAAAATGCATGCACTTATTGACTGTGAGCACCTAAAATATCGATTTTCAGCATTATTTGTGCCTGTATTTTGAAAATACTCTAACACGGAGTAGGCATGTACAGATCGCTTCTGGGACCCCAAAATATCGAATTTTCGGGTGTTTTGTGCCTGAATTTGAGATATAAACGGGTACTGAAGATGCATGAACATATCGACTTTGGACACTTAAAATATTGATTTTTAGCATGTTTTAAGCCTATATTTTGAAAACATTCTAGTACTGTGTAGGCAAGTACAAATCGCTTCTGGGGCCCCAAAATATCGAATTTTCGGTGTGTTTGGAGCCCGAATTTGAGATATAAACAGTTACAGAAGATGTATGCACATTTTGACGTTTGGGCATCTAAGAGATCGATTTTCAGTATGTTTTGGGAATGTATTTTGAAAATACTCTAACACTGAGTAGGTATGTACAGATCGCTTCTGGGACCCCAAATATCGAATTTTCGGGTGTTTTGTGCCTGAATTTGAAATATAAACGGATACTGAAGATGCATGCATATATAGAATTTTGGGCACCTAAAATATCGATTTTGAGCATGTTTTGGGTCTGTATCGTGAAAAAATTCTAACTAGGAGTAGGCATGTACAGATCGCTTCTAGGACCCAAAAATACCGAATTTTCGGGTGTTTTGAGCCTGAATTTGAAATATAAACGGATACTGAAGATGCATGCATATATAGAATTTTGGGCACCTAAAATATCGATTTAGAGCATGTTTTGGGTCTGTATCGTGAACAAATTCTAACTAGGAGTAGGCATGTACAGATCGCTTCTAGGACCCAAAAATACCGAATTTTCGGGTGTTTTGAGCCTGAATTTGAGATATAAACGGGTACAGAAGATGCATGCACATATCGACTTTGGACACTTAAAATATCGATTTTTATCATGTTTTGAGCCTATTTTTTGAAAATATTCTAGCACTGAGTAGGCATGTACAGATCGCTTCTGGGTTCCCAAAATATCGAATTTTCGGGTGTTTCGAGACTGAATTTGAAATATAAAAGGGTACAGAAGATGCATGCACATATCGACTTGTGGGAACCTAAAAGATCGATTTTCTGTATTTTTAAGGCCTTTATTTTGAAAATACTCTAACATGGAGTAGGCATGTACAGATCGCTTCTGGGACCCCAAAATATCGAATTTTCGGGTGTTTTAAGCCTGAATTTGAGATATAAACGGGTACAGAAGATTCATGCACATATCGACTTTTATGCACTTAAAAAATCGATTTCCAGTATGTTTTGGGCCTGTATTTTGAAAATACTCTAACACGGAGTAGGCATGTACAGATCGCTTCTGGGACCTAAAAATTTCGTATTATCGGGTGTTTTGTGCCTCAATTTGAGATATCGAATTAGCTCACCTAAAATATCGATTTTTAGCATGTTTTGGGCCTATATTTTAAAAATATTCTACCACTGAATAGGCATGTACAGATCGTTTCTGGGACCCAAAAATATTGAATTTTCGGGTGTTTTGAGCCTGAATTTGAGATATAAATGGGTACAGAAAATGCATGCACTTATTGACTGTGAGCACCTAAAATATCGATTTTCAGCATTATTTGTGCCTGTATTTTGAAAATACTCTAACACGGAGTAGGCATGTACAGATCGCTTCTGGGACCCCAAAATATCGAATTTTCGGGTGTTTTGTGCCTGAATTTGAGATATAAACGGGTACTGAAGATGCATGAACATATCGACTTTGGACACTTAAAATATTGATTTTTAGCATGTTTTAAGCCTATATTTTGAAAACATTCTAGTACTGTGTAGGCAAGTACAAATCGCTTCTGGGGCCCCAAAATATCGAATTTTCGGTGTGTTTGGAGCCCGAATTTGAGATATAAACAGTTACAGAAGATGTATGCACATTTTGACGTTTGGGCATCTAAGAGATCGATTTTCAGTATGTTTTGGGAATGTATTTTGAAAATACTCTAACACTGAGTAGGTATGTACAGATCGCTTCTGGGACCCCAAATATCGAATTTTCGGGTGTTTTGTGCCTGAATTTGAAATATAAACGGATACTGAAGATGCATGCATATATAGAATTTTGGGCACCTAAAATATCGATTTTGAGCATGTTTTGGGTCTGTATCGTGAAAAAATTCTAACTAGGAGTAGGCATGTACAGATCGCTTCTAGGACCCAAAAATACCGAATTTTCGGGTGTTTTGAGCCTGAATTTGAAATATAAACGGATACTGAAGATGCATGCATATATAGAATTTTGGGCACCTAAAATATCGATTTAGAGCATGTTTTGGGTCTGTATCGTGAACAAATTCTAACTAGGAGTAGGCATGTACAGATCGCTTCTAGGACCCAAAAATACCGAATTTTCGGGTGTTTTGAGCCTGAATTTGAGATATAAACGGGTACAGAAGATGCATGCACATATCGACTTTGGACACTTAAAATATCGATTTTTATCATGTTTTGAGCCTATTTTTTGAAAATATTCTAGCACTGAGTAGGCATGTACAGATCGCTTCTGGGTTCCCAAAATATCGAATTTTCGGGTGTTTCGAGACTGAATTTGAAATATAAAAGGGTACAGAAGATGCATGCACATATCGACTTGTGGGAACCTAAAAGATCGATTTTCTGTATTTTTAAGGCCTTTATTTTGAAAATACTCTAACATGGAGTAGGCATGTACAGATCGCTTCTGGGACCCCAAAATATCGAATTTTCGGGTGTTTTAAGCCTGAATTTGAGATATAAACGGGTACAGAAGATTCATGCACATATCGACTTTTATGCACTTAAAAAATCGATTTCCAGTATGTTTTGGGCCTGTATTTTGAAAATACTCTAACACGGAGTAGGCATGTACAGATCGCTTCTGGGACCTAAAAATTTCGTATTATCGGGTGTTTTGTGCCTCAATTTGAGATATCGAATTAGCTCACTTAAAATATCGATTTTTAGCATGTTTTGGGCCTATATTTTAAAAATATTCTACCACTGAATAGGCATGTACAGATCGTTTCTGGGACCCAAAAATATTGAATTTTCGGGTGTTTTGAGCCTGAATTTGAGATATAAATGGGTACAGAAAATGCATGCACTTATTGACTGTGAGCACCTAAAATATCGATTTTCAGCATTATTTGTGCCTGTATTTTGAAAATACTCTAACACGGAGTAGGCATGTACAGATCGCTTCTGGGACCCCAAAATATCGAATTTTCGGGTGTTTTGTGCCTGAATTTGAGATATAAACGGGTACTGAAGATGCATGAACATATCGACTTTGGACACTTAAAATATCGATTTTTAGCATGTTTTAAGCCTATATTTTGAAAACATTCTAGTACTGTGTAGGCAAGTACAAATCGCTTCTGGGGCCCCAAAATATCGAATTTTCGGTGTGTTTGGAGCCCGAATTTGAGATATAAACAGTTACAGAAGATGTATGCACATTTTGACGTTTGGGCATCTAAAAGATCGATTTTCAGTATGTTTTGGGCCTGTATTTTGAAAATACTCTAACACTGAGTAGGCATATACAGATCGCTTCTGGGACCCCAAATATCGAATTTTCGGGTGTTTTGTGCCTGAATTTGAAATATAAACGGATACTGAAGATGCATGCATATATAGAATTTTGGGCACCTAAAATATCGATTTTGAGCATGTTTTGGGTCTGTATCGTGAAAAAATTCTAAGTAGGAGTAGGCATGTACAGATCGCTTCTAGGACCCAAAAATACCGAATTTTCGGGTGTTTTGAGCCTGAATTTGAGATATAAACGGGTACAGAAGATGCATGCACATATCGACTTTGGACACTTAAAATATCGATTTTTATCATGTTTTGAGCCTATATTTTGAAAACATTCTAGCACTGTGTAGGCATGTACAAATCGCTTCTGGGGCCCCAAAATATCGAATTTTCAGGTGTTTTGTGCCTGAATTTCAGATATCGACTTTGGGCACCTAAAATATCGATTTTTAGCATGTTTAGGGCCTATATTTTGAAAATATTCTAGCACTGAGTAGGCATGTACAGATCGCTTCTGGGACCCCAAAATATCGAATTTTCAGGTGTTTTGTGCCTGAATTTGAGATATAAACGGGTACAAAAGATGCATGCACATATTGACTTTGGGCACCTTAAAGATCGATTTTTTATCATGCTTTGGGCCTGAATTTTGAAAATACTCTAACACAGAGTAGGCATGTTCAGATCGCTTCTTTAACCACAAAATATCGAATTTTCGGGTGTTTTGTGCCTGAATTTCAGATATCGACTTTGGGCACCTAAAATATCGATTTTTAGCATGTTTTGGGCCTATATTTTGAAAATATTCTAACACTGAGTAGGCATGTACAGATTGCTTCTGGGACCCCAAAATATCGAATTTTCGGGAGTTTTAAGCCTGAATTTGAGATATAAACGGGAACTGAAGATGCATGCACATATCGACTTTGGGCACCTAAAAGATCGATTTTTTATCATGTTTTGGGCCTGAATTTTGAAAATACTCTAACACAGAGTAGGCATGTACAGATTGCTTCTTTAACCCCAAAATATCGAATTTTCGGGAGTTTTAAGCCTGAATTTGAGATATAAACGGGAACTGAAGATGCATGCACATATCGACTTTTAGGCACCTAAAATATTGATTTTGAGTATGTTTTGGGTCTGTATCTTGAAAACATTCTAACTAGGAGTAGGCATGTACACATCGCTTCTAGGCCACCAAAATACCGAATTTTCGGATGTTTTAAACCTGAATTATTTGAGACATAAACGGGTACAGAAGATGCATGCACATATTAACTTTGGGCACCTAAAATATCGATTTTCAGCATGTTTTGGGCCTGTATTTTGAAAATACTCTAACACGGAGTAGGCATGTACGGATCGCTTCTGGGACCCCAAAATATCGAATTTTCGGGTGTTTTGTGCCTGAATTTGAAATATCGACTTTGGGCACCTAAAATATCGATTTTTAGCATGTTTAGGGCATTTATTTTGAAAATATTCTAGCACTGAGTAGGCATGTACAGATCGCTTCTGGAACCCCAAAATATCGAATTTTCGGGTGTTTTGTGCCTGAATTTTAGATATAAACGGGTACAGAAAATACATGCACATATTGACTTTGGGCACATAAAAGATCGATTTTTTATCATGTTTTGGGCCTGAATTTTGAAAATACTCTAACACAGAGTAGGCACGTACAGATTGCTTCTTTAACCCCAAAATATCGAATTTTCGGGAGTTTTAAGCCTGAATTTGAGATATAGACGGGAACTGAAGATGCATGCACATATCGACTTTTAGGCACCTAAAATATTGATTTTGAGTATGTTTTGGGTCTGTATCTTGAAAACATTCTAACAAGGAGTAGGCATGTACACATCGCTTCTAGAACCCAAAAATACCGAATTTTCGGATGTTTTAAGCCTGAATTTGAGATATAAACGGGTACAGAAGATGCATTCACATATTGACTTTGGACACCAAAAATATCGATTTTCAGCATGTTTTGGGCCTGCATTTTGAAAATACTCTAACAAGGAGTAGGCATGTACAGATCGCTTCTGGGACCCCAAAATATCGAATTTTCGGGTGTTTTGTGCCTGAATTTGAAATATCGACTTTGGGTACCTAAAATATCGATTTTTAGCATGTTTAGGACCTATATTTTGAAAATATTCTAGCACTGAGTAGGCATGTACAGATCGCTTCTGGGACCCCAAAATATCGAATTTTCGGGTGTTTTGAGCCTGAATTTGAAATATCGACTTTGGGCACCTAAAATATCGATTTTTAGCATGTTTAGGACCTATATTTTGAAAATATTCTAGCACTGAGTAGGCATGTACAGATCGCTTCTGGGACCCCAAAATATCGAATTTTCGGGTGTTTTGAGCCTGAATTTGAGATATAAACGGGAACAGAAGATGCATGCACATATCGACTTTGGACACTTAAAATATCGATGTTTAGCATGTTTTGAGCCTATATTTTGAAAAAAAATCAAGCACTGAGTAGGCATGTACAGATCGCTTCTGGGACCCAAAAATATCGAATTTTCGGGTGTTTTGAGGTTGAATTTGGGATATAAACGGGTGCAGAAGATGCAAACACATATTGACTTTGGGCACCTAAAATATCGATTATCAGCATGTTTTTGGCCTGTATCTGAGTAGGCATGTACAGATCGCTACTGAGACTCAAAAATATCGATTTTTCGGGTGTTTTGAGCCTGAATTTGTGATATAAACGGGTACAGAAGATGCATGCACATATTGAGTTTGGGCACCTAAAAGATCGATTTTCATCATGTTTTGGGCATGAATTTTGAAAATACTCTAACACGGAGTAGGCATGTACAGATCGCTTCTTGGACCCCAAAATAACGAATTTTCGGGTGTTTTAAGCCTGAATTTGAGATATAAACGGGTACTAAAGATGCATGCACATATCGACTTTTAGGCACCTAAAATATCGATTTTGAGTATGTTTTGGGTCTGTATCTTGAAAACATTCTAACTAGGAGTAGGCATGTACACATTGCTTCTAGGCCCCAAAAAGAACGAATTTTCGGGTGTTTTGAGCCTGAATTTGAGATATAAACGGGTACAGAAGATTCATGCACATATCGACTTTGGACACTTAAAATATCGATTTTTAGCATGTTTTGAGCCTATATTTTGAAAACATTCTAGCACTGAGTAGGCATGTACAGATCGCTTCTGAGACCGAAAATAAAGAAATTTCGGGTGTTTTGAGCCTGAATTTGAAATATAAACGGGTACAGAAGATGCATGCACATATCGACTTTTGGTAACCTAAAAGATCGATTTTCTGTATGTTTTGGGCCTGTATTTTGAAAATACTCTAACACGAAGTAGGCTTGTACAGATCGCTTCTGGGACCCCAAAATATCGAATTTTCGGGTGTTTTGTGCCTGAATTTGAAATATCGACTTTGGGCACCTAAAATATCGATTTTTAGCATGATAAGGGCCTATATTTTGAAAATATTCTAGAACTGAGTAGGCATGTACAGATCGCTTCTGGGACCCCAGAATATCGAATTTTCGGGTGTTTTGAGCTTGAATTTGAGATATAAACGGGTACTGAAGATGCATGCACATATCGAATTTTGGGCACCTAAAATATCGATTTTGAGCATGTTTTGGGTCTGTATCTTGAAAACATTCTAACTAGGAGTAGGCATGTACAGATCGCTTCTTGGACCCCAAAATACCGAATTTTCGGATGTTTTGAGCCTGAATTTGAGATATAAACGGGTACAGAAGTTGCATGCACATATTGACTTTGGGCACCTAAAATATCGATTTTCAGCATTTTTTGGGCCTGTATTTTGAAAATACTCTAACACGGAGTACGCATGTACAGATCGCTTCTGGGACCCCAAAATATCGATTTTTCGGGTTTTTTGTGCCTGAATTTGAGATATCGACTTTAAGCACCTAAAATATCGATTTTTAGCATGTTTTGGGCCTATATTTTGAAAATCTTCCAGCACTGAGTAGGCATGTACAGATCGCTTCTGGGACCCCAAAATATCGAATTTCCGGGTGTTTTGAGCCTGAATTTGAGATATAAACGGGTACTGAAGATGCATGCACATATCGAATTTTGAGCACCTAAAATATCGATTTTGAGCATGTTTTGGGTCTGTATCTTGAAAACATTCTAACTAGGATTAGGCATGTACAGATCACTTCTACGACCCAAAAATACCAAATTTTCGGGTGTTTTGAGCCTGAATTTGAGATATAAACGGGTACAGGAGATGCCTGCACATATCGACTTTGGACAATTAAAATATCGATTTTTAGCATGTTTTGTGCCTATATTTTGAAAACATTCTAGCACTGTGTAGGCATGTACAAATCGCTTCTGGGGCCCCAAAATATCGAATTTTCGGTGTGTTTGGAGCCTGAATTTGAGATATAAACGGGTACAGTAGATGCATGCACATATCGACTTTGGGCACCTAAAATATCGATTTTCAGCATTTTTTGGGCCTGTATTTTGAAAATACTCTAACACGGAGTAGGCATGTACATATCGCTTCTGGGACCCCAAAATATCGAATTTTCGGGTGTTTTGTGCCTGAATTTGAGATATCGACTTTGAGCACTTAAATATCGATTTTTAGCATGTTTTGGGCCTATATTTTGAAAATATTCTAGCACTGAGTAGGCATGTACAGATCGCTTCTGGGACCCCAAAATATCGAATTTCCGGGTGTTTTGAGCCTGAATTTGAGATATAAACGGGTACTGAAGATGCATGCACATATCGAATTTTGAGCACCCAAAATATCGATTTTGAGCATGTTTTGTTTCTGTATCTTGAAAACATTCTAACTAGGAGTAGGCATGTACAGATCACTTCTACGACCCAAAAATACCGAATTTTCGGGTGTTTTGAGCCTGAATTTGAGATATAAACGGGTACAGGAGATGCCTGCACATATCGACTTTGGACAATTAAAATATCGATTTTTAGCATGTTTTGTGCCTATATTTTGAAAACATTCTAGCACTGTGTAGGCATGTACAAATCGCTTCTGGGGCCCCAAAATATCGAATTTTCGGTGTGTTTGGAGCCTGAATTTGAGATATAAACGGGTACAGTAGATGCATGCACATATCGACTTTGGACACTTAAAATATCGATTTTTAGCATGTTTTGAGCCTATATTTTGAAAACATTCTAGCACTGAGTAGGCATGTACAGATCGCTTCTGGGACCCAAGAATAGCGAATTTTCGGGTGTTTTGAGCCTGAATTATTTATATATAAACGGGTACAGAAGATGCATGCACATATCGACTTTTGGGAACCTAAAAGATCGATTTTCTGTATGTTTTGTGCCTGTATTTTGAAAATACTCTAACACGGAGTAGGCATGTACAGATCGCTTCTTGGACCCCAAAATATCGAATTTTCGGGTGTTTTAAGCCTGAATTTGAGATATAAACGGGTACTGAAGATGCATGCACATATCGACTTTCAGGCTCCTAAAATATCGATTTTGAGTATGTTTTGGGTCTGTATCTTGAAAACATTCTAACTAGGAGTAGGCATGTACACATCGCTTCAAGAACCCCAAAATAGCGAATTTTCGGGTGTTTTGAGCCTGAATTTGAGATATAAACGGGTACAGAAGATGATGCACATATCGACTTTGGACACTTAAAATATCGATTTCTAGCATGTTTTGAGCCTATATTTTGAAAACATTCTAGCACTGAGTAGGCATGTACAGATCGCTTCTGGGACCCCAAAATAGCGAATTTTTGGGTGTTTTGTGCCTGAATTTGAAATATCGACTTTGGGCACCTAAAATATCGATTTTTAGCATGTTTTGAGCCTATATTTTGAAAAAAAAATCTAGCACTGAGTAGGCATGTACATATCGCTTCTGGGACCCAAAAATATAGAATTTTCGGGTGTTTTGAGGTTGAATTTGGGATATAAACGGGTGCAGAAGATGCATACACATATTGACTTTGGGCACCTAAAATATCGATTTTCAGTATGTTTTGGGCCAGTATCTGAGTAGGCATGTACAGATCGCTACTGGGACCCAAAAATATCGAATTTTCGGGTGTTTTGAGCCTGAATTTGTGATATAAACGGGTACAGAAGATGCATGCACATATTGACTTTTGGCAACTAAAAGATCGATTTTCATCATGTTTTGGGCCTGAATTTTGAAAATACTCTAACAAGGAGTAGGCATGTCCAGATCGCTTCTTGGACCCCAAAATATCGAATTTTCGGGTGTTTTGAGGTTTAATTTGAGATATAAACGGGTACTGAAGATGCATGCACATATCGACTTTTAGGCACTTAAAATATCGATTTTGAGTATGTTTTGGGTCTGTATCTTGAAAACATTCTAACTAGGAGTAGGCATGTACACATCGCTTCTAGGCCCCCAAAATACCGAATTTTCGGATGTTTTGAGCCTGAATTTGAGATATAAAAGGGTACAGAAGATGCATGCACATATTTACTTTGGGCACCTAAAATATCGATTTTCAGCATGTTTTGGGCCTGAATTTTGAAAATACTCTAACACTGAGTAGGCATGTACAGATCGTTTCTGGGACCCCAAATATCGAATTTTTTGGTGTTTTGTGCCTGAATTTGAGATATCGACTTTGGGCACCTAAAATATCGATTTTTAGCATGTTTTGGGCCTATATTTTGAAAATATTCTAGCACTGAGTAGGCATGTACAGATCGCTTTCGGGACCCCAAAATATCGAATTTTCGGGTGTTTTTAGCCTGAATTTGAAATATAACGGGTACTGAAGATGCATGCACATTCGAATTTTGGGCACCTAAAATATCGATTTTGACCATGTTTTGGGTCTGTATCTTGAAAAAATTCTAACTAGGAGTAGGCATGTACAGATCGCTTCTAGGACCCAAAAATACCGAATTTTCGGGTGTGTTGAGACTGAATTTGAGATATAAACGGGTACAGAAGATGCATGCACATATCGACTTTGGACACTTAAAATATCGATTTTTAGCATGTTTTGAGCCTATATTTTGAAAACATTCTAGCACTGTGTAGGCATGTACAAATCGCTTCTGGGGCCCCAAAATATCGAATTTTCAGGTGTTTTGTGCCTGAATTTCAGATATCGACTTTGGGCACCTAAAATATCGATTTTTAGCATGTTTTGGGCCTATATTTTGAAAATATTCTAGCACTGAGTAGGCATGTACAGATCACTTCTGGGACCCCAAAATATCGAATTTTCAGGTGTTTTGTGCCTGAATTTTAGATATCGACTTTGGGCACCTAAAATATCGATTTTTAGCATGTTTTGGGCCTATATTTTGAAAATATTCTAGCACTGAGTAGGCATGTACAGATTGCTTCTGGAACCCCAAAACATCGAATTTTCGGGTGTTTTGAGCCTGAATTTGAGATATAAACGGGTACAGAAAATACATGCACATATTGACTTTGGGCACATAAAAGATCGATTTTTTATCATGTTTTGGGCCTGAATTTTGAAAATACTCTAACACAGAGTAGGCACGTACAGATTGCTTCTTTAACCCCAAAGTATCGAATTTTCGGGAGTTTTAAGCCTGAATTTGAGATATAGACGGGAACTGAAGATGCATGCACATATCGACTTTTAGGCACCTAAAATATTGATTTTGAGTATGTTTTGGGTCTGTATCTTGAAAAAATTCTAACTAGGAGTAGGCATGTACACATCGCTTCAAGAACCCCAAAATAGCGAATTTTCGGGTGTTTTGAGCCTGAATTTGAGATATAAACGGGTACCGAAGATGATGCACATATCGAGTTTGGACACTTAATATATCGATTTCTAGCATGTTTTGAGCCTATATTTTGAAAACATTCTAGCACTGAGTAGGCATGTACAGATCGCTTCTGGGACCCCAAAATAGCGAATTTTCGGGTGTTTTGTGCCTGAATTTGAGATATCGACTTTGAGCACCTAAAATATCGATTTTTAGCATGTTTTGGGCCTATATTTTGAAAATCTTCCAGCACTGAGTAGGCATGTACAGATCGCTTCTTGGACCCCAAAATACCGAATTTTCGGATGTTTTGAGCCTGAATTTGAGATATAAACGGGTACAGAAGTTGCATGCACATATTGACTTTGGGCACCTAAAATATCGATTTTCAGCATTTTTTGGGCCTGTATTTTGAAAATACTCTAACACGGAGTACGCATGTACAGATCGCTTCTGGGACCCCAAAATATCGATTTTTCGGGTGTTTTGTGCCTGAATTTGAGATATCGACTTTAAGCACCTAAAATATCGATTTTTAGCATGTTTTGGGCCTATATTTTGAAAATCTTCCAGCACTGAGTAGGCATGTACAGATCGCTTCTGGGACCCCAAAATATCGAATTTCCGGGTGTTTTGAGCCTGAATTTGAGATATAAACGGGTACTGAAGATGCATGCACATATCGAATTTTGAGCACCTAAAATATCGATTTTGAGCATGTTTTGGGTCTGTATCTTGAAAACATTCTAACTAGGATTAGGCATGTACAGATCACTTCTACGACCCAAAAATACCAAATTTTCGGGTGTTTTGAGCCTGAATTTGAGATATAAACGGGTACAGGAGATGCCTGCACATATCGACTTTGGACAATTAAAATATCGATTTTTAGCATGTTTTGTGCCTATATTTTGAAAACATTCTAGCACTGTGTAGGCATGTACAAATCGCTTCTGGGGCCCCAAAATATCGAATTTTCGGTGTGTTTGGAGCCTGAATTTGAGATATAAACGGGTACAGTAGATGCATGCACATATCGACTTTGGGCACCTAAAATATCGATTTTTAGCATGTTTTGGGCCTATATTTTGAAAATATTCTAGCACTGAGTAGGCATGTACAGATCGCTTCTGGGACCCCAAAATATCGAATTTCCGGGTGTTTTGAGCCTGAATTTGAGATATAAACGGGTACTGAAGATGCATGCACATATCGAATTTTGAGCACCCAAAATATCGATTTTGAGCATGTTTTGTTTCTGTATCTTGAAAACATTCTAACTAGGAGTAGGCATGTACAGATCACTTCTACGACCCAAAAATACCGAATTTTCGGGTGTTTTGAGCCTGAATTTGAGATATAAACGGGTACAGGAGATGCCTGCACATATCGACTTTGGACAATTAAAATATCGATTTTTAGCATGTTTTGTGCCTATATTTTGAAAACATTCTAGCACTGTGTAGGCATGTACAAATCGCTTCTGGGGCCCCAAAATATCGAATTTTCGGTGTGTTTGGAGCCTGAATTTGAGATATAAACGGGTACAGTAGATGCATGCACATATCGACTTTGGACACTTAAAATATCGATTTTTAGCATGTTTTGAGCCTATATTTTGAAAACATTCTAGCACTGAGTAGGCATGTACAGATCGCTTCTGGGACCCAAGAATAGCGAATTTTCGGGTGTTTTGAGCCTGAATTATTTATATATAAACGGGTACAGAAGATGCATGCACATATCGACTTTTGGGAACCTAAAAGATCGATTTTCTGTATGTTTTGTGCCTGTATTTTGAAAATACTCTAACACGGAGTAGGCATGTACAGATCGCTTCTTGGACCCCAAAATATCGAATTTTCGGGTGTTTTAAGCCTGAATTTGAGATATAAACGGGTACTGAAGATGCATGCACATATCGACTTTCAGGCTCCTAAAATATCGATTTTGAGTATGTTTTGGGTCTGTATCTTGAAAACATTCTAACTAGGAGTAGGCATGTACACATCGCTTCAAGAACCCCAAAATAGCGAATTTTCGGGTGTTTTGAGCCTGAATTTGAGATATAAACGGGTACAGAAGATGATGCACATATCGACTTTGGACACTTAAAATATCGATTTCTAGCATGTTTTGAGCCTATATTTTGAAAACATTCTAGCACTGAGTAGGCATGTACAGATCGCTTCTGGGACCCCAAAATAGCGAATTTTTGGGTGTTTTGTGCCTGAATTTGAAATATCGACTTTGGGCACCTAAAATATCGATTTTTAGCATGTTTTGAGCCTATATTTTGAAAAAAAAATCTAGCACTGAGTAGGCATGTACATATCGCTTCTGGGACCCAAAAATATAGAATTTTCGGGTGTTTTGAGGTTGAATTTGGGATATAAACGGGTGCAGAAGATGCATACACATATTGACTTTGGGCACCTAAAATATCGATTTTCAGTATGTTTTGGGCCAGTATCTGAGTAGGCATGTACAGATCGCTACTGGGACCCAAAAATATCGAATTTTCGGGTGTTTTGAGCCTGAATTTGTGATATAAACGGGTACAGAAGATGCATGCACATATTGACTTTTGGCAACTAAAAGATCGATTTTCATCATGTTTTGGGCCTGAATTTTGAAAATACTCTAACAAGGAGTAGGCATGTCCAGATCGCTTCTTGGACCCCAAAATATCGAATTTTCGGGTGTTTTGAGGTTTAATTTGAGATATAAACGGGTACTGAAGATGCATGCACATATCGACTTTTAGGCACTTAAAATATCGATTTTGAGTATGTTTTGGGTCTGTATCTTGAAAACATTCTAACTAGGAGTAGGCATGTACACATCGCTTCTAGGCCCCCAAAATACCGAATTTTCGGATGTTTTGAGCCTGAATTTGAGATATAAAAGGGTACAGAAGATGCATGCACATATTTACTTTGGGCACCTAAAATATCGATTTTCAGCATGTTTTGGGCCTGAATTTTGAAAATACTCTAACACTGAGTAGGCATGTACAGATCGTTTCTGGGACCCCAAATATCGAATTTTTTGGTGTTTTGTGCCTGAATTTGAGATATCGACTTTGGGCACCTAAAATATCGATTTTTAGCATGTTTTGGGCCTATATTTTGAAAATATTCTAGCACTGAGTAGGCATGTACAGATCGCTTTCGGGACCCCAAAATATCGAATTTTCGGGTGTTTTTAGCCTGAATTTGAAATATAACGGGTACTGAAGATGCATGCACATTCGAATTTTGGGCACCTAAAATATCGATTTTGACCATGTTTTGGGTCTGTATCTTGAAAAAATTCTAACTAGGAGTAGGCATGTACAGATCGCTTCTAGGACCCAAAAATACCGAATTTTCGGGTGTGTTGAGACTGAATTTGAGATATAAACGGGTACAGAAGATGCATGCACATATCGACTTTGGACACTTAAAATATCGATTTTTAGCATGTTTTGAGCCTATATTTTGAAAACATTCTAGCACTGTGTAGGCATGTACAAATCGCTTCTGGGGCCCCAAAATATCGAATTTTCAGGTGTTTTGTGCCTGAATTTCAGATATCGACTTTGGGCACCTAAAATATCGATTTTTAGCATGTTTTGGGCCTATATTTTGAAAATATTCTAGCACTGAGTAGGCATGTACAGATCACTTCTGGGACCCCAAAATATCGAATTTTCAGGTGTTTTGTGCCTGAATTTTAGATATCGACTTTGGGCACCTAAAATATCGATTTTTAGCATGTTTTGGGCCTATATTTTGAAAATATTCTAGCACTGAGTAGGCATGTACAGATTGCTTCTGGAACCCCAAAACATCGAATTTTCGGGTGTTTTGAGCCTGAATTTGAGATATAAACGGGTACAGAAAATACATGCACATATTGACTTTGGGCACATAAAAGATCGATTTTTTATCATGTTTTGGGCCTGAATTTTGAAAATACTCTAACACAGAGTAGGCACGTACAGATTGCTTCTTTAACCCCAAAGTATCGAATTTTCGGGAGTTTTAAGCCTGAATTTGAGATATAGACGGGAACTGAAGATGCATGCACATATCGACTTTTAGGCACCTAAAATATTGATTTTGAGTATGTTTTGGGTCTGTATCTTGAAAAAATTCTAACTAGGAGTAGGCATGTACACATCGCTTCAAGAACCCCAAAATAGCGAATTTTCGGGTGTTTTGAGCCTGAATTTGAGATATAAACGGGTACCGAAGATGATGCACATATCGAGTTTGGACACTTAATATATCGATTTCTAGCATGTTTTGAGCCTATATTTTGAAAACATTCTAGCACTGAGTAGGCATGTACAGATCGCTTCTGGGACCCCAAAATAGCGAATTTTCGGGTGTTTTGTGCCTGAATTTGAGATATCGACTTTGAGCACCTAAAATATCGATTTTTAGCATGTTTTGGGCCTATATTTTGAAAATATTCTAGCACTGAGTAGGCATGTACAGATCACTTGTAGGACCCAAAAATACCGAATTTTCGGGTGTTTTGAGCCTGAATTTGAGATATAAACGGGTACAGGAGATGCATGCACATATCGACTTTTGGACACTTAAAATATCGATTTTTAGCATGTTTTGTGCCTATATTTTGAAAACATTCTAGCACTGTGTAGGCATCTACAAATCGCTTCTGGGGCCCCAAAATATTGAATTTTCGGTGTGTTTGGAGCCTGAATTTGAGATATAAACGGGTACTGAAGATGCATGCACATATCGACTTTGGACACTTAAAATATCGATTTTTAGCATGTTTTGCGCCTATATTTTTAAAACATTCTAGCACTGAGTAGGCATGTACAGATCGTTTCTGGGACCCCAAAATAGCGAATTTTCGGGTGTTTTGAGCCTGAATTTTAAATATATAAACGGGTACAGAAGATGCATGCACATATCGACTTTTGGGAACCAAAAAGATCGATTTTCTGTATGTTTTGTGCGTGTATTTTGAAAATACCCTAACACGGAATAGGCATGTACAGATCGCTTCTGGGACCCCAAAATATCGATTTTTCGGGTGTTTTGTGCCTGAATTTGAGATATCGAATTTGGGCACCTAAAATATCGATTTTTAGCATGTTTTGGGCCTATATTTTGAAAATATTCTAGCACTGAGTAGGCATGTACAGATCGCTTCTGGGACCCCAAAATATCGAATTTTCGGGTGTTTTGAGCCTGAATTTGAGATATAAACAGGTACTGAAGATGCATGCACATATCGAATTTTGGGCACCTAAAATATCGATTTTGAGCATGTTTTGGGTCTGTATCTTGAAAACATTCTAACTAGGAGTAGGCATGTATAGATCGCTTCTAGGTCCCCAAAATACCGAATTTTAGGGTGTTTTGAGCCTGAATTTGAGATATAAACGGGTACAGAAGATGCATGCACATATCGACTTTGAACACTTTATATATCGATTTTTAGCATGTTTTGAGCCTATATTTTGAAAAAAAATTCTAGCACTGAGTTGGCATGTACAGATCGCTTCTGGGACACAAAAATATCGAATTTTCGGGTGTTTTGATGTTGAATTTTGGATATAAACGGGTGCAGAAGATGCATACACATATTGACTTTGGGCATATAAAATATCGATTTTCTGCATGTTTTGGGCTTGTATCTGAGTAGGCCTGTACAGATCGCTTCTGGGACCCAAAAATATTGATTTTTCGGGTGTTTTGAGCCTTAATTTGTGATATAAACGGGTACAGAAGATGCATGCACATATTGACTTTAGGCACCTAAAATATCGATTTTCAGCATGTTTTATGCTTGAATTTTTAAAAATACTCTAACATGGAGTAGGCATGTACAGATCGCTTCTGAGACCCAAAAATATTGATTTTTCGGGTGTTTTAAGGCTGAATTTGAGATATAAACGGGTACTGAAGATGCATGCACATATCGACTTTTAGGCACCTAAAATATCGATTTTGAGTATATTTTGGGTCTGTATCTTGAAAACATTCTAACTAGGAGTAGGCATGTACACATCTCTTCTAGGCCCCAAAAATACCGAATTTTCGGATGTTTTGAGCCTGAACTTAAAATATAAACGGGTACAGAAAATGCATGAACATATCTACTTTTAGGAACCTAAAAGATCGATTTTCAGTATGTTTTGTGTCTGTATCTTGAAAACATTCTAACTAGGAGTAGGCATGTACACATCGCTTCTAGGCCCCAAAAATACCGAATTTTCGGATATTTTGAGCCTGAACTTGAGATATAAACGGGTACAGAAGAAGCATGCACATTTTGACTTTGGACACTTAAAATATCGATTTTTGCATGTTTTGAGCCAAAATTTTGAATACATTCTAGCATTGAGTAGGCATGTACAGATCGCTTCAGGAACCCCCAAACATTGAATTTTCGGGTGTTTTGAGCCTGAATTTTAGATATAAACGGGTACAGAAGATGCATGCACATATCGACTTTTGGGAACCTAAAAGATCGATTTTCAGTATGTTTGGGCCTGTATTTTGAAAATACTCTAACACGGAGTAGGCATGTACAGATCGCTTCTGGGACCCCAAAATATCGAATTTTCGGGTGTTTTGTGCCTGAATTTGAGATATCGACTTTGGGCACCAAAAATATCGATTTTTAGCATGTTTTGGGACTATATTTTGAAAATATTCTAGCACTGAGTAGGCATGTACAGATCGCTTCTGGGACCCAAAAATATTGAATTTTCGGGTGTTTTGAGCCTGAATTTGAGATATGAACGGGTACAGAAGATACATGCACATATCGACTTTTGGGAACCTAAAAGATCGATTTTCAGTATGTTTTGGACCTGTATTTTGAAAATACTCTAACACGGAGTAGGCATGTACAGATCGCTTTTTGGACCCCAAAATATCGAATTTTCTGGTATTTTGTGCCTGAATTTGAGATATAAACGGGTACAGAAGATGCATGTACATATCGACTTTTGGGCACCTAAAAGATCGATTTTCAGTATGTTTTGGGCCTGTATTTTGAAAATACTCTAACACGGAGTAGGAATGTACAGATCGCTTTTGGGACCCCAAAATATCGAATTTCGGGTGTTTTGTGCCCGAATTTGAGATATCGAATTTGGGCACATAAAATATGGATTTTTAGCATGTTTTGGGCCTACATTTTGAAAATATTCTAGCACTAAGTAGGCATGTACAGATCGCTTCTGGGATCCCAAAAAATCGAATTTTCGGGTGTTTTGAGCCTGAACTTAAAATATAAACGGGTACAGAAGATGCATGCACATATCGACTTTTGGGCACCTAAAAGACCGATTTTCAGTATGTTTTGGGCCTGTATTTTCAAAATACTCTAACACGGAGTAGGCATGTAAAGATCGCTTCTGTGACCCCAAAATATCGAATTTTCGGGTGTTTTGTGCCTGAATTTGAGATATCGTCTTTGGGCACCTAAAATATCGATTTTTAGCATGTTTTTGGCCTATATTTTGAAAATATTCTAGCACTGAGTAGGCATGTACAGATCGCTTCTGGGACCCCAAAATATTGTATTTTCGGGTGTTTTGAGCCTGAATTTGAGATATGAAAGGGTACTGAAGATGCATGCACACATCGACTTTTGGGAACCTAACAGATCGATTTTGTGTATGTTTTGGGCCTGTATTTTGAAAATATTCTAACACGGAGTAGGCATGTACAGATCGCTTCTGGGACCCCAAAATATCGAATTTTCGGGTGTTTTGTGCCTGAATTTGAGATATCGACTTTGGGCACATAAAATATCGATTTTTAGCATGTTTTTGGCCTATATTTTGAAAATATTCTAGCACTGAGTAGGCATGTACAGATCGCTTCTGGGACCCCAAAATATCGAATTTTCGGGAGTTTTGAGCCTGAATTTGAGATATAAACGGGTACAGAAGATGCATGCACATATCGAAATTTGGGCACCTAAAACATCGATTTTCAGTATATTTTGGGCGTGTAATTTAAAAATACTCTAACACGAGGTAGGCATGTAGAGATCGCTTCTGGGACCCCAAAATATCGAATTTTCGGGGGTTTTGTGCCTGATTTTGAGATATCGATTTTGGGCACCTAAAATATCGATTTTTAGCATGTTTTGGGCTATATTTTGAAAATATTCTAGCACTGAGTAGGCATGTACAGATCGCTTCTGGGACCCCAAAATATCGAATTTTCGGGTGTTTTGAGCCTGAATTTGAGATATAAACGGATACAGATGATGCATGCACATATCGACTTTTGGGCACATTAATTAATTAAAGATCGATTTTCAGTATGTTTTGGGCCTGTATTTTGTAAATACTCTAACACGGAGTAGGCATGTACAGATCGCTTCTGGGACCCCAAAATATTGAATTTTCGGGTGTTTTGTGCCTGAATTTGAGATATCGACTTTTGGGAAGCTAAAAGATCGATTTTCAGCATGTTTTGGGCCTGTATTTTGAAAATACTCTAACACGGAGTAGGCATGTACAGATCGCTTCTGGGACCCCAAAATATCGATTTTTCGGGTGTTTTGTGCCTGAATTTGAGATATCGACTTTGGGCACCTAAAATATCGATTTTTAGCATGTTTTGGGACTATATTTTGAAAATATTCTAGCACTGAGTAGGCATGTACAGATCGCTTCTGGAACCCAAAAATATTGAATTTTCGGGTGTTTTGAGCCTGAATTTGAGATATGAACGGGTACAGAAGATACATGCACATATCGACTTTTGGGAACCTAAAAGATCGATTTTCAGTATGTTTTGGACCTGTATTTTGAAAATACTCTAACACGGAGTAGGCATGTACAGATCGCTTCTTGGACCCCAAAATATCAAATTTTCTGGTGTTTTGTGCCTGAATTTGAGATATAAACGGGTACAGAAGATGCATCCACATATCGACTTTTGGGCACCTAAAAGATCGATTTTCAGTATGTTTTGGGCCTGTATTTTGAAAATACTCTAACACGGAGTAGGCATGTACAGATCGCTTTTGGGACCCCAAAATATCGAATTTCGGGTGTTTTGTGCCTGAATTTGAGATATCGTCTTTGGGCACCTAAAATATCGATTTTTAGCATGTTTT
Source organism: Petrolisthes cinctipes (assembly GCA_033782935.1). Classification (NCBI taxonomy): domain Eukaryota; kingdom Metazoa; phylum Arthropoda; class Malacostraca; order Decapoda; family Porcellanidae; genus Petrolisthes; species Petrolisthes cinctipes. The sequence goes on from JAWQEG010000060.1 coordinate 1,360,202, forward strand.
TGGCCTATATTTTGAAAATATTCTAGCACTGAGTAGGCATGTACAGATCGCTTCTGGGACCCCAAAATATTGTATTTTCGGGTGTTTTGAGCCTGAATTTGAGATATGAACGGGTACTGAAGATGCATGCACATATCGACTTTTGGGCACATTAATTAATTAAAGATCGATTTTCAGTATGTTTTGGGCCTGTATTTTGAAAATACTCTAACACGGAGTAGGCATGTACAGATCGCTTCTGGGACCCCAAAATATTGAATTTTCGGGTGTTTTGTGCCTGAATTTTAGATATCGACTTTTGGGAAGCTAAAAGATCGATTTTCAGCATGTTTTGGGCCTGTATTTAGAAAATACTCTAACACGGAGTAGGCATGTACAGATCGCTTGTGGGACCCCAAAATATCGATTTTTCGGGTGTTTTGTGCCTGAATTTGAGATATCGACTTTGGGCACATAAAATATCGAATTTAGCATGTTTTTGGCCTATATTTTGAAAATATTCTAGCACTGAGTAGGCATGTATAGATCGCTTCTGGGACCCAAAAATATCGAATTTTCGTGTGTTTTGAGGTTGAATTTGGGATATAAACGGGTATAGAAGATGCATACACATATTAACTTTGTGCATCTAAAATATCGATTTTCAGCATGTTTTGGGCTTGTGTCTGAGTAGGCATGTACAGATCGCTTCTGGGACCCCAAAATATCGAATTTTCGGGTGTTTTGTGCCTGAATTTGAGATATCGACTTTGGGCACCTAAAATATCGATTTTTAGCATGTTTTGGGCCTATATTTTGAATATATTTTAGCACTGAGTAGGCATGTACAGATCGCTTCTGGGACGCCTAAATATCGAATTTTCGGGTGTTTTGAGCCGGAATTTGAGATATAAACGAGTACAGAAGATGCATGCACATATTGACTTTGGGCAACTAAAATATCGATTTTCAGCATGTTTTGGGCCTGTATTTTGAAAAGACTCTAACACGGAGTAGGCATGTACCGATTGCTTCTAAGACCCAAAAATATCGGATTTTCAGGTGTATTGAGCCGTAATATGAGATATAAACGGGTCCAGAATATGCTTGCACATATCGACTTTGGACACTTAAAATATCGGTTTGTAGCATGTTTTGAGCCTATATTTTGAAAACATTCTAACACTGAGTAGGCATGTACAGATCGCTTCTGGGACCGAAAAATATAGAATTTTCAGGTGTTTTGAGGTTGAATTTGGGATATAAACGTGTGCAGAAGATGCATACACATATTGACTTAGGGCACCTAAAATATCTATTTTCAGCATGTTTTGGGCGTGTATCTGAGTAGGCATGTACAGATCGCTTCTGGGACACCAAAATATCGAATTTTCGGGTGTTTGGAGCCTGAATTTGAGATATAAACGGGTACAGAACATGCATGCACATATCGACTTTAGGGCACCTAAAAGATCGATTTTCAGTATGTTTTGTGCCTGTATTTTAAAAAATACTCTAACACGGAGTAGGCATGTACAGATCGCTTCTGGGACACCAAAATATCGAATTTTCTGGTGTTTTGAGCCTGAATTTGAGATATAAACGGATACAGATGATGCATGCACATATCGACTTTTGGGCACATTAATTAATTAAAGATCGATTTTCAGTATGTTTTGGGCCTGTATTTTGAAAATACTCTAACACGGAGTAGGCATGTACAGATCGCTTCTGGGACCCCAAAATATTGAATTTTCGGGTGTTTTGTGCCTGAATTTGAAATATCGACTTTTGGGAAGCTAAAAGATCGATTTTCAGCATGTTTTGGGCCTGTATTTTGAAAATACTCTAACACGGAGTAGGCATGTACAGATCGCTTCTGGGACCCCAAAATATCGATTTTTCGGGTGTTTTGTGCCTGAATTTGAGATATCGACTTTGGGCACATAAAATATCGAATTTAGCATGTTTTTGGCCTATATTTTGAAAATATTCTAGCACTGAGTAGGCATGTACAGATCGCTTTTGGGACCCTAAAATATCGAATTTTCGGGTGTTTTGAAGTTGAATTTGGGATATAAATGGGTGCAGAAGATGCATACACATATTGACTTTGGGCATTTAAAATATCGATTTTCAGAATTTTTTGGGCCTGTATCGTAGTAGACAAGTACAGATCGCTTCTGGGACCCCAAAATGCAGAATTTTCGGGTGTTTTGAGGCTGAATTTGACATATAAACAGGTACAGAAGATGAATGCACATATCGACTTTGGACACTTAAAATATCGATTTTTAGCATGTTTACGGCCTATATTTTGAAAACATTCTAACTAGGAGTAGGCATGTACACATCGCTTCTAGGCCCCAAAATGCAGAATTTTCGTGTGTTTTGAGCCTGAATTTGACATATATACAAGTACAGAAGATGCATGCACATATCGACTTTGTACACTTAAAATATCGATTTTTAGCATGTTTACGGCCTATATTTTGAAAACATTCTAGCACTAAGTAGGCATGTACAGATCGCTTCTGGGACCCAAAAATATCGAATTTTCGGGTATTTTGAGCCTGAATTTGTGATATAAACGGGTACAGAAGATTCATGCACATATTGACTTTGGGCACCTAAAATATCGATTTTCATCATGTTTTGGGCCTGTATTTTGAAAATACTCTACAACGGAGTAGACATGTACAGATCGCTTCTGGGACCCCAAAATATCGAATTTTCAGGTGTTTTGAGCCTGAATTTGAGATATAAACGGGTACTGAAGATGCATTCACTTTTCGACTTTTTGACACCTAAAAAATCGATTTTGAGCATGTTTTGGGTCTGTATCTTAAAAACATTTTAACTAGGAGTAGGCATGTACAGATCGCTTCTAGGACCCAAAAATACCGAATTTTCGGGTGTTTTGAGCCTGAATTTAAGATATAAACGCGTACAGAAGATGCATGCACATATCGACTTTGGACACTTAAAATATCGATTTTTAACGTGTTTTGAGTCTATATTTTGAAAATATTCTAGCACTGTGCAGGCATGTACAAATCGCTTCTGGGTCCCCAGAATATCGAATTTTCGGGTGTTTTGGGCCTGAATTTGAGATATCGACTTTGGGCACCTAAAATATCGATTTTGAGCATGTTTTGGGTCTGTATCTTGAAAACATTCTAACTAGGAGTAGGCATGTACTGATCGCTTCTAGGACCCAAAAATACCGAATTTTCGGGTGTTTTGAGCCTGAATTTGAGATATAAACCGGTACAGAAGATGCATGCACATATCGACTTTGGACACTTAAAATATTGGTTTTTAGCATGTTTTGAGCATATATTTTGAAAATATTCTAGCAATGAGTAGGCATGTACAGATCGCTTCTAGGACCCAAAAATATCGAATTTTCGGGTGTTTTGAGCCTGAATTTAAGATGTAAACGGGTACAGAAGATGCATGCACATATCGACTTTGGACACTTAAAATATCGATTCTTAGCATGTTTTGAGCCTATATTTTGAAAACATTCTAGCACTGAGTAGGCATGTATAGATCGCTTCTGGGACCCAAAAATATCGAATTTTCGTGTGTTTTGAGGTTGAATTTGGGATATAAACGGGTGTAGAAGATGCATACACATATTAACTTTGTGCATCTAAAATATCGATTTTCAGCATGTTTTGGGCTTGTGTCTGAGTAGGCATGTACAGATCGCTTCTGGGACCCCAAAATATCGAATTTTCGGGTGTTTTGTGCCTGAATTTGAGATATCGACTTTGGGCACCTAAAATATCGATTTTTAGCATGTTTTGGGCCTATATTTTGAAAATATTCTAGCACTGAGTAGGCATGTACAGATCGCTTCTGGGACCCTAAAATATCGAATTTTCGGGTGTTTTGAGGTTGAATTTGGGATATAAATGGGTGCAGAAGATGCATACACATATTGACTTTGGGCACTTAAAATATCGATTTTCAGAATTTTTTGGGCCTGTATCTTAGTAGACAAGTACAGATCGCTTCTGGGACCCCAAAATGCAGAATTTTCGGGTGTTTTGAGGCTGAATTTGACATATAAACAGGTACAGAAGATGCATGCACATATCGACTTTGGACACTTAAAATATCGATTTTTAGCATGTTTACGGCCTATATTTTGAAAACATTCTAACTAGGAGTAGGCATGTACACATCGCTTCTAGGCCCCAAAATGCAGAATTTTCGGGTGTTTTGAGCCTGAATTTGACATATAAACAGGTACAGAAGATGCATGCACATATCGAATTTGTACACTTAAAATATCGATTTTTAGCATGTTTACGGCCTATATTTTGAAAACATTCTAGCACTAAGTAGGCATGTACAGATCGCTTCTGGGACCCAAAAATATCGAATTTTCGGGTATTTTGAGCCTGAATTTGTGATATAAACGGGTACAGAAGATTCATGCTCATATTGACTTTGGGCACCTAAAATATCGATTTTCAGCATGTTTTGGGCCTGTATTTTGAAAAGACTCTAACACGGAGTAGGCATGTACCGATTGCTTCTAAGACCCAAAAATACCGGATTTTCAGGTGTATTGAGCCGTAATATGAGATATAAACGGGTCCAGAAGATGCTTGCACATATCGACTTTGGACACTTAAAATATCGGTTTGTAGCATGTTTTGAGCCTATATTTTGAAAACATTCTAACACTGAGTAAGCATGTACAGATCGCTTCTGGGACCCAAAAATATAGAATTTTCAGGTGTTTTGAGGTTGAATTTGGGATATAAACGTGTGCAGAAGATGCATACACATATTGACTTAGGGCACCTAAAATATCGATTTTCAGCATGTTTTGGGCGTGTATCTGAGTAGGCATGTACAGATCGCTTCTGGGACACCAAAATATCGAATTTTCGGGTGTTTGGAGCCTGAATTTGAGATATAAACGGGTACGGAACATGCATGCACATATCGACTTTTGGGCACCTAAAAGATCGATTTTCAGTATGTTTTGTGCCTGTATTTTAAAAAATACTCTAACACGGAGTAGGCATGTACAGATCGCTTCTGGGACACCAAAATATCGAATTTTCGGGTGTTTTTTGCCTGAATTTGAGATATCGACTTTGGGCACCTAAAATATCGATTTTTAGCATGTTTTGGGCCTGTATTTTGAAAATACTCTGAAACGGAGTAGGCATGTACAGATCGCTTCTGGGACCCCAAAATATCGAATGTTCAGGTGTTTTGAGCCTGAATTTGAGATATAAACGGGTACTGAAGATGCATGTACATATCGACATTTTGGCACCTAAAATATCGATTTTCAGCATGTTTTGGGCCTGTATCTGAGTAGGCATGATAGATCGCTTCTGGGACCCCAAAATATCGAATTTTCGGGTGTTTGGAGCCTGAATTTGAGATATAAACGGTTACAGAAGATGCATGCACATATCGAGTTTTGGGCACCTAAAAGATCTATTTTTAGTATATTTTTGGCCTGTATTTTGAAAATACTCTAACACGGAGTAGACATGTACAGATCGCTTCTGGGATCCGAAAATACAGAATTTTCGGGTGTTTTGGGCCTGAATTTGAAATATCGACTTTGGGAACCTAAAATATCGATTTTCAGCATGTTTTGGGCTAATATGTTGAAAATATTCAAGCACTGAATAGGCATGAACAGATCTCTTCTTGGACCCCAAAATATCGAATTTTCGGATGTTTTGAGCCTGAATTTGAGATATAAACGGGTACTGAAGATGGATGCACATATCGACTTTTGGGCACCTAAAATATCGATTTTGAGCATGTTTTTTGGGTCTGTATCTTGAAAACATTCTAACTAGGAGTAGGCATGTACAGATCTCTTCTTGGACCCAAAAATACAGAATTTTCGGGTGTTTTGAGTCTGAAATTGAGATATAAACGGGTACAGAAGATGCATGCACATATTGACTTTGGACACCTAAAATATCAATTTTTAGCATGTTTTCAGCCTATATTTTGAAAACATTCTAGCACTGAGTGTACATATCGTTTCTGGGACCCAAAAATATCGATCTTTCGGGTGTTTTGAGGTTGAATTAGGGATATAAACGGGTGCAAAAGATGCATACACATATTGACTTTGGGTACCTAAAATATCGGTTTTCAGCATGTTTTTATCATGTATCTGAGTAGGCATGTACAGATCTCTTCTTGGACCCAAAAATACCGAATTTTCTGGTGTTTTGAGCCTGAATTTGAGATATAAACGGGTACAGAAGATGCATGCACATATCGACTTAGGACACTTAAAATATCGGTTTTTAGCATGTTTTTGGCCTAAGTTTTGAAAACATTCTAGCACTGAGTAGGCATGTACAGATCGCTTCAGGGACCCAAAAATATCGAATTTTCGGGTGTTTTAAGGTTGAATTTGGGATTTAACCGGATGCAGAAGATGCATACACATATTGACTTTGGGCACATAAAATATCGATTTTCAGCATGTTTTGGGCATGTGTCTGAGTAGGCATGTACAGATCCCTTCTAGGACCCCAAAATATCGAATTTTTGGGTGTTTCAAGCCTGAATTTGAGATATAAAAGGGTACAGAAGATGCATGCACATATCGACTTTTGGGAACCTTAAAGATCGATTTTTAGTATGTTTTTAGCCTGTATTTTGAAAGTACTCGAACACGGAGTAGGCTTGTACAGATCGCTTCTCGTACCACAAAATATCGAATTTTCGGGTGTTTTGTGCCTGAATTTCAGATATAAACGGGTACTGAAGATGCATGCACATATCAACTTTTGGGCACCTAAAATATCGATTTTTAGCATGTTTTGGGTCTGAATCTTGAAAACATTCTAAATAGGAGTAGGCATGTACAAATCGCTTCTGGTACCCCAAAATATTAAATTTTCGGGTGTTTTGTGCCTGAATTTGAGATATAAACGGGTACAGAAGATGCATGCTCATATCGAGTTTGGACACTTTGAATATAAAATTTTAGCATGTTTTGAGCCTATATTTTGAAAACATTCTAGCACTAAGTGTAGAAATCGCTTCTAGGACCCAAAAATATCGAATTTTCGGGTGTTTTGAGGTTGAATTTGGGATATAAATGGGTGCAGAAGATGCATACACATATTGACTTTGGGCACCTAAAATATCGATTTTCAGCATGTTTTGGGCCTGTGTCTGAGTAGGCATGTACAGATCGCTTCTGGGACCAAAGAATATCGAATTTTCGGGTGTTTTGTGCCTGAATTTGAATAATCGACTATGGGCACCTAAAATATAGATTTTTAGCATGTTTTGGGCCTATATTTTTAAAATATTCTAGCACTGAGTAGGCATGTACAGATCGCTTCTGGGACCCCAAAATATAGAATTTTCGGGTGTTTTAACCCTGAATTTAAGATAAAAACGGGTACTGAAGATGCATGCACATATCGACTATGGGCACCTAAAATATCGATTTTGAGCATGTTTTGGGTCTGTATCTTGAAAACATTCTAACTAGGAGTAGGCATGTACAGATCGCTTCTAGGACCCAAAAATACCGAATTTTCGGGTAGTTTGAGCCTGAATTTGAGATATAAACGGGTACAGAAGATGCATGCACAAATTGACTTTGGCACCTAAAATATCGATTTTCATCATGTTTTGGGCTTGTATTTTAAAAATACTCTAAAACGGAGTAGGCATGTACAGATCGCTTCTGGGACCCCAAAATATCGAATTTTCAGGTGTTTGGAGCCTGAATTTGAGATATAAACGGGTACTGAAAATGCATGCACATATCGACTTTTTGGCACCTAAAATATCGATTTTTAAAATGTTTTGGGTCTACATCTTGAAAATATTCTAGCAATGAGTAGGCATGTACAGATCGCTTCTAGGACTCAAAAATATCGAATTTTCGGGTGTTTTGAGCCTGAATTTGAGATGTAAACGGGTACAGAAGATGCATGCACATATCGACTTTGGACACTTATAATATCGATTTTTAGCATGTATTAAGCCTATATTTTGAAAACATTCTAGCACTGAGTAGGCATGTATAGATCGCTTCTGGGACCCCAAAATATCGAATTTTCGGGTGTTTGGAGCCTGAATTCGAGATATAAACGGTTACAGAAGATGCATGCACATATCGAGTTTTGGGCACCTAAAAGATCTATTTTTAGTATATTTTTGGCCTGTATTTTGAAAATACTCTAACACGGAGTAGGAAGGTACAGATCGCTTCTGGGACCCCAAAATACAGAGTTTTCGGGTGTTTTGGGCCTGAATTTGAGATATCGACTTTGGGCACCTAAAATATCGATTTTCAGCATGTTTTGGGCCTATATGTTGAAAATATTCAAGCACTGAATAGGCATGTAAAGATCTCTTCTTGGACCCAAAAAATATCGAATTTTCGGATGTTTTGAGCCTGAATTTAAGATATAAACGGGTACTGAAGATGGATGCACATATCGACTTTTGGGCACCTAAAATATCGATTTTGAGCATGTTTTTTGGCTGAATCTTGAAAACATTCCTACTTGGAGTAGGCATTTACAGATCTCTTCTTGGACCCAAAAATACAGAATTTTCGGGTGTTTTGAGCCTGAATTTGAGATATAAACGAGTACAGAAGATGCATGCACATATCGACTTTGGACACCTAAAATATCAATTTTTAGCATGTTTTGAGCCTATATTTTGAAAACTTTCTAGCACTGATTGTACATATCGTTTCTGGGACCCAAAAATATCGATCTTTCGGGTGTTTTGAGGTTGAATTAGGGATATAAACGGGTGCAAAAGATGCATACACATATTGAATTTCGGCACCTAAAATATCGGTTTTCAGCATGTTTTTTTCATGTATCTGAGTAGGCATGTACAGATCGCTTCTGGGACCCCAAAATATCGAATTTTCGGGTGCTTGGAGCCTGAATTTGTGATATAAACGGGTGCAGATAATGTATGCACATATCGACTTTTGGGCACCTAAAAGACCGATTTTCAGTATGTTTTGGGCCTGTATTTTGAAAAAACTCTAACACGCAGTAGGCATGTACAGATCGCTTCTGGGATCCCAAAATATCGAATTTTTGGGTGTTTTGGGCCTGAATTTGAGATATCGACTTTGGGCACCTAAAATATCGATTTTTAGCATGTTTTTGTGCCTATATTTTGAAAATATTCTAGCACTGAATAGGCATGTACAGATCGCTTTTGGGACCCTAATATATCGAATTTTCGGGTGTTTTGAGCCTGAATTTAAGATATAAACGGGTACTGAAGATGGATGCACATATCGACTTTTGGGCACCAAAAATATCGATTTTGAGCATGTTTTTTGGCTGAATCTTGAAAACATTCTTACACGGAGTAGGCATGTACAGATCTCTTCTTGGACCCAAAAATACAGAATTTTCGGGTGTTTTGAGCCTGAATTTGAGATATAAACGAGTACAGAAGATGCATGCACATATCGACTTTGGACACCTAAAATATCATTTTTTAGCATGTTTTGAGCCTATATTTTGAAAACTTTCTAGCACTGAGTGTACATATCGTTTCTGGGACCCAAAAAAATCGATCTTTCGGGTGTTTTGAGGTTGAATTAGGGATATAAACGGGTGCAAAAGATACATACACATATTGAATTTCGGCACCTAAAATATCGGTTTTCAGCATGTTTTTATCATGTATCTGAGTAGGCATGTACAGATCGCTTCTGGGACCCCAAAATATCGAATTTTCGGGTGCTTGGAGCCTGAATTTGTGATTTAAACGGGTGCAGAAGATGTATGCACATATCGACTTTTGGGCACCTAAAAGACCGATTTTCAGTATGTTTTGGGCCTGTATTTTGAAAATACTCTAACACGCAGTAGGCATGTACAGATCGCTTCTGGGATCCCAAAATATCGAATTTTTGGGTGTTTTGGGCCTGAATTTGAGATATCGACTTTGGGCACCTAAAATATCGATTTTTAGCATGTTTTTGTGCCTATATTTTGAAAATATTCTAGCACTGAATAGGCATGTACAGATCGCTTCTGGGACCCTAATATATCGAATTTTCGGGTGTTTTGAGCCTGAATTTGAGATATAAACGGGTACAGAAGATGCATGCACATATTGACTTTGGGCACTTAAAATATCGATTTTCAGCATGTTTTGAGCCTATATTTTGAAAACATTCTAGCACGGAGTGTAGAAATTGCTTCTAGGACCCAAAAATATCGAATTTTCGGGTGTTTTGAGGTTGAATTTGGGATATAAACGGGTGCAGAAGATGCATACACATATTGACTTTGGGCACCTAAAATATCGATTTTCAGCATGTTTTGGGCCTGGATCTGAGTAGGCTTGTACACATCGCTTCTGGGATACCAAAATAACGAAATTTCGGGTGTTATGGGCCTGAATTTGAGATATCGACTTTCGGCACATAAAATATAGATTTTAGCATGTTTTGGGCCTATATTTCGAAAATATTCTAGCACAAAATAGGCATGTACAGATCGCTTCTGGGACCCTAATATATCGAATTTTCGGGGGTTTTGAGCCTGAATTTGAGATATAAACGGGAACAGAAGATGCATGCACATATCGACTTTGGACACTTAAAATATCGATTTTGAGCATGTTTGGGTCTGTGTGTTGAAAACATTCTAACTTGGAGTAGGCATGTACAGATCTCTTCTAGGACCCATAAATACAGAATTTTCGGGTGTCTTGAGCCTGAATTTGAGATATAAACGGGTACAGAAGATGCATGCACATATCGACTTTGGACACTTAAAATATCGATTTTTAGCATGTTTTGAGCCTATATTTTGAAAACATTCTAGCACTGAGTAGGCATGTACAGATCGCTTCTGGGACCCAAAAATATCGAATTTTCGGGTGTTTTGAGCCTGAATTTGATATATAAACGGGTACAGAATATGCTTGCACATATCGACTTTTTGCACCTAAAATATCGATTGTCAGCATATTTTGGGTATATATCTTAAAAACATTCTAGAATTGAGTAGGCATGTACAGATCGCTTCTGGGACCGGAAAATATCGAATTTTCGGGTGTTTTGAGCCATAATATTGGTTATAAACGGGTACAGAAGATGCATACACAAATTGACTTTTTGCACCTAAAATATCGATTTTCAGCATGTTTTAAGACTGTATCTTAAAAATACTCTAACACGGAGCAGGCATGTACAGATCGCTTCTGGGACCCAAAAATATCGAAATTTCGGGTTTTTTTAGATTGAATTTGTGATATAAACGGGTACAGAAGATGCATGCACATATCGACTTTGGGCACCTAAATTATCGATTTTGAGCATGTTTTGGGCCTAAAATATGAAAATATTCTAGCACTGACTAGGCATGTACAGATCGCTTCTGAGACCCAAAAATATCGAATTTTCGTGTGTTTTGAGCCTGAATTTGAAATATAAACGGGTACAGAAGATGCATGCACATATCGACTTTTTGCACCTAAAATATCGATTTTTCAGCATGTTTTGGGTCTGTATCTTTAAAATATTCTAGCACTGAGTAGGCATGTACAGATTGCTTCTGGGACCCAAAAATTTCGAATACTCGGGTGTTTTGAGCCAGAATTTGAGATATAAACGGGTACAGAAGATGCATACACATATTGACTTTGGGCACCTAAAATATAGATTTTTAGCATGTTTTGAGCTTATATTCCAAAAATATTTTAGCACTTAGCAGACAGGTACAGATCGCCTTTTGGACCAAAAAACATTGAATTTTCAGGTGTTTTTGAGCCTGAATTTGAGATATAAACGGGTAAAGAAGATGCATGCACATATCGACTTTGGGCACCTAAAATATCGATTTTTAAGCATGTTTTGGGCCTATATTTTGAAAATATTCTAGCACTGATTAGGCATGTACAGATCGCTTGTGAGACCCAGAATTATCGAATTTTCGGGTGTTTTGATCCTGAATTTGGGATATAAACGGGTATATAAGATGCATGCACATATCGACTTCGAGCACCTAAAATATCGATTTTTAGCAAGTTTTTGGCCTATATTTTGAAAATATTCTAGCACTGAGTAGGCATGTACAGATCGTTTCTTCGAATAAAAAATATCGAATTTTTGGGTTTTTTGAGCCTGAATTTGAGATATAAACGGGTACAGAATATACTTGCACATATCGACTTTTTGCACATAAAATATCGATTTTCAGCATGTTTTGGGCCTGTAATTTGAAAATACTCGAACACGAAGTAGGCAGGTACAGATCGCTTCTTGGACCAAAAAATATCGAATTTTTGGGTGTTTTAAGCCTGAATTTGAGATATAAACTGGTACAGATGATACATACACATATTGAGTTTGGGCACCTAAAATATCGATTTTCAGCATGTTTTTGTCCTGTATCTTGAAAATACTCTAACACAGAGTAGGCATGTACAGATCGCTTATGGGACCCAAAAATATCGAATTTTCGGATGTTTTGAGCCAGAATTTGAGATATAAACGGGTACAGAAGATGAATACACATATTGACTTTGGGCACCTTAAATATCGATTTTTTTCATGTTTTGAGCTTATATTCTGAAAATATTTTAGCACTGAGTAGGCAGGTACAGATCGCCTCTTGGACCAAAAAATATTAAATTTTCGGTTGTTTTGAACCTGAATTTGAGATATAAACGGGTACAGATGATGAATACACATATTGACTTTGGGCACCTAAAATATCGATTTTCAGCATGTTTTGAGCCTGTATTTTGAAAGTACTCGAACACGGAGTAGGCATGTACAGATCGCTTCTCGGACCCCAAAATATCGAATTTTCGGGTGTTTTGTGCCTGAATTTGAGATATAAACGGGTACTGAAGATTAATGCACATATCTTCTTTTGGGCACCTAAAATATCGATTTTTAGCATGTTTTGGGTCTGAATCTTGAAAACTTTCTAACTAGGAGTAGGCATGTACAGATTGCTTCTGGTACCCCAAAATATTAAATTTTCGGGTGTTTTGTGCCTGAATTTGAGATATAAACGGGTACGGAAGATGCACGCACATATCGACTTTGGACACTTTAAATATCAAATTTTAGCATGTTTTGAGCCTATATTTTGAAAATATTCTAGCACTGAGTAGGCATGAACAGATCGTTTCTTCGAACAAAAAATATCGATTTTTGGGTTTTTTGAGCCTGAATTTGAGATATAAACGGGTACAGAATATGCATGCACATATCGACTTTTTGCACATAAAATATCGATTTTCAGCATGTTATGGGCCTGTAATTTGAAAATACTCGAACACGAAGTAGACATGTACAGATCGCTTCTGGTACCCAAAAATATCGAATTTTCAGGTGTTTTGAGCCTGAATTTGAGATATAAACGGGTACAGAATATGCATGCACATATTGACTTTTTGCACTTAAAATACCGATTTTCAGTATGTTTTGGGTCTGTATCATGAAAACATTCTAGCATTGAGTAGGCATGTACAGATCGCTTCTGGGACCCAAAAATATCTAATTTTCGGGTGTTTTGTGCCTGAATTTGAGATATAAACGGGTACGGAAGATGCACGCACATATCGACTTTGGACACTTTAAAAATCAAATTTTAGCATGTTTTGAGCCTATATTTTGAAAACATTCTAGCACTGAGTGTAGAAATCGCTTCTAGGACCCAAAAATATCGAATTTTCGGGTGTTTTGAGGTTGAATTTGGGATATAAACGGGTGCAGAAGATGCATACCCATATTGACTTTGGGCACCTAAAATATCGATTTTCAGCATGTTTTGGGCCTGTATCTGAGTAGGCTTGTACACATCGCTTCTGGGATCCCAAAATATAGAAATTTCGGGTGTTTTGGGCCTGAATTTGAGATATCGACTTTGGGAACCTATAATATCGATTTTAAGCATGTTTTGGGTCTGTATCTTGAAAACATTCTAACTAGGAGTAGGCATGTACAGATCGCTTCTAGGACCCAAAAATACAGAATTTTCAGGTGTTTTGAGCCTGAATTTAAGATATATACGGGTACAGAAGATGCATGCACATATCGACTTTGGACACTTAAAATATCAATTTTCAGCATGTTTTGGGCCTGTATCTGAGTAGGCTTGTACACATCGCTTCTGGGATCCCAAAATATCGAAATTTCGGGTGTTTTGGGCCTGAATTTGAGTTATCAACTTTGGGCACCTAAAATATCGATTTTTAGCATGTTTTGGGCCTTTATTTTGAAAACATTCTAGCACTGAATAGGCATGTACAGATCGCTTCTGGGACCCAAAAATATCTAATTTTCGGGTGTTTTGAGCCAGAATTTGAGATATAAACGGGTACAGAAGATACATACACATATTGACTTTGGGCACCTAAAATATCGATTTTTAGCATGTTTTAAACTTATATTCTGAAAATATTTTAGCACTGAGTCGGCAGGTACAGATCGCTTCTTGGGCCAAAAAATATCGAATTTTCGGGTGTTTTAAGCCTGAATTTGAGATATAAACGGGTACAGATGATACATACACATATTGAGTTTGGGCACCTAAAATATCGATTTTCAGCATGTTTTGGGCCTGTATCTTGAAAATACTCAAACACAGAGTAGGCATGTACAGATCGCTTCTGGGACCCAAAAATATCGAATTTTCGGGTGTTTTGAGCCAGAATTTGAGATATAAACGGGTACAGAAGATGCATACACATATTGAGTTTGGGCACCTTAAATATCGATTTTTTGCATGTTTTGAGCTTATATTCTGAAAATATTTTAGCACTGAGTAGGCAGGTACAGATCGCCTCTTGGACCAAAAAATATTGAATTTTCGGTTGTTTTGAACCTGAATTTGAGATATAAACGGGTACAGATGATGAATACACATATTGACTTTGGGCACCTAAAATATCGATTTTCAGCATGTTTTGGGCCTGTATCTTGAAAATACTCAAACACGGAGTAGGCATGTACAGATCGCTTCTCGGACCCCAAAATATCAAATTTTCGGGTGTTTTGTGCCTGAATTTGAGATATAAACGGGTATTGAAGATGCATGCACATATCTACTTTTGGGCACCTAAAATATCGATTTAGAGCATGTTTTGTGTCTGAATCTTGAAAACTTTCTAACTAAGAGTAGGCATGTACAGATCGCTTCTGGTACCCCAAAATATTAAATTTTCGGGTGTTTTTTGCCTGAATTTGAGATAACGACTTTGGGCACCTATAATATCGATTTTAAGCATGTTTTATGTCTGTATCTTGAAAACATTCTAACTAGGAGTAGGCATGTACAGATCGCTTCTAGGACCCAAAAATACAGAATTTTCAGGTGTTTTGAGCCTGAATTTAAGATATATACGGGTACAGAAGATGCATGCACATATCGACTTTGGACACTTAAAATATCGATTTTCAGCATGTTTTGGGCCTGTATCTGAGTAGGCTTGTACACATCGCTTCTGGGATCCCAAAATATCGAAATTTCGGGTGTTTTGGGCCTGAATTTGAGTTATCGACTTTGGGCACCTAAAATATCGATTTTTAGCATGTTTTGGGCCTATATCTCGAAAATATTCTAGCACTGAATAGGCATGTACAGATCGCTTCTGGGACCCTAATATATCGAATTTTCGGGGGTTTTGAGCCTGAATTTGAGATATAAACGGGAACAGAAAATGCATGCACATATTTACTTTGGGCACTTAAAATATCGATTTTGAGCATGTTTGGGTCTGTGTCTTGAAAACATTCTAACTTGGAGTAGGCATGTACAGATCTCTTCTAGGACCCAGAAATACAGAATTTTCGGGTTTCTTGAGCCTGAATTTGAGATATAAACGGGTACATAAGATGCATGCACATATCGACTTTGGACACTTAAAATATCGATTTTTAGCATGTTTTGAGCCTTTATTTTGAAAACATTCTAGCACTGAATAGGCATGTACAGATCGCTTCTGGGACCCAAAAATATCGAAATTTCGGGTGTTTTGAGCCTGAATTTGAGATATAAACGTTTACAGATGATGCATGCACATATCGACTTTGGGCACCTAAAATATCGATTTTTAAGCATGTTTTGGGCCTTTATTTTGAAAATATTCTAGCACTGATTAGGCATGTACAGATCGCTTCTGAGACCCAAAAATATCGAATTTTTCGGGTGTTTTGAGCCTGAATTTGGGATATAAACGGTTATATAAGATGCATGCACATATCGACTTTGGGCACCTAAAATATCGATTTTTAGCAAGTTTTTGGCCTATATTTTGAAAATACTCGAACACGAAGTAGGCATGTACAGATCGCTTCTGGTACCAAAAAATATCGAATTTTCGGGTGTTTTCAGCCTGAATTTGAGATATAAACGGGTACAGAATATGCATGCACATATTGACTTTTTGCACCTAAAATACCGAATTTCAGTATGTTTTGGGTCTGTATCATGAAAACATTCTAGCATTGAGTAGGCATGTAGAGATCGCTTCTGGGACCCAAAAATATCTAATTTTCGTGTGTTTTGAGCCTGAATTTGGGATATAAACGGGTACATAAGATGCATGCACATATCGTCTTTGGGCACCTAAAATATCGATTTTTAGCATGTTTTTAGCGTATATTTTGAAAATATTCTAGCGCTGAGTAGGCATGTACAGATCACTTCTTGGATCAAAAAATATCGAATTTTTGGTTTTTTTGAGCCTGAATTTGAGATATAAACGGGTACAGAATATGCATGCACATATCGACTTTGGGCACCTAAAATATCGATTTTGAGCTTGTTTTGGGCCTGTAATTTGAAAATACTCGAACACGAAGTAGGCATGTACAATTTGCTTCTGGTACCAAAAAATATCGAATTTTCGGGTGTTTTGAGCCAAAATTTGAGATATAAACGGGTACAGAAGATGCATACACATATTGACTTAGTGCACCTAAAATATCGATTTTTTGCATGTTTTAAGCTTATATTCTGAAAATATTTTAGCACTGATTAGGCATGTACAGGTCGCTTCTGAGACCCAAAAATATCGAATTTTTGGGTGTTTTGAGCCTGAATTTGGGCTATAAACGGGTACATAAGATGCATGCACATATCGACTTTGGGCACCTAAAATATCGATTTTTAGCATGTTTTGGGCCTATATTTTGAAAATATTCTAGCACTGATTAGGCAAGTACAGATCGCTTCTGAGACCCAAAAATATCGAATTTTTGGGTGTTTTCAGCCTGAAATTGAGATATAAACGGGTACAGAATATGCATGCACATATTGACTTTTTGCACTTAAAATACCGATTTTCAGTATGTTTTGGGTATGTATCATGAAAACATTCTAGCATTGAGTAGGCATGTAGAGATCGCTTCTGGGACCCAAAAATATCGAATTTTCGGGTGTTTTGAGCCAGAATTTGATATATAAACGGGTACAGAATATGCATGCACATATTGACTTTTTGCACCTAAAATACCGATTTTCAGTATGTTTTGGGTCTGTATCATGAAAACATTCTAGCATTGAGTAGGCATGTAGAGATCGCTTCTGGGACCCAAAAATATCTAATTTTCGGGTGTTTTGAGCCTGAATTTGAGATATAAACGGGTACAGAAGATGCATACACATATTGACTTTGGGCACCTAAAATATCGATTTTTAGCATGTTTTGGGCTTATATTTTGAAAATATTTTAGCACTGAGTAGGCAGGTACAGATCGCTTCTTAGACCAAAAAATATCGAATTTTCGGGTGTTTTAAGCTTGAATTTGAGATATAAATGGGTTCAGATGATGCATACACATATTGAGTTTGGGCACATAAAATATCGATTTTCAGCATGTTTTGGGCCTGTGTCTTGAAAATACTCTAACACAGAGTAGGCATGTACAGATCGCTTCTGGGACCCAAAAATATCGAATTTTCGGGTGTTTTGAGCCTAAATTTGAGATATAAACGGGTACAGAAGATGCATGCACATATCGACTTTGGGCACCTAAAATATCGATTTTTTGCATGTTTTAAGCTTATATTCTGAAAATATTTTAGCACTGAGTAGGCAGGTACAGATCGCCTCTTGGACCAAAAAATATTGAATTTTCGGTTGTTTCGAACCTGAATTTGAGATATAAACGGGTACAGATGATGCATACACATATTGACTTTGGGCACCTAAAATATCGATTTTCAGCATGTTTTGGGCCTGTATCTTAAAAATACTCTAACACGGAGTAGGCATGTACAGATTGCTTCTGGGACCCAAAAATATCGAATTTTCGGGTGTTTTGAGCCTGAATTTGAGATATAAACGGGTACAGAATATGCATGCACATTTCGACTTTGGGCACCTTAAATATCGATTTTTTGCATGTTTTGAGCTTATATTCTGAAAATATTTTAGCACTGAGTAGGCAGGTACAGATCGCCTCTTGGACCAAAAAATATTGAATTTTCGGTTGTTTTGAACCTGAATTTGAGATATAAACGGGTACAGATGATGAATACACATATTGACTTTGGGCACCTAAAATATCGATTTTCAGCATGTTTTGGGCCTGTATCTTGAAAATACTCAAACACGGAGTAGGCATGTACAGATCGCTTCTCGGACCCCAAAATATCAAATTTTCGGGTGTTTTGTGCCTGAATTTGAGATATAAACGGGTATTGAAGATGCATGCACATATCTACTTTTGGGCACCTAAAATATCGATTTAGAGCATGTTTTGTGTCTGAATCTTGAAAACTTTCTAACTAAGAGTAGGCATGTACAGATCGCTTCTGGTACCCCAAAATATTAAATTTTCGGGTGTTTTTTGCCTGAATTTGAGATAACGACTTTGGGCACCTATAATATCGATTTTAAGCATGTTTTATGTCTGTATCTTGAAAACATTCTAACTAGGAGTAGGCATGTACAGATCGCTTCTAGGACCCAAAAATACAGAATTTTCAGGTGTTTTGAGCCTGAATTTAAGATATATACGGGTACAGAAGATGCATGCACATATCGACTTTGGACACTTAAAATATCGATTTTCAGCATGTTTTGGGCCTGTATCTGAGTAGGCTTGTACACATCGCTTCTGGGATCCCAAAATATCGAAATTTCGGGTGTTTTGGGCCTGAATTTGAGTTATCGACTTTGGGCACCTAAAATATCGATTTTTAGCATGTTTTGGGCCTATATCTCGAAAATATTCTAGCACTGAATAGGCATGTACAGATCGCTTCTGGGACCCTAATATATCGAATTTTCGGGGGTTTTGAGCCTGAATTTGAGATATAAACGGGAACAGAAAATGCATGCACATATTTACTTTGGGCACTTAAAATATCGATTTTGAGCATGTTTGGGACTGTGTCTTGAAAACATTCTAACTTGGAGTAGGCATGTACAGATCTCTTCTAGGACCCAGAAATACAGAATTTTCGGGTTTCTTGAGCCTGAATTTGAGATATAAACGGGTACATAAGATGCATGCACATATCGACTTTGGACACTTAAAATATCGATTTTTAGCATGTTTTGAGCCTTTATTTTGAAAACATTCTAGCACTGAATAGGCATGTACAGATCGCTTCTGGGACCCAAAAATATCGAAATTTCGGGTGTTTTGAGCCTGAATTTGAGATATAAACGTTTACAGATGATGCATGCACATATCGACTTTGGGCACCTAAAATATCGATTTTTAAGCATGTTTTGGGCCTTTATTTTGAAAATATTCTAGCACTGATTAGGCATGTACAGATCGCTTCTGAGACCCAAAAATATCGAATTTTTCGGGTGTTTTGAGCCTGAATTTGGGATATAAACGGTTATATAAGATGCATGCACATATCGACTTTGGGCACCTAAAATATCGATTTTTAGCAAGTTTTTGGCCTATATTTTGAAAATACTCGAACACGAAGTAGGCATGTACAGATCGCTTCTGGTACCAAAAAATATCGAATTTTCGGGTGTTTTCAGCCTGAATTTGAGATATAAACGGGTACAGAATATGCATGCACATATTGACTTTTTGCACCTAAAATACCGAATTTCAGTATGTTTTGGGTCTGTATCATGAAAACATTCTAGCATTGAGTAGGCATGTAGAGATCGCTTCTGGGACCCAAAAATATCTAATTTTCGTGTGTTTTGAGCCTGAATTTGGGATATAAACGGGTACATAAGATGCATGCACATATCGTCTTTGGGCACCTAAAATATCGATTTTTAGCATGTTTTTAGCGTATATTTTGAAAATATTCTAGCGCTGAGAAGGCATGTACAGATCACTTCTTGGATCAAAAAATATCGAATTTTTGGTTTTTTTGAGCCTGAAATTGAGATATAAACGGGTACAGAATATGCATGCACATATCGACTTTGGGCACCTAAAATATCGATTTTGAGCTTGTTTTGGGCCTGTAATTTGAAAATACTCGAACACGAAGTAGGCATGTACAATTTGCTTCTGGTACCAAAAAATATCGAATTTTCGGGTGTTTTGAGCCAAAATTTGAGATATAAACGGGTACAGAAGATGCATACACATATTGACTTAGTGCACCTAAAATATCGATTTTTTGCATGTTTTAAGCTTATATTCTGAAAATATTTTAGCACTGATTAGGCATGTACAGGTCGCTTCTGAGACCCAAAAATATCGAATTTTTGGGTGTTTTGAGCCTGAATTTGGGCTATAAACGGGTACATAAGATGCATGCACATATCGACTTTGGGCACCTAAAATATCGATTTTTAGCATGTTTTGGGCCTATATTTTGAAAATATTCTAGCACTGATTAGGCAAGTACAGATCGCTTCTGAGACCCAAAAATATCGAATTTTTGGGTGTTTTCAGCCTGAAATTGAGATATAAACGGGTACAGAATATGCATGCACATATTGACTTTTTGCACTTAAAATACCGATTTTCAGTATGTTTTGGGTATGTATCATGAAAACATTCTAGCATTGAGTAGGCATGTAGAGATCGCTTCTGGGACCCAAAAATATCGAATTTTCGGGTGTTTTGAGCCAGAATTTGATATATAAACGGGTACAGAATATGCATGCACATATTGACTTTTTGCACCTAAAATACCGATTTTCAGTATGTTTTGGGTCTGTATCATGAAAACATTCTAGCATTGAGTAGGCATGTAGAGATCGCTTCTGGGACCCAAAAATATCTAATTTTCGGGTGTTTTGAGCCTGAATTTGAGATATAAACGGGTACAGAAGATGCATACACATATTGACTTTGGGCACCTAAAATATCGATTTTTAGCATGTTTTGGGCTTATATTTTGAAAATATTTTAGCATTGAGTAGGCAGGTACAGATCGCTTCTTAGACCAAAAAATATCGAATTTTCGGGTGTTTTAAGCTTGAATTTGAGATATAAATGGGTTCAGATGATGCATACACATATTGAGTTTGGGCACATAAAATATCGATTTTCAGCATGTTTTGGGCCTGTGTCTTGAAAATACTCTAACACAGAGTAGGCATGTACAGATCGCTTCTGGGACCCAAAAATATCGAATTTTCGGGTGTTTTGAGCCTAAATTTGAGATATAAACGGGTACAGAAGATGCATGCACATATCGACTTTGGGCACCTAAAATATCGATTTTTTGCATGTTTTAAGCTTATATTCTGAAAATATTTTAGCACTGAGTAGGCAGGTACAGATCGCCTCTTGGACCAAAAAATATTGAATTTTCGGTTGTTTTGAAACTGAATTTGAGATATAAACGGGTACAGATGATGCATACACATATTGACTTTGGGCACCTAAAATATCGATTTTCAGCATGTTTTGGGCCTGTATCTTAAAAATACTCTAACACGGAGTAGGCATGTACAGATTGCTTCTGGGACCCAAAAATATCGAATTTTCGGGTGTTTTGAGCCTGAATTTGAGATATAAACGGGCACAGAATATGCATGCACATTTCGACTTTGGGCACCTAAAATATCGATTTTGAGCATGTTTTGGGCCTGTAATTTGAAAATACTCGAACACGAAGTAGGCATGTACAATTCGCTTCTGGTACCAAAAAATATCGAATTTTCGGGTGTTTTCAGCCTGAATTTGAGATATAAACGGGTACAGAATATGCTTGCACATATTGACTTTTTGCAATTAAAATACCGATTTTCAGAATGTTTTGGGTCTGTATTATGAAAACATTCTAGCATTGAGTAGGCATGTAGAGATCGCTTCTGGGACCCAAAAATATCGAATTTTCCGGTGTTTTGAGCCAGAATTTGAGATATAAACGGGTACAGAAGATGCATACACATATTGACTTAGTGCACCTAAAATATCGATTTTTTGCATGTTTTAAGCTTATATTCTGAAAATATTTTAGCACTGAGTAGGCAGGTACAGATCGCCTCTTGGACCAAAAAATATTGAATTTTAGGTTGTTTTGAACCTGAATTTGAGATATAGACGGGTACAGATGATGCATACACATATTGACTTTGGGCACCTAAAATATCGATTTTCAGCATGTTTTGGGCCTGTATCTTGAAAATACTCTAACACGGAGTAGGCATGTACAGATTGCTTCTGGGAACCAAAAATATCGAATTTTCGGGTGTTTTGAGCCTGAATTTGAGATATAAATGGGTTCAGATGATGCATACACATATTGAGTTTGGGCACATAAAATATCGATTTTCAGTATGTTTTGGGCCTGATTCTTGAAAATACTCTAACACAGAGTAGGCATGTACAGATCGATTCTGGGACCCAAAAATATCGAATTTTCGGGTGTATTCAGCCTAAATTTGAGATATAAACGGGTACAGAAGATGCATGCACATATCGACTTTGGGCACCTAAAATATCGATTTTAAGCAAGTTTTGGGCCTATATTTTGAAAATATTCTAGCACTGAGTAGGCATGTACAGATCGCTTCTTAGACCCAAAATTATCGAATATTCGGATGTTTCGAGCCTTAATTTGGGAAATAAACGGGTACATAAGAAGCATGCACATATCGACTTTGGGCACCTAAAATATCGATTTTTAGCATGTTTTGGGCCTATATTTTGAAAATATTCTAGCACTGAGTAGGCATGTACAGATCGCTTCTGAGACCCAAAAATATCGAATTTTTAGGTGTTTTGAGCCTGAATTTGGGATATAAACGGGTACATAAGATGCATGCACATATCGACTTTGGGCACCTAAAATATCGATTTTTTGCATGTTTTTGGCGTATATTTTGAAAATATTCTAGCACTGAGTAGGCATGTACAGATCGCTTCTTGGGCCAAAAAATATCGAATTTTTGGGTTTTTTGAGCCTGAATTTGAGATATAAACGGGTACAGAATATGCATGCACATATCGACTTTTTGCACCTAAAATATCGATTTTGAGCATGTTTTGGGCCTGTAATTTGAAAATACTCGAACACGAAGTAGGCATGTACAGATCGCTTCTGGTGCCAAAAAATATCGAATTTTCGGGTGTTTTCACCCTGAATTTGAGATATAAACGGGCACAGAATATGCATGCACATATTGACTTTTTGCACCTAAAATACCGATTTTCAGTATGTTTTGGGTCTGTATCATGAAAACATTCTAGCATTGAGTAGGCATGTACAGATCGCTTCTGGTGCCAAAAAATATCGAATTTTCGGGTGTTTTCAGCCTAAATTTGAGATATAAACGGGTACAGAAGATGCATGCACATATCGACTTTGGGCACCTAAAATATCGATTTTAAGCAAGTTTTGGGCATATATTTTGAAAATATTCTAGCACTGAGTAGACATGTACATATCGCTTCTTAGACCCAAAATTATCGAATATTCGGATGTTTTCAGCCTGAATTTGGGATATAAACGGATACATAAGATGCATGCACATATCGACTTTGGGCACCTAAAATATCGATTTTTAGCATGTTTTGGGCCTATATTTTGAAAATATTCTAGCACTGATTAGGCATTTACAGATTGCTTCTGAGACCCAAAAATATCGTATTTTTGGGTGTTTTGAGCCTGAATTTGGGATATAAACGGGTACATAAGATGCATGCACATATCGACTTTGGGCACCTAAAATATCGATTTTTAGCATGTTTTTGGCCTATATTTTGAAAATATTCTAGCATTGAGTAGGCATGTAGAGATCGCTTCTGGGACCCAAAAATATCGAATTTTTGGGTGTTTTGAGCCAGAATTTGAGATATAAACGGGTACAGAAGATGCATACACATATTGACTTTGGGCACCTAAAATATCGATTTTTAGCATGTTTTAAGCTTATATTCTGAAAATATTTTAGCACTGAGTAGGCATTTACAGATCTCTTCTGTTACCCAAAAATATCGAATTTTCGGGTGTTTTGAGCCTGAATTTGAGATATAAACGGGTAAAGAATATGCTTGCAAATATCGACTTTTTGCACCTAAAATATCGATTTTGAGCATGTTTTGGGTATATATCTTAAAAACATTCTAGCATTGTGTAGGCATGTACAGATCGCTTCTGGGACCCGAAAATATCGAATTTTTGAGTGTTTTGAGCCATAATATTGGATATAAACGGGTACAGAAGATGCATACTCAAATTGACTTAGGCACCTAAAATATCGATTTTTAGCATGTTTTGGGCCTGTATCTTGATAATACTCTAACACGGAGTAGGCATGTACAGATCGCTTCTGGGACCCAAAAATATCGAATTTTCGGGTTTTTTAAGCCTGAATTTGAGATATAAACGGGTACAGAAGATGCATTCACATATCGACTTTGGGCACCTAAAATATCGATTTTTAGCATGTTTTGGGCCTAAAATATGAATATATTTTAGGACTGAGTAGGCATGTACAAATCGCTTCTGAGATTCAAAAATATCGAATTTTCGTGTGTTTTGAGCCTGAATTTGAAATATAAACGGGTACTGAAGATGCATGCACATATCGACTTTGGACACCTAAAATATCGATTTTTAGCTTGTTTTGAGCCTTTATTTTGAAAACAGTCTAGCACTGAGTAGGCATGTACAGATCGCTTCTGGGACCCCAAAATATTGAATTTTCGGGTGTTTTGAGCCTGAATTTGAGATATAAACGGGTACAGATGATACATACACATATTGAGTTTGGGCACCTAAAATATCGATTTTCAGCATTTTCTGGGCCTGTATCTTGAAAATACTCTAACACAGAGTAGGCATGTACAGATCGCTTCTGGGACCAAAAAAAATCGAATTTTCGGGTGTTTTGAGCCAGAATTTGAGATATAAACGGGTACAGAAGATGCATACACATATTGACTTAGGGCACCTAAAATATCGATTTTTTGCATGTTTTAAGCTTATATTCTGAAAATATTTTAGCACTGAGTAAGCAGGTACAGATCGCCTCTTGGACCAAAAAATATTGAATTTTCGGTTGTTTTGAACCTGAATTTGAGATATAAACGGGTACAGATGATGCATACACTTATTGACTTTGGGCACCTAAAATATCGATTTTCAGCATGTTTTGGGCCTGTATCTTGAAAATACTCTAACACGGAGTAGGCATGTACAGATTGCTTCTGGGACCCAAAAATATCGAATTTTCGGGTGTTTTGAGCCTGAATTTGAGATATAAACGGGTACAGAAGATGCATGAACATATCAACTTTGGGCACCTAAAATATCGATTTTGAGCATGTTTTGGGCCTATATTTTGAAAATATTCTAGCACTGATTAGGCATGTACAGATTGCTTCTGAGACCAAAAAATATCGAATTTTAGGGTGTTTTGAGCCTGAATTTGGGATATAAACGGGTACATAAGATGCATGCACATATCGACTTTGGGCACCTAAAATATCGATTTTAAGCATGTTTTGGGCCTAAAATTTGAAAATATTCTAGCACTGAGTAGGCATGTACAGATCGCTTCTGAGACAAAAAAATATCGAATTTTCGTGTGTTTTGAGCCTGAATTTGAAATATAAACGGGTACTGAAGATGCATGCTCATATCGACTTTGGACACCTAAAATATCGATTTTTAGCATGTTTTGAGCCTATATTTTGAAAACAGTCTAGTACTGAGTAGGCATGTACAGATCGCTTCTCGGACCCAAAAATATTGAATTTTCGGGACTTTTGAGCCTGAATTTGAGATATAAACGGGTACAAAAGTTGAATGCACATATCGACTTTGGGCACCTAAAATATCGATTTTTAGCATGTTTTGAGCCTATATTTTGAAAATATTCTAGCACTGAGTAGGCATGTACAGATCGCTTCAGGTGCCCAAAAATATCGAATTTTCGTGTATTTTGAGCTTGAATTTAAATTATAAACGGGTACTGAAGATGCATGCACATATCGACTTTTTGCACCTAAAATATTGATTTTCAGCATGTTTTGGGTATATATCTTAAAAACATTTTAGCATTGAGTAGGCATGTACACATCGCTTCTGGGACCCGAAAATATCGAATTTTCAGGTGTTTTAAGCCATAATATTGGATATAAACGGGTACAGAAGATGCATACACAAATTGACTTGCGGCACCTAAAATATCGATTTTCATTATGTTTTGGGCCTGTATCTTGAAAATACTCTAACACGGAGTAGGCATGTACAGATGGCTTCTGGGACCCAAATATATCAAAATTTCGGGTTTTTTGAGCCTGAATTTGAGATATAAACGGGTACAGAAGATGCATTCACATATCGACTTTGGACACCTAAAATATCGATTTTTAGCTTGTTTTGAGCCTATATTTTGAAAACAGTCAAGCACTGAGTAGGCATGTACAGATCGCTTCTGGGACCAAAAAATATCGAATTTTCGGAACTTTTGAGCCTAAATTTGAGATATAAACGGGTACAGAAGGTGCATGCACATATCGTCTTTGGGCACCTAAAATATCGATTTTGAGCATATTTTTGGCCTAAAATTTGAAAATATTCTAGCACTGAGTAGGCATGTACAGATCGCTTCTGGTACCCAAAAATATCGAATTTTCGGGTGTTTTCAGCCTGAATTTGAGATATAAACGGGTACAGAATATGCATGCACATATTGACTTTTTGCACCTAAAATGTCGATTTTCAGTATGTTTTAGGTCTGTATCATTAAAACATTCTAGCATTGAGTAGAGATCGCTTCTGGGACCCAAAAATATCTAATTTTCGGGTGTTTTGAGCCAGAATTTGAGATATAAACGGGTAAAGATGATGCATACACATATTGACTTTGGGGACCTAAAATATCGATTTTTAGCATGTTTTAATCTTATATTCTGAAAATATTTTAGCACTGAGTAGGCAGGTACAGATCGCTTCTTGGACCAAAAAATATCGAATTTTCGGGAGATTTGAGCCTGAATTTGAGATATAAACGGGTACAGAAGATTCATACATATATTGACTTTGGGCACCTAAAATATCGATTTTTAGCATGTTTTAAGCATATATTTTGAAAATATTTTACCACTGAGTAGGCAGGTACAGATCGCTTCTTGGGCCAAAAAATATCGAATTTTCGGGTGTTTTGAGCGTTAATTTGAGATATAAACGGGTACAGATGATGCATACACATATTGAGTTTGGGCACCTAAAATATCGATTTTCAGCATGTTTTGGACCTGTATCTTGAAAATACTCTAACACAGACTAGGCATGTACAGATCGCTTCGGGGACCCAAAAATATCGAATTTTCGGGTTTTTTGAGCCAGAATTTCAGATATAAACGGGTACAGAAGATGCATACACATATTGACTTTGGGCACCTAAAATATCGATTTTTTGCATGTTTTATGCTTATATTCTGAAAATATTTTAGCACTGAGTAGGCAGGTACAGATCGCTTCTTGGACCAAAAAATATCGAATTTTCGGGTGTTTTGAGCCTGAATTTGAGATATAAATGGGTACAGATGATGCATACACATATTGAGTTTTTGCACCTAAAATATCGATTTTCAGCATGTTTTGGGCCTGTATTTTGAAAATACTCTAACATAGAGTAGGCATGTACAGATCGCTTCTGGGACCCAAAAATATCGAATTTTCGGGTGTTTAGAGCCTGAATTTGAGATATAAACGGGTACAGAAGATGCTTGCCCATATCGACTTCGGGCACCTAAAATATCGATTTTGAGCAAGTTTTTAGCCTATATTTTGAAAATATTCTAGCACTGAGTAGGCATGTACAGATCGCTTCTTAGACCCAAAATTATAGAATATTCGGATGTTTTGAGCCTTAATTTGGGATATAAACGGGTACATAAGATGCATGCACATATCGACTTTGGGCACCTAAAATATCGATTTTCAGCATGTTTTGGGCCTGTATCTTGAAAATACTCTAACACGGAGTAGGCATGTACAGATCGCTTCTGGGACCCAAAAATATCGAAATTTCGGGTTTTTTGAGCATAATTTGGAATATAAACGGGTACATAAGATGCATGCACATATCGACTTTGGGCACCTAAAATATCGATTTTAAGCATGTTTTGGGAATAAAATTTGAAAATATTCTAGCACTGAGTAGGCATGTACAGATCGCTTCTGAGACAAAAAAATATCGAATTTTCGTGTGTTTTGAGCCTGAATTTGAAATATAAACGGGTACTGAAGATGCATGCTCATATCGACTTTGGACACACAAAATATCGATTTTTAGCATGTTTTGAGCCTATATTTTGAAAAGAGTCTAGAACTGAGTAGGCATGTACAGATCGCTTCTCGGACCCAAAAATATTAAATTTTCGGGACTTTTGAGCCTGAATTTGAGATATAAACGGGTACAAAAGTTGCATGCTCATATCGACTTTGGGCACCTAAAATATCGATTTTTAGCATGTTTTGAGCCTATATTTTGAAAATATTCTAGCACTGAGTAGGCATGTACAGATCGCTTCAGGGACCCAAAAATATCGAATTTTTTTTTTTTTTTTTAGCCTGAATTTGAGATATGAACAGGTACAGAAGATGTATTCACATATCGACTTTGGGCACCTAAAATATCGATTTTTAGCATGTTTTTGGTCTATATTTTGAAAATATTCTAACACTGAGTAGGCATGTACAGATCGCTTCTGGTACCCAAAAATATCGAATTCTCGGGTGTTTTCAGCCTGAATTTGAGATATAAACGGGTACAGAATATGCATGCACATATTGACTTTTTGCACCTAAAATGTCGATTTTCAGTATGTTTTAGGTCTGTATCATAAAAAACATTCTAGCATTGAGTAGAGATCGCTTCTGGGACCCAAAAATATCTAATTTTTGGTTGTTTTGAGCCAGAATTTGAGATATAAACGGGTACAGAAGATGCATACACATATTGACCTTTGGCACCTAAAATATCGATTTTTAGCATGTTTTAATCTTATATTCTGAAAATATTTTAGCACTGAGTAGGCAGGTACAGATCGCTTCTTGGACCAAAAAATATCGAATTTACGGGTGATTTGAGCCTGAATTTGAGATATAAACGGGTACAAAATATGCATGCACATATTGACTTTTTGCACCTAAAATATCGATTTTTAGTATGTTTTGGGTCTGTATTATGAAAACATTCTAGCATTGAGTTGGCTTGTAGAGATCGCTACTGGGACCCAAAAATATCGATTTTTCGGGAGTTTTGAGCCTGAATTTGAGATATAAACGGGTACAGAAGATGCATACACATATTGACTTTGGGCACCTAAAATATCGATTTTTAGCATGTTTTAAGCTTATATTTTGAAAATATTTTACCACTGAGTAGGCAGGTGCAGATCGCTTCTTGGACCAAAAAATATCGAATTTTCGGGTGTTTTGAGCCTTAATTTGAGATATAAACGGGTACAGATGATGCATGCACATATTGAGTTTGGGCACCTAAAATATCGATTTTCAGCATGTTTTGGGCCTGTATATTGAAAATACTCTAACACAGAGTAGGCATGTACAGATCGCTTCTGGGACCCAAAAATATCGAATTTTCGGGTGTTTTGAGCCAGAATTTCAGATATTAACGGGTACAGAAGATGCTTGCACATATCGACTTCGGGCACCTAAAATATCGATTTTGAGCAAGTTTTTAGCCTATATTTTGAAAATATTCTAGCACTGAGTAGGCATGTACAGATCGCTTCTCAGACCCAAAATTATAGAATATTCGGATGTTTTGAGCCTGAATTTGGGATATAAACGGGTACATAAGATGCATGCACATATCGACTTTGGGCACCTAAAATATCGATTTTTAGCATGTTTTTAGCCTATATTTTGAAAAAATTCTAGCACTGAGTAGGCATGTACAGATCACTTCTGGTACCCACAAATATAAAATTTTCGGGTGATTTGAGCCTGAATTTGAGATATAAACGGGTACAGAAGATGCATACACAAATTGACTTGGGGCACCTAAAATATCGATTTTCAGCATGTTTTGGGCCTGTATTTTGAAAATACCTTAACACGGAGTAGGCATGTACAGATCGCTTCTGGTACCCAAAAATATCGAATTTTCGGGTGTTTTGAGCCTGAATTTGAGATATAAACAGGTACAGAAGATGCATGCACATATCGACTTTTTGCACCTAAAATATCGATTTTCAGCATGTTTTGGGCCTGTATCTTGAAAATACTCTAACACGGAGTAGGCATGTACAGATCGCTTCTGGGACCCAAAAACATCGAAATTTCGGGTTTTTTTAGCCTAAATTTGGAATATAAACGGGTACATAAGATGCATGCACATATCGACTTTGGGCACCTAAAATATCGATTTTAAGCATGTTTTGTGCCTAAAATTTGAAAATATTCTAGCACTGAGTAAGCATGTACAGATCGCTTCTGAGACAAAAAAATATCGAATTTTCGTGTGTTTTGAGCCTGAATTTGAAATATAAACGGGTACTGAAGATGCATGCTCATATCGACTTTGGACACCTAAAATATCGATTTTTAGCATGTTTTGAGCCTATATTTTGAAAACAGTCTAGTACTGAGTAGGCATGTACAGATCGCTTCTCGGACCCAAAAATATTGAATTTTCGGGACTTTTGAGCCTGAATTTGAGATATAAACGGGTACAAAAGTTGAATGCACATATCGACTTTGGGCACCTAAAATATCGATTTTCAGCATGTTTTGGGCCTGTATCTTGAAAATACTCTAACACGGAGTAGGCATGTACAGATCGCTTCTGGGACCCAAAAATATCGAAATTTCGGGTTTTTTGAGCATAATTTGGAATATAAACGGGTACATAAGATGCATGCACATATCGACTTTGGGCACCTAAAATATCGATTTTAAGCATGTTTTGGGAATAAAATTTGAAAATATTCTAGCACTGAGTAGGCATGTACAGATCGCTTCAGAGACAAAAAAATATCGAATTTTCGTGTGTTTTGAGCCTGAATTTGAAATATAAACGGGTACTGAAGATGCATGCTCATATCGACTTTGGACACCTAAAATATCGATTTTTAGCATGTTTTGAGCCTATATTTTGAAAAGAGTCTAGAACTGAGTAGGCATGTACAGATCGCTTCTCGGACCCAAAAATATTAAATTTTCGGGACTTTTTGAGCCTGAATTTGAAATATAAACGGTTACAAAAGTTGCATGCTCATATCGACTTTGGGCACCTAAAATATCGATTTTTAGCATGTTTTGAGCCTATATTTTGAAAATATTCTAGCACTGATTAGGCATGTACAGATCGCTTCAGGGACCCAAAAATATCGAATTTTTGTTTTTTTTTTTAGCCTGAATTTGAGATATGAACAGGTACAGAAGATGTATTCACATATCGACTTTGGGCACCTAAAATATCGATTTTTAGCATGTTTTTGGTCTATATTTTGAAAATATTCTAACACTGAGTAGGCATGTACAAATCGCTTCTGGTACCCAAAAATATCGAATTTTCGGGTGTTTTCAGCCTGAATTTGAGATATAAACGGGTACAGAATATGCATGCACATATTGACTTTTTGCACCTAAAATGTCGATTTTCAGTATGTTTTAGGTCTGTATCATAAAAAACATTCTAGCATTGAGTAGAGATCGCTTCTGGGACCCAAAAATATCTAATTTTTGGGTGTTTTGAGCCAGAATTTGAGATATAAACGGGTACAGAAGATGCATACACATATTGACTTTTGGCACCTAAAATATCGATTTTTAGCATGTTTTAATCTTATATTCTGAAAATATTTTAGCACTGAGTAGGCATGTACAGATCGCTTCTGAGACAAAAAAATATCGAATTTTCGTGTGTTTTGAGCCTGAATTTGAAATATAAACGGGTACTGAAGATGCATGCTCATATCGACTTTGGACACCTAAAATATCGATTTTTAGCATGTTTTGAGCCTATATTTTGAAAACAGTCTGGTACTGAGTAGGCATGTACAGATCGCTTCTCGGACCCAAAAATATTGAATTTTCGGGACTTTTGAGCCTGAATTTGAGATATAAACGGGTACAAAAGTTGAATGCACATATCGACTTTGGGCACCTAAAATATCGATTTTTAGCATGTTTTAAGCCTATATTTTGAAAATATTCTAGCACTGAGTAGGCATGTACAGATCGCTTCAGGGGCCCAAAAATATCGATTTTTATTTTTTTTTTGAGCCTGAATTTGAGATATGAACGGTTACAGAAGATATATTCACATATCGACTTTGGGCACCTAAAATATCGATTTTGAGCATATTTTTGGCCTAAAATTTGAAAATATTTTAGCACTGAGTAGGCATGTACAGATCGCTTCTGATACCCAAAAAACATCGAATTTTCGTGTGTTTTGAGCTTGAATTTAAATTATAAACTGGTACTGAAGTTGCATGCACATATCGAATTTTTGCACCTAAAATATTGATTTTCAGCATGTTTTGGGTATATATCTTAAAAACATTTTAGCATTGAGTAGGCATGTATACATCGCTTCTGGGACCCGAAAATATCGAATTTTTAGGTGTTTTAAGCCATAATATTGGATATAAACGGGTACATAAGATGCATACACAAATTGACTTGCGGCACCTAAAATATCGATTTTCATTATGTTTTGGGCCTGTATCTTGAAAATACTCTAACACGGAGTAGGCATGTACAGATCGCTTCTGGGACCCAAATATATCGAAATTTCGGGTTTTTTGAGCCTGAATTTGAGATATAAACGGGTACAGAAGATGCATTCACATATCGACTTTGGACACCTAAAATATCGATTTTTAGCTTGTTTTGAGCCTATATTTTGAAAACAGTCTAGCACTGAGTAGGCATGTACAGATCGCTTCTGGGACCCAAAAATATGGAATTTTTGGGACTTTTGAGCCTAAATTTGAGATATAAACGGGTACAGAAGGTGCATGCACATATCGTCTTTGGGCACCTAAAATATCGATTTTTAGCATGTTTTTGACCTATATTTTGAAAATATTCTAGTACTGAGTAGGCATGTACAGATTGCTTCTGGGACCCAAAAATATCGATTTTTTAGGTTTTTTGAGACTGAATTTGAGATATAAACGGGTACAGAATATGCATGCACATATTGACTTTTTGCACCTAAAATATCGATTTTGAGCATGTTTTGGGCCTGTAATTTGAAAATACTCAAACACGAAGTAGGCATGTACAGATCGCTTCTGGTACCCAAAAATATCGAATTTTCGGGTGTTTTGAGCCTTAATTTGAGATATAAACGGGTACAGATGATGCATACACATATTGAGTTTGGGCACCTAAAATATCGATTTTCAGCATGTTTTGGGCCTGTATATTGAAAATACTCTAACACAGATTAGGCATGTACAGATCGCTACTGGTACCCAAAAATATCGAATTTTCGGGTGTTTTGAGCCTGAATTTGAGATATAAACGGGTACAGAATATGCATGCACATATTGACTTTTTGCACCTAAAATGTCGATTTTCAGTATGTTTTAGGTCTGTATCATGAAAACATTCTAGCATTGAGTAGAGATCGCTTCTGGGACCCAAAAAAATCGAATTTTCCGGAGTTTTGAGCCTGAATTTGAGATATAAACGGGTACAGAAGATGCATACACATATCGACTTTTTGCACCTAAAATATCGATTTTCAGCATGTTTTGGGCCTTTATCTTGAAAATACTCTAACACGGAGTAGGCATGTACAGATCGCTTCTGGGACCCAAAAATATCGAATTTTTGGATGTTTAGAGCCTGAATTTGAGATATAAACGGGTACAGAAGATGCTTGCACATATCGACTTCGGGCACCTAAAATATCGATTTTGAGCAAGTTTTTAGCGTATATTTTGAAAATATTCTAGCACTGAGTAGGCATGTACAGATCGCTTCTTAGACCCGAAATTATAGAATATTCGGATGTTTTGAGCCTGAATTTGGGATATAAACGGGTACATAAGATGCATGAACATATCGACTTTGGGCACCTAAAATATCGATTTTTAGCATGTTTTTAGCCTATATTTTGAAAAAATTCTAGCACTGAGTAGGCATGTACAGATCACTTCTGGTACCCAAAAATATCGAATTTTCGGGTGTTTTCAGCCTGAATTTGAGATAGAAACGGGTACAGAAGATGCATGCACATATCGACTTTTTGCACCTAAAATATCGATTTTCAGCATGTTTTGGGCCTGTATCTTGAAAATACTCTAACACGGAGTAGGCATGTACAGATCGCTTCTGGGACCCAAAAATATCGAATTTTCGTATTTTTTGAGCCTAAATTTGGAATATAAACGGGTACATAAGATGCATGCACATATCGACTTTGGGCACCTAAAATATCGATTTTAAGCATGTTTTGGGCCTAAAATTTGAAAATATTCTAGCACTGAGTAGGCATGTACAGATCGCTTCTGAGACAAAAAAATATCGAATTTTCGTGTGTTTTGAGCCTAAATTTGAAATATAAACGGTTACTGAAGATGCATGCTCATATCGACTTTGGACACCTAAAATATCGATTTTTAGCATGTTTTGAGCCTATATTTTGAAAACAGTCTAGAACTGAGTAGGCATGTACAGATCGCTTCTCGGACCCAAAAATATTGAATTTTCGGAACTTTTGAGCCTGAATTTGAGATATAAACGGGTACAAAAGTTGCATGCACATATCGACTTTGGGCATCTAAAATATCGATTTTTAGCATGTTTTGAGCCTATATTTTGAAAATATTCTAGCACTGAGTGCAAGCATTTACAGATCGCTTCAGGGACCCAAAAATATCGAATTTTTGTTTTTTTTTTAGCCTGAATTTGAGATATGAACGGGTACAGAAGATGTATTCACATATCGACTTTGGGCACCTAAAATATCGATTTTGACCATATTTTTGGCCTAAAATTTGAAAATATTCTAGCACTGAGTAGACATGTACAGATCGCTTCTGATACCCAAAAATATCGAATTTTCGTGTATTTTGAGCTTGAATTTAAATTATAAACGGGTACTGAAGATGCATGCACATATCGACTTTTTGCACCTAAAATATTGATTTTCAGCATGTTTTGGGTATATATCTTAAAAACATTTTAGCATTGAGTAGGCATGTACACATCGCTTCTGGGACCCGAAAATATCGAATTTTCAGGTGTTTTAAGGCATAATATTGGATATAAACGGGTACAGAAGATGCATACACAAATTGACTTGCGGCACCTAAAATATCGATTTTCATTATGTTTTGGGCCTGTATCTTGAAAATACTCTAACACGGAGTAGGCATGTACAGATCGCTTCTGGGACCCAAATATATCGAAATTTCGGGTTTTTTGAGCCTGAATTTGAGATATAAACGTGTACAGAAGATGCATTCACATATCGACTTTGGACACCTAAAATATCGATTTTTAGCTTGTTTTGAGCCTATATTTTGAAAACAGTCTAGCACTGAGTAGGCATGTACAGATCGCTTCTGGGACCCAAAAATATGGAATTTTTGGCACTTTTGAGCCTAAATTTGAGATATAAACGGGTACAGAAGGTGCATGGACATATCGTCTTTGGGCACCTAAAATATCGATTTTGAGCATATTTTTGGCCTAAAATTTGAAAATATTCTAGCACTGAGTAGGCATGTACAGATCGCTTCTGGTACCCAAAAATATCGAATTTTCGGGTGTTTTCAGCCTGAATTTGAGATATAAACGGGTACAGAATATGCATGCACATATTGACTTTTTGCACCTAAAATGTCGATTTTCAGTATGTTTTAGGTCTGTATCATAAAAAACATTCTAGCATTGAGTAGAGATCGCTTCTGGGACCCAAAAATATCTAATTTTTGGGTGTTTTGAGCCAGAATTTGAGATATAAACGAGTACAGAAGATGCATACACATATTGACTTTTGGCACCTAAAATATCGATTATTAGCATGTTTTAATCTTATATTCTGAAAATATTTTAGCACTGAGTAGGCAGGTACAGATCGCTTCTTGGACCAAAAAATATCGAATTTTCGGGTGATTTGAGCCTGAATTTGAGATATAAACGGGTACAAAATATGCATGAACATATTGACTTTTTGCACCTAAAATATCGATTTTTAATATGTTTTGGGTCTGTATTATGAAAACATTCTAGCATTGAGTTGGCTTGTAGAGATCGCTACTGGGACCCAAAAATATCGATTTTTCGGGAGTTTTGAGCCAGAATTTGAGATATAAACGGGTACAGAAGATGCATACACATATTGACTTTGGGCACCTAAAATATCGATTTTTAGCATGTTTTAAGCTTATATTTTGAAAATATTTTACCACTGAGTAGGCAGGTGCAGATCGCTTCTTGGACCAAATAATATCGAATTTTCGGGTGTTTTGAGCCTTAATTTGAGATATAAACGGGTACAGATGATGCATACACATATTGAGTTTGGGCACCTAAAATATCGATTTTCAGCATGTTTTGGGCCTGTATATTGAAAATACTCTAACACAGAGTAGGCATGTACAGATCGCTTCGGGGAACCAAAAATATCGAATTTTCGTGTGTTTTGAGCCAGAATTTCAGATATAAACGGGTACAGAAGATGCTTGCACATATCGACTTCGGGCACCTAAAATATCGATTTTGAGCAAGTTTTTAGCCTATATTTTGAAAATATTCTAGCACTGAGTAGGCATGTACAGATCGCTTCTCAGACCCAAAATTATAGAATATTCGGATGTTTTGAGCCTGAATTTGGGATATAAACGGGTACATAAGATGCATGCACATATCAACTTTGGGCACCTAAAATATCGATTTTTAGCATGTTTTTAGCCTATATTTTGAAAAAATTCTAGCACTGAGTAGGCATGTACAGATCACTTCTGGTACCCACAAATATAAAATTTTCGGGTGATTTGAGCCTGAATTTGAGATATAAACGGGTACAGAAGATGCATACACAAATTGACTTGGGGCACCTAAAATATCGATTTTCAGCATGTTTTGGGCCTGTATTTTGAAAATACCTTAACACGGAGTAGGCATGTACAGATCGCTTCTGGTACCCAAAAATATCGAATTTTCGGGTGTTTTGAGCCTGAATTTGAGATATAAACGGGTACAGAAGATGCATGCACATATCGACTTTTTGCACCTAAAATATCGATTTTCAGCATGTTTTGGGCCTGTATCTTGAAAATACTCTAACACGGAGTAGGCATGTACAGATCGCTTCTGGGACCCAAAAACATCGAAATTTCGGGTTTTTTTAGCCTAAATTTGGAATATAAACGGGTACATAAGATGCATGCACATATCGACTTTGGGCACCTAAAATATCGATTTTAAGCATGTTTTGTGCCTAAAATTTGAAAATATTCTAGCACTGAGAAGGCATGTACAGATCGCTTCTGAGACAAAAAAATATCGAATTTTCGTGTGTTTTGAGCCTGAATTTGAAATATAAACGGGTACTGAAGATGCATGCTCATATCGACTTTGGACACCTAAAATATCGATTTTTAGCATGTTTTGAGCCTATATTTTGAAAACAGTCTAGTACTGAGTAGGCATGTACAGATCGCTTCTCGGACCCAAAAATATTGAATTTTCGGGACTTTTGAGCCTGAATTTGAGATATAAACGGGTACAAAAGTTGAATGCACATATCGACTTTGGGCACCTAAAATATCGATTTTTAGCATGTTTTGAGCCTATATTTTGAAAATATTCTAGCACTGAGTAGGCATGTACAGATCGCTTCAGGGGCCCAAAAATATCGATTTTTATTTTTTTTTTGAGCCTGAATTTGAGATATGAACGGTTACAGAAGATATATTCACATATCGACTTTGGGCACCTAAAATATCGATTTTGAGCATATTTTTGGCCTAAAATTTGAAAATATTTTAGCACTGAGTAGGCATGTACAGATCGCTTCTGATACCCAAAAATATCGAATTTTCGTGTGTTTTGAGCTTGAATTTAAATTATAAACTGGTACTGAAGATGCATGCACATATCGACTTTTTGCACCTAAAATATTGATTTTCAGCATGTTTTGGGTATATATCTTAAAAACATTTTAGCATTGAGTAGGCATGTACACATCGCTTCTGGGACCCGAAAAAATCGAATTTTCAGGTGTTTTAAGCCATAATATTGGATATAAACGGGTACATAAGATGCATACAAAAATTGACTTGCGGCACCTAAAATATCGATTTTCATTATGTTTTGGGCCTGTATCTTGAAAATACTCTAACACGGAGTAGGCATGTACAGATCGCTTCTGGGACCCAAATATATCGAAATTTCGGGTTTTTTGAGCCTGAATTTGAGATATAAACGGGTACAGAAGATGCATTCACATATCGACTTTGGACACCTAAAATATCGATTTTTAGCTTGTTTTGAGCCTATATTTTGAAAACAGTCTAGCACTGAGTAGGCATGTACAGATCGCTTCTGGGACCCAAAAATATGGAATTTTCAAAAATATGGAATTTTTGGGACTTTTGAGCCTAAATTTGAGATATAAACGGGTACAAAAGGTGCATGCACATATCGTCTTTGGGCACCTAAAATATCGATTTTTAGCATGTTTTTGGCCTATATTTTGAAAATATTCTAGTACTGAGTAGGCATGTACAGATCGCTTCTGGGACCCAAAAATATCGATTTTTTAGGTTTTTTGAGCCTGAATTTGAGATATAAACGGGTACAGAATATGCATGCACATATTGACTTTTTGCACCTAAAATATCGATTTTGAGCATGTTTTGGGCCTGTAATTAGAAAATACTCAAACACGAAGTAGGCATGTACAGATCGCTTCTGGTACCCAAAAATATCGAATTTTCGGGTGTTTTGAGCCTGAATTTGAGATATAAACGGGTACATAATATGCATGCACATATTGACTTTTTGCTCCTAAAATGTCGATTTTCAGTATGTTTTAGGTCTGTATCATGAAAACATTCTAGCATTGAGTAGAGATCGCTTCTGGGACCCAAAAAAAACGAATTTTCCGGTGTTTTGAGCCTGAATTTGAGATATAAACCGGTACAGAAGATGCATACACATATCGACTTTTTGCACCTAAAATATCGATTTTCAGCATGTTTTGGGCCTTTATCTTGAAAATACTCTAACACGGAGTAGGCATGTACAGATTGCTTCTGGGACCCAAAAATATCGAAATATCGGGTTATTTGAGCCTGAATTTGGAATATAAACGGGTACATAAGATGCATGCACATATCGACTTTGGGCACCTAAAATATCGATTTTGAGCATGTTTTGGGCCTAAAATTTGAAAATATTCTAGCACTGAGTAGGCATGTACAGATCGCTTCTGAGTCCCAAAAATATCGAATTTTCGTGTTTTAGAGCCTGAATTTGAGATATAAACGGGTACAGAATATGCATGCACATATCGACTTTTTGCACCTAAAATATCGATTTCGAGCATGTTTTGGGCCTGTAATATGAAAGTAATCGAACACGAAGTAGGCATGTACAGATTGCTTCTGGTACCCAAAAATATCGAAAGTTCGGGTGTTTTGAGCCAGAATTTGAGATATAAACGGGTACTGAAGATGCATACACATATTGACTTTGGGCACCTAAAATATCGATTTTTAGCATGTTTTAAGCTTATATTCTAAACATATATTAGCACTGAGTAGGCAGGTACAAATCGCTTCTTGGACCAAAAAATATCGAATTTTCGGGTGTTTTGAGCTTCAATTTGAGATATAAACGGGTACAGATGATGCATACACATATTGAGTTTGGGCACCTAAAATATCGATTTTCAGCGTGTTTTGGGCCTGTATCTTGAAAATACTCTAACACAGAGTAGGCATGTACAGATCGCTTCTGGGAACAAAAATTATCGAATATTCGGATGTTTTGAGCCTGAATTTGGGATATAAACGGGTACATAAGATGCATGCACATATCGACTTTGGGCACCTAAAATATCGATTTTTAACATGTTTCTGGCCTATATTTTGAAAATATTCTAGCACTGAGTAGGCATGTACAGATCGCTTCTGGTACCCAAAAATGTCGAATTTTTTTTGGTGTTTTGAGCCTGAATTTAAGATATAAACAGGTACATAATATGCTTACACATATCGACTTTTTGCACCTAAAATATCGATTTTCAGCATGTTTTGGGTAAATATCTTAAAAACATTTTAGCAATGAGTAGGCATGTACAGATCGCTTTTCAGACCCGAAAATATCGAATTTTCGGGTGTTTTGAGCCATAATATTGGATATAAACGGGTACAGAAGATGCATACACAAATTGACTTGGGGCACCTAAAATATCGATTTTCAGCATGTTTTGGGCCTGTATCTTGAAAATACTCTAACACGGAGTAGGCATGTACAGATCGCTTCTGGGACCCAAAAATATCGAAAGTTCGGGTTTTTTGAGACAGAATTTGAGATATAAACGGGTAGAGAAGATGCATTCACATATCGAATTTGGGCACCTAAAATATCGATTTTGAGCATGTTTTGGGCCTAAAATTTTAAAATATTCTAGCAATAAGTAAGCATGTACAGATTGCTTCTTTGATTTAAAAATATCAAATTTTCGTTTGTTTTGAGCCAGAATTTTGGGATATAAACGGGTACAGAAGATGCATACACATATTGACTTTGGGCACCTAAAATATCGATTTTTAGCATGCTTTAAGCTTATATTCTGAAAATATTTTAGCACTGAGTAGGCATGTACAGATCGCTTCTGGTACCCAAAAATATCGAATTTTCGGGTTTTTTGAGCCTGAATTTGAGATATAAACGGGTACAGAAGATGCATGCACATATCGACTTTTTGCACCTAAAATATCGATTTTTCAGCATGTTTTGGGTCTGTATCTTGAAAACATTCTAGCATTGAGTAGGCATGTACAGATTGCTTCTGGGACCCAAAAATATCGAATTTTCGTGTGTTTTGAGCCTGAATTTGGAATATAAACTGTTACATAAGGTGCATGCACGTATCGACTTTGGGCACCTAAAATATCGATTTTTAGCTTGTTTTGAGCCTATATTTTGAAAACATTCTAGCATTGAGTAGGCATGTACAGATCGCTTCTGGGACCCAAAAATATCGGTGTTTTGAGCCAGAATTTGAGATATAAACGGGTACAGATGATGCATACACATATTGACTTTGGGCACCTAAAATATCGATTTTCAGCATGTTTTGGGCCTGTATCTTGAAAATACTCTAACACGGAGTAGGCATGTACAGATCGCTTCCGGGACCCAAAAAATATCGAAATTTCGGGTTTTTTGTGCCTGAATTTAAGATATAAACGGGTAGAGAAGATGCATTCACATATCGACTTTGGGCACCTAAAATATCGATTTTGAGCATGTCTTGGGCCTAAAATTTGAAAATATTCTAGCACTAAGTAGGCATGTACAGATCGCTTCTGAGACCCAAAAATATCGAATTTTCGTGTGTTTTGAGCCTGAATTTGAAATATAAACGGGTACTGAAGATGCATGAACATATCGACTTTGGACACCTAAAATATCGATTTTCAGCTTGTTTTGAGCCTATATTTTGAAAACAGTCTAGCACTGAGTAGGCATGTACAGATCGCTTCTGGGACCCAAAAATATTGAATTTTCGGGACTTTTGAGCCTGAATTTGAGATATAAACGACTTTGGGCACCCAAAATATCGATTTTTAGCATGTTTTGGCCTATATTTTGAAAATATTCTAGCACTAAGTAAGCATGTACAGATTGCTTCTTATATCCAAAAATATCGAATTTTCGTTTGTTTTGAGCCAGAATTTGGGATATAAACGGGTACAGAAGATGCATACACATATTGACTTTGGGCACCTAAAATAGCGATTTTCAGCATGTTTTGGGCCTGTATTTTGAAAATACTCTAACACGGAGTAGGCATGTACAGATCGCTTCTGGTACCCAAAAATATAAAATTTTCGGGTGTTTTCAGCCAGAATTTGAGATATAAACGGGTACAGAAGATACATACACATATTGACTTTGGGCACCTAAAATATCGATTTTTAGCATGTTTTGAGCTTATATTCTGAAAATATTTTAGCACTGAGTAGGCAGGTACAGATCGCCTCTTGGACCAAAAAATATTGAATTTTTTGGTTTTTTGAGCCTGAATTTGAGATATAAACGGTTACAGAATATACATGCACATATCGACTTTTTGCACCTAAAATATCGATTTTGAGCATGTTTTGGGCCTGTAATTTGAAAATACTCGAACACGAAGTAGGCATGTACAGATCGCTTCTTGGACCAAAAAATATCGAATTTTTGGGTTTTTTGAGCCTGAATTTAAGATATAAACGGGTACAGAAT
Source organism: Petrolisthes cinctipes (assembly GCA_033782935.1). NCBI lineage: Eukaryota > Metazoa > Arthropoda > Malacostraca > Decapoda > Porcellanidae > Petrolisthes > Petrolisthes cinctipes. Next base: position 1,403,038 of record JAWQEG010000060.1, read on the forward strand.
ATGCATGCACATATCGACTTTTTGCACCTAAAATATCGATTTTCAGTATGTTTTGGGTCTGTATCAAGAAAACATTTTAGCATTGAGTAGGCATGTAGAGATCGCTTCTGGGACCCAAAAATATCGAATTTTCGGGTGTTTTGAGCCAGAATTTGAGATATAAACGGGTACAGATGATGCATACACATATTGACTTTGGGCACCTAAAATATCGATTTTCAGCATGTTTTGGGTCTGTATCATGAAAACATTCTAACACGGAGTAGGCATGTACAGATCGCTTCTGGGACCAAAAAATATCGAATTTTTTGGTTTTTTGAGGCTGAATTTGAGATATAAACGGGTACAGAATATGCATGCACATATCGTCTTTTTGAACCTAAAATATCAATTTTGAGCATGTTTTGGGCCTGTAATTTGAAAATACTCAAACACGAAGTAGGAATGTACAGATCGCTTCTGGTACCCAAAAATATCGAATTTTCGTGTGTTTTGAGCCTGAATTTGAGATATAAACGGGTACAGAATATGCATGCACATATTGACTTTTTGCACCTAAAATATCGATTTTCAGTATGTTTTGGGTCTGTATCATAAAAACATTCTAGCATTGAGTAGGCATGTAAAGATCGCTTTTTAGACCCAAAAATATCGAATTTTCGGGTGTTTTGAGCCAGAATTTGAGATATAAACGGGTACAGAAGATGCATACACATATTGACTTTGGGTACCTAAAATATCGATTTTTAGCATGTTTTAAGCTTATATTTTGAAAATATTTTACCACTGAGTAGGCAGGTACAGATCGCTTCTTGGACAAAAAAATATCGAATTTTCGGGTTTTTTGAGCCTGAATTTGAGATATAAACGGGTACAGATGATGCATACACATATTGTGTTTGGGCACCTAAAATATCGATTTTCAGCATGTTTTGGGCCTGTATCTTGAAAATACTCTAACACAGAGTAGGCATGTACAGATCGCTTCTGGAACCCAAAAATATCGAATTTTTGGGTTTTTTGAGCCAGAATTTGAAATATAAACGGGTACAGAAGATGCATGCACATATCGACTTCCGGCACCTAAAATATCGATTTTGAGCATGTTTTGGGCCTATATTTTTAAAATATTCTAGCACTGAGTGGGCATGTACAGATCGCTTCTTAGACCCAAAATTATCAAATATTCGGATGTTTTGAGCCTGAATTTTGGATATAAACGGGTACATAAGATGCATGCACATATCGACTTTGGGCACATAAAATATCGATTTTTAGCATGTTTTTAGCCTATATTTTGAAAATATTCTAGCACTGAGCAGGCATGTACAGATCGCTTCTGGTACCCAAAAATATCGAATTTTCGGGTGTTTTGAGCCTGAATTTGAGATATGAACGGGTACAGAATATGCATGCACATATCGACTATTTGCACCTAAAATATTGATTTTCAGCATGTTTTGGGTATATATCTTAAAAACACTATAGCATTGACTAGGCATGTACCGATCGCTTTTGGGACCCAAAAATATCGAATTTTCGGGTGTTTTGAGCCATAATATTGGATATGAACGGGTACAGAAGATGGATACACAAATTGACTTGGGGCACCTAAAATATCGATTTTCAGCATGTTTTGGGCCTGTATCTTGAAAATACTCTAACACGGAGTAGGCATGTACAGATTGCTTCCGGGACCCAAAAAATATCGAAATTTCGGGTTTTTTGTGCCTGTATTTAAGATATAAACGGGTACAGAAGATGCATTCACATATCGACTTTGGGCACCTAAAATATCGATTTTCAGCATGTTTTGGGCCTAAAATTTGAAAATATTCTAACACTGAGTAGGCATGTACAGATCGCTTCTGAGACCCAAAAATATCGAATTTTCGTGTGTTTTGAGCCTGAATTTGAAATATAAACGTGTACTGAAGATGCATGCTCATATCGACTTTGGACACCTAAAATATCGATTTTTAGCTTGTTTTGAGCCTATATTTTGAAAACAGTCTAGCACTGAGTAGGCATGTACAGATCGCTTCTGGGACACAAAAATATCGAATTTTCGGGACTTTTGAGCCTGAATTTGAGATATAAACGACTTTCGCACCCAAAATATCGATTTTTAGCATGTTTTATCCTATATTTTGAAAATATTCTAGCACTAAGTAAGCATGTACAGATTGCTTCTTGGATCCAAAAATATCGAATTTTCGTTTGTTTTGAGCCAGAATTTGGGATATAAACGGGTACAGAAGATGCATACACATATTGACTTTGGGCACCTAAAATATCGATTTTCAGCATGTTTTGGGCCTGTATTTTGAAAATACTCTAACACGGAGTAGGCATGTACAGATCGCTTCTGGTACCCAAATATATCGAATTTTCGGGTGTTTTGAGCCTGAATTTGAGATATAAACGGGTACTGAAGATTCATACACATATTGACTTTTGGCACCTAAAATATCGATTTTTAGCATGATTTAAGCTTATATTCTAAAAATATAATAGCACTAAGTAGGCAGGTACAAATCGCTTCTTGGACCAAAAAATATAGAATTTTCGGGTGTTTTGAGCTTTAATTTGAGATATAAACGGGTACAGATGATGCATACACATATTGAGTTTGGGCACCTAAAATATCGATTTTGAGATGGTTTTGGGCCTAACATTTTAAAATATTTTTGCACTGAGTAGGCATGTACAGATCACTTCTGAGACCCAAAAATATCGATTTTTCGTGTGTTTTGAGCGCTGAATTTGAAATATAAACGGGTACAGATGATGCATGCACATATTGACTTTTTGCACCTAAAATACCGATTTTCAGTATGATTTAGTTCTGTATCATTAAAACATTCTAGCATTGAGTAGGCATGTACAGATCGCTTCTTGGACCCAAAAATATCGATTTTTCGTGTGTTTTGAGCCTGAATTTGAAATATAAACGGGTTCAGAAGATGCATGCACATATCGACTTTGGACACCTAAAATATCGATTTTGAGCATGTTTTGGGCCTAAAATTTTAAAATATTCTAGCAATAAGTAAGCATGTACAGATCGCTTCTTGGATCCAAAAATATCAAATTTTCGTTTGTTTTGAGACAGAATTTAGGATATAAACGGGTACAGAAGATGCATACACATATTGACTTTGGGCACCTAAAATATCGATTTTTAGCATGTTTTAAGCTTATATTCTGAAAATATTTTGGCACTCAGTAGGCATGTACAGAACGCTTCTTGGACCAAAATATATCGAATTTTCGGGTGTTTTGAGCCTGAATTTGAGATATAAACGGGTACAGAAGATGCATACATATATTGACTTTGGGCACCTAAAATATCTATTTTCAGCATGTTTTTGGCCTGTATTTTGAAAATACTCTAACACGGAGTAGGCATGTACAGATCGCTTCTGGTACCCAAAAATATCGAATTTTCGGGTTTTTCGAGCCTGAATTTGAGATATAAACGGGTACAGAAGATGCATGCACATATCGACTTCGGGCACCTAAAATATTGATTTTGAGCAAGTTTTGGGCCTATATTTTTAAAATATTCTAGCACTGAGTAGGCATGTACAGATCGCTTCTTAGACCCAAAATTATCGAATATTCGGGTGTTTTGAGCCTGAATTTGGGATATAAACGGGTACATAAGATGCATGCACATATCGACTTTGAGCACCTAAAATATCGATTTTTAGCATGTTTTTAGCCTATATTTTTAAAATATTCTAGCACTGAGTAGGCTAGTACAGATCGGTTCTGGTACCCAAAAATATCGAATTTTCGGGTGTTTTGAGCCTGAATTTGAGATATAAACGGATACAGAATATACATGCACATATCGACTTTTTGCACCTAAAATATCAATTTTCAACATGTTTTGGGTATATATCTTAAAAACATTTTAGCATAGAGTAGGCATGTACAGATCGCTTCTGGGACCCGAAAATATCGAATTTTCGGGTGTTTTGAGCCATAATATTGGATATAAACGGGTACAGAAGATGCATACACAAATTGACTTGGGGCACCTAAAATATCGATTTTCAGCATGTTTTGGGCCTGTATCTTGAAAAAACTATAACACGGAGTAGGCATGTACAGATCGCTTCTGGAACCCAAAAATATCGAAATTTCGGGTTTTTTGAGCCTGAATTTGAGATATAAACGGGTACAGAAGATGCATTCACATATCGACTTTGGGCACCTAAAATATCGATTTTTAGCATGTTTTGGGCCTAAAATTTGAAAATATTCTACCACTGAGTAGGCATGTACAGATCGCTTCTGATACCCAAAAATATCGAATTTTCGTGTGTTTTGAGCCTGAATTTGAAATATAAACGGGTACTGAAGATGAATGCACATATCGACTTTTTGCACCTAAAATATCGATTTTTAGCATGTTTTGGGTATATATTCTAAAAACATTTTAGCATTGAGTAGGCATGTACAAATCGCTTCTGGGACCCGCAAATATCGAATTTTCAGGTGTTTTAAGCCATAATATTGGATATAAACGGGTACAGATGATGCATACACAAATTGACTTGGGGCCCCTAAAATATCGATTTTCGTTAATGTTTTAGGCCTGTATCTTGAAAATACTCTAACACGGAGTAGGCATGTACAGATCGCTTCTGGGACCCATATATATCGAAATATCGGGTTTTTTTAACCTGAATTTGAGATATAAACGCGTACAGAAGATGCATTCACATATCGACTTTGGGCACCTAAAATATCGATTTTTAGCTTGTTTTGAGCCTTTTTTTTCAAAACAGTCTAGCACTGAGTAGGCATGTACAGATCGCTTCTGGGACCCAAAAATATTGAATTTTCGGGACTTTTGAGCCTGAATTTGAGATATAAACGGGTACAGAAGGTGCATTCACATATCGTCTTTGGGCACCTAAAATATCGATTTTTAGCATGTTCTTGGCCTATATCTTGAAAATATTCTAGCGCTGAGTAGGCATGTACAGATCGCTTCTGGGACCCAAAAATATCGAATTTTCGGGTTTTTTGAGCCTGAATTTGAGATATAAACGGGTACAGAATATGCATGCACATATCGACTTTTTGCACCTAAAATATCGATTTTGAGCATGTTTTGGGACTGTAATTTGAAAATACTCAAACACGAAGTAGGCATGTACAGATCGCTTCTGGTACCCAAAAATATCAAATTTTCGGGTGTTTTGAGCCTGAATTTGAGATATAAACGGGTACAGAATATGCATGCACATATTGACTTTTTGCACCTAAAATACCGATTTTCAGTATGATTTAGTTCTGTATCATGAAAACATTCTAGCATTGAGTAGGCATGTAGAGATCGCTTCTGGGACCCAAAAATATCGAATTTTCGGGTGTTTTGAGCCAGAATTTGAGATATAAACGGGTACAGAAGATGCATACACATATTGACTTTGGGCACCTAAAATATCGATTTTTAGCATGTTTTAAGCTTATATTCTGAAAACATTTTAGCACTGAGTAAGCAGGTACAGATCGTTTCTTGGACCAAAAAATATCGAATTTTCGGGTGATTTGAGCCTGAATTTGAGATATAAACGTGTACAGATGATGCATACACATATTGAGTTTGGGCACCTAAAATATCGATTTTTAGCATGTTTTTAGCCTGTACCTTGAAAATACTCTAACACAGAGTAGGCATGTACAGATCGCTTCTGGTACCCAAAAACATCGAATTTTCGGGTGTTTTGAGCATGAATTTGAGATATAAACGGGTACAGAAGAAGCATGCACATATCGACTTCGGGCACCTAAAATATTGATTTTGAGCAAGTTTTGGGCCTATATTTTTAAAATATTCTAGCACTGAGTAGGCATGTACAGATCGCTTCTTAGACCCAAAATTATCGAATATTTGGATGTTTTGAGCCTGAATTTGGGATATAAACGGGTACATAAGATGCATGCACATATTGACTTTTTGCACCTAAAATACCGATTTTCAGTATGATTTAGTTCTGTATCATGAAAACATTCTAGCATTGAGTAGGCATGTAGAGATCGCTTCTGGGACCCAAAAATATTGAATTTTCGGGACTTTTGAGCCTGAATTTGAGATATAAACGACTTTGGGCACCCAAAATATCGATTTTTTGCATGTTTTTGGCCTATATTTTGAAAATATTCTAGCACTGAATAGGCATGTACAGATCGCTTTTTGGACCAAAAAATATCGAATTTTTGTTTTTTTTTAGCCTGAATTTGAGATATAAACGGGTACAGAAGATGAATACATATATTGACTTTGGGCACCTAAAATATCGATTTTGAGCATGTTTTGGGCCTATATTTTGAAAATATTCTAGCACTGAGTAGGCATGTACAGATCGCTTCTTAGATCGAAAATTTTCGAATATTCGGATGTTTTGAGCCTGAATTTTGGAAATAAACGGGTACATAAGATGCATAAACAAATTGACTTCGCGCACCTAAAATATCGATTTTGAGCATGTTTTGGGCCTAAAATTTGAAAATATTCTAGCAATAAGTAAGCATGTACAGATCGCTTCTTGGATCCAAAAATATCGAGTTTTCGTTTGTTTTGAGCCAGAATTTGGGATATAAACGGGTACAGAAGATGCATACACATATTGACTTTGGGCACCTAAAATATCGATTTTTAGCATGTTTTAAGCGTATATTCTGAAAATAATTTAGCACTGAGTAGGCATGTACAGAACGCTTCTTGGACCAAAAAATATCGAATTTTCAGGTGTTTTGAGCTTGAATTTGAGATATAAACGGGTACAGAAGATGCATATATATATTGACTTTGGGCACTTAAAATATCGATTTTCAGCATGTTTTGGGCCTGTATTTTGAAAATGTTCTAACACGGAGTAGGCATGTATAGATCGCTTCTGGTACCCAAAAATATCGAATTTTAGGGTTTTTTGAGCCTGAATTTGAGATATAAACGGGTACAGAAGATGCATGCACATATCGACTTTTTGCACCTAAAATATCGATTTTTCAGCATGTTTTGGGTCTGTATCTTGAAAACATTCTACCATTGAGTAGGCATGTACAGATTGCTTCTGGGACCCAAAAATATCGAATTTTCGGGTGTTTTGAGCCTGAATTTGATATATAAACGGGTACAGAAGATGCATTTACATATCGACATTGGGCACCTAAAATATCGATTTTGAGCATGTTTTGGTACTAAAATTTGAAAATATTCTTGCACTGAGTAGGCATGTACAGATCGCTTCTGAGACCCAAAAATATCGAATTTTCGTGTGTTTTGAGTCTGAATTTGAAATATAAACGGGTACTGAAGATGCATGCACATATCGACTTTGGACACCTAAAAATCGATTTTTAGCTTGTTTTGAGCCTATATTTTGAAAACAGTCTAGTATTGAGTAGGCATGTACAGATCGCTTCTGGGTCCCAAAAATATTGAATTTTCGAGACTTTTGAGCCTGAATTTGAGATATAAACGGGTACAGAAGGTGCATGCACATATCGACTTTGGGCACCTAAAATATCGATTTTTAGCATGTTTTTGGACTATATTTTGAAAATATTCTAGCACTGAGTAGGCATGTACAGATTGCTTCTGGGACCCAAAAATATCGAATTTTTTGATTTTTTGAGCCTGAATTTGAGATATAAACGGGTACAGAAGATGCTATCACATATCGACTTTGGGCACCTAAATTATCGATTTTGAGCATGTTTTGGGCCTAAAATTTGAAAATATTCTTGCACTGAGTAGGCATGTACAGATCGCTTCTGAGACCCAAAAATATCGAATTTACGTGTGTTTTGAGTCTGAATTTGAAATATAAACGGGTACTGAAGATGCATGCACATATCGACTTTGGACACCTAAAATATCGATTTTTAGCATGTTTTTGGACTATATTTTGAAAATATTCTAACACTGAGTAGGCATGTACAGATTGCTTCTGATACCCTAAAATATCGAATTTTCGGGTGTTTTGAGCCTGAATTTGAGATATAAACGGATACAGAATATACATGCACATATCGACTTTTTGCACCTAAAATATCGATTTTCAGCATGTTTTGGGTATATATCTTAAAAACATTATAGCATTGAGTAGGCATGTACAGATCGCTTCTGGGACCCGAAATTATCGAATATTTGGATGTTTTGAGCCATAATATTGAATATCAACGGGTAAAGAAGATGCATACACAAATTGACTTGGGGCACCTAAAATATCAATTTTCAGCATGTTTTGGGCCTGTATCTTGAAAATACTCTAACACGGAGTAGGTATGTACAGATCGCTTCTGGAACCCAAAAATATCGAAGTTTCGGGTTTTTTGAGCCTGAATTTAAAATATAAACGTTTACAGAAGATGCATTCACATATCGACTTTGGGCACCTAAAATATCGATTTTGAGCATGTTTTGGGCCTAAAATTTGAAAATATTCTAGCACTGAGTAGGTATGTACAGATCGCTTCTGAGACCCAAAAATATCGAATTTTCGTGTATTTTGAGCCTGAATTTGAAATATAAACGGGTACTGAAGATGCATGCACATATCGACTTTGGACACCAAAAATATCGATATTTAGCATGTTTTGAGCCTATATTTTGAAAACAGTCTAGCACTGAGTAGGCATGTACAGATCGCTTCTGGGACCCAAAAATATCGAATTTTTAGATTTTTTGAGCCTGAATTTGAGATATAAACGGGTACAGATGATGCTATCACATATCGACTTTGGGCACCTAAATTATCGATTTTGAGCATGTTTTGGGCCTAAAATTTGAAAATATTCTTGCACTGAGTAGGCATGTACAGATCGCTTCTGAGACCCAAAAATATCGAATTTACGTGTGTTTTGAGTCTGAATTTGAAATATAAACGGGTACTGAAGATGCATGCACATATCGACTTTGGACACCTAAAATATCGATTTTTAGCATGTTTTTGGACTATATTTTGAAAATATTCTAGCACTGAGTAGGCATGTACAGATTGCTTCTGATACCCTAAAATATCGAATTTTCGGGTGTTTTGAGCCTGAATTTGAGATATAAACGGATACAGAATATACATGCACATATCGACTTTTTGCACCTAAAATATCGATTTTCAGCATGTTTTGGGTATATATCTTAAAAACATTATAGCATTGAGTAGGCATGTACAGATCGCTTCTGGGACCCGAAATTATCGAATATTTGGATGTTTTGAGCCATAATATTGGATATCAACGGGTAAAGAAGATGCATACACAAATTGACTTTGGGCACTTAAAATATCGATTTTCAGCATGTTTTGGGCCTGTATTTTGAAAATGTTCTAACACGGAGTAGGCATGTATAGATCGCTTCTGGTACCCAAAAATATCGAATTTTCGGGTTTTTTGAGCCTGAATTTGAGATATAAACGGGTACAGAAGATGCATGCACATATCGACTTTTTGCACCTAAAACATCGATTTTTCAGCATGTTTTGGGTCTGTATCTTGAAAACATTCTAGCATTGAGTAGGCATGTACAGATTGCTTCTGGGACCCAAAAATATCGAATTTTCGGGTGTTTTGAGCCTGAATTTGATATATAAACGGGTACAGAAGATGCATTTACATATCGACATTGGGCACCTAAAATATCGATTTTGAGCATGTTTTGGTCCTAAAATTTGAAAATATTCTTGCACTGAGTAGGCATGTACAGATCGCTTCTGAGACCCAAAAATATCGAATTTCCGTGTGTTTTGAGTCTGAATTTGAAATATAAACGGGTACTGAAGATGCATGCACATATCGACTTTGGACACCTAAAAATCGATTTTTAGCTTGTTTTGAGCCTATATTTTGAAAACAGTCTAGTACTGAGTAGGCATGTACAGATCGCTTCTGGGCCCCAAAAATATTGAATTTTCGGGACTTTTGAGCCTGAATTTGAGATATAAACGACTTTGGGCACCCAAAATATCGATTTTTAGCATGTTTTGGCCTATATTTTGAAAATATTCTAGCACTAAGTAAGCATGTACAGATTGCTTCTTATATCCAAAAATATCGAATTTTCGTTTGTTTTGAGCCAGAATTTGGGATATAAACGGGTACAGAAGATGCATACACATATTGACTTTGGGCACCTAAAATAGCGATTTTCAGCATGTTTTGGGCCTGTATTTTGAAAATACTCTAACACGGAGTAGGCATGTACAGATCGCTTCTGGTACCCAAAAATATAAAATTTTCGGGTGTTTTCAGCCAGAATTTGAGATATAAACGGGTACAGAAGATACATACACATATTGACTTTGGGCACCTAAAATATCGATTTTTAGCATGTTTTGAGCTTATATTCTGAAAATATTTTAGCACTGAGTAGGCAGGTACAGATCGCCTCTTGGACCAAAAAATATTGAATTTTCTGGTGTTTTGAGCCTGAATTTGAGATATAAACGGGTACAGATGATGCATACACATATTGACTTTGGGCACCTAAAATATCGATTTTCAGCATGTTTTGGGCCTATGTCTTGAAAATACTCTAACACGGTGTAGGCATGTACAGATCGCTTCTTAGACCAAAAAATATCGATTTTTTTGGTTTTTTGAGCCTGAATTTGAGATATAAACGGTTACAGAATATACATGCACATATCGACTTTTTGCACCTAAAATATCGATTTTGAGCATGTTTTGGGCCTGTAATTTGAAAATACTCGAACACGAAGTAGGCATGTACAGATCGCTTCTTGGACCAAAAAATATCGAATTTTTGGGTTTTTTGAGCCTGAATTTAAGATATAAACGGGTACAGAATATGCATGCACATATCGACTTTTTGCACCTAAAATATCGATTTTCAGTATGTTTTGGGTCTGTATCAAGAAAACATTTTAGCATTGAGTAGGCATGTAGAGATCGCTTCTGGGACCCAAAAATATCGAATTTTCGGGTGTTTTGAGCCAGAATTTGAGATATAAACGGGTACAGATGATGCATACACATATTGACTTTGGGCACCTAAAATATCGATTTTCAGCATGTTTTGGGTCTGTATCATGAAAACATTCTAACACGGAGTAGGCATGTACAGATCGCTTCTGGGACCCAAAAATATCGAATTTTTTGTTTTTTTGAGGCTGAATTTGAGATATAAACGGGTACAGAATATGCATGCACATATCGTCTTTTTGAACCTAAAATATCAATTTTGAGCATGTTTTGGGCCTGTAATTTGAAAATACTCAAACACGAAGTAGGAATGTACAGATCGCTTCTGGTACCCAAAAATATCGAATTTTCGTGTGTTTTGAGCCTGAATTTGAGATATAAACGGGTACAGAATATGCATGCACATATTGACTTTTTGCACCTAAAATATCGATTTTCAGTATGTTTTGGGTCTGTATCATAAAAACATTCTAGCATTGAGTAGGCATGTAAAGATCGCTTTTTAGACCCAAAAATATCGAATTTTCGGGTGTTTTGAGCCAGAATTTGAGATATAAACGGGTACAGAAGATGCATACACATATTGACTTTGGGTACCTAAAATATCGATTTTTAGAATGTTTTAAGCTTATATTTTGAAAATATTTTACCACTGAGTAGGCAGGTACAGATCGCTTCTTGGACAAAAAAATATCGAATTTTCGGGTTTTTTGAGCCTGAATTTGAGATATAAACGGGTACAGATGATGCATACACATATTGTGTTTGGGCACCTAAAATATCGATTTTCAGCATGTTTTGGGCCTGTATCTTGAAAATACTCTAACACAGAGTAGGCATGTACAGATCGCTTCTGGAACCCAAAAACATCGAATTTTTGGGTTTTTTGAGCCAGAATTTGAAATATAAACGGGTACAGAAGATGCATGCACATATCGACTTCCGGCACCTAAAATATCGATTTTGAGCATGTTTTGGGCCTATATTTTTAAAATATTCTAGCACTGAGTAGGCATGTACAGATCGCTTCTTAGACCCAAAATTATCGAATATTTGGAAGTTTTGATCCTGAATTTTGGATATAAACGGGTACATAAGATGCATGCACATATCGACTTTGGGCACATAAAATATCGATTTTTAGCATGTTTTTAGCCTATATTTTGAAAATATTCTAGCACTGAGCAGGCATGTACAGATCGCTTCTGGTACCCAAAAATATCGAATTTTCGGGTGTTTTGAGCCTGAATTTGAGATATGAACGGGTACAGAATATGCATGCACATATCGACTTTTTGCACCTAAAATATTGATTTTCAGCATGTTTTGGGTATATATCTTAAAAACACTATAGCATTGACTAGGCATGTACCGATCGCTTTTGGGACCCAAAAATATCGAATTTTCGGGTGTTTTGAGCCATAATATTGGATATGAACGGGTACAGAAGATGGATACACAAATTGACTTGGGGCACCTAAAATATCGATTTTCAGCATGTTTTGGGCCTGTATCTTGAAAATATTCTAACACGGAGTAGGCATGTACAGATTGCTTCCGGGACCCAAAAAATATCGAAATTTCGGGTTTTTTGTGCCTGTATTTAAGATATAAACGGGTACAGAAGATGCATTCACATATCGACTTTGGGCACCTAAAATATCGATTTTCAGCATGTTTTGGGCCTAAAATTTGAAAATATTCTAACACTGAGTAGGCATGTACAGATCGCTTCTGAGACCCAAAAATATCGAATTTTCGTGTGTTTTGAGCCTGAATTTGAAATATAAACGGGTACTGAAGATGCATGCTCATATCGACTTTGGACACCTAAAATATCGATTTTTAGCTTGTTTTGAGCCTATATTTTGAAAACAGTCTAGCACTGAGTAGGCATGTACAGATCGCTTCTGGGACACAAAAATATCGAATTTTCGGGACTTTTGAGCCTGAATTTGAGATATAAACGACTTTCGCACCCAAAATATCGATTTTTAGCATGTTTTATCCTATATTTTGAAAATATTCTAGCACTAAGTAAGCATGTACAGATTGCTTCTTGGATCCAAAAATATCGAATTTTCGTTTGTTTTGAGCCAGAATTTGGGATATAAACGGGTACAGAAGATGCATACACATATTGACTTTGGGCACCTAAAATATCGATTTTCAGCATGTTTTGGGCCTGTATTTTGAAAATACTCTAACACGGAGTAGGCATGTACAGATCGCTTCTGGTACCCAAAAATATCGAATTTTCGGGTGTTTTGAGCCTGAATTTGAGATATAAACGGGTACTGAAGATTCATACACATATTGACTTTTGGCACCTAAAATATCGATTTTTAGCATGATTTAAGCTTATATTCTAAAAATATAATAGCACTAAGTAGGCAGGTACAAATCGCTTCTTGGACCAAAAAATATAGAATTTTCGGGTGTTTTGAGCTTTAATTTGAGATATAAACGGGTACAGATGATGCATACACATATTGAGTTTGGGCACCTAAAATATCGATTTTGAGATGGTTTTGGGCCTAACATTTTAAAATATTTTTGCACTGAGTAGGCATGTACAGATCACTTCTGAGACCCAAAAATATCGATTTTTCGTGTGTTTTGAGCGCTGAATTTGAAATATAAACGGGTACAGATGATGCATGCACATATTGACTTTTTGCACCTAAAATACCGATTTTCAGTATGATTTAGTTCTGTATCATTAAAACATTCTAGCATTGAGTAGGCATGTACAGATCGCTTCTTGGACCCAAAAATATCGATTTTTCGTGTGTTTTGAGCCTGAATTTGAAATATAAACGGGTTCAGAAGATGCATGCACATATCGACTTTGGACACCTAAAATATCGATTTTGAGCATGTTTTGGGCCTAAAATTTTAAAATATTCTAGCAATAAGTAAGCATGTACAGATCGCTTCTTGGATCCAAAAATATCAAATTTTCATTTGTTTTGAGACAGAATTTAGGATATAAACGGGTACAGAAGATGCATACACATATTGACTTTGGGCACCTAAAATATCGATTTTTAGCATGTTTTAAGCTTATATTCTGAAAATATTTTGGCACTCAGTAGGCATGTACAGAACGCTTCTTGGACCAAAATATATCGAATTTTCGGGTGTTTTGAGCCTGAATTTGAGATATAAACGGGTACAGAAGATGCATACATATATTGACTTTGGGCACCTAAAATATCTATTTTCAGCATGTTTTTGGCCTGTATTTTGAAAATACTCTAACACGGAGTAGGCATGTACAGATCGCTTCTGGTACCCAAAAATATCGAATTTTCGGGTTTTTCGAGCCTGAATTTGAGATATAAACGGGTACAGAAGATGCATGCACATATCGACTTCGGGCACCTAAAATATTGATTTTGAGCAAGTTTTGGGCCTATATTTTTAAAATATTCTAGCACTGAGTAGGCATGTACAGATCGCTTCTTAGACCCAAAATTATCGAATATTCGGGTGTTTTGAGCCTGAATTTGGGATATAAACGGGTACATAAGATGCATGCACATATCGACTTTGAGCACCTAAAATATCGATTTTTAGCATGTTTTTAGCCTATATTTTTAAAATATTCTAGCACTGAGTAGGCTAGTACAGATCGGTTCTGGTACCCAAAAATATCGAATTTTCTGGTGTTTTGAGCCTGAATTTGAGATATAAACGGATACAGAATATACATGCACATATCGACTTTTTGCACCTAAAATATCAATTTTCAACATGTTTTGGGTATATATCTTAAAAACATTTTAGCATAGAGTAGGCATGTACAGATCGCTTCTGGGACCCGAAAATATCGAATTTTCGGGTGTTTTGAGCCATAATATTGGATATAAACGGGTACAGAAGATGCATACACAAATTGACTTGGGGCACCTAAAATATCGATTTTCAGCATGTTTTGGGCCTGTATCTTGAAAAAACTATAACACGGAGTAGGCATGTACAGATCGCTTCTGGAACCCAAAAATATCGAAATTTCGGGTTTTTTGAGCCTGAATTTGAGATATAAACGGGTACAGAAGATGCATTCACATATCGACTTTGGGCACCTAAAATATCGATTTTTAGCATGTTTTGGGCCTAAAATTTGAAAATATTCTACCACTGAGTAGGCATGTACAGATCGCTTCTGATACCCAAAAATATCGAATTTTCGTGTGTTTTGAGCCTGAATTTGAAATATAAACGGGTACTGAAGATGAATGCACATATCGACTTTTTGCACCTAAAATATCGATTTTTAGCATGTTTTGGGTATATATTCTAAAAACATTTTAGCATTGAGTAGGCATGTACAAATCGCTTCTGGGACCCGCAAATATCGAATTTTCAGGTGTTTTAAGCCATAATATTGGATATAAACGGGTACAGATGATGCATACACAAATTGACTTGGGGCCCCTAAAATATCGATTTTCGTTAATGTTTTAGGCCTGTATCTTGAAAATACTCTAACACGGAGTAGGCATGTACAGATCGCTTCTGGGACCCATATATATCGAAATATCGGGTTTTTTTAACCTGAATTTGAGATATAAACGCGTACAGAAGATGCATTCACATATCGACTTTGGGCACCTAAAATATCGATTTTTAGCTTGTTTTGAGCCTATATTTTCAAAACAGTCTAGCACTGAGTAGGCATGTACAGATCGCTTCTGGGACCCAAAAATATTGAATTTTCGGGACTTTTGAGCCTGAATTTGAGATATAAACGGGTACAGAAGGTGCATTCACATATCGTCTTTGGGCACCTAAAATATCGATTTTTAGCATGTTCTTGGCCTATATCTTGAAAATATTCTAGCGCTGAGTAGGCATGTACAGATCGCTTCTGGGACCCAAAAATATCGAATTTTCGGGTTTTTTGAGCCTGAATTTGAGATATAAACGGGTACAGAATATGCATGCACATATCGACTTTTTGCACCTAAAATATCGATTTTGAGCATGTTTTGGGACTGTAATTTGAAAATACTCAAACACGAAGTAGGCATGTACAGATCGCTTCTGGTACCCAAAAATATCAAATTTTCGGGTGTTTTGAGCCTGAATTTGAGATATAAACGGGTACAGAATATGCATGCACATATTGACTTTTTGCACCTAAAATACCGATTTTCAGTATGATTTAGTTCTGTATCATGAAAACATTCTAGCATTGATTAGGTATGTAGAGATCGCTTCTGGGACCCAAAAATATCGAATTTTCGGGTGTTTTGAGCCAGAATTTGAGATATAAACGGGTACAGAAGATGCATACACATATTGACTTTGGGCACCTAAAATATCGATTTTTAGCATGTTTTAAGCTTATATTCTGAAAACATTTTAGCACTGAGTAAGCAGGTACAGATCGTTTCTTGGACCAAAAAATATCGAATTTTCGGGTGATTTGAGCCTGAATTTGAGATATAAACGTGTACAGATGATGCATACACATATTGAGTTTGGGCACCTAAAATATCGATTTTTAGCATGTTTTTAGCCTGTACCTTGAAAATACTCTAACACAGAGTAGGCATGTACAGATCGCTTCTTAGATCGAAAATTTTCGAATATTCGGATGTTTTGAGCCTGAATTTTGGAAATAAACGGGTACATAAGATGCATAAACAAATTGACTTCGCGCACCTAAAATATCGATTTTGAGCATGTTTTGGGCCTAAAATTTGAAAATATTCTAGCAATAAGTAAGCATGTACAGATCGCTTCTTGGATCCAAAAATATCGAGTTTTCGTTTGTTTTGAGCCAGAATTTGGGATATAAACGGGTACAGAAGATGCATACACATATTGACTTTGGGCACCTAAAATATCGATTTTTAGCATGTTTTAAGCGTATATTCTGAAAATAATTTAGCACTGAGTAGGCATGTACAGAACGCTTCTTGGACCAAAAAATATCGAATTTTCGGGTGTTTTGAGCTTGAATTTGAGATATAAACGGGTACAGAAGATGCATATATATATTGACTTTGGGCACTTAAAATATCGATTTTCAGCATGTTTTGGGCCTGTATTTTGAAAATGTTCTAACACGGAGTAGGCATGTATAGATCGCTTCTGGTACCCAAAAATATCGAATTTTCGGGTTTTTTGAGCCTGAATTTGAGATATAAACGGGTACAGAAGATGCATGCACATATCGACTTTTTGCACCTAAAATATCGATTTTTCAGCATGTTTTGGGTCTGTATCTTGAAAACATTCTACCATTGAGTAGGCATGTACAGATTGCTTCTGGGACCCAAAAATATCGAATTTTCGGGTGTTTTGAGCCTGAATTTGATATATAAACGGGTACAGAAGATGCATTTACATATCGACATTGGGCACCTAAAATATCGATTTTGAGCATGTTTTGGTCCTAAAATTTGAAAATATTCTTGCACTGAGTAGGCATGTACAGATCGCTTCTGAGACCCAAAAATATCGAATTTTCGTGTGTTTTGAGTCTGAATTTGAAATATAAACGGGTACTGAAGATGCATGCACATATCGACTTTGGACACCTAAAAATCGATTTTTAGCTTGTTTTGAGCCTATATTTTGAAAACAGTCTAGTATTGAGTAGGCATGTACAGATCGCTTCTGGGTCCCAAAAATATTGAATTTTCGAGACTTTTGAGCCTGAATTTGAGATATAAACGGGTACAGAAGGTGCATGCACATATCGACTTTGGGCACCTAAAATATCGATTTTTAGCATGTTTTTGGACTATATTTTGAAAATATTCTAGCACTGAGTAGGCATGTACAGATTGCTTCTGGGACCCAAAAATATCGAATTTTTTGATTTTTTGAGCCTGAATTTGAGATATAAACGGGTACAGAAGATGCTATCACATATCGACTTTGGGCACCTAAATTATCGATTTTGAGCATGTTTTGGGCCTAAAATTTGAAAATATTCTTGCACTGAGTAGGCATGTACAGATCGCTTCTGAGACCCAAAAATATCGAATTTACGTGTGTTTTGAGTCTGAATTTGAAATATAAACGGGTACTGAAGATGCATGCACATATCGACTTTGGACACCTAAAATATCGATTTTTAGCATGTTTTTGGACTATATTTTGAAAATATTCTAACACTGAGTAGGCATGTACAGAATGCTTCTGATACCCTAAAATATCGAATTTTCGGGTGTTTTGAGCCTGAATTTGAGATATAAACGGATACAGAATATACATGCACATATCGACTTTTTGCACCTAAAATATCGATTTTCAGCATGTTTTGGGTATATATCTTAAAAACATTATAGCATTGAGTAGGCATGTACAGATCGCTTCTGGGACCCGAAATTATCGAATATTTGGATGTTTTGAGCCATAATATTGAATATCAACGGGTAAAGAAGATGCATACACAAATTGACTTGGGGCACCTAAAATATCAATTTTCAGCATGTTTTGGGCCTGTATCTTGAAAATACTCTAACACGGAGTAGGTATGTACAGATCGCTTCTGGAACCCAAAAATATCGAATTTTCGGGTTTTTTGAGCCTGAATTTAAAATATAAACGTTTACAGAAGATGCATTCACATATCGACTTTGGGCACCTAAAATATCGATTTTGAGCATGTTTTGGGCCTAAAATTTGAAAATATTCTAGCACTGAGTAGGTATGTACAGATCGCTTCTGAGACCCAAAAATATCGAATTTTCGTGTATTTTGAGCCTGAATTTGAAATATAAACGGGTACTGAAGATGCATGCACATATCGACTTTGGACACCAAAAATATCGATATTTAGCATGTTTTGAGCCTATATTTTGAAAACAGTCTAGCACTGAGTAGGCATGTACAGATCGCTTCTGGGACCCAAAAATATCGAATTTTTAGATTTTTTGAGCCTGAATTTGAGATATAAACGGGTACAGATGATGCTATCACATATCGACTTTGGGCACCTAAATTATCGATTTTGAGCATGTTTTGGGCCTAAAATTTGAAAATATTCTTGCACTGAGTAGGCATGTACAGATCGCTTCTGAGACCCAAAAATATCGAATTTACGTGTGTTTTGAGTCTGAATTTGAAATATAAACGGGTACTGAAGATGCATGCACATATCGACTTTGGACACCTAAAATATCGATTTTTAGCATGTTTTTGGACTATATTTTGAAAATATTCTAGCACTGAGTAGGCATGTACAGATTGCTTCTGATACCCTAAAATATCGAATTTTCGGGTGTTTTGAGCCTGAATTTGAGATATAAACGGATACAGAATATACATGCACATATCGACTTTTTGCACCTAAAATATCGATTTTCAGCATGTTTTGGGTATATATCTTAAAAACATTATAGCATTGAGTAGGCATGTACAGATCGCTTCTGGGACCCGAAATTATCGAATATTTGGATGTTTTGAGCCATAATATTGGATATCAACGGGTAAAGAAGATGCATACACAAATTGACTTTGGGCACTTAAAATATCGATTTTCAGCATGTTTTGGGCCTGTATTTTGAAAATGTTCTAACACGGAGTAGGCATGTATAGATCGCTTCTGGTACCCAAAAATATCAAATTTTCGGGTTTTTTGAGCCTGAATTTGAGATATAAACGGGTACAGAAGATGCATGCACATATCGACTTTTTGCACCTAAAACATCGATTTTTCAGCATGTTTTGGGTCTGTATCTTGAAAACATTCTAGCATTGAGTAGGCATGTACAGATTGCTTCTGGGACCCAAAAATATCGAATTTTCGGGTGTTTTGAGCCTGAATTTGATATATAAACGGGTACAGAAGATGCATTTACATATCGACATTGGGCACCTAAAATATCGATTTTGAGCATGTTTTGGTCCTAAAATTTGAAAATATTCTTGCACTGAGTAGGCATGTACAGATCGCTTCTGAGACCCAAAAATATCGAATTTCCGTGTGTTTTGAGTCTGAATTTGAAATATAAACGGGTACTGAAGATGCATGCACATATCGACTTTGGACACCTAAAAATCGATTTTTAGCTTGTTTTGAGCCTATATTTTGAAAACAGTCTAGTACTGAGTAGGCATGTACAGATCGCTTCTGGGCCCCAAAAATATTGAATTTTCGGGACTTTTGAGCCTGAATTTGAGATATAAACGGGTACAGAAGGTGCATGCACATATCGACTTTGGGCACCTAAAATATCGATTTTTAGCATGTTTTTGGACTATATTTTGAAAAAATTCTAGCACTGAGTAGGCATGTACAGATTGCTTCTGGGACCCAAAAATATCGAATTTTTAGATTTTTTGAGCCTGAATTTGAGATATAAACGGGTACAGAAGATGCTATCACATATCGACTTTGGGCACCTAAATTATCGATTTTGAGCATGTTTTGGGCCTAAAATTTGAAAATATTCTTGCACTGAGTAGGCATGTACAGATCGCTTCTGAGACCCAAAAATATCGAATTTACGTGTGTTTTGAGTCTGAATTTGAAATATAAACGGGTACTGAAGATGCATGCACATATCGACTTTGGACACCTAAAATATCGATTTTTAGCATGTTTTTGGACTATATTTTGAAAATATTCTAGCACTGAGTAGGCATGTACAGATTGCTTCTGATACCCTAAAATATCGAATTTTCGGGTGTTTTGAGCCTGAATTTGAGATATAAACGGATACAGAATATACATGCACATATCGACTTTTTGCACCTAAAATATCGATTTTCAGCATGTTTTGGGTATATATATTAAAAACATTATAGCATTGAGTAGGCATGTACAGATCGCTTCTGGGACCCGAAATTATCGAATATTTGGATGTTTTGAGCCATAATATTGGATATCAACGGGTAAAGAAGATGCATACACAAATTGACTTGGGGCACCTAAAATATCAATTTTCAGCATGTTTTGGGCCTGTATCTTGAAAATACTCTAACACGGAGTAGGTATGTACAGATCGCTTCTGGAACCCAAAAATATCGAAATTTCGGGTTTTTTGAGCCTGAATTTAAAATATAAACGGGTACTGAAGATGCATGCACATATCGACTTTGGACACCAAAAATATCGATATTTAGCATGTTTTGAGCCTATATTTTGAAAACAGTCTAGCACTGAGTAGGCATGTACAGATCGCTTCTGGGACCCAAAAATATTGAATTTTCGGGACATTTGAGCCTGAATTTGAGATATAAATGGGTACAAAAGGTGCATGCACATATCGACTTTGGGCACCTAAAATATCGATTTTTAGCATGTTTTTGGCCTATATTTTGAAAATATTCAAGCACTGAGTAGGCATGTACAGATCGCTTCTTCGATCCAAAAAATTCGAATTTTCGTTTGTTTTGAGCCAGAATTTGGGATATAAACGGGTACAGAAGATGCATACACATATTGACTTTGGGCACTTAAAATATCGATTTTCAGCATGTTTTGGGGATGTATTTTGAAAATACTCTAACACGGAGTAAGCATGTACAGATCGCTTCTGGTACCCAAAAATATCGAATTTTTGGGTTTTTTGAGCCTGAATTTGAGATATAAACGGGTACAGAAGATGCATGCACATATCGACTTTTTGCACCAAAAATATCGATTTTTCAGCATGTTTTCGGTCTGTATCTTGAAAACATTCTAGCATTGATTAGGCATGTACAGATCGCTTCTGGGACCCAAAAATATCGAATTTTCGGGTTTTTTGAGCCTGAATTTGGAATATTAACTGGTACATAAGATGCATGCACATATTGACTTTGGGCACCTAAAATATCGATTTTTAGCATGTTTTTAGCCTATATTTGGAAAATATTCTAGCACTGAGTAGACATGTACAGATCGCTTCTGGGACCCAAAAACATCGAATTTTTGGGTTTTTTGAGCCTGAATTTGATATATAAACGGGTAAAGAAGATGCATTCACATATCGACTTTGGGTACCTAAAATATCGATTTTGAGCATGTTTTGGGCCTAAAATTTGAAAATATTCTTGCACTGAGTAGGCATGTACAGATCACTTCTGAGACCCAAAAATATCGAATTTTCGTGGGTTTTGAGCCTGAATTTGAAATATAAACGGGTACATAAGAAGCATGCACATATCGACTTTGGACACCTAAAATATCGATTTTTTGCTTGTTTTGAGCCTATATTTTGAAAAGAGTCTAGCACTGAGTAGGCATGTAGAGTTTACTTCTGGGACCCAAAAATATTGAATTTTCGGGACATTTGAGCCTGAATTTGAGATATAAACGGGTACAGAAGGTGCATGCACATATCGACTTTGGGCACCTAAAATATCGATTTTTAGCATGTTTTTGGCCTATATTTTGAAAATATTCTAGCACTGAGTAGGCATGTACAGATCGCTTCTGGGACCCAAAAATATTGAATTTTTAGGTTTTTTGAGCCTGAATTTGAGATATAAACGGGTACAGAATATGCATGCACATATCGACTTTTTGCACCTAAAATATCGATTTTGAGCATGTTTTGGGCCTGTAATTTGAAAATACTCAAACACGAAGTAGGCATGTACAGATCGCTTCTTGTACCCAAAAATATCGAATTTTCAGGTGTTTTGAGCCTGAATTTGAGATATAAACGGGTACAGAATATGCATGCAAATATTGACTTTTTGCACCTAAAATACCAATTTTCAGTATGATTTAGGTCTGTATCATGAAAACATTCTAGCGGTGAGTAGGCATGTAGAGATCGCTTCTGGGTCCCAAAATTATCGAATTTTCGGGTGTTTTGAGCCAGAATTTGAGATATAAACGGGTACACAAGATGCATACACATATTGACTTTGGGCACCTAAAATATCGATTTTTAGCATGTTTTAGGCTTATATTCTGAAAACATTTTAGCACTGAGTAGGCAGGTACAGATCGCTTCTTGGACCAAAAAATATCGAATTTTAGGGTGATTTGAGCCTGAATTTGAGATATAAACGGGTACAGATGATGCATACACATATTGAGTTTGGGCACCTAAAATATCGATTTTTAGCATGTTTTTAGCCTGTACCTTGAAAATACTCTAACACAGAGTAGGCATGTACAGATCGCTTCTGGGACCCAAAAACATCGAATTTTCGGGTGTTTTGAGCCTGTATTTGAGATATAAACGGGTACAGAAGATGCATGCACATATCGACTTTAAGCACCTAAAATATCGATTTTTAGCATGTTTTTAGCCTATATTTTGAAAATATTCTAGCACTGAGTAGGCATGTACAGATCGCTTCTGGTACCCAAAAATATCGAATTTTCGGGTGTTTTGAGCCTGAATTTGAGATATAAACGGATACAGAATATACATGCACATATCAACTTTTTGCACCTAAAATATCGATTTTCAGCATGTTTTGGGTATATATCTTAAAAACATTTTAGCATTGAGTAGGCATGTACAGATCGCTTCTGGGACCAAAAAATATCGAATTTTCGGGTGTTTTGAGCCTGAATTTGGAATATAAACTGGTACATAAGATGCATGCACATATCGATTTTGGGCACCTAAAATATCGATTTTTAGCATGTTTTCGGGCTATATTTTGAAAATATTCTAGAACTGAGTAGGCATGTACAGATTGCTTCTGGGACCCAAAAATATCGAATTTTTGGATTTTATGAGCCTGAATTTGAGATATAAACGGGTACAGAATATGCATGCACATATTGACTTTTTGCACCTAAAATATCGATTTTCAGTATGTTTTGGATCTGTATCATGAAAACATTCTTGCATTGAGTAGGCATGTAGAGATCGCTTCTGGGACCGAAAAATATTGAATTTTCGGGTGTTTTGAGCCTGAATTTGAGATATAAACGGGTACAGAGGATGCATGCACATATCGACTTCGGGCACCTAAAATATCGATTTTGTGCAAGTTTTGGGCCTATATTTTGAATATATTCTAGCACTGAGTAGGCATGTACAGATCGCTTCTTAGACCCAAAATTATCGAATATTCGGATGTTTTGAGCCTGAATTTGAGATATAAACGGGTACATAAAATGCATGCACATATCGACTTTGGGGACCTAAAATATCGATTTTTAGCATGTTTTTAGCTTATATTTTGAAAATATTCTAGCACTGAGTAGGCATGTACAGATCGCTTCTGGTTCCCAAAAATATCGTGTTTTTGGGTGTTTTTAGCCTGAATTTGAGATATAAACGGGTACAGAGAATGCATGCACATATCGACTTTTTGCACCTAAAATATCGATTTTCAGCATGTTTTGAGTATATATCCTAAAAACATTTTAGCATTGAGTAGGCATGTACAGATCGCTTCTGGGACCCGAAAATATCGAATTTTCGGGTGTTTTGAGCCTGAATTTGAGATATAAACGGGTACAGAAGATGCATACACAAATTGACTTGGGGCACCTAAAATATCGATTTTCAGCATGTTTTGGGCCTGTATCTTGAAAATACTCTAACACGGAGTAGGCATGTACAGATCGCTTCTGGGACCAAAAAATTTTGAATTTTCGGGTGTTTTGAGCCTGAATTTGAGATATAATCGGGTACAGATTATGCATACACATATTGAGTTTGGGCACCTAAAATATCGATTTTTAGCATGTTTTGAGCTTATATTCTGAAAATATTTTAGCACTGAGTAGGCATGTACAGAACGCTTCTTGGACCAAAAAATATTGAATTTTCGGGTGTTTTGAGCCTGAATTTGAGATATAAACGGGTACAGAAGATGAATACATATATTGACTTTGGGCACCTAAAATATCGATTTTCAGCATGTTTTGGGCCTATATTTTGAAAATATTCTAGCACTGAGTAGGCATGTACAGATCGCTTCTTAGATCGAAAATTTTCGAATATTCGGATGTTTTGAGCCTGAATTTTGGAAATAAACGGGTACATAAGATGCATAAACAAATTGACTTCGCGCACCTAAAATATTGATTTTGAGCATGATTTGAGCCTAAAATTTGAAAATATTCTAGCAATAAGTAAGCATGTACAGATCGCTTCTTGGATCCAAAAATATTGAATTTTCGTTTGTTTTGAGCCAGAATTTGGGATATAAACGGGTACAGAAGATGCATACACATATTGACTTTGGGCACCTAAAATATCGATTTTTAGCATGTTTTAAGCTTATATTCTGAAAATAATTTAGCACTGAGTAGGCATGTACAGAACGCTTCTTGGACCAAAAAATATCGAATTTTCGGGTGTTTTGAGCTTGAATTTGAGATATAAACGGGTACAGAAGATGCATATATATATTGACTTTGGGCACTTAAAATATCGATTTTCAGCATGTTTTGGGCCTGTATTTTGAAAATGTTCTAACACGGAGTAGGCATGTATAGATCGCTTCTGGTACCCAAAAATATCGAATTTTAGGGTTTTTTGAGCCTGAATTTGAGATATAAACGGGTACAGAAGATGCATGCACATATCGACTTTTTGCACCTAAAATATCGATTTTTCAGCATGTTTTGGGTCTGTATCTTGAAAACATTCTAGCATTGAGTAGGCATGTACAGATTGCTTCTGGGACCCAAAAATATAGAATTTTCGGGTGTTTTGAGCCTGAATTTGATATATAAACGGGTACAAAAGATGCATTTACATATCGACATTGGGCACCTAAAATATCGATTTTGAGCATGTTTTGGTCCTAAAATTTGAAAATATTCTTGCACTGAGTAGGCATGTACAGATCGCTTCTGAGACCCAAAAATATCGAATTTTCGTGTGTTTTGAGTCTGAATTTGAAATATAAACAGGTACTGAAGATGCATGCACATATCGACTTTGGACACCTAAAAATCGATTTTTAGCTTGTTTTGAGCCTATATTTTGAAAACAGTCTAGTACTGAGTAGGCATGTACAGATCGCTTCTGGGCCCCAAAAATATTGAATTTTCGGGACTTTTGAGCCTGAATTTGAGATATAAACGGGTACTGAAGATGCATGCACATATTGACTTTGGACACCTAAAATATCGATTTTTAGCATGTTTTTGGACTATATTTTGAAAATATTCTAGCACTGAGTAGGCATGTACAGATTGCTTCTGGGACCCAAAAATATCGAATTTTCAGATTTTTTGAGCCTGAATTTGAGATATAAACGGGTACAGAATATGCATGCACATATTGACTTTTTGCACATAAAATATCGATTTTCAGTATGTTTTGGGTCTGTATCATGAAAACATTCTAGCATTGAGTAGGCATGTAGAGATTGCTTCTGGGACCCAAAAATATCGAATTTTCGGGTGTTTTGAGCCAGAATTTGAGATATAAACAGGTACAGAAGATCCATACACATATTGACTTTGGGCACCCTAAATATCGATTTTTAGCATGTTTTTAGCCTATATTTGGAAAATATTCTAGCACTGAGTAGACATGTACAGATCGCTTCTGGGACCCAAAAACATCGAATTTTTGGGTTTTTTGAGCCTGAA
The DNA here is from genome assembly GCA_033782935.1 of Petrolisthes cinctipes. Classification (NCBI taxonomy): domain Eukaryota; kingdom Metazoa; phylum Arthropoda; class Malacostraca; order Decapoda; family Porcellanidae; genus Petrolisthes; species Petrolisthes cinctipes. The sequence goes on from JAWQEG010000060.1 coordinate 1,429,487, forward strand.
TTTGATATATAAACGGGTAAAGAAGATGCATTCACATATCGACTTTGGGTACCTAAAATATCGATTTTGAGCATGTTTTGGGCCTAAAATTTGAAAATATTCTTGCACTGAGTAGGCTTGTACAGATCACTTGTGAGACCCAAAAATATCGAATTTTCGTGGGTTTTGAGCCTGAATTTGAAATATAAACGGGTACATAAGATGCATGCACATATCGACTTTGGACACCTAAAATATCGATTTTTTACTTGTTTTGAGCCTATATTTTGAAAACAGTCTAGCACTGAGTAGGCATGTAGAGTTCACTTCTGGGACCCAAAAATATTGAATTTTCGGGACATTTGAGCCTGAATTTGAGATATAAACGGGTACACAAGATGCATACACATATTGACTTTGGGCACCTAAAATATCGATTTTTAGCATGTTTTAGGCTTATATTCTGAAAACATTTTAGCACTGAGTAGGCAGGTACAGATCGCTTCTTGGACCAAAAAATATCGAATTTTCGGGTGATTTGAGCCTGAATTTGAGATATAAACGGGTACAGATGATGCATACACATATTGAGTTTGGGCACCTAAAATATCGATTTTTAGCATGTTTTTAGCCTGTACCTTGAAAATACTCTAACACAGAGTAGGCATGTACAGATCGCTTCTGGGACCCAAAAACATCGAATTTTCGGGTGTTTTGAGCCTGTATTTGAGATATAAACGGGTACAGAAGATGCATGCACATATCGACTTTAAGCACCTAAAATATCGATTTTTAGCATGTTTTTAGCCTATATTTTGAAAATATTCTAGCACTGAGTAGGCATGTACAGATCGCTTCTGGTACCCAAAAATATCGAATTTTCGGGTGTTTTGAGTCTGAATTTGAGATATAAACGGATACAGAATATACATGCACATATCAACTTTTTGCACCTAAAATATCGATTTTCAGCATGTTTTGGGTATATATCTTAAAAACATTTTAGCATTGAGTAGGCATGTACAGATCGCTTCTGGGACCAAAAAATATCGAATTTTCGGGTGTTTTGAGCCTGAATTTGGAATATAAACTGGTACATAAGATGCATGCACATATCGATTTTGGGCACCTAAAATATCGATTTTTAGCATGTTTTCGGCCTATATTTTGAAAATATTCTAGAACTGAGTAGGCATGTACAGATTGCTTCTGGGACCCAAAAATATCGAATTTTTAGATTTTATGAGCCTGAATTTGAGATATAAACGGGTACAGAATATGCATGCACATATTGACTTTTTGCACCTAAAATATCGAATTTCAGTATGTTTTGGGTCTGTATCATGAAAACATTCTTGCATTGAGTAGGCATGTAGAGATCGCTTCTGGGACCGAAAAATATTGAATTTTCGGGTGTTTTGAGCCTGAATTTGAGATATAAACGGGTACAGAGGATGCATGCACATATCGACTTCGGGCACCTAAAATATCGATTTTGTGCAAGTTTTGGGCCTATATTTTGAATATATTCTAGCACTGAGTAGGCATGTACAGATCGCTTCTTAGACCCAAAATTATCGAATATTCGGATGTTTTGAGCCTGAATTTGAGATATAAACGGGTACATAAAATGCATGCACATATCGACTTTGGGGACCTAAAATATCGATTTTTAGCATGTTTTTAGCTTATATTTTGAAAATATTCTAGCACTGAGTAGGCATGTACAGATCGCTTCTGGTTCCCAAAAATATCGTGTTTTTGGGTGTTTTTAGCCTGAATTTGAGATATAAACGGGTACAGAGTATGCATGCACATATCGACTTTTTGCACCTAAAATATCGATTTTCAGCATGTTTTGAGTATATATCCTAAAAACATTTTAGCATTGAGTAGGCATGTACAGATCGCTTCTGGGACCCGAAAATATCGAATTTTCGGGGGTTTTGAGCCTGAATTTGAGATATAAACGTGTACAGAAGATGCATACACAAATTGACTTGGGGCACCTAAAATATCGATTTTCAGCATGTTTTGGGCCTGTATCTTGAAAATACTCTAACACGGAGTAGGCATGTACAGATCGCTTCTGGGACCAAAAAATTTTGAATTTTCGGGTGTTTTGAGCCTGAATTTGAGATATAAACGGGTACAGATTATGCATACACATATTGAGTTTGGGCACCTAAAATATCGATTTTTAGCATGTTTTGAGCTTATATTCTGAAAATATTTTAGCACTGAGTAGGCATGTACAGAACGCTTCTTGGACCAAAAAATATTGAATTTTCGGGTGTTTTGAGCCTGAATTTGAGATATAAACGGGTACAGAAGATGAATACATATATTGACTTTGGGCACCTAAAATATCGATTTTCAGCATGTTTTGGGCCTATATTTTGAAAATATTCTAGCACTGAGTAGGCATGTACAGATCGCTTCTTAGATCGAAAATTTTCGAATATTCGGATGTTTTGAGCCTGAATTTTGGAAATAAACGGGTACATAAGATGCATAAACAAATTGACTTCGCGCACCTAAAATATTGATTTTGAGCATGTTTTGAGCCTAAAATTTGAAAATATTCTAGCAATAAGTAAGCATGTACAGATCGCTTCTTGGATCCAAAAATATCGAATTTTCGTTTGTTTTGAGCCAGAATTTGGGATATAAACGGGTACAGAAGATGCATACACATATTGACTTTGGGCACCTAAAATATCGATTTTTAGCATGTTTTAAGCTTATATTCTGAAAATAATTTAGCACTGAGTAGGCATGTACAGAACGCTTCTTGGACCAAAAAATATCGAATTTTCGGGTGTTTTGAGCTTGAATTTGAGATATAAACGGGTACAGAAGATGCATATATATATTGACTTTGGGCACTTAAAATATCGATTTTCAGCATGTTTTGGGCCTGTATTTTGAAAATGTTCTAACACGGAGTAGGCATGTATAGATCGCTTCTGGTACCCAAAAATATCGAATTTTAGGGTTTTTTGAGCCTGAATTTGAGATATAAACGGGTACAGAAGATGCATGCACATATCGACTTTTTGCACCTAAAATATCGATTTTTCAGCATGTTTTGGGTCTGTATCTTGAAAACATTCTAGCATTGAGTAGGCATGTACAGATTGCTTCTGGGACCCAAAAATATCGAATTTTCGGGTGTTTTGAGCCTGAATTTGATATATAAACGGGTACAGAAGATGCATTTACATATCGACATTGGGCACCTAAAATATCGATTTTGAGCATGTTTTGGTCCTAAAATTTGAAAATATTCTTGCACTGAGTAGGCATGTACAGATCGCTTCTGAGACCCAAAAATATCGAATTTTCGTGTGTTTTGAGTCTGAATTTGAAATATAAACAGGTACTGAAGATGCATGCACATATCGACTTTGGACACCTAAAAATCGATTTTTAGCTTGTTTTGAGCCTATATTTTGAAAACAGTCTAGTACTGAGTAGGCATGTACAGATCGCTTCTGGGCCCCAAAAATATTGAATTTTCGGGACTTTTGAGCCTGAATTTGAGATATAAACGGGTACTGAAGATGCATGCACATATCGACTTTGGACACCTAAAATATCGATTTTTAGCATGTTTTTGGACTATATTTTGAAAATATTCTAGCACTGAGTAGGCATGTACAGATTGCTTCTGGGACCCAAAAATATCGAATTTTTAGATTTTTTGAGCCTGAATTTGAGATATAAACGGGTACAGAATATGCATGCACATATTGACTTTTTGCACATAAAATATCGATTTTCAGTATGTTTTGGGTCTGTATCATGAAAACATTTTAGCATTGAGTAGGCATGTAGAGATTGCTTCTGGGACCCAAAAATATCGAATTTTCGGGTGCTTTGAGCCAGAATTTGAGATATAAACAGGTACAGAAGATCCATACACATATTGACTTTGGGCACCCTAAATATCGATTTTTAGCATGTTTTAAGCTTATATTCTGAAAATATTTTAGCACTGAGTAGGCATGTACAGATTGCTTCTGGGACCCAAAAATATAGAATTTTCGGGTGTTTTGAGCCTGAATTTGAGATATAAACGGGTACAGAGTATCCATGCACATATCGACTTTTTGCACCTAAAATATCGATTTTCAGCATGTTTTGAGAATATATTTAAAAAAATTTGAGTAGGCATGTACAGATCGCTTCTGGGACCCGCAAATATCGAATTTTCGGGTGTTTTGAGCCATAATATTAGATATAAACGGGTACAGAAGATGCATACACAAATTGAGTTGGGGCACCTAAAATATCGATTTTCAGCATGTTTTGGGCCTGTATCTTGAAAATACTCTAACACGGATTAGGCATGTACAGATCGCTTCTGTGACCCAAAAATATCGAATTTTCGAGTGTTTTGAGCCTGAATTTGAGATATAAACGGGTACAGATAATGCATACACATATTGACTTTGGGAACCTAAAATATCGATTTTTAGCATGTTTAGAGCGTATATTCTGAAAATATTTTAGCACTGAGTAGGCATGTACAGAACGCTTCTTGGACCAAAATTATCGAATATTTGGATGTTTTGAGCCTGAATTTGGGATATAAACGGGTACAGAAGATGCATACACAAATTGACTTGGGGCACCAAAGATCTCGATTTTCAGCATGTTTTGGGCCTGTATCTTGAAAATACTCTAACACGGCGTAGGCATGTACAGATCGCTTCTTTGACCCCAAAATATCGAATTTTCGGGTGTTTTGAGCCTGAATTTGAGATATAAACGGGTACAGATGATGCATACACATATTGACTTTGGGCACCTAAAATATCGATTTTTAGCATGTTTTGAGCTTATATTCTGAAAATATTTTAGCAATGAGTAGGCATGTACAGATCACTTCTGGGACTCAAAAATATCAAAATTTCGGGTTTTTTTAGACTGAATTTGAGATATAAACGGGTACAGAAGATGCATTCATATATCGACTTTGGGCACCTAAAATATAGATTTTAAGCATGTTTTGGGCCTAAATTTTGAAAATATTCTAGCAATAAGTAAGCATGTACAGATCGCTTCTTGGATCCAAAAATATCGAATTTTCGTTTGTTTTGAGTCAGAATTTGGGATATAAACGGGTACAGAAGATGCATACACATATTGACTTTGGGCACCTAAAATATCGATTTTCAGCATGTTTTGGGCCTGTATTTTAAAAAAACTCTAACACGGAGTAGGCATGTTCAGATCGCTTCTGGTACCCAAAAAAATCGAATTTTCGGGTTTTTGAGCCTGAATTTGAGATAAAAACGGGTACAGAAGATGTATGCACATATCGACTTTTTGTACCTAAAATATCGATTTTTCAGCATGTTTTGGGTCTGTATCTTGAAAACATTCTACCATTGAGTAGGCATGTACAGATTGCTTCTGGGACCCAAAAATATCGAATTTTCTGGTGTTTTGAGCCTGAATTTGGAATATAAACTGGTACTTAAGATGCATGCACATATCGACTTTGGGCACCTAAAATATCGATTTTTAGCATGTTTTTGGCCTATATTTTGAAAATATTCTAGCACTGAGTAGGCATGTACAGATCGCTTATGGGACCCAAAAATATCGAATTTTTGAGTTTTTTGAGCCTGAATTTGATATATAAACGGGTACAGAAGATGCATTCACATATCGACTTTGGGCACCTAAAATATCGATTTTTAGCTTGTTTTGAGCCTATATTTTGAAAACAGTCTAGCACTGAGTAGGCATGTACAGATCGCTTCTGGGACCCAAAAATATTGAATTTTCGGGACTTTTGAGCCTGAATTTGAGATATAAACGGGTACAGAAGGTGCATGCACATATCGACTTTGGGCACCTAAAATATCGATTTTTAGCATGTTTTTGGACTATTTTTTGAAAATATTCTAGCACTGAGTAGGCATGTACAAATTGCTTCTGGGACCCAAAAATATCGATTTCTTAGATTTTTTGAGCCAGAATTTGAGATATAAACGGGTACAGAAGATGCATAAACATATTGACTTTGGAAACCTAAAATATCGATTTTTAGCATGTTTTAAGCTTATATTCTGAAAATATTTTAGCACTGAGTAGGCAGGTACAGATCGCTTCTTTGACCAAAAAATATCGAATTTTAGGGTGTTTTGAGCCTAAATTTGAGATATAAACGGGTACAGATGATGCATGCACATTTTGAGTTTGGGCACCTAAAATATCGATTTTCAGCATGTTTTGGGCCTGTATATTGAAAATACTCTAACACAGAGTAGGCATGTACAGATTGCTTCTGGGACCCAAAAATATCGAATTTTCGGAAGTTTTGAGTCTGAATTTGAGATATAAACGGGTACAGAAGATGCATGCACATATCGACTTCGGGCACCTAAAATATCGACTTTGAGCAAGTTTTGGGCCTATATTTTGAAAATATTCTAGCACTGAGTAGGCATGTACAGATCGCTTTTTAGACCCAAAATTATCGAATATTCGGATGTTTTGAGCCTGAATTTGGGATATAAACGTGTACATAAGATGCATGCACATATCGACTTTGGGCACCTAAAATATCGATTTTTAGCATGTTTTTAGCCTATATTTTGAAAATATTCTAGCACTGAGTAGGCATGTACAGATCGTTTCTGGTAGTCAAAAATATAGAATTTTCGGGTGTTATGAGCCTGAATTTGAGATATAAACGGGTACAGAGTATTCATGCACAAATCGACTTTTTGCACCTAAAATATTGATTTTCAGCATGTTTTGAGTATATATCTTAAAAACATTTTAGCATTGAGTAGGCATGTACAGATCGCTTCTGGGACCCAAAAATATCGAATTTTCGGGTGGTTTAAGCCTGAATTTGAGATATAAACGGGTACAGATGATGCATATACATATTGATTTTGGGCACCTAAAATATCGATTTTTAGCATGTTTTGAGCTTTTATTCTGAAAATATTTTAGCAATGAGTAGGCATGTACAAATCGCTTCTGGGAAACAAAAATATCGAAATTACGGGTTTTTTTAGACTGAATATGAGATATAAACGGGTACAGAAGATGCATTTATATATCGACTTTGGGCATCTAAAATATCGATTTTTAGCATGTTTTAAGCTTATATTCTGAAAATATTTTAGCACTGAGTAGGCATGTACAGAACGCTTCTTGGACCAAAAAATATCGAATTTTCGGGTGTTTTGAGCCTGAATTTGAGATATAAACGGGTACAGAAGAAGCATACAAATATTGACTTTGGGCACCTAAAATATCGATTTTCAGCATGTTTTGGGCCTGTATTTTGAAAATACTCTAACACGGAGTAGGCATGTACAGATCGCTTCTGGTACCCAAAAATATCGATTTTTCGGGTTTTTTGAGCCTGAATTTGAGATATAAACGGGTACAGAAGATGCATGCACATATCGACTTTTTGCACCTAAAATTTCGATTTTTCAGCATGTTTTGGGTCTGTATCTGGAAAACATTCTAGCATTGAGTAGGCATGTACAGATCGCTTCTGGGACCCAAAAATATTGAATTTTCGGGACTTTTGAGCCTGAATTTGAGATATAAACGGGTACAGAAGGTGCATGCACATATTGACTTTGGGCACCTAAAATATCGATTTTTAGCATGTTTTTGGACTATATTTTGAAAATATTCTAGCACTGAGTAGGCATGTACAGATAGCTTCTGGGACCCAAAAACATCGAATTTTTAGATTTTTTGAGGCTGAATTTGAGATATAAACGGGTACAAAATATGCATGCACATATCGACTTTTCGCACCTAAAATATCGATTTTGAGCATGTTTTGGGCCTGTAATTTCAAAATACTCTAACACGAAGTAGGCATGTACAGATCGCTTCTGGTACCCAAAAATATCGAATTTTAGGGTGTTTTGAGCCTGAATTTGAGATATAAACGGGTACAGAATATGCATGCACATATTGACTTTTTGCACCTAAAATATCGATTTTCAGTATGTTTTGAGTCTGTATCATGAAAACATTCTAGCATTAAGTAGGCATGTACAGATCGCTTCTTGGACCAAAAAATATCGAATTTTCGGGTGTTTTGAGCCTGAATTTGAGATATAAACGGGTACAGATGATGCATACACATATTGAGTTTGGGCACCTAAAATATCGATTTTCAGCATGTTTTGGGCTTGTATCTTGAAAATACTCTAACACAGAGTAGGCATGTACAGATCGCTTCTGGGACCCAAAAATATCGAATTTTCTGAAGTTTTGAGCCTGAATTTGAGATATAAACGGGTACAGAAGATGCATGCACATATCGACCTCGGGCACCTAAAATATCGATTTTGAGCAAGTTTTGGGGACTATATTTTGAAAATATTCTAGCACTGAGTAGGCATGTACAGATCGCTTTTTAGATCGAAAATTATCGAATATTCGGATGTTTTGAGCCCGAATTTTGGAAATAAACGGGTACATAAGATGCATAAACAAATTGACTTCGCGCACCTAAAATATCGATTTTGAGCATGTTTTGGGCCTAAAATTTGAAAATATTCTAGCAATAAGTAAGCATGTACAGATCGCTTCTTGGATCCAAAAATATCGAATTTTTGTTTGTTTTGAGCCAGAATTTGGGATATAAACGGGTACAGAAGATGCATACACATATTGACTTTGGGCACCTAAAATATCGATTTTTAGCATGTTTTAAGCTTATATTCTGAAAATAATTTAGCACTGAGTAGGCATGTACAGAACGCTTCTTGGACCAAAAAATATCGAATTTTCGAGTTTTTTGAGCTTGAATTTGAGATATAAACGGGTACAGAAGATGCATACATATATTGACTTTGGGCACTTAAAATATCGATTTTCAGCATGTTTTGGGCTTGTATTTTGAAAATGTTCTAACACGGAGTAGGCATGTATAGATCGCTTCTGGTACCCAAAAATATCGAATTTTCGGGTTTTTTGAGCCTGAATTTGAGATATAAACGGGTACAAAAGATGCATGCACATATCGACTTTTTGCACCTAAAATATCGATTTTTCAGCATGTTTTGGGTCTATATCTTGAAAACATTCTAGCATTGAGTAGGCATGTACAGATTGCTTCTGGGACCCAAAAATATCGAATTTTCGGGTGTTTTGAGCCTGAATTTGATATATAAACGGGTACAGAAGATGCATTTACATATCGACATTGGGCACCTAAAATATCGATTTTGAGCATGTTTTGGTCCTAAAATTAGAAAATATTCTTGCACTGAGTAGGCATGTACAGATCGCTTCTGAGACCCAAAAATATCGAATTTTCGTGTTGTTTTGAGTCTGAATTTGAAATATAAACGGGTACTGAAGATGCATGCACATATCGACTTTGGACACCTAAAATATCGATTTTTAGCTTGTTTTGAGCCTATATTTTGAAAACAGTCTAGTAATGAGTAGGCATGTACAGATCGCTTATGGGCCCCAAAAATATTGAATTTTCGGGACTTTTGAGCCTGAATTTGAGATATAAACGGGTACAGAAGATGCATTTACATATCGACATTGGGCACCTAAAATATCGATTTTGAGCATGTTTTGGTCCTAAAATTAGAAAATATTCGTGCACTGAGTAGGCATGTACAGATCGCTTCTGAGACCCAAAAATATCGAATTTTCGTGTTGTTTTGAGTCTGAATTTGAAATATAAACGGGTACTGAAGATGCATGCACATATCGACTTTGGACACCTAAAATATCGATTTTTAGCTTGTTTTGAGCCTATATTTTGAAAACAGTCTAGTACTGAGTAGGCATGTACAGATCGCTTATGGGCCCCAAAAATATTGAATTTTCGGGACTTTTGAGCCTGAATTTGAGATATAAACGGGTACAGAAGGTGCATGCACATATCGACTTTGGGCACCTAAAATATCGATTTTTAGCATGTTTTTGGACTATATTTTGAAAATATTCTAGCACTGAGTAGGCATGTACAGATCGCTTCTGAGACCCAAAAATATCGAATTTTCGTGTGTTTTGAGTCTGAATATGAAATATAAACGGGAACTGAAGATGCATGCACATATCGACTTTGGACACATAAAATATCGATTTTCAGTATGTTTTGGGTCTGTATCATGAAAACATTTTAGCATTGAGTAGGCATGTAGAGATTGCTTCTGGGACCCAAAAATATCGAATTTCCGGGTGTTTTGAGCAAGAATTTGAGATATAAACGGGTACTGAAGATCCATACACATATTGACTTTGGGCACCCTAAATATCGATTTTTAGCATGTTTTAAGCTTATATTCTGAAAATATTTTAGCACTGAGTAGGCAGGTACAGATCGCTTCTTGGACCAAAAAATATCGAATTTTCGGGTGTTTTGAGCCTGAATTTGGGATATAAACGGGTACATAAGATGCATGCACATATCGACTTTGGGCACCTAAAATATCGATTTTTAGCATGTTTTTAGCCTATATTTTGAAAATATTCTAGCACTGAGTAGGCATGTACAGATCGCTTCTGGTACCCAAAAATATAGAATTTTCGGGTGTTTTGAGCCTGAATTTGAGATATAAACGGGTACAGAGTATCCATGCACATATCGACTTTTTGCACCTGAAATATCGATTTTCAGCATGTTTTGAGAATATATTTAAAAAAATTTGAGTAGGCATGTACAGATCGCTTCTGGGACCCGCAAATATCGAATTTTCGGGTGTTTTGAGCCATAATATTAGATATAAACGGGTACAGAAGATGCATACACAAATTGAGTTGGGGCACCTAAAATATCGATTTTCAGCATGTTTTGTTCCTGTATCTTGAAAATACTCTAACACGGAGTAGGCATGTACAGATCGCTTCTGTGACCCAAAAATATCGACTTTTCGAGTGTTTTGAGCCTGAATTTGAGATATAAACGGGTACAGATGATGCATACACATATTGACTTTGGGAACCTAAAATATCGATTTTTAGCATGTTTTGAGCGTGTATTCTGAAAATATTTTAGCACTGAGTAGGCATGTACAGAACGCTTCTTGGGCCAAAATTATCGAATATTTGGATGTTTTGAGCCTGAATTTGGGATATAAACGGGTACAGAAGATGCATACACAAATTGACTTGGGGCACCAAAAATCTCGATTTTCAGCATGTTTTGGGCCTGTATCTTGAAAATACTCTAACACGGCGTAGGCATGTACAGATCGCTTCTTTGACCCCAAAATATAGAATTTTCGGGTGTTTTGAGACTGAATTTGAGATATAAACGGGTACAGATGATGCATACACATATTGACTTTGGGCACCTAAAATATCGATTTTTAGCATGTTTTGAGCTTATATTCTGAAAATATTTTAGCAATGAGTATGCATGTACAGATCGCTTCTGGGACCCAAAAATATCAAAATTTCGGGTTTTTTTAGACTGAATTTGAGATATAAACGGGTACAGAAGATGCATTCATATATCGACTTTGGGCACCTAAAATATAGATTTTAAGCATGTTTTGGGCCTAAATTTTGAAAATATTCTAGCAATAAGTAAGCATGTACAGATCGCTTCTTGGATCCAAAAATATCGAATTTTCGTTTGTTTTGAGTCAGAATTTGGGATATAAACGGGTACAGAAGATGCATTCACATATCGACTTTGGGCACCTAAAATATCGATTTTTAGCTTGTTTTGAGCCTATATTTTGAAAACAGTCTAGCACTGAGTAGGCATGTACATATCGCTTCTGGGACCCATAAATATTGAATTTTCGGGACTTTTGAGCATGAATTTGAGATATAAACGGGTACAGAAGGTGCATGCACATATCGACTTTGGGCACCTAAAATATCGATTTTTAGCATTTTTTTGGACTATTTTTTGAAAATATTCTAGCACTGAGTAGGCATGTACAGATTGCTTCTGGGACCCAAAAATATCGATTTTTTAGATTTTTTGAGCCAGAATTTGAGATATAAACGGGTACAGAAGATGCATACACATATTGACTTTGGAATCCTAAAATATCGATTTTTAGCATGTTTTAAGCTTATATTCTGAAAATATTTTAGCACTGACTAGTCAGGTACAGATCGCTTCTTGGACCAAAAAATATCGAATTTTCGGGTGTTTTGAGCCTAAATTTGAGATATAAACGGGTACAGATGATGCATACACATTTTGAGTTTGGGCACCTAAAATATCGATTTTCAGCATGTTTTTAGCCTGTATATTGAAAATACTCTAACACAGAGTAGGCATGTACAGATCGCTTCTGGGACCCAAAAATATCGAATTTTCGGAAGTTTTGAGTCTGAATTTGAGATATAAACGGGTACAGAAGATGCATGCACATATCGACTTCGGGCACCTAAAATATCGATTTTGAGCAAGTTTTGGGGACTATATTTTGAAAATATTCTAGCACTGAGTAGGCATGTACAGATCGCTTTTTAGACCCAAAATTATCAAATATTCGGAAGTTTTGAGCCTGAATTTGGGATATAAACGGGTACATAAGATGCATGCACATATCGACTTTTTGCACCTAAAATATTGATTTTCAGCATGTTTTAAGTATATATCTTAAAAACATTTTAGCATTGAGTAGGCATGTACAGATCGATTCTGGGACCCAAAAATATCGAATTTTCGGGTGTTTTGAGCCTGAATTTGAGATATAAACGGGTACAGATGATGCATACACATATTGATTTTGGGCACCTAAAATATCGATTTTTAGCATGTTTTAAACTTATATTCTGAAAATATTTTAGCAATGAGTAGGCATGTACAAATCGCTTTTGGGAAACAAAAATATCGAAATTTCGGGGTTTTTTAGACTGAATATGAGATATAAACGGGTACAGAAGATGCATTCATATATCGACTTTGGGCACCTAAAATATCGATTTTTAGCATGTTTTAAGCTTATATTCTGAAAATATTTTAGCACTGAGTAGGCATGTACAGAACGCTTCTTGTACCAAAAAATATCGAATTTTCGGGTGTTTTGAGCCTGAATTTGAGATATAAACGAGTACAGAAGGTGCATGCACATATTGACTTTGGGCACCTAAAATATCGATTTTTAGCATGTTTTTGGACTATATTTTGAAAATATTCTAGCACTGAGTAGGCATGTACAGATCGCTTCTGGGACCCAAAAACATCGAATTTTTAGATTTTTTGAGGCTGAATTTGAGATATAAACGGGTACAGAATATGCATGCACATATCGACTTTTCGCACCTAAAATATCGATTTTGAGCATGTTTTGGGCCTGTAATTTCAAAATACTCAAACACGAAGTAGGCATGTCCAGATCGCTTCTGGTTCCCAAAAATATCGAATTTTCGGGTGTTTTGAGCCTGAATTTGAGATATAAACGGGTACAGAATATGCATGCCCATATTGACTTTTTGCACCTAAAATATCGATTTTCAGTATGTTTTGAGTCTGTATCATGAAAACATTCTAGCATTAAGTAGGCATGTACAGATCGCTTCTTGGACCAAAAAATATCGAATTTTCGGGTGTTTTGAGCCTGAATTTGAGATATAAACGGGTACAGATGATGCATACACATATTGACTTTGGGAACCTAAAATATCGATTTTGTAGCATGTTTTGAGCTTATATTCTGAAAATATTTTAGCACTGAGTAGGCATGTACAGAACGCTTCTTGGACCAAAATTATCGAATATTCGGATGTTTTGAGCCTGAATTTGGGATATAAACGGGTACAGAAGATGCATACACAAATTGACTTGGTGCAACTAAAATATCGATTTTCAGCATGTTTTGGGCCTGTATCTTGAAAATACTCTAACACGGAGTAGGCATGTACAGATCGCTTCTGGGACCCAAAAATATCGAATTTTCGTTTGTTTTGAGCCTGAATTTGAGATATAAACGGGTACAGATGATGCATACACATATTGACTTTGGGCACCTAAAATATCGATTTTTAGCATGTTTTGAGCTTATATTCTGAAAATATTTTAGCAATGAGAAGGCATGTACAGATCGCTTCTGGGACCCAAAAAAATCGAAATTTTGGGTTTTTTTAGACTGAATTTGAGATATAAACGGGTACAGAAGATGCATTCATATATCGACTTTGGGCACCTAAAATATCGATTTTGAGCATGTTTTGGGCCTAAATTTTGAAAATATTCTAGCAATAAGTAAGCATGTACAGATCGCTTCTTGGATCCAAAAATATCGAATTTTCGTTGGTTTTGAGTCAGAATTTGGGATATAAACGGGTACAGAAGATGAATACACATATTGGCTTTGGGCACCTAAAATATCGATTTTTAGCATGTTTTAAGCTTATATTTTGAAAATATTTTAGCACTGAGTAGGCATGTACAGAACGCTTCATGGACCAAAAAATATCGAATTTTCGGGTCTTTTGAGCCTGAATTTGAGATATAAACGGGTACAGAAGATGCATACATATATTGACTTTGTGCACCTAAAATATCGATTTTCAGCATGATTTGGGCTTGTATTTTGAAAATACTCTAACACGGAGTAGGCATGTACAGATCGCTTCTGGTACCCAAAAATATCGAATTTTTGGGTTTTTTGAGTCTGAATTTGAAATATAAACGGGTACAGAAGATGCATTCACATATCGACTTTGGGCACCTAAAATATCAATTTTTAGCATGTTTTTGGACTATTTTTTGAAAATATTCTAGCACTGAGTAGGCATGTACACATCGCTTCTGGGACCCAAAAATATCGAATTTTTGGGGTTTTTGAGCCTGAATTTGAGATATAAACGGGTAAAGAAGATGCATTCACATATCGACTTTGGGCACCTAAAATATCGATTTTGAGCATGTTTTGGGCCTAAAATTTGAAAATATTCTTGCACTGAGTAGGCATGTACAGATCGCTTCTGGGACCTAAAAATATCGAATTTTCGTGTATTTTGAGACTTAATTTGAAATATAAACGGGTACTGAAGATGCATGCACATATCGACTTTGGACACCTAAAATATCGATTTTTAGCTTGTTGTGAGCCTATATTTTGAAAACAGTCTAGCACTGAGTAGGCATGTACAGATCGCTTCTGGGACCCAAAAATATCGAATTTTTGGGGGTTTTGAGCCAGAATTTGAGATATAAACGGGTACAGAAGATGCATACACATATTGACTTTGGAATCCTAAAATATCGATTTTTAGCATGTTTTAAGCTTATATTCTGAAAATATTTTAGCACTGACTAGTCAGGTACAGATCGCTTCTTGGACCAAAAAATATCGAATTTTCGGGTGTTTTGAGCCTAAATTTGAGATATAAACGGGTACAGATGATGCATACACATTTTGAGTTTGGGCACCTAAAATATCGATTTTCAGCATGTTTTTAGCCTGTATATTGAAAATACTCTAACACAGAGTAGGCATGTACAGATCGCTTCTGGGACCCAAAAATATCGAATTTTCGGAAGTTTTGAGTCTGAATTTGAGATATAAACGGGTACAGAAGATGCATGCACATATCGACTTCGGGCACCTAAAATATCGATTTTGAGCAAGTTTTGGGGACTATATTTTGAAAATATTCTAGCACTGAGTAGGCATGTACAGATCGCTTTTTAGACCCAAAATTATCAAATATTCGGAAGTTTTGAGCCTGAATTTGGGATATAAACGGGTACATAAGATGCATGCACATATCGACTTTTTGCACCTAAAATATTGATTTTCAGCATGTTTTAAGTATATATCTTAAAAACATTTTAGCATTGAGTAGGCATGTACAGATCGATTCTGGGACCCAAAAATATCGAATTTTCGGGTGTTTTGAGCCTGAATTTGAGATATAAACGGGTACAGATGATGCATACACATATTGATTTTGGGCACCTAAAATATCGATTTTTAGCATGTTTTAAACTTATATTCTGAAAATATTTTAGCAATGAGTAGGCATGTACAAATCGCTTTTGGGAAACAAAAATATCGAAATTTCGGGGTTTTTTAGACTGAATATGAGATATAAACGGGTACAGAAGATGCATTCATATATCGACTTTGGGCACCTAAAATATCGATTTTTAGCATGTTTTAAGCTTATATTCTGAAAATATTTTAGCACTGAGTAGGCATGTACAGAACGCTTCTTGTACCAAAAAATATCGAATTTTCGGGTGTTTTGAGCCTGAATTTGAGATATAAACGAGTACAGAAGGTGCATGCACATATTGACTTTGGGCACCTAAAATATCGATTTTTAGCATGTTTTTGGACTATATTTTGAAAATATTCTAGCACTGAGTAGGCATGTACAGATCGCTTCTGGGACCCAAAAACATCGAATTTTTAGATTTTTTGAGGCTGAATTTGAGATATAAACGGGTACAGAATATGCATGCACATATCGACTTTTCGCACCTAAAATATCGATTTTGAGCATGTTTTGGGCCTGTAATTTCAAAATACTCAAACACGAAGTAGGCATGTCCAGATCGCTTCTGGTTCCCAAAAATATCGAATTTTCGGGTGTTTTGAGCCTGAATTTGAGATATAAACGGGTACAGAATATGCATGCCCATATTGACTTTTTGCACCTAAAATATCGATTTTCAGTATGTTTTGAGTCTGTATCATGAAAACATTCTAGCATTAAGTAGGCATGTACAGATCGCTTCTTGGACCAAAAAATATCGAATTTTCGGGTGTTTTGAGCCTGAATTTGAGATATAAACGGGTACAGATGATGCATACACATATTGACTTTGGGAACCTAAAATATCGATTTTGTAGCATGTTTTGAGCTTATATTCTGAAAATATTTTAGCACTGAGTAGGCATGTACAGAACGCTTCTTGGACCAAAATTATCGAATATTCGGATGTTTTGAGCCTGAATTTGGGATATAAACGGGTACAGAAGATGCATACACAAATTGACTTGGTGCAACTAAAATATCGATTTTCAGCATGTTTTGGGCCTGTATCTTGAAAATACTCTAACACGGAGTAGGCATGTACAGATCGCTTCTGGGACCCAAAAATATCGAATTTTCGTTTGTTTTGAGCCTGAATTTGAGATATAAACGGGTACAGATGATGCATACACATATTGACTTTGGGCACCTAAAATATCGATTTTTAGCATGTTTTGAGCTTATATTCTGAAAATATTTTAGCAATGAGAAGGCATGTACAGATCGCTTCTGGGACCCAAAAAAATCGAAATTTTGGGTTTTTTTAGACTGAATTTGAGATATAAACGGGTACAGAAGATGCATTCATATATCGACTTTGGGCACCTAAAATATCGATTTTGAGCATGTTTTGGGCCTAAATTTTGAAAATATTCTAGCAATAAGTAAGCATGTACAGATCGCTTCTTGGATCCAAAAATATCGAATTTTCGTTGGTTTTGAGTCAGAATTTGGGATATAAACGGGTACAGAAGATGAATACACATATTGGCTTTGGGCACCTAAAATATCGATTTTTAGCATGTTTTAAGCTTATATTTTGAAAATATTTTAGCACTGAGTAGGCATGTACAGAACGCTTCATGGACCAAAAAATATCGAATTTTCGGGTCTTTTGAGCCTGAATTTGAGATATAAACGGGTACAGAAGATGCATACATATATTGACTTTGTGCACCTAAAATATCGATTTTCAGCATGATTTGGGCTTGTATTTTGAAAATACTCTAACACGGAGTAGGCATGTACAGATCGCTTCTGGTACCCAAAAATATCGAATTTTTGGGTTTTTTGAGTCTGAATTTGAAATATAAACGGGTACAGAAGATGCATTCACATATCGACTTTGGGCACCTAAAATATCAATTTTTAGCATGTTTTTGGACTATTTTTTGAAAATATTCTAGCACTGAGTAGGCATGTACACATCGCTTCTGGGACCCAAAAATATCGAATTTTTGGGGTTTTTGAGCCTGAATTTGAGATATAAACGGGTAAAGAAGATGCATTCACATATCGACTTTGGGCACCTAAAATATCGATTTTGAGCATGTTTTGGGCCTAAAATTTGAAAATATTCTTGCACTGAGTAGGCATGTACAGATCGCTTCTGGGACCTAAAAATATCGAATTTTCGTGTATTTTGAGACTTAATTTGAAATATAAACGGGTACTGAAGATGCATGCACATATCGACTTTGGACACCTAAAATATCGATTTTTAGCTTGTTGTGAGCCTATATTTTGAAAACAGTCTAGCACTGAGTAGGCATGTACAGATCGCTTCTGGGACCCAAAAATATCGAATTTTTGGGGGTTTTGAGCCTGAATTTGAGATATAAACGGGTACAGAAGGTGCATGCACATATCGACCTCGGGCACCTAAAATATCGATTTTGAGCAAGTTTTGGGCCTATATTTTGAAAATATTCTAGAACTGAGTAGGCATGTACAGATCGCTTTTTAGACCCAAAATTATCGAATATTCGGATGTTTTGAGCCTGAATTTCGGATCTAAACGGGTACATAAGATGCATGCACATATCGACTTTGGGCACCTAAAATATCGATTTTTAGCATGTTTTTAGCCTATATTTTTAAAATATTCTAGCACTGAGTAGGCATGTACAGATCACTTCTGGGACCCAAAAATATCGAATTTTCGGGTGTTTTGAGCCTGAATTTGAGATATAAACGGGTACAGATGATGCATACACATATTGACTTTGGGCACCTAAAATATCGATTTTTAGCATGTTTTGAGCTTATATTCTGAAAATATTTTAGCAATGAGTAGGCATGTACAGATCGCTTCTGGGACCCAAAAATATCGAAATTTCGGGTTTTTTGGCACTGAATTTGAGATATAAACGGGTACAGAAGATGCATTCATATATCGACTTTGGGCACCTAAAATATCGATTTTGAGCATGTTTTGGGCCTAAAATTTGAAAATGTTCTAGCAATAAGTAAGCATGTACAGATCGCTTCTTGGATCCAAAAATATCGAATTTTCGTTTTTTCTGAGTCAGAATTTGGGATATAAACGGGTACAGAAGATGCATACACATATTGACTTTGGGCACCTAAAATATAGATTTTTAGCATGTTTTAAGCTGATATTCTGAAAATACTTTAGCACTGAGTAGGCATGTACAAAACGCTTCTTGGACCAAAAAATATCGAATTTTCGGGTGTTTTGATCCTGAATTTGAGATATAAACGGGTACAGAAGATGCATACATATATTGACTTTGGGCACCTAAAATATCGATTTTTAGCATGTTTTGGGCCTGTATCTTGAAAATACTCTAACACAGAGTAGGCATGTACAAATCGCTTCTTACACCCAAAAATATCAAATTTTCGGAAGTTTTGAGCCTTAATTTGAGATATAAACGGGTACATAAGATGCATGCACATATCGACTTTGGGCACCTAAAATATCGATTTTTAGCATGTTTTTACCCTAAATTTTAAAAATATTCTAGCATTGAGTAGGCAGGTACATATCGCTTCTTGTACTCAAAAATATCGAATTTTTGGGTGTTTTGAGCCTGAATTTGAGATATAAACGGGTACAGAGTATGCATGCACATATCGACTTTTTGCACCTAAAATATCGATTTTCAGCATGTTTTGAGTATATATCTTAAAAACATTTTAGCATTGAGTAGGCATGTACAGATCGCTTCTGGAACCCAAAAATATCGAATTTTCGGGTGTTTTGAGCCATAATATTGGATATAAACGGGAACAGAAGATGCATACACAAATTGACTTGGGGCACCTAAAATATCGATTTTCAGTATGTTTTGGGTCTGTATCATGAAAACATTCTAGCATTGAGTAGGCATGTACAGATCGCTTCTGGGACCCAAAAACATCGAATTTTCGGGTGTTTTGAGACAGAATTTGAGATATAAACGGGTACAGAAGATGCATACACATATTGACTTTGGGCACCTAAAATATCGATTTTTAGCATGTTTTAATCTTAAATTCTGAAAATATTTTAGCACTGAGTAGGCAGGTGCAGATCGCTTCTTGGACCAAAAAATATCGAATTTTCGGGTGTTTTGAGCCTGAATTAGAGATATAAACGGGTACAGATGATGCATACACATATTAAGTTTGGGTACCTAAAATATCGATTTTCAGCATGTTTTGGGCCTGTATCTTAAAAATACTCTAACACAGAGTAGGCATGTTCAATTCGCTTCTGGGACCCAAAAATATCGAATTTTCGGGTGTTTTGAGCCTGAATTTGAGATATAAACGGGTACAGAAGATGCATGCACATATCGACTTCGGGCACCTAAAATATCGATTTTGAGCAAGTTTTGATCCTATATTTTGAAAATATTCTAGCACTGAGTGGGCATGTACAGATCGCTTCTTAGACCCAAAATTATCAAATATTCGGATGTTTTGAGCCTGAATTTGGGATATAAACGGGTACATAAGATGCATGCACATATCGACTTTGGGCGCCTAAAATATCGATTTTTAGCATGTTTTTAGCCTATATTTTGAAAATATTCTAGCACTGAGTAGGCATGTACAGATCGCTTCTGGTACCCAAAAATATCGAATTTTCGGGTGTTTTTAACCTGAATTTGGGATATAAACTGGTTCAGAAGATGAATACACATATTGACTTTGGACACCTAAAATATCGATTTTCAGCCTATTTTGGACATGTATCTGAGTAGACATGTACAGATTGCTTCTGGAACCCCAAAATATTGAATTTACGGGTGTTTTGAGCCTGAATTTGAGATATAAACGGGTACAGAAGATGCATACACATATCGACTTTTGGGCACCTAAAAGATCGATTTTCAGTATGTTTTGGGCTTGTATTTTGAAAATACTCTAACACGGAGAAGTCATGTACAGATTGATTCTGGGACCCCCAAATATCGAATTTTCGGGTGTTTTGTGCATGAATTTGAGATATCGACTTTGGGCACCTAAATATCGATTTTTAGCATGTTTTGGGCCTATATTTTGAAAATATTCTAGCACTGAGTAGGCATGTACAGATCGCTTCTGGGACCCCAAATTATCGAATTTTCAGGTGTTTTGAGCCAGAATTTGAGATATAAACGGGTACAGAAGATGCATGCACATATTGACTTTGGACACCTAAAATATTGATTTTCAGAATGTACTTGGCCTATATTTTGAAAATACTCTAACACGGAGTAGGCATGTACAAATCGCTTCTGGGACCCCAAAATATCGAATTTTTGGGTGTTTTGAGGTTGAATTTGAGATATACACGGGTACTGAAGATGCATGCACATATCGACTTTTGGGCACCTAAAATATCGATTTTGAGCATGTTTTGGGTCTGTATCTTGAAAACATTCAAACTAGGATTAGGCATGTACAGATCGCTTTTAGGACCCAAAAATACCGAATTTTCGAGTGTTTTGAGCATGAATCTGAGATATAAATGGGTACAGAAGATCCATGCACATATCGACTTTGGACACTTAAAATATCGATTTTTAGTATGTTTTGAGCCTATATTTTGAAAACATTCTAGCACTTAGTAGGCATGTACAGATCGCTTCTGGGACCCAAAAATATCGAATTTTCGGGTGTTTTAAGCCTGAATTTGAGATATAAACGGGTACTGAAGATGCATACACATATCGACTTTTTGCACCTAAAATATCGATTTTGAGCATGTTTTTAGCCTATATTTTAAAAACATTCTAGCACTGAGTAGGCATGTACAGATCGCTTCTGGGACCCAAAAATAACGAATTTGCAGGTGTTTTGAGGTTGAATTTGGGATATAAAAGTGTGCAGAAGATGCATACACATATTGACTTTGGGCACCTAAAATATCGATTTTCAGTATTTTTTTTTGCCTGTATTTTGAAAATACTCTAACACATAGTAGGCATGTACAGATCGCTTCTGGGACCCCAAAATATCGAATTTTCGGGTGTTTTGAGCCTTAATTTGGGATGTAAATGGGTACAGAAGATGCATGCACATATTGACTTGGGCACCTAAAATATCGATTTTCAACTTGTTTTTCTGCCTGTATTTTAAAAATATTCTAACATTGACTAGGCATGTATAGATTGCTTCTGGAACCCAAAAATATCGAATTTTCGGGTATTTTGATCCTGAATTTGAGATATAAACGGGTACAGAAGATGCATGCACATATCGACTTTGGGCACCTAAAATATCGATTTTCAGCATGTTTTCGGCCTGAATCTTGAAAATATTCTATTACTGAGTAGGCATGTACAGATCGCTTCTTGGACCCAAACATATCGAGTTTTCAGGTGTTTTGAGCCTGATTTTGAGATATAAACGGGTACTGAAGATGCATGCACATATCGACTTTGGGCATCTAAAATATCGTTTTTTAGCATGTTTTGGGACTGTATTTTGAAAATATTCTAGCACTGAGTAGGCATGTACAGATCGCTTCTGGGACCTAAAAATATCGAATTTTCGGGTGTTTTAAGCCTGAATTTGAGATATAAACGAGTACTGAAGATGCATGCACATATCGAATTTTTGCACCTAAAATATCGATTTTGAGCATGTTTTGAGCCTATATATTGAAAAAATTCTAGCACTGAGTAGGCATGTACAGATCGCTTCTGGGACCTAAAAATATCGAATTTTCGGGTGTTTTAAGCCTGAATTTGAGATATAAACGAGTACTGAAGATGCATGCACATATCGAATTTTTGCACCTAAAATATCGATTTTGAGCATGTTGGGTCTGTATCTTAAAAACATTCTAGCAAGGAGTAGGCATGTACAAATTGCTTCTGGGCCTCAATAAAATCGAATATTTGGGTGTTTTGAGCCTGAATTTGAGATATAAACGGGTACAGAAGATACATGCACATATTGACTTTGGGCACCTCAAATATCGAATTGTAGTATGTTTTGGGCCTATATTTTTAAAATTTTCTAGCACTGAGTAGGCATGTACAGATCGCTTCTGGACCCAAAAATATCGAATTTTCAGGTGTTCTGAGCCTGAATTTGGAATACAAACGGGTACTGAAGATGAATGCAATTATCGACTTTTTGCACCCTAAATATCGATTTTGAGCATGTTTTCGGTCTGTATCTTGAAAACATTCTAGCAAGAAGTAGGCATGTAAAGATCGCTTCTGGAACCCAAAAATATCAAATTTTCCGGTGTTTTGAGCCTGAATTTGAGATATAAACGTGTACAGAAGATGCATGCACATATCGTCTTTGGACACCTAAAATATCGAGTTTTAGCATGTTTTGGGCATATATTTTGAAAATATTCTAGCCCTTAGTACCCATGTACAGATCGCTTCTGGGCCCCAATAAAATCAAATATTCGGATGTTTTGAGCCTGAATTTGAGATATAAACGGGTACAGAAGTTGCATGCACATATCGACTTTGGGCACATAAAATATCGATTTTCAGCATGTTTTGGGCCTATACTTTGAAAACATTCTAGCACTGAGTAGGCATGTACAGATCGCTTCTGGGATCCAAAAATATCGAATTTTCGGGTGTCTTAAGCCTGAATTTGAGATATAAACGGGTACTTAAGATTCATGCACTTATCGACTTTTTGCAACTAAAATATCGATTTTGAGCATGTTTTGGGCCTGTATCTTGAAAACTTTCTATTAGTGAGTAGACATGTACAGATCGATTCTGGGACCCCAAAATATCGAGTTTTCGGGTGTTTTGAGCCTGAATTTGAGATATTAACGGGTACTGAAGATGCATGCACATATCGACTTTGGACACTTAAAATATCGATTTTTAGCATGTTTTGACCCTATATTTTGAAAAAATTCTAGCACTGAGTAGGCATGTACAGATCGCTTCTGGGACCCAAAAATATCGAATTTTCGGGTCTTTTGAGGTTGAATTTGGGATATAAACGGGTGCAGAAGATGCATACACATATTGACTTTGTGCACCTAAAATATTGATTTTCAGCATGCTTTGGGCCTGTATCTTGATAATACTTTAACACGAAGTAGGCATGTACAAATCGCTTCTGGGACCCCAAAATATCGAATTTTCGGGTGTTTGTAGCCTGATTTTGAGATATAAACGGGTACAGAAGATGCATGCCCAAATCGACTTTTTGGCACCTAAAAGATCGATTTTTAGTATTTTTTGGGCCTGTATTTTAAAAATACTCTAACACGGAGTAGGTATGTACAGATCGCATCTGGGACCCCAATATATCGAATTTTCGGGTGTTTTGTGACTGAATTTGAGATATCGACTTTGGGCACTTAAAATATCGATTTTTAGCATGTTTTGGGCCTATATTTTGAAAATATTCTAGCACTGAGTAGGCATGTACAGATCGCTTCTGGGACCCCAAAATATCGAATTTTCGGGTGTTTTGAGAATGAATTTGAGATATAAACGGGAACACAAGATTCATGCACATATTGACTTTGGGCACCTAAAATATTGATTTTGAGCAATTTTTGGGTCAGTATCTTGAAAATATTCTAGCACTGAGTAGGCATGTACAGATTGCTTCTGGGACCCAAAAATATCGAATTTTCGGGTCTTTTGAGGTTGAATTTGGTATATAAACGGGTGCAAAAGATGCATACACATATTGACTTTGGGCACCTAAAATATTGATTTTCAGCATGTTTTGGGCCTGTATCTGAGTAGGCATGTACAGACCGCTTCTGGGACCGCAAAATATCAAATTTTCGGGTGTTTAGGGCCTGAATTTGAGATATAAACGGGTACAGAAGATGCATGCACGTATTGACTTTGGGCACCTAAAATATCGATTTTCAGCATGTTTTGGGCCTATATTTTTAAAATATTCTAACACAGAGTAGGCATGTACAGATCGCTTCTTGGACCCCAAAATATTGAATTTTCGGGTGTTTTGAGCCTGAATTTGAGATATAAACGGGTACTGAAGATGCATGTACATATTGACTTTTGGTCACTTAAAATATTGATTTTTAGCATGTTTTGAGCCTATATTTTGAAAACATTCTAGCACTGAGTAGGCATGTACAGTTCGCTTCTGGGACCCAAAAATAACGAATTTGCGGGTGTTTTGAGGTTGAATTTGAGATATAAAAGGTTGCAGAAGATGCATACACATATTGACTTTGGGCACCTATAATATCGATTTTCAGCATGGTTTGGGCCTGTATATGAGTAGGCATGTACAAATCGCTTCTGGGACCCCAAAATATCGAACTTTCGGGTGTTTGTAGTCTGATTTTGTGATATAAACGGGTACAGAAGATGCATGCACAAATCGACTTTTTGGCACCTAAAAGATCGATTTTCAGTATGTTTTGGGCCTGTATCTTGAAAATACTCTAACACGGAGTAGGCATGTACAGATCGCTTCTGGTACCCCAAAATATCGAATTTTCGTGTGTTTTGAGCCTGAATTTGAGATATAAACGGGTACAGAAGATGCATGCACATATTGACTTTGGGCACCTAAAATATTGATTTTGAGCATGTTTTGGGTCTGTATCTTGAAAACATTCAAACTTGGAGTAGGCATGTACAGATCGCTTCTAGTGCCCCAAAATACCGAATTATCGGGTGTTTTGAACCTGAATTTGAGATATAAACGGGTACAGAAGATGCATGCACATATCGTCTTTGGACACTTAAAATATCGATTTTTAGCATGTTTTGAGCCTATATTTTGAAAACATTCTAGCACTGACTAGGCATGTACAGATCGCTTCTGGGACCCAAAAATATCGAATTTTCGGGTCTTTTGAGGTTGAATTTGGGATATAAACGGGTGCAGAAGATTCATACACATATTGACTTTGGGCACCTAAAATATTGATTTTCAGCATGTTTTGGGCCTGTATCTGAGTAGGCATGTACAGATCGCTTCTGGGACCCCAAAATATCGAATTTTCGGGTGTTTGGAGCCTGAATTTGAGATATAAACGTGTACAGAAGATGCATGCACATATCGACTTTTGGGCACCTAAAAGATCGATTTTCAGTATGTTTTGCGCCTCTATTTTGAAAATACTCTAGCAACGGAGTAGGCATGTACAGATCGCTTCTGGGACCCCAAAATATCGAATTTTCGGGTGTTTTGTGCCTGAATTTGAGATATCGACTTTGGGCACCTAAAATATCGATTTTTAGCATGTTTTGGGCCTATATTTTGAAAATATTCTAACACAGAGTAGGCATGTACAGATCGCTTCTTGGACCCCAAAATATCGAATTTTCGGGTGTTTTGAACCTGAATTTGAGATATAAACGGGTACTGAAGATGCATGTACATATTGACTTTTGGTCACTTAAAATATCGATTTTTAGCATGGTTTGAGCCTATATTTTGAAAACATTCCAGCACTGAGTAGGCATGTACAGATCGCTTCTGAGACCCCAAAATAACGAATTTGCGGGTGTTTTGAGGTTGAATTTGGGATATAAAAGGGTGCAGCTGATGCATACACATATTGACTTTGGGCACCTAAAATATCGATTTTCAGCATGTTTTGGGCCTGTATCTGAGTAGGCATGTACAAATCGCTTCTGGGACCCCAAAATATCGTATTTTCGGGTGTTTCTAGTCTGATTTTGATATATAAACGGGTACAGAAGATGCAGGCACAAATCGACTTTTTGGCACCTAAAAGATCGATTTTCAGTATGTTTTGGGCCTGTATTTTGAAAATACTCTAACACGGAGTAGGCATGTACAGATCGCTTCTGGGACCCCAATATATCGAATTTTCGTGTGTTTTGTGACTGAATTTGAGATATCGACTTTGGGCACGTAAAATATCGATTTTTAGCATGTTTTGGGCCTATATTTTTAAAATATTCTAGCACTGAGTAGGCTTGTACAGATCGCTTCTGGGACCCCAAAATATCGAATTTTCGTGTGCTTTGAGCCTGAATTTGAGATATAAACGGGTACAAAAGATGCATGCACATATTGACTTTGGGCACCTAAAATATCGATTTTGAGCATGTTTTGGGCCTATATTTTGAAAATATTCTAACACAGAGTAGGCATGTACAGATCGCTTCTTGGACCCCAAAATATCGAATTTTCGGGTGTTTTGAGCCTGAATTTGAGATATAAACGGGTACTGAAGATGCATGTACATATTGACTTTTGGTCACTTAAAATATAGATTTTTAGCATGTTTTGAGCCTAAATTTTGAAACATTCTAGCACTGAGTAGGCATGTACAGATTGCTTCTGGGACCCAAAAATATCGAATTTTCGGGTCTTTTGAGGTTGAATTTGGGATATAAACGGGTGCAGAAGATGCATACACATATTGACTTTGGGCACCTAAAATATTGATTTTCAGCATTCTTTGGGCCTGTATCTTGAAAATTCTTTAACACGAAGTAGGCATGTACAGATCCCTTCTGGGACCCAAAAATATCGAGTTTTCGGGTGTTTTGAGCCTTAATTTGAGATATAAACGGGTACTGAAGAAACATGCACATATCGACTTTTTGCACCTAAAATATCGATTTTGAGCATGTTTTGGGTCTGTATCTTGAAAACATTCTGGCAAGGAGTAGGCATGTACAGATCGTTTCTGGGACCCAAAAATATCGAATTTTCAGGTGTTTTAAGCCTGAATTTGAGATATAAACGGGTACAGAAGATGCATGCACATATCGATTTTGGACACCAAAAATATCGATTTTCAACTTGTTTTTGTCCTGTGTATTGAAAATATTCTAACATTGAGTAGGCATGTACAGATCGCTGCCGGGACCCAAAAATATCTAATTTTAGGGTGTTTTGAGCCTGAATTTGAGATATTGACTTTGGGCACTTAAAATATCGATATTTAGCATGTTTTGGGCCTATATTTTGAAAATATTATATCACTGAGTAGGCATGTACAGGTCGCTTCTGGGACCCCAAAATATGGAATTTTCGTGTGTTTTGAGCCTGAATTTGAGATATAAACGGGTACAGAAGATGCATGCACATATTGACTTTGGGCACCTAAAATATTGATTTTGAGCATGTTATGGGTCTGTATCTTGAAAACATTCTATCAAGCAGTAGGCATGTACAGATCGCTTCTAGTACCCAAAAATACCGAATTTTCGGGTGTTTTGAACCTGAATTTGAGATATAAACGGGTACAGAAGATGCATGCACATATCGACTTTGGACACTTAAAATATCGATTTTTAGCATGTTTTGAGCCTATATTTTGAAAACATTCTAGCACTGAGTAGGCATGTACAGATCGCTTCTGGGACCCAAAAATATCGAATTTTCGGGTCTTTTGAGGTTGAATTTGAGATATAAACGGGTACAGAAGATTCATGCACGTATTGACTTTGGGAACCTATAATATCGATTTTCAGCATGGTTTGGGCCTGTATATGAGTAGGCATGTACAAATCGCTTCTGGGACCCCAAAATATCGAATTTTCGGGTGTTTGTAGTCTGATTTTGTGATATAAACGGGTACAGAAGATGCATGCACAAATCGACTTTTTGGCACCTAAAAGATCGATTTTCAGTATGTTTTGGGCCTGTATCTTGAAAATACTCTAACACGGAGTAGGCATGTACAGATCGCTTCTGGTACCCCAAAATATCGAATTTTCGTGTGTTTTGAGCCTGAATTTGAGATATAAACGGGTACAGAAGATGCATGCACATATTGACTTTGGGCACCTAAAATATTGATTTTGAGCATGTTTTGGGTCTGTATCTTGAAAACATTCAAACTTGGAGTAGGCATGTACAGATCGCTTCTAGTACCCCAAAATACCGAATTATCGGGTGTTTTGAACCTGAATTTGAGATATAAACGGGTACAGAAGATGCATGCACATATCGACTTTGGACACTTAAAATATCGATTTTTAGCATGTTTTGAGCCTATATTTTGAAAACATTCTAGCACTGACTAGGCATGTACAGATCGCTTCTGGGACCCAAAAATATCGAATTTTCGGGTCTTTTGAGGTTGAATTTGGGATATAAACTTGTGCAGAAGATGCATACACATATTGACTTTGGGCACCTAAAATATTGATTTTCAGCATGTTTTGGGCCTGTATCTGAGTAGGCATGTACAGATTGCTTCTGGGACCCCAAAATATCGAATTTTCGGGTGTTTGGAGCCTGAATTTGAGATATAAACGTGTACAGAAGATGCATGCACATATCGACTTTTGGGCACCTAAAAGATCGATTTTCAGTATGTTTTGGGCCTCTATTTTGAAAATACTCTAGCAACGGAGGAGGCATGTACAGATCGCTTCTGGGACCCCAAAATATCGAATTTTCGGGTGTTTTGTGCCTGAATTTGAGATATCGACTTTGGGCACCTAAAATATCGATTTTCAGCATGTTTTGGGCCTATATTTTGAAAATATTCTAGCACTGAGTAGGCATGTATAGATCGCTTCTAGGACCACAAAATATCGAATTTTCGGGTGTTTTGAGCCTGAGTTTGAGATATAAACGGGTACAGAAGATGCATGCACATATTGACTTTGGGCACGTAAAATATCGATTTTCAGCATGTTTTGGGCCTATATTTTGAAAATATTCTAACACAGAGTAGGCATGTACAGATCGCTTCTTGGACCCCAAAATATCGAATTTTCGGGTGTTTTGAACCTGAATTTGAGATATAAACGGGTACTGAAGATGCATGTACATATTGACTTTTGGTCACTTAAAATATCGATTTTTAGCATGTTTTGAGCCTATATTTTGAAAACATTCCAGCACTGAGTAGGCATGTACAGATCGCTTCTGAGACCCAAAAATAACGAATTTGCGGGTGTTTTGAGGTTGAATTTGGGATATAAAAGGGTGCAGCTGATGCATACACAT
Organism: Petrolisthes cinctipes; assembly: GCA_033782935.1. Classification (NCBI taxonomy): domain Eukaryota; kingdom Metazoa; phylum Arthropoda; class Malacostraca; order Decapoda; family Porcellanidae; genus Petrolisthes; species Petrolisthes cinctipes. Next base: position 1,459,319 of record JAWQEG010000060.1, read on the forward strand.
ATTGACTTTGGGCACCTAAAATATCGATTTTCAGCATGTTTTGGGCCTGTATCTGAGTAGGCATGTACAAATCGCTTCTGGGACCCCAAAATATCGAATTTTCGGGTGTTTCTAGTCTGATTTTGATATATAAACGGGTACAGAAGATGCAGGCACAAATCGACTTTTTGGCACCTTAAAGATCGATTTTCAGTATGTTTTGGGCCTGTATTTTAAAAATACTCTAACACGGAGTAGGCATGTACAGATCGCTTCTGGGACCCCAATATATCGAATTTTCGTGTGTTTTGTGACTGAAATTGAGATATCGACTTTGGGCACGTAAAATATCGATTTTTAGCATGTTTTGGGCCTATATTTTTAAAATATTCTAGCACTGAGTAGGCTTGTACAGATCGCTTCTGGGACCCCAAAATATCGAATTTTCGTGTGCTTTGAGCCTGAATTTGAGATATAAACGGGTACAAAAGATGCATGCACATATTGACTTTGGGCACCTAAAATATCGATTTTCAGCATGTTTTGGGCCTATATTTTGAAAATATTCTAACACAGAGTAGGCATGTACAGATCGCTTCTTGGACCCCAAAATATCGAATTTTCGGGTGTTTTGAGCCTGAATTTGAGATATAAACGGGTACTGAATATGCATGTACATATTGACTTTTGGTCACTTAAAATATAGATTTTTAGCATGTTTTGAGCCTATATTTTGAAAACATTCTAGCACTGAGTAGGCATGTACAGATCGCTTCTGGGACACAAAAATATCGAATTTTCGGGTCTTTTGAGGTTGAATTTGGGATATAAACGGGTGCAGAAGATGCATACACATATTGACTTTGGGCACCTAAAATATTGATTTTCAGCATTCTTTGGGCCTGTATCTTGAAAATTCTTTAACACGAAGTAGGCATGTACAGATCCCTTCTGGGACCCAAAAATATCGAGTTTTCGGGTGTTTTGAGCCTTAATTTGAGATATAAACGGGTACTGAAGAAGCATGCACATATCGACTTTTTGCACATAAAATATCGATTTTGAGCATATTTTGGGTCTGTATCTTGAAAACATTCTGGCAAGGAGTAGGCATGTACAGATCGTTTCTGGGACCCAAAAATATCGAATTTTCGTGTGTTTTGTGACTGAAATTGAGATATCGACTTTGGACACCTAAAATATCGATTTTTAGCATGCTTAGAGCCTATATTTTGAAAACATTTTATTTCTGAGTAGACATGTACAGATCAATTCTGGGACGCAAAAATATCAAATTTTCAGGTGCTTTGAGCCTAATTTTGAGATATAAACGGATACTGAAGATGCATGCACATATTGACTTTGGGCACCTAAAATATTGATTTTGAGCAATTTTTGGGTCAGTATCTTGAAAATATTCTAGCACTGAGTAGGCATGTACAGATCGCTTCTGGGACCCAAAAATATCGAATTTTCGGGCCTTTTGAGGTTGAATTTGGTATATAAACGGGTGCAAAAGATGCATACACATATTGACTTTGGGCACCTAAAATATTGATTTTCAGCATGTTTTGGGCCTGTATCTGAGTAGGCATGTACAGACCGCTTCTGGGACCGCAAAATATCAAATTTTCGGGTGTTTAGGGCCTGAATTTGAGATATAAACGGGTACAGAAGATGCATGCACATATTGACTTTGGGCACCTAAAATATTGATTTTGAGCATGTTATGATTCTGTATCTTGAAAACATTCTATCTAGCAGTAGGCATGTACAGATTGCTTCTAGTACCCAAAAATACCGAATTTTCGGGTGTTTTGAACCTGAATTTGAGATATAAACGGGTACAGAAGATGCATGCACATATCTACTTTGGACACTTAAAATATCGATTTTTAGCATGTTTTGAGCCTATATTTTGAAAACATTCTAGCACTGAGTAGGCATGTACAGATCGCTTCTGGGACCCAAAAATATAGAATTTTCGGGTCTTTTGAGGTTGAATTTGGGATATAAACGGGTGCAGAAGATGCATACACATATTGACTTTTTGCACCTAAAATATTGATTTTCAGCATGCTTTGGGCCTGTATCTTGAAAATTCTTTAACACGAAGTAGGCATGTACAAATCGCTTCTGGTACCCCAAAATATCGAGTTTTCGGGTGTTTGTAGCCTGATTTTGAGATATAAACGGGTACAGAAGATGCATGCCCAAATCGACTTTTTGGCACCTAAAAGATCGATTTTTAGTATGTTTTGGGCCTGTATTTTAAAAATACTCTGACACGGAGTAGGTATGTACAGATCGCATCTGGGACCCCAATATATCGAATTTTCGGGTGTTTTGTGACTGAAATTAAGATATCGACTTTGGGCACTTAAAATATCGATTTTTAGCATGTTTTGGGCCTATATTTTGAAAATATTCTAGCACTGAGTAGGCATGTACAGATCGCTTCTGGGACCCCAAAATATCGAATTTTCCGGTGTTTTGAGCCTGAATTTGAGATATAAACGGGAACACAAGATGCATGCACATATTGACTTTGGGCACCTAAAATATTGATTTTGAGCAATTTTTGGGTCAGTATCTTGAAAATATTCTAGCACTGAGTAGGCATGTACAGATCGCTTCTGGGACCCAAAAATATCGAATTTTCGGGTCTTTTGAGGTTGAATTTGGTATATAAACGGGTGCAAAAAAAGCATACACATATTGACTTTGGGCACCTAAAATATTGATTTTCAGCATGTTTTGGGCCTGTATCTGAGTAGGCATGTACAGACCGCTTCTGGGACCGCAAAATATCAAATTTTCGGGTGTTTAGGGCCTGAATTTGAGATATAAACGGGTACAGAAGATGCATGCACGTATTGACTTTGGGCAACAAAAATATCGATTTTCATCATGTTTTGGGCCTATATTTTTAAAATATTCTAACACAGAGTAGGCATGTACAGATCGCTTCTTGGACCCCAAAATATTGAATTTTCGGGTGTTTTGAGCCTGAATTTGAGATATAAACGGGTACTGAAGATGCATGTACATATTGACTTTTGGTCACTTAAAATATTGATTTTTAGCATGTTTTGAGCCTATATTTTGAAAACATTCTAGCACTGAGTAGGCATGTACAGATCGCTTGTGGGACCCAAAAATAACGAATTGGCGGGTGTTTTGAGGTTGAATTTGAGATATAAAAGGTTGCAGAAGATGCATACACATATTGACTTTGGGCACCTATAATATCGATTTTCAGCATGGTTTGGGCCTGTATATGAGTAGGCATGTACAAATCGCTTCTGGGACCCCAAAATATCGAATTTTCGGGTGTTTGTAGTCTGATTTTGTGATATAAACGGGTACAGAAGATGCATGCACAAATCGACTTTTTGGCACCTAAAAGATCGATTTTCAGTATGTTTTGGGCCTGTATCTTGAAAATACTCTAACACGGAGTAGGCATGTACAGATCGCTTCTGGTACCCCAAAATATCGAATTTTCGTGTGTTTTGAGCCTGAATTTGAGATATAAACGGGTACAGAAGATGCATGCACATATTGACTTTGGGCACCTAAAATATTGATTTTGAGCATGTTTTGGGTCTGTATCTTAAAAACATTCAAACTTGGAGTAGGCATGTACAGATCGCTTCTAGTACCCCAAAATACCGAATTATCGGGTGTTTTGAACCTGAATTTGAGATATAAACGGGTACAGAAGATGCATGCACATATCTACTTTGGACACTTAAAATATCGATTTTTAGCATGTTTTGAGCCTATATTTTGAAAACATTCTAGCACTGAGTAGGCATGTACAGATCGCTTCTGGGACCCAAAAATATAGAATTTTCGGGTCTTTTGAGGTTGAATTTGGGATATAAACGGGTGCAGAAGATGCATACACATATTGACTTTTTGCACCTAAAATATTGATTTTCAGCATGCTTTGGGCCTGTATCTTGAAAATTCTTTAACACGAAGTAGGCATGTACAAATCGCTTCTGGTACCCCAAAATATCGAGTTTTCGGGTGTTTGTAGCCTGATTTTGAGATATAAACGGGTACAGAAGATGCATGCCCAAATCGACTTTTTGGCACCTAAAAGATCGATTTTTAGTATGTTTTGGGCCTGTATTTTAAAAATACTCTGACACGGAGTAGGTATGTACAGATCGCATCTGGGACCCCAATATATCGAATTTTCGGGTGTTTTGTGACTGAAATTAAGATATCGACTTTGGGCACTTAAAATATCGATTTTTAGCATGTTTTGGGCCTATATTTTGAAAATATTCTAGCACTGAGTAGGCATGTACAGATCGCTTCTGGGACCCCAAAATATCGAATTTTCCGGTGTTTTGAGCCTGAATTTGAGATATAAACGGGAACACAAGATGCATGCACATATTGACTTTGGGCACCTAAAATATTGATTTTGAGCAATTTTTGGGTCAGTATCTTGAAAATATTCTAGCACTGAGTAGGCATGTACAGATCGCTTCTGGGACCCAAAAATATCGAATTTTCGGGTCTTTTGAGGTTGAATTTGGTATATAAACGGGTGCAAAAAAAGCATACACATATTGACTTTGGGCACCTAAAATATTGATTTTCAGCATGTTTTGGGCCTGTATCTGAGTAGGCATGTACAGACCGCTTCTGGGACCGCAAAATATCAAATTTTCGGGTGTTTAGGGCCTGAATTTGAGATATAAACGGGTACAGAAGATGCATGCACGTATTGACTTTGGGCAACAAAAATATCGATTTTCATCATGTTTTGGGCCTATATTTTTAAAATATTCTAACACAGAGTAGGCATGTACAGATCGCTTCTTGGACCCCAAAATATTGAATTTTCGGGTGTTTTGAGCCTGAATTTGAGATATAAACGGGTACTGAAGATGCATGTACATATTGACTTTTGGTCACTTAAAATATTGATTTTTAGCATGTTTTGAGCCTATATTTTGAAAACATTCTAGCACTGAGTAGGCATGTACAGATCGCTTGTGGGACCCAAAAATAACGAATTGGCGGGTGTTTTGAGGTTGAATTTGAGATATAAAAGGTTGCAGAAGATGCATACACATATTGACTTTGGGCACCTATAATATCGATTTTCAGCATGGTTTGGGCCTGTATATGAGTAGGCATGTACAAATCGCTTCTGGGACCCCAAAATATCGAATTTTCGGGTGTTTGTAGTCTGATTTTGTGATATAAACGGGTACAGAAGATGCATGCACAAATCGACTTTTTGGCACCTAAAAGATCGATTTTCAGTATGTTTTGGGCCTGTATCTTGAAAATACTCTAACACGGAGTAGGCATGTACAGATCGCTTCTGGTACCCCAAAATATCGAATTTTCGTGTGTTTTGAGCCTGAATTTGAGATATAAACGGGTACAGAAGATGCATGCACATATTGACTTTGGGCACCTAAAATATTGATTTTGAGCATGTTTTGGGTCTGTATCTTAAAAACATTCAAACTTGGAGTAGGCATGTACAGATCGCTTCTAGTACCCCAAAATACCGAATTATCGGGTGTTTTGAACCTGAATTTGAGATATAAACGGGTACAGAAGATGCATGCACATATCGACTTTGGACACTTAAAATATCGATTTTTAGCATGTTTTGAGCATATATTTTGAAAACATTCTGGCACTGACTAGGCATGTACAGATCGCTTCTGGGACCCAAAAATATCGAATTTTCGGGTCTTTTGAGGTTGAATTTGGGATATAAACGGGTGCAGAAGATGCATACACATATTGACTTTGGGCACCTAAAATATTGATTTTCAGCATGTTTTGGGCCTGTATCTGAGTAGGCATGTACAGATCGCTTCTGGGACCCCAAAATATCGAATTTTCGGGTGTTTGGAGCCTGAATTTGAGATATAAACGTGTACAGAAGATGCATGCACATATCGACTTTTGGGCACCTAAAAGATCGATTTTCAGTATGTTTTGGGCCTCTATTTTGAAAATACTCTAGCAACGGAGTAGGCATGTACAGATCGCTTCTGGGACCCCAAAATATCGAATTTTCGGGTGTTTTGTGCCTGAATTTGAGATATCGACTTTGGGCACCTAAAATATCGATTTTTAGCATGTTTTGGGCCTATATTTTGAAAATATTCTAGCACTGAGTAGGCATGTATAGATCGCTTCTAGGACCCCAAAATATCGAATTTTCGGGTGTTTTGAGCCTGAATTTGAGATATAAACGGGTACAAAAGATGCATGCACATATTGACTTTGGGCACGTAAAATATCGATTTTCAGCATGTTTTGGGCCTATATTTTGAAAATATTCTAACACAGAGTAGGCATGTACAGATCGCTTCTTGGACCTCAAAATATCGAATTTTCGGGTGTTTTGAACCTGAATTTGAGATATAAACGGGTACTGAAGATGCATGTACATATTGACTTTTGGTCACTTAAAATATCGATTTTTAGCATGTTTTGAGCCTATATTTTGAAAACATTCCAGCACTGAGTAGGCATGTACAGATCGCTTCTGGGACCCAAAAATAACGAATTTGCGGGGGTTTTGAGGTTGAATTTGGGATATAAAAGGGTGCAGCTGATGCATACACATATTGACTTTGGGCACCTAAAATATCGATTTTCAGCATGTTTTGGGCCTGTATCTGAGTAGGCATGTACAAATCGCTTCTGGGACCCCAAAATATCGAATTTTCGGGTGTTTCTAGTCTGATTTTGATATATAAACGGGTACAGAAGATGCAGGCACAAATCGACTTTTTGGCACCTAAAAGATCGATTTTCAGTATGTTTTGGGCCTGTATTTTGAAAATACTCTAACACGGAGTAGGCATGTACAGATCGCTTCTGGGACCCCAATATATCGAATTTTCGGGTGTTTTGTGACTGAATTTGAGATATAAACGGGTACAGAAGATGCATGCACATATTGACTTTGGGCACCTAAAATATTGATTTTGAGCATGTTATGGGTCTGTATCTTGAAAACATTCTATCTAGCAGTAGGCATGTACAGATCGCTTCTAGTACCCAAAAATACCGAATTTTCGGGTGTTTTGAACCTGAATTTGAGATATAAACGGGTACAGAAGATGCATGCACATATCGACTTTGGACACTTAAAATATCGATTTTTAGCATGTTTTGAGACTATATTTTGAAAACATTCTAGCACAGAGTAGGCATGTACAGATCGCTTCTGGGACCCAAAAATATCGAATTTTCGGGTCTTTTGAGGTTGAATTTGGGATATAAACGGGTGCAGAAGATGCATACACATATTGACTTTGGGCACCTAAAATATTGATTTTCAGCATGCTTTGGGCCTGTATCTTGAAAATTCTTTAACACGAAGTAGGCATGTACAAATCGCTTCTGGGACCCCAAAATATCGAATTTTCGGGTGTTTGTAGCCTGATTTTGAGATATAAACGGGTACAGAAGATGCATGCCCAAATCGACTTTTTGGCACCTAAATAATCGATTTTTAGTATGTTTTGGGCCTGTATTTTAAAAATACTCTAACACGGAGTAGGTATGTACAGATCGCATCTGGGACCCCAATATATCGAATTTTCGGGTGTTTTGTGACTGAATTTGAGATATCGACTTTGGGCACTTAAAATATCGATTTTTAGCATGTTTTGGGCCTATATTTTGAAAATATTCTAGCACTGAGTAGGCATGTACAGATCGCTTCTGGGACCCCAAAATATCGAATTTTCGGGTGTTTTGAGCCTGAATTTGAGATATAAACGGGAACACAAGATGCATGCACATATTGACTTTGGGCACCTAAAATATTGATTTTGAGCAATTTTTGGATCAGTATCTTGAAAATATTCTAGCACTGAGTAGGCATGTACAGATCGCTTCTGGGACCCAAAAATATCGAATTTTCGGGTCTTTTGAGGTTGAATTTGGTATATAAACGGGTGCAAAAGATGCATACACATATTGACTTTGGACACCTAAAATATTGATTTTCAGCATGTTTTGGGCCTGTATCTGAGTAGACATGTACAGACCGCTTCTTGGACCTCAAAATATCAAATTTTCGGGTGTTTAGGGCCTGAATTTGAGATATAAACGGGTACAGAAGATGCATGCACGTATTGACTTTGGGCAACAAAAATATCGATTTTCAGCATGTTTTGGGCCTATATTTTTAAAATATTCTAACACAGAGTAGGCATGTACAGATCGCTTCTTGGACCCCAAAATATTGAATTTTCGGGTGTTTTGAGCCTGAATTTGAGATATAAACGGGTACTGAAGATGCATGTAAATATTGACTTTTGGTCACTTAAAATATTGATTTTTAGCATGTTTTGAGCCTATATTTTGAAAACATTCTAGCACTGAGTAGGCATGTACAGATCGCTTGTGGGACCCAAAAATAACGAATTGGCGGGTGTTTTGAGGTTGAATTTGAGATATAAAAGGTTGCAGAAGATGCATACACATATTGACTTTGGGCACCTATAATATCGATTTTCAGCATGGTTTGGGCCTGTATATGAGTAGGCATGTACAAATCGCTTCTGGGACCCCAAAATATCGAATTTTCGGGTGTTTGTAGTCTGATTTTGTGATATAAACGGGTACAGAAGATGCATGCACAAATCGACTTTTTGGCACCTAAAAGATCGATTTTCAGTATGTTTTGGGCCTGTATCTTGAAAATACTCTAACACGGAGTAGGCATGTACAGATCGCTTCTGGTACCCCAAAATATCGAATTTTCGTGTGTTTTGAGCCTGAATTTGAGATATAAACGGGTACAGAAGATGCATGCACATATTGACTTTGGGCACCTAAAATATTGATTTTGAGCATGTTTTGGGTCTGTATCTTGAAAACATTCAAACTTGGAGTAGGCATGTACAGATCGCTTCTAGTACCCCAAAATACCGAATTATCGGGTGTTTTGAACCTGAATTTGAGATATAAACGGGTACAGAAGATGCATGCACATATCGACTTTGGACACTTAAAATATCGATTTTTAGCATGTTTTGAGCATATATTTTGAAAACATTCTGGCACTGACTAGGCATGTACAGATCGCTTCTGGGACCCAAAAATATCGAATTTTCGGGTCTTTTGAGGTTGAATTTGGGATATAAACGGGTGCAGAAGATGCATACACATATTGACTTTGGGCACCTAAAATATTGATTTTCAGCATGTTTTGGGCCTGTATCTGAGTAGGCATGTACAGATCGCTTCTGGGACCCCAAAATATCGAATTTTCGGGTGTTTGGAGCCTGAATTTGAGATATAAACGTGTACAGAAGATGCATGCACATATCGACTTTTGGGCACCTAAAAGATCGATTTTCAGTATGTTTTGGGCCTCTATTTTGAAAATACTCTAGCAACGGAGTAGGCATGTACAGATCGCTTCTGGGACCCCAAAATATCGAATTTTCGGGTGTTTTGTGCCTGAATTTGAGATATCGACTTTGGGCACCTAAAATATCGATTTTTAGCATGTTTTGGGCCTATATTTTGAAAATATTCTAGCACTGAGTAGGCATGTATAGATCGCTTCTAGGACCCCAAAATATCGAATTTTCGGGTGTTTTGAGCCTGAATTTGAGATATAAACGGGTACAAAAGATGCATGCACATATTGACTTTGGGCACGTAAAATATCGATTTTAAGCATGTTTTGGGCCTATATTTTGAAAATATTCTAACACAGAGTAGGCATGTACAGATCGCTTCTTGGACCTCAAAATATCGAATTTTCGGGTGTTTTGAACCTGAATTTGAGATATAAACGGGTACTGAAGATGCATGTACATATTGACTTTTGGTCACTTAAAATATCGATTTTTAGCATGTTTTGAGCCTATATTTTGAAAACATTCCAGCACTGAGTAGGCATGTACAGATCGCTTCTGGGACCCAAAAATAACGAATTTGCGGGGGTTTTGAGGTTGAATTTGGGATATAAAAGGGTGCAGCTGATGCATACACATATTGACTTTGGGCACCTAAAATATCGATTTTCAGCATGTTTTGGGCCTGTATCTGAGTAGGCATGTACAAATCGCTTCTGGGACCCCAAAATATCGAATTTTCGGGTGTTTCTAGTCTGATTTTGATATATAAACGGGTACAGAAGATGCAGGCACAAATCGACTTTTTGGCACCTAAAAGATCGATTTTCAGTATGTTTTGGGCCTGTATTTTGAAAATACTCTAACACGGAGTAGGCATGTACAGATCGCTTCTGGGACCCCAATATATCGAATTTTCGGGTGTTTTGTGACTGAATTTGAGATATCGACTTTGGGCACTTAAAATATCGATTTTTAGCATGTTTTGGGCCTATATTTTTAAAATATTCTAGCACTGAGTAGGCTTGTACAGATCGCTTCTGGGACCCCAAAATATCGAATTTTCGTGTGCTTTGAGCCTGAATTTGAGATATAAACGGGTACAGAAGATGCATGCACATATTGACTTTGGGCACCTAAAATATCGATTTTCAGCATGTTTTGGGCCTATATTTTGAAAATATTCTAACACAGAGTAGGCATGTACAGATCGCTTCTTGGAGCCCAAAATATCGAATTTTCGGGTGTTTTGAGCCTGAATTTGAGATATAAACGGGTACTGAAGATGCATGTACATATTGACTTTTGGTCACTTAAAATATAGATTTTTAGCATGTTTTGAGCCTATATTTTGAAAATATTCTAGCATGAGTAGGCATGTACAGATCGCTTCTGGGACCCAAAAATAACGAATTTGCGGGTGTTTTGGGGTTGAATTTGGGATATAAAAGGGTGCATGTTTTGGGCCTGTATCTGAGTAGGCATGTACAGCTGCGGTCTTGAGTTCGGTGGCCATCCAGGGTTGAGAATATGAACCCCGCATCACCCTTACTTGACTGCGAGTTACTATCCAGACGAGGAGTCTCACATGTAGAGTATCTCGCTGAGGGTTGTTCAGATTGATATCTGAACTTTGAACCATACTTCTTTCTATTTTTCCTTTTTAACACCTATCACGTCAGTTACAACTTTAACCTTTAGAATACTTGTAATGGGATTATTTTATGCAGTAATGAAACATAATTACAGTACTGAATCATACTTCACGATATAAAGACACTTGTAGTGTTTTTGAATAGCTTTGTTGCATATTAGATGCACCATGTTCCTTATAATAAGAAAATGATTCGCTTTACTATTTTGGAAATTTAAAACAAAGGAGAGTATTATTATTTATTATTTTAATCTGAATAACTACCCGTGATCCTAAATGAATTATGAACCAGTGTGTGGTGTGTGTGTGTGTGTGCGTGTGTATGTGTGGTTGTAGTCATTGTATTCTCATGGGTCCCGCCTACCCGTATGTATTGTTGCCTGCCTGTTGATTGACGCTACGGCGCAATTAATAATAATAATAAAAAAAAAAAAAAAAACCTTCTGAGGAGTAAATTAACGTCTCTCCGATTCATGGTGAGTCTCCACAGCTGCTAACCAGAACCAAATATTGCGGTATCGACTTCACCTCGGATAAAGTTATCGAAATCAAGCTTCGAAACATTTTTGTTCCTCACCATGGAACCATGGAACCAACCCACCACCTCAATTGCCACGCAAACACACGAATATGGCTTGGCGTTTATATACAGTATTGAAATATAATAAAAAATATAGTAAATTGTCTTTTTAACTATGTGACATTCTTGTTGCTGATACACTATGAGTCCTTATCTCAAGAGGTCTTACATAACATCACTTAGAGATGTTTTCAGATAAGCTAATTGCTATTTTAATCTGTAGTTCGAAGAGAATTATCATCTCAGTCATGGACACCGACTATTTTATTATTTATTGTTCCATTATCACTACTCTGAAAAATATAGATTACAAACTATAAGTGAGATAGTAATACACTGTATATAAGTTTAGATTCATATCTGAATAAAATTGTCCTTAAATACTGACCTGTTTTCATTACTATTACTCCTCCACAAAATATAGATTACAAACTATACGTTAGAAATATTGTAAATATTTGTAGAAATTAATACATTATTATGAATGACATTATATAATGAAGTATTATTCATTAATGCAATTATATTTCACTACTTCATAAAATAGTCACATTAGTATAAGAATTTTTAAGGTTAAAGTTGTAACTGACGTGATGGGAGTAAAAAAAAAAAAAAAAAAAAGAAGTATAGTTCAAAGTTCGGATATCAATCTGAACAACCCTCAGCGAGATACTATACATGTGAGACTCCTCGTCTGGATAGTAACTTGCAGTCAAGTAAAGGTGATGCGGGGTTCATATTCTCAACCCTGGGTGGAACACGAACTCAAGACCGCAGCTGTACAAATCGCTTCTGTGACCCCAAAATATCGAACTTTCGGGTGTTTGTAGCCTAATTTTGAGATATAAACGGGTTCAGAAGATGCATGCACAAATCGACATTTTGGCACCTAAAAGATCGATTTTCAGTATGTTTTGGGCCTGTATTTTGAAAATACTCTAACACGGAGTAGGCATGTACAGATCGCTTCTGGGACCCCAAAATATCGAATTTTCGGGTGTTTTGTGACTGAATTTGAGATATCGACTTTGGGCACTGAAAATATCGATTTTTAGCATGTTTTGGGCCTATATTTTGAAAATATTCTAGCACTGAGTAGGCATGTACAGGTCGCTTCTGGGACCCCAAAATACCGAATTTTCGTGTGTTTTGAGCCTGAATTTGAGATATAAACGGGTACAGAAGATGCATGCACATATTGACTTTGGGCACCTAAAATATTGATTTTGAGCATGTTTTGGGTCTGTATCTTGAAAACATTCTACCTAGGAGTAGGCATGTACAGATCGCTTCTAGTACCCAAAAATACCGAATTTTCGGGTGTTTTGAATATGAATTTGAGATATAAACGGGTACAGAAGATGCATGCACATATCGACTTTGGACACTTAAAATATCGATTTTTAGCATGTTTTGAGCCTTTATTTTGAAAACAGATCGCTTCTGGGACCCAAAAATATCGAATTTTCGGGTGTTTTGAGGTTGATTTTGGGATATAAACGGGTGCAGAAGATGCATACACATATTGACTTTGGGCACCTAAAATATTGATTTTCAGCATGTTTTGGGCCTGTATCTGAGTAGGCATGTACAGATCGCTTCTGGGACCCCAAAATATCGAATTTTCGGGTGTTTGGAGCCTGAATTTGAGATATAAACGGGTACAGAAGATACATGCACACATCGACTTTGGACACTTAAAATATCGATTTTTAGCATGTTTTCGGCGTGTATTTTGAAAATACTCTAACCCGGAGTATTCATGTACAAATCGCCTCTTGGATTCCAAAATATCGAATTTTCGGGTGTTTTGAGCCTGAATTTGAGATATAAACTGTAACAGAAAATGCATGAATATATCGATTTTGGACACTTAAAATATCGATTATTAGCATGTTTTGAGCCTATATATTGAAAACATTCTAGCACTGTGTAGGCATGTACAGATCGCTTCTAGGACCCAAATATATCGAATTTTCTGGTGTTTTGAGCCTGAATTTGAGATATAATCGGATACATAAGATGCATGCACATATCGACTTTGGGCACCCAAAATATCGATTTTAGGCATGTTTTGGGCGTGTATTTTAAAAATACTTTAGCACGGAGTAGGCATGTACAGATTTCTTCTGGGATACAAAAATATCGAATTTTCGGGTGTTTTGAGCCAGAATTTGAGATATAAACGGGTACAGAAGATGCATGCACATATCGGCTTTGGGCACCCAAAATATTGATTTTAATAAAGCATGTTTTAAGCGTGTATTTTTAAAAATACTCTAACACGGAGAATGCATGTACATATCGCTTCTGGGACCCAAAAATATCGAATTTTCGGGTGTTTTGAGCCTGTATTTGAGATATAAACGGGTACAGAAGATGCATACATATATTGACTTTGGCACCCAAAATATCGATTTTCAGCATGTTTTGGGACTGTATTTTGAAAATATTCTAACACGGACTAGGCATGTACAGATCGCTTCTGGGACCAAAAAAAATCGAACTTTCGGGCTTTTTGAGCATGAGTTTGAGATATAAACGGGTATAGAAGATGCATGCACATATCGACTTTGGGCACCTAAAATATCGATTTTGAGCATGTTTTGGGCCTATATTTTAAAAATATTCTAGCACTGAGTAGGCATGTACAGATCGCTTCTCAGTCCCCAAAAAAATCGAATTTTCGGGTGTTTTCAGCCTGAATTTGGGTTATAAACTGGTACAGAAGATGCATTCACATATAGACTTTTTGCACCTAATATATCGATTTTGAGCATGTTTTGGGCCTGTATCCTGAAAACATTCTAGCAAGGAGTAGGCATGTATAGATCGCTTCGGGGAAACAAAAATATCGAATTTTTGGGTGGTTTGAGCCAGAATTTGAGATATAAACGGGTACAGAAGATGCATGCACATATCGACTTTGGGCACCCAAAATATCGATTTGAGCATGTTTTGGGCCTGTATTTTGAAAATACTCTAGCACAGAATAGGCATCTACAGATCGCTTCTGGGACCCAAAAATATCGAATTTTTGGGTGTTTTAAGCCTGAATTTGAGATATAAACGTGTACAGAAGATGCATACATATATTGACTTTGGGCACCTAAAATATCGATATTTAGCATGTTTTGGGCCTGTATTTTGAAAATACTCTATCACGGAGTAGGCATGTACAGATCGCTTCTGGGACCCAAAAATATCGAATTTTCGGGCTTTTTGAGAATGAATTTGAGATATAAACGGATACAGAAGATCCATGCACATATCGACTTTGGGCACCTAAAATATCGATTTTCAGCATGTTTTGGGCCTGTATTTTGAAAATATTCTGTAACTGAGTAGGCATGTACAGATCGCTTCGGGGCCCCAATAAAATCGAATATTCGGGTGTTTTGAGCCTGAATTTGAGATATAAACGGATACATAAGATGCATGCAAATAATATCGACTTTGGGCACCTAAAATATCGATTTTCAGCATGTTTTCGGTTTATATTTTTAAAATATTCTAGCACTAATGTTCAGATCGCTTCTGGGCCAAAATAAAATCGAATATTCGGGTGTTTTGAGCGTGAATTTGAGATATAATCGTGTACAGAAGATGCATGCACATATCGACTTTGAGCAACTAAAATATCGATTTTCAGCATGTTTTCGGCTTATATTTTGAAAATTTTCTAGCACTAAGTAGGCATGTACAGATTGCTTCTGAGCCAAAATAAAATCGAATATTCGGGTGTTTTGAGCGTGAATTTGAGATATAAACGGGTACAGAAGATTCATACATATATTGACTTTGGGCACCTAAAATATCGATTTTCAGCATGTTTTGGGCCTATATTTTGAAAACATTCTAGCACTGAGTAGGCATGTACAAATCGCTTCTAGGCCCAAAAATATCGAATTTTCAGGTGTTTTAAGCCTGAATTTGAGATAAAAACGGGTACTGAAGAGGCATGCACATATCGACTTTTTGCACCTAATATATCTATTTTGAGCATGTTTTGGGTCTGTATCTTGAAAAAAGTCTAGCAATGATTAGGCATGTACAGATCGCTTCTATGACCCAAAAATATCGGATTTTCGTTTGTTTTGAGCCTGAATTTGAGATATAAACGGGTACAGAAGATGCATGCACATATCGACTTTGGGCACCTAAAATATCGATTTTGAGCATGTTTTGGGCCTATATTTTGAAAATATTCTAGCACTGAGTAGGCATGTACAGATCGCTTCTGAGACCCAAAAATATCGAATTTTCGGGTGTTTTGAGCCTGAATTTGGAATATAAACGGGTACATAAGATGCATGCACATATCGACTTTAGGCACCTAAAATATCGATTTTGAGCATGTTTTTTACCTATATTTTAAAAATATTCTAGCACTAAGTGTGCATGTACAGATCGTTTCTGGTCCAAAATAAAATCGAATATTCAGGTGTTTTGAGCCTGATTTTGAGATATAAACGGGTACAGAAGATGCATGCACATATCGACTTTGGGCACCCAAAATATTGATTTTAAGCATGTTTTAAGCGTGTATTTTGAAAATACTCTAACACGGAGTAGGCATGTACAGATCGCTTCTGGGACCCAACAATATCGTATTTTCGGGTGTTTTGAGCCTGAATTTGAGATATAAACGGGTACAGAAGATGCATGCACATATCGACTTTGGGCACCAAAAATATCGATTTTGTGCATGATTTGGGCCTATATTTTAAAAATATTCTAGCACTGACTAGGCATGTACAGATCGCTTCTGGGACCCAAAAAACATCGAATTTTCGGGTGTTTTCAGCCTGAATTTGGGTTCTAAACGGGTACAGAAGATGCATGCACATATCGACTTTTTGCTCCTATTATATCGATTTTGAGCATGTTTTGGGTCTGTATCTTGAAAACATTCTAGCAAGGAGTAGGCATGTACAGATCGCTTCGGGGAAACAAAAATATCGAATTTTTGGGTGGTTTGAGCAAGAATTTGAGATATAAACGGGTACAGAAGATGCATGCACATATCGACTTTGGGCACCCAAAATATCGATTTTGAGCATGTTTTGGGCCTGTATTTTGAAAATACTCTAGCACAGAATAGGCATCTACAGATCGCTTCTGGGACCCAAAAATATCGAATTTTTGGGTGTTTTAAGCCTGAATTTGAGATATAAACGTGTACAGAAGATGCATACATATATTGACTTTGGGCACCTAAAATATCGATATTTAGCATGTTTTGGGCCTGTATTTTGAAAATACTCTATCACGGAGTAGGCATGTACAGATCGCTTCTGGGACCCAAAAATATCGAATTTTCGGGCTTTTTGAGCATGAATTTGAGATATAAACGGATACAGAAGATCCATGCACATATCGACTTTGGGCACCTAAAATATCGATTTTCAGCATGTTTTGGGCCTGTATTTTGAAAATATTCTGTAACTGAGTAGGCATGTACAGATCGCTTCGGGGCCCCAATAAAATCGAATATTCGGGTGTTTTGAGCCTGAATTTGAGATATAAACGGATACATAAGATGCATGCAAATAATATCGACTTTGGGCACCTAAAATATCGATTTTCAGCATGTTTTCGGTTTATATTTTTAAAATATTCTAGCACTAATGTTCAGATCGCTTCTGGGCCAAAATAAAATCGAATATTCGGGTGTTTTGAGCGTGAATTTGAGATATAATCGTGTACAGAAGATGCATGCACATATCGACTTTGAGCAACTAAAATATCGATTTTCAGCATGTTTTCGGCTTATATTTTGAAAATTTTCTAGCACTAAGTAGGCATGTACAGATTGCTTCTGAGCCAAAATAAAATCGAATATTCGGGTGTTTTGAGCGTGAATTTGAGATATAAACGGGTACAGAAGATTCATACATATATTTACTTTGGGCACCTAAAATATCGATTTTCAGCATGTTTTGGGCCTATATTTTGAAAACATTCTAGCACTGAGTAGGCATGTACAAATCGCTTCAAGGCCCAAAAATATCGAATTTTCAGGTGTTTTAAGCCTGAATTTGAGATAAAAACGGGTACTGAAGAGGCATGCACATATCGACTTTTTGCACCTAATATATCTATTTTGAGCATGTTTTGGGTCTGTATCTTGAAAAAAGTCTAGCAATGATTAGGCATGTACAGATCGCTTCTATGACCCAAAAATATCGGATTTTCGTTTGTTTTGAGCATGAATTTGAGATATAAACGGGTACAGAAGATGCATGCACATATCGACTTTGGGCACCTAAAATATCGATTTTGAGCATGTTTTGGGCCTATATTTTGAAAATATTCTAGCACTGAGTAGGCATGTACAGATCGCTTCTGAGACCCAAAAATATCGAATTTTCGGGTGTTTTGAGCCTGAATTTGGAATATAAACGGGTACATAAGATGCATGCACATATCGACTTTAGGCACCTAAAATATCGATTTTGAGCATGTTTTTTACCTATATTTTAAAAATATTCTAGCACTAAGTGTGCATGTACAGATCGTTTCTGGTCCAAAATAAAATCGAATATTCAGGTGTTTTGAGCCTGATTTTGAGATATAAAAGGGTACAGAAGATGCATGCACATATCGACTTTGGGCACCCAAAATATTGATTTTAAGCATGTTTTAAGCGTGTATTTTGAAAATACTCTAACACGGAGTAGGCATGTACAGATCGCTTCTGGGACCCAACAATATCGAATTTTCGGGTGTTTTGAGCCTGAATTTGAGATATAAACGGGTACAGAAGATGCATGCACATATCGACTTTGGGCACCAAAAATATCGATTTTGTGCATGATTTGGGCCTATATTTTAAAAATATTCTAGCACTGACTAGGCATGTACAGATCGCTTCTGGGACCCAAAAAACATCGAATTTTCGGGTGTTTTCAGCCTGAATTTGGGTTCTAAACGGGTACAGAAGATGCATGCACATATCGACTTTTTGCTCCTATTATATCGATTTTGAGCATGTTTTGGGTCTGTATCTAGAAAACATTCTAGCAAGGAGTAGGCATGTACAGATCGCTTCGGGGACCCAAAAATATCGAATTTTTGGGTGTTTTGAGCCTGAATTTGAAATATAAACGGGTACAGAAGATCCATGCACATATCGACTTTGGGCACCCAAAATATCGATTTTGAGCATGTTTTGGGCCTGTATTTTGAAAATACTCTAACACGGAATAGGCATCTACAGATCGCTTCTGGGACCCAAAAATATTGAATTTTTGGGTGTTTTGAGCCTGAATTTGGGATATAAACGGGTACAGAAGATGCATACATATATTGACTTTATGCACCTAAAATACCGATTTTCAGCATGTTTTGGGCCTGTATTTTGAAAATACTCTATCACGGACTAGGCATGTACAGATCGCTTCTGGGACCCAATAAAATCGAATATTCGGATGTTTTGAGACTGAATTTGACATATAAACGGATACATAAGATGCATGCAAATAATATCGACTTTGGGCACCAAAAATATCGATTTTCAGCAAGTTTTCGGCTTGTATTTTGAAAATATTCTAGCACTAAGTAGGCATGTAGAGATCGCTTCTGGGCCAAAATAAAATCTAATATTCAGGTGTTTTAAGCCGTAATTTGAGATATAATCGTGTACAGAAGATGCATGCACATTTCGACTTTGGGCACCCAAAATATCGATTTTGAGCATGTTTTGGGCCTGTATTTTGAAAATACTCTAACACGGAATAGGCATCTACAGATCGCTTCTGGGACCCAAAAATATTGGATTTTTGGGTGTTTTGAGCCTGAATTTGGGATATAAACGGGTACAGAAGATGCATACATATATTGACTTTATGCACCTAAAATATCGATTTTCAGCATGTTTTGGGCCTGTATTTTGAAAATACTCTATCACGGACTAGGCATGTACAGATAGCTTCTGGGACCCAATAAAATCGAATATTCGGGTGTTTTGAGACTGAATTTGAGATATAAACGGATACATAAGATGCATGCAAATAATATCGACTTTGGGCACCAAAAATATCGATTTTCAGCAAGTTTTCGGCTTGTATTTTGAAAATATTCTAGCACTAAGTAGGCATGTACAGATCGCTTCTGAGCCAAAATAAAATCTAATATTCAGGTGTTTTAAGCCGTAATTTGAGATATAATCGTGTACAGAAGATGCATGCACATTTCGACTTTGGGCACCTGAAATATCGATTTTCAGTATGTTTTCGGCTTATATTTTGAAAAATTTCTAGCACTAAGTAGGCATGTACAGATTGCTTCTGGGCCAAAATAAAATCAAATATTCGGGTGTTTTGAGCCTGAATTTAAGATATAATCGTGTACAGAAGATACATGCACATATCGACTTTGGGCACCTAAAATATCGATTTTTTGCATATTTTGGGCCTATATTTTGAAAACATTCTAGCACTAATTAGGCATGTACAGATCGCTTCTGGGCCAAAATAAAATCGAATATTCAGGTGTTTTGAGCCTGAATTTGAGATATAAACGGGTACAGAAGATGCATGCACATATCGACTTTGGCCACCCAAAATATTGATTTTAAGCATGTTTTGGGCCTGTATTTTGAAAATACTCTAACACGGAGTAGGCATGTACAGATCGCTTCTGGGACCCGAAAATATCGAATTTAGGGGTGTTTTGAGCCTGAATTTGAGATATAAACGGGTACAGCAGTTGCATGCACATATCGACTTTGAGCACCCAAAATATCGATTTTCAACATGTTTTTTGCCTATATTCTGAAAATATTTTAGCACTGACTAGGCATGTACAGATTGCTTCTTGGACCCAAAAATATCGAATTTTCGGGTGTTTTGAGCCTGAATTTGAGATATAAACGGGTACAGAAGATGCATACATATATTGACTTTGGGCACCTAAAATATCGATTTTCAGCATGTTTGGGGCCTGTATTTTGAAAATACTCTAACACGGACTAGGCATGTATAGATCGCTTCTGGGCCACAATAAAATCGAACTTTCGGGCTTTTTGAGCATGAATTTTAGATATAAACGGGTATAGAAGATGCATGCACACATCGACTTTGGGCACCTAAAATATCGATTTTGAGCATGTTTTGGGCCTATATTTTAAAAATATTCTAGCACTTAGTAGGCATGTACAGATCGCTTCTCAGACCCTAAAAATATCGAATTTTCGGGTGTTTTCAGCCTGAATTTGGGTTATAAACGGGTACAGAAGATGCATGCACATATCGACTTTTTGCACCTATTATATCGATTTTGAACATGTTTTGGGTCTGTATCTTGAAAACATTCTAGCAAGGAGTAGGTATGTACAGATCGCTTCGGGGACCCAAAAATATCGAATTTTTGGGTGTTTTAAGCCTGAATTTGAGATATAAACGGGTACAGAAGATGCATGCACATATCGACTTTGGGCACCCAAAATATCGATTTTGAACATGTTTTTGGCCTGTATTTTGAAAATACTCTAACACGGAATAGGCATCTACAGATCGCTTCTGGGACCAAAAAATATTGAGTTTTCGGGCTTTTTGAGCATGAATTTGAGATATAAACGGGTACAGAAGATCCATGCACATATCGACTTTGGGCACCTAAAATATCGATTTTCAGCATGTTTTGTGCCTGTTTTTTGAAAATATTCTGTAACTGAGTAGGCATGTACAGATCGCTTCTGGGCCCCAATAAAATCGAATATTCGGGTGTTTTGAGACTGAATTTGAGATATAAACGGATACATAAGATGCATGCAAATAATATCGACTTTGGGCACCTAAAATATCGATTTTGAGCATGTTTTGGGTCTGTATCTTAAAAAAATTCTAGCAATGATTAGGTATGTACAGATCGCTTCTGGAACCCAAAAATATCGGATTATTGGGTGTTTTAAGCATGAATTTGAGATATAAACGGGTACAGAAGATGCATGCACATATCGACTTTGGGCACCCAAAATATCGATTTTGAACATGTTTTTGGCCTGTACTTTGAAAATACTCTAACACGGAATAGGCATGTACAGATTGCTTCTTGGACCCAAAAATATCGAATTTTCGGGTGTTTTGAGCCTGAATTTGAGATATAAACGGGAGCAAAAGATGCATGCACATATCGACTTTGGGCACCTAAAATATCGATTTTGAGCATGTTTTGGGCCTATATTTTGAAAATATTCTAGCACTGAGTAGGCACGTACAGATCACTTCTGGGACCCAAAAATATCGAATTTTCGGGAGTTTTGAGCCTGAATTTGAGATATAAACGCGTACAGCAGTTGCATGCACATATCGACTTTGAGCACCTAAAATATCGATTTTCAGTATGTTTTCGGCTTATATTTTGAAAATATTCTGACACTAAGTAGGCATGTACAGATCGCTTCTGGGCCAAAATAAAATTTAATATTCAGGTGTTTTGAGCCTGAATTTGAGATATAATCGTGTACAGAAGATGCATGCACATATCGACTTTGGGCACCTAAAATATCGATTTTGAGCATGTTTTGGGCCTATATTTTGAAAATATTCTAGCACTGAGTAGGCATGTACAGATCGCTTCTGGGACCCGAAAATATCGAATTTTCGGGTGTTTTGAGCCTGAATTTGAGATATAAACGGGTACAGCAGTTGCATGCACATACCGACTTTGAGCACCCAAAATATCGATTTTCAGCATGTTTTTTGCCTATATTCCGAAAATATTTTAGCACTGAGTAGGCATGTACAGATTGCTTCTTGGACCCAAAAATATCGAATTTTCGGGTGTTTTGAGCCTGAATTTGAGATATAAACGGGTACAGAAGATGCATACATATATTGACTTTGGGCACCTAAAATATCGATTTTCAGCATGTTTGGGGCCTGTATTTTGAAAATACTCTAACACGGAGTAGGCATGTATAGATCGCTTCTGGGCCCCAATAAAATCGAACTTTCGGGCTTTTTGAGCATGAATTTTAGATATAAACGGGTATAGAAGATGCATGCACATATCGACTTTGGGCACCTAAAATATCGATTTTGAGCATGTTTTGGGAATATATTTTAAAAATATTCTAGCACAGATCGCTTCTCAGACCCTAAAAATATCGAATTTTCGGGTGTTTTCAGCCTGAATTTGGGTTATAAACGGGTACAGAAGATGCATGCACATATCGACTTTTTGCACCTATTATATCGATTTTGAACATGTTTTGGGTCTGTATCTTGAAAACATTCTAGCAAGGAGTAGGTATGTACAGATCGCTTCTGGGACCCAAAAATATCGAATTTTTGGGTGTTTTAAGCCTGAATTTGAGATATAAACGGGTACAGAAGATTCATGCACATATCGACTTTGGGCACCCAAAATATCGATTTTGAGCATGTTTTGGGCCTGTATTTTGAAAATACTCTAACACGGAATAGGCATCTACAGATCGCTTTTGGGACCCAATAATATCGAATTTTTGGGTGTTTTGAGCCTGAATTTGGGATATAAACGGGTACAGAAAATGCATACATATATTGACTTTATGCACCTAAAATATTGATTTTCAGCATGTTTTGGGCCTGTATTTTGAAAATACTCTATCACGGAGTAGGTATGTACAGATCGCTTCTGGGACCAAAAAATATTGAATATTCGGGTGTTTTGAGACTGAATTTGAGATATAAACGGATACATAAGATGCATGCAAATAATATCGACTTTGGGAACCAAAAATATCGATTTTCAGCAAGTTTTCGGCATATATTTTGAAAATATTCTAGCACTAAGTAGGCATGTACAGATCGCTTCTGGGCCAAAATAAAATCGAATTTTCGGGTGTTTTAAGCCTGAATTTGAGATATAAACGGGTACTGAAGATGTATGCACATATCGACTTTTTGCACCTAATATATCGATTTTGAGCATGTTTTGGGTCTGTATCTTGAAAAAATTCTACCAATGATTAGGCATGTACAGATCGCTTCTGGGACCCAAAAATATCAGATTTTTGGGTGTTTTGAGCCTGAATTTGAGATATAAATGGGTACAAAAGATACATGCACATATCGACTTTGGGCACCTAAAATATCGATTTTGAGCATGTTTTGGGCCTATATTCTGAAAATATTCTAGCACTGAGTAGGCATGTACAGATCGCTTCTGGAACCCAAAAATATCAGATTTTCGGGTGTTTTGAGCCTGAATTTGAGATATAAACGGGTACAAAAGAAGCATGCACATATCGACTTTGGGCACCTAAAATATCGATTTTGAGTATGTTTTTAGCCTATATTTTGAAAATATTCTAGCATTGACTAGGCATGAATAGTTTGCTTCTGGAACCATAAAATTTCAAATTTTAGGGTATTTTGATCCTCAATTTGAGATATAAACGGGTACAGAAGATGCATGCACATATCGACTTTGGGCACCTAAAATATCGAATTTCAGCATGTTTTGGGCCTTAATTTTGAAAATGTTCTATTACTGAGTAGGCATGTACAGATCGCTTCTGGAACCCAAAAAAATCGAGTTTTCGGGTATTTTGAGCCTGAATTTGAGATATAAACGGGTACTGAAGATGCTAGCACATATCGACTTTGTGCACCTAAAATATCGATTTTCAGCATGTTTTGGGCCAGTATTTTGAAAATATTCTGTAACTGAGTAGGCATGTACAGATCGCTTCTGAGCCCCAATAAAATCGAATATTCGGGTGTTTTGAGCCAGAATTTGAGATATAAACGGGTACTGAAGATGGATGCACATAATATCGACTTTGGGCACCTAAAATATCGATTTTCAGCATGTTTTCGGCTTATATTTTGAAAATATTCTAGCACTAAGTATGCATGTACAGATCCCTTCTGGGCCAAAATAAAATCGAATATTCGGATGTTTTGAGCCTGAATTTGAGATATAATCGTGTACAGAAAATCATGCACATATGGAATTAGGGCACCTAAAATATCGATTTTAGCATGTTTTTGGCCTGTATTATGAAAAAATTCTAGCACTGAGTAGGCATGTACAGATCGCTTCTGAGACCCAAAAATATCGAATTTTTGGGTGTTTTTTGAGCCTGAATTTGGGATAAAAACATGTACATAAGATGAATGCACATATCGACTTTGGGCATATAAAATATCGATTTTTAGCATGTTTTTGGCCTATATTTTTAAAATATTTTAGCACGTAGTAGGCATGTACAGATCGCTTCTGGGACCCAAGAATATCGAATTTTCTAGTGTTTTGAGCCTGAATTTGGGATATAAACATGTACAGGAGATGCATGAACATATCGACCTTTTGCACCTAAAATATCAATTTTTAAGCATGTTTTGGGCCTGTAATTTGAAAATACTCGAACACGAAGTAGGCATTTACAGATCGCTTCTGGTACCCAAAAATATCATATTTTCGGGTGTTTTGAGCCTGAATTTGAGATACAAACGGGTAAAGAATATGCATGCACATATCGACTTTGGGCACCTAAAATATCGATTTTGAGCATGTTTTGGGCCTATATTTTGAAAATATTCTAGCACTGAGTAGGCATGTACAGATCGCTTCTGGGACCCAAAAATATCGATTTTTCGGGTGTTTTGAGCCTGAATTTGAAATATAAACGGGTACTGAAAATGCGTGCACATATCGACTTTGGACACCTAAAATATCGATTTTTAGCTTGTTTTGAGCCTATGTTTTGAAGACAGTCTAGCACTGAGTAGGCATGTACAGATCGCTTTTGGGACCCAAAAACATTGAATTTTCGGGACTTTTGAGCCTAAATTTGAGATATAAACGGGTACAGAAGATGCATGCACATATCGACTTTTTGCACCTAATATTTCGATTTTGAGCATGTTTTGGGTCTGTGTCTTGAAAACATTCTAGCAAGGAGTAGGCATGTACAGATCGCTTCGGGGACACAAAAATATCAAATTTTTGGGTATTTTGAGCCTGAATTTGAGATATAAACGGGTACATAAGATGCATGCACATATCGACTTTAGGCACCCAAAATATCGATTTTGAGCATGTTTTGGGCCTGTATTTTGAAAATACTCTAACACGGAATAGGCATGTACCGATCGCTTCTAAGACCCAATAAAATCAAATATTCAGGTGTTTTGAGCCTGAATTTGAGATATAAACGGGTACTGAAAATGCATGCATATATCGACTTTGGGCACCTAAAATATCGATTTTCAGCATGTTTTTGGCTTATATTTTGAAAATATTCTAGCACTAAGTAGGCATGTACAGATTGCTTATGGGACCCAATAAAATCGAATATTCGGGTGTTTTGAGCCTGAATTTGAGATATAAACGGGTACTGAAAATGCATGCGTATATCGACTTTGGGCACCTAAAATATCGATTTTCAGTATGTTTTTGTCTTATATTTTGAAAATATTCTAGCACTAAGTAGGCATGTACAGATTGCTTATGGGACCCAACAATATCGAATTTTCGGGTGTTTTAAGCCTAAAATTTGAGATATAAACAGGTACTGAAGATGCATGCACATATTGACCTTGGGCACATAAAATATCGATTTTCAGCCTGTTTTGGGTCTGTCTCTTGAGAAAATTCTAGTAAGGATTAGACATGTACAGATCGCTTCGGGGCCCAAAAATATCGAGTTTTCCGGTGTTTTGAGCCTGAATTTGAGATATAAACGGGTACTTAAGATGCATGCACATATCGGCTTTGAGCACCTAAAATATCGATTTTCAGCATGTTTTGTGTCTGTATTTTGAAAATATTCTCTCACTGAGTAGGCATGTACAGATCGATTCTGGGCCAAAATAAAATAGAATATTCGGGTGTTTTGAGCCTGAATTTGAGATATCAACGGGTACAGAAGATAAATGCACATATCGACTTTGGACACCTAAAATATCGTTTTTAGCATGCTTTGAGCCTATATTTTGAAAACATTCTATTACTGAATAGGCATCTACAGATCGCTTCTGAGACCCAAAAATTTCGAATTTTCGGGTGTTTTGAGCCTGAATTTGAGATATAAACGGGTACTGAAGATGCATGCACATATCGACTTTGGGCACCTGAAATATCAATTTTCATCATGTTTTAGGCCTGTATTTTAAAAATACTCTAAAACGGAGTAGGCATGTACAGATTGCCTCTGGGACCCCAAAATATCGAATTTTTCGGGTGTTTTGAGCCTGATTTTGAGATATAAACGGGTACAGAAGATGCATACACATATTAACTTTGTGCACCTAAAATATCGAATTTCAGCATGTTTTAGGCCTGCATTTTGAAATTACTCTAACATGGAGTAGGCATGTGCAGATCGCTTCTGGGAACCAAAAATATCGAATTTTCGGGTTTTTTAAGCCTGAATCTGAGATATAAACGGGTACAGAAGATGCTTTCACTTTTTGACTTTGGGCACCTAAAATATCGATTTTCAGAATGTTTTGGGCCTGTATCTGAGATATAAACGGGTACTGAAGATGTATGCACATATCGATTTTAGGCACCTAAAACATCGATTTTCAACTTGTTTTTGTGCCTGTATTTTGAAAATATTCTAACATTGAGTAGGCATGTACAGATCGCGTATGAGACCCATAAATATCGAATTTACGGGTGTTTTGATCCAGAATTTGAGATATTAACGGGTACTGAAGAAGCATGCACATTTCGACTTTGAACACCTAAAATACCGATTTTTAGCATGTTTTGGGCCTGTATTTTAATAATATTCTGTTACTTAGTAGGCAATTACAGATCACTTCTGGGACTCAATAAAATTGAATTTTCGGTTTTTTTGAGCCTGAATTTGGGATGTAAACGGTTACAGAAGATGCATACACATATTGACTTTGGGCACCTAAAATATCGAATTTCAGCGTGTTTTAGGCCTGCATTTTGAAAATACTCTAACACGGAGTAGGCATGTACAGATTGCCTCTGGGACCCCAAAATATCGAATTTTTGGGTGTTTTAAGCCTGAATTTGAGATATAGACGGGTACTAAAGATGCATGCACATATCGTCTTTTTGCACCTAAAATATCGATTTTGAGCATGCTTTGAGCCTATGTTTTGGAAACATGCTATTACTGAGTAGGCATATACAGATCGCTTTTGGGACCCAAAAATATCAAATTTTCGGGTGATTTGAGCCTGAATTTGAGATATAAACGGGTGCTGAAGATGCATGCACATATCGACATTGGGTACCTAAAATATTAATTTTCAGCATGTTTTCGGCCTATATTTTGAAAATATTCTAGCATTAAGTAGGAAAGGAGAGATCGCTTCTGGAACCCAAAAATATCGAATTTTCGGGTATTTTTATCCTGAATTTGAGATATAAACGGGTACAGAAGATGCATGCACATATCGACTTTGGGCACCTAAAATATCGATTTTCAGCATGTTTTGGGCCTGTATATTGAAAATACTCTAACACGGAGTAGGCATATACAGATCGCTTCTGGGACCCAAAAATATCGAATTTTTGGGTGTTTTGAGCCCAAATATGGGATAGAAACGGTTACAGAAGATGCATGCACATATTAACTTTGCTAACCTAAATTATCGATTTTAAGCATGTTTTGGGCCTGAATTTTGAAAATATTCTGTTACTGATTAGGCATGTACAGATCGCTTCTGGGACCCAAGAATATTGAATTTTCGGGTGATTTAAGCCTGAATTTGAGATATAAACGGGTACTGAAGATGCATGCACATATCGACTTTTTGCACCTAAAATATCGATTTTGAGCATGTTGGGTCTGTATCTTGAAAACATTCTAGCAAGGAGTAGGCATGTACAGATCGCTTCTGGGACAAAATAAAATCGAATATTCGGGTGTTTTGAGCCTGAATTTGAGATATAAACGGGTACAGAAGATGCATGCACATATCGACTTTGGGCACTTAAAATATCGATTTTCTGCATGTTTTGGAACTGTGTTTTGAAAATATTCTATTACTGCGTAGGCATGTACAGATCGCTTCTGAGACCCAAAAATATCGAATTTTCGGGTGTTTTGAGCCTGAATTTGAGATATAAACGGGTACTGAAGATGCATACACATATCGACTTGTGACACCTAAAATATCGATTTTCAGCATGTTTTAGGCCTATATTTTTAAAATATTCTAGCACTGACTCTGCATGTACATCTCGCTTCTGGGCCAAAATAAAATCGAATATTCGGGTGTTTTGAGCCTTAATTTAAGATATAAACGGGTACAGAAGATGCATGCACATATCGACTTTGGGCACCTAAAATATCGATTTTCAGCATGTTTTGGGCCTATATTTTGAAAACATTCTAGCACTGAGTAGGCATGTACAAATCGCTTCTGGGACCCAAAAATATTGAATTTTTCGGGTGTTTTAGGACTGAATTAAAGATATAAACGGGTACTGAAGATGCATACACATATCGACTTTGGGCACATAAAATATCGATTTTCAGCATGTTTTGGGTCTGTATTTTGAAAATATTCTGTCACTGAGTAGGCATGTACAGATCGTTTCTGGGCCCCAATAAAATCGAATATTCGGATGTTTTGAGCATGAATTTGAGATATAAACGGGTACAAAAGATGCATGCACATATCGACTTTTTGCACATAATATATCGATTTTCAGCATGTTTTGTGCTTATATATTGAAAATATTCTAGCACTGAGTAGACATGTACAGATCGCTTCTGGGCCAAAATAAAATCGAATTTTAGGGTGTTTTGAGATTGTATTTTTGGTGTAAATGGGTACGGAAGATGCATGCACATATTGACTTGGGCACCTAAAATATAGATTTTCAACCTGTTTTTCTGTTTGTATTTTGAAAATATTCTAACATTGAGTAGGCATGTATAGATCCCTTCTGGAACCCAAAAATATCGATTTTTCAGGTATTTTGAGCCTTAATTTGAGATATATACTGGTACAGAAGATGCATGCATATATCGACTTTGGGCTCATAAAATATCGATTTTCAGCATGTTTTCGGCTTATATTATGAAAATATTTGATTACTGAGTAGGCATGTACAGATCGCTTTTTGGACCCACAAATATCGAATTTTCGGGTGTTTTGAGCCTGAATTTGAGATATAAATGGGTACAGAAGATGCATTCACATATCGCCTTTTTGCACCTAAAATATCGATTTTGAGCATGTTGGGTCAATATCTTGAAAACATTCTAGCATGGAGTAGGCATGTACAGATCGCTTCTGGGACCCAAAAATATCGAATTTTCGGGTGTTTTGAGCCTGAATTTGAGATATAAACGGGTACTGAAGATGCATACACATATCATCGACTTTGGACACCTAAAATAACGATTTTTAGCATGTTTCGGGCCTATATTTTGAAAATATTCTAGCAATGAGAATGCATGTACAGATCGCGTGTGGGCCAAAATAAAATCGAATATTCTAGTGTTTGAGCCTGAATTTGAGATATAAACGGGTACTGAAGATGCATGCACATATCGACTTTGGACACATAAAATATACATTTTCAGCATGTTTTGGGCCTATATTTTGAAAATATTCTAGCAATGAGAATGCATGTACAGATCGCGTGTGGGCCAAAATAAAATCGAATATTCTAGTGTTTGAGCCTGAATTTGAGATATAAACGGGTACTGAAGATGCATGCACATATCGATTTTGGGCACCTAAAATATCGAATTTCAACCTGTTTTTTTTGCCTGTATTTTGAAAATATTCTAACATTGAGTAGGCATGTACAGATCGCTTCTGGGACCCAAAAATATCGAATTTTTGGGTGTTTTGAGCCCGAATTTGAGATATAAACGGGTACTAAAGATGCATGCACATATCGACTTTGGGCACCTAAAATATCGATTTTCAGCATGTTTTGGGTCTGTATTTTGAAAATATTTTGTCACTGAGTAGGCATGTACAGATAGCTTCTGGGACGCAAAAATATCGAATTTTCAGGTGTTTTTGAGCCTAAATTTGAGATATAAACGGGTACTGAAGATGCATACACATATTGACTTTGGGCACCTAAAATATCGATTTTAGCATGTTTTTGGCCTGTATTATGAAATTATTCTAGCACTGAGTAGGCATGTACAGATCGCTTCTGGGCTAAAATAAAATCGAATATTCGTGTGTTTTGAGCCTGAATTTGATATATAAACGGGTACAGGAGATGCCTACACATATCGACTTTAGGCACCTAAAATATCGATTTTCAGCATGTTTTCGACCTGAATCTTAAAAATGTTCTTTTTTTGAGTAGGCATGTACAGATCGCTTCTGGGACAAAATAAAATCGAATATTCGGGTGTTTTGAGCCTGAATTTGAGATATAAACGGGTACAGAAGATGCATGCACATATCGACTTTGGGCACTTAAAATATCGATTTTCTGCATGTTTTGGAACTGTGTTTTGAAAATATTCTATTACTGCGTAGGCATGTACAGATCGCTTCTGGGACCCAAAAATATCGAATTTTCGGGTGTTTTGAGCCTGAATTTGAGATATAAACGGGTACTGAAGATGCATACACATATCGACTTTTGACACCTAAAATATCGATTTTCAGCATGTTTTAGGCCTATATTTTGAAAATATTCTAGCACTGACTATGCATGTACAGCTCTCTTCTGGGCCAAAATAAAATCGAATATTCGGGTGTTTTCATATTTAATTTAAGATATAAACGGGTACAGAAGATACATGCACATATCGACTTTGGGCACCTAAAATATCGATTTTCAGCATGTTTTGGGCCTATATTTTGAAAACATTCTAGCACTGAGTAGGCATGTACAAATCGCTTCTGGGACCCAAAAATATTGAATTTTTTCGGGTGTTTTAGGACTGAATTAAAGATATAAACGGGTACTGAAGATGCATACACATATCGACTTTGGGCACATAAAATATCGATTTTCAGCATGTTTTGGGTCTGTATTTTGAAAATATTCTGTCACTGAGTAGGCATGTACAGATCGTTTCTGGGCCCCAATAAAATCGAATATTCGGATGTTTTGAGCCTGAATTTGAGATATAAACGGGTACAAAAGATGCATGCACATATCGACTTTTTGCACCAAATATATCGATTTTCAGCATGTTTTGTGCTTATATATTGAAAATATTCTATTACTGCGTAGGCATGTACAGATCGCTTCTGGGACCCAAAAATATCGAATTTTCGGGTGTTTTGAGCCTGAATTTGAGATATAAACGGGTACTGAAGATGCATACACATATCGACTTTTGACACCTAAAATATCGATTTTCAGCATGTTTTAGGCCTATATTTTGAAAATATTCTAGCACTGACTATGCATGTACAGCTCTCTTCTGGGCCAAAATAAAATCGAATATTCAGGTGTTTTCAGCCTTAATTTAAGATATAAACGGGTACAGAAGATACATGCACATATCGACTTTGGGCACCTAAAATATCGATTTTCAGCATGTTTTGGGCCTATATTTTGAAAACATTCTAGCACTGAGTAGGCATGTACAAATCGCTTCTGGGACCCAAAAATATTGAATTTTTTCGGGTGTTTTAGGACTGAATTAAAGATATAAACGGGTACTGAAGATGCATACACATATCGACTTTGGGCACATAAAATATCGATTTTCAGCATGTTTTGGGTCTGTATTTTGAAAATATTCTAACATTGAGTAGGCATGTATAGATCCCTTCTGGAACCCAAAAATATCGATTTTTCAGGTATTTTGAGCCTGAATTTGAGATATATACTGGTACAGAAGATGCATGCATATATCGACTTTGGGCTCATAAAATATCGATTTTCAGCATGTTTTCGGCTTATATTATGAAAATATTTTATTACTGTGTAGGCATGTACAGATCGCTTTTTGGACCAACAAATATCGAATTTTCGGGTGTTTTGAGCCTGAATTTGAGATATAAATGGGTACAGAAGATGCATTCACATATCGACTTTTTGCACCTAAAATATCGATTTTGAGCATGTTGGGTCTATATCTTGAAAACATTCTAGCAAGGAGTAGGCATGTACAGATCGCTTCTGGGACCCCAAAATATCGAATTTTCGGGTGTTTTGAGCCTGAATTTGAGATATAAACGGGTACTGAAGATGCATACACATATCGACTTTGGACACCTAAAATAATGATTTTTAGCATGTTTCGGGCCTATATTTTGAAAATATTCTAACACTGATTATGCATGTACAGATTGTTTCTGGGCCAAAATAAAATCGAATATTCGGGTATTTTGAGTCTGAATTTAAGATATAAACGGGTACAGAAGATGCATGCACATATCGACTTTGTGCACCTAAAATATCGATTTTTAGTATGTTTTGGACCTGTATTTTGAAAATATTCTAGCACTGAGTAGGCATGTACAGATCGCTTCTGGGACCGAAAAATATCGAATTTTCGGGTGTTTTGACCCTGAATTTGAGATATAAACGGGTACAGAAGATGCATGCACATACCGACTTTGGGCACCAAAAATATCGATTTTCAGCATGTTTTGGGTCTGTATTTTGAAATTATTCTAGCACTGAGTAGGCATGTACAGATCGCTTCTGGGCTAAAATAAAATTGAATATTCGGGTGTTTCGAGCCTGAATTTAATATATATAAACGGGTACAGGAGATGCCTGCACATATCGACTTTAGGCACCTAAAATATCGATTTTCAGAATGTTTTCGACCTGAATCTTAAAAAATGTTCTATTTTTGAGTAGGCATGTACAGATCGCTTCTGGGACAAAATAAAATCGAATATTCGGGTGTTTTGAACCTGAATTTGAGATATAATCGGGTACAGAAGATGCATGCAC
Organism: Petrolisthes cinctipes; assembly: GCA_033782935.1. Classification (NCBI taxonomy): domain Eukaryota; kingdom Metazoa; phylum Arthropoda; class Malacostraca; order Decapoda; family Porcellanidae; genus Petrolisthes; species Petrolisthes cinctipes. The sequence goes on from JAWQEG010000060.1 coordinate 1,492,752, forward strand.
ATATCGACTTCGGGCACTTAAAATATCAATTTTCTGCATGTTTTGGAACTGTATTTTGAAAATATTCTATTACTGCGTAGGCATGTACAGATCGCTTCTGGGACCCAAAAATATCGAATTTTCGGGTGTTTTGAGCCTGAATTTGAGATATAAACGGGTACTGAAGATGCATGTACATATCGACTTTGTGCACCTAAAATATCGATTTTCAGTATGTTTTGGACCTGTATTTTGAAAATGTTTTGTCACTGAGTAGGCATGTACAGTTCGCTTCTGGGCCCCAATAAAATCGAATATTCGGGTGTTTTTTAGCCTGAATTTGAGATATAAACGGGTACAGAAGATGCATGCACACATCGACTTTGGGCACATAATATATCGATTTTCAGCATGTTTTGGGCTTATATTTTGAAATTATTCTAGCACTGAGTAGGCATGTACAGATCGCTTCTGGGACCGAAAAATATCGAATTTTCGGGTGTTTTGACCCTGAATTTGAGATATAAACGGGTACAGAAGATGCATGCACATACCGACTTTGGGCACCTAAAATATCGATTTTCAGCATGTTTTGGGTCTGTATTTTGAAAATATTCTGTCACTGAGTAGGCATGTACAGTTCGGTTTTGGGCCCTAATAAAATCGAATTTTTCGGGTGTTTTGAGGCTGAATTTGAGATATAAACGGGTACAGAAGATCCATGAACATATCGACTTTTTGCACCTAAAATATCGATTTTGAGCATGTTATATGCCTGTATTTTGAAAATACTCTAACACGGAGTAGGCATGTACAAATCACTTCTGGGACCCAAAAAAAACGAGTTTTTGGGTGTTTTGAGCCTGAAATTGAGATATAACCGGGTACTGAAGATGCATGCACATATCGATTTTGGGCACCTAAAATATCGATTTTCAACTTGTTTTTGTGCCTGTATTTTGAAATAATTCTAACATTGAGTAGGCATGTACAGATCGCTTATGGGACCCTTAAATATCGAATTTTCGGGTGTTTTGATCCTGAATTTGAGATATAAACGGGTACAGAAGATACATGCACATATCAACTTTGTGCACCTAAAATATCGATTTTCAGCATGTTTTGGGCTTATATTTTGAAAATATTTGAGCACTGAGTAGGCATGTATAGATCGCTTCTGGGACCCAAAAATATCAAATTTTCGTGTGTTTTGAGCCTGAATTTGGGATAAAAACGGGTACAGAAGATGCATACACATATTAACTTTGGGCACCTGAAATATCGATTTTCAGCATGTTTTGGGCCTGTATATTGAAAATACTTTAGCACGGATTAGGTATATACAGAAAGCTTCTGGGACCCAAAAATATCGAATTTTTGGGTGTTTTGAACACGAATATGGGATAGAAACAGGTACAGAAAATGCATGCACATATTAACTTTGGGAACCTAAAATATCGATTTCCAGCATGTTTTTGACCTGTATTTTGAAAAAAATTTCTGTCACTGAGTAGGAATCTACAGATCGTTTCTGGGCCCCAATAAAATCGAATATTAGGGTGTTTTGAGCCTGAATTTGAGATATAAACGGGTACAGAAGATGAATACACATATCGACTTTATGCACTTAATATATCGATTTTCAGCATATTTTCGGCCTGAATCTGGAAAATATTCTATTACTGCGTAGGCAGGTACAGATCGCTTCTGGGCCAAAAAAAAATCGAATAATCGGGTGTTTTGAGCCTGAATTTGAGATATAAACGGGTACAGAAGATGCATGCACATATCGACTTTGGGCACCTAAAATATCGATTTTCAGCAAGTTTTTGGCCTATATTTTGAAAACATTCTAGCACTGAGTAGGCAGGTACAAGTCGCATCTGGGACCCAAAAATATCGAATTTTCTTGTGTTTTAAGCCTGAATTTGAGATATAAACGGGTACTGAAGATGCATACACATATCGACTTTGGACACATAAAATATTCATTTTCAGCATGTTTTGGGCCTATATTTTGAAAATATTCTAGCAATGAGAATGCATGTACAGATCGCGTGTGGGCCAAAATAAAATAGAATATTCTTGTGTTTGAGCCAGAATTTGAGATATAAACGGGTACTGAAGATGCATGCACATATCGATTTTGGGCACCTAAAATATCGATTTTCAACCTGTTTTTTTTGCCTGTAATTTGAAAATATTCTAACATTGAGTAGGAATGTACAGATCGATTTTTGGACCCACAAATATCGAATTTTCGGGTGTTTTGAGCCTGAATTTGATATATAAACGGGTAATGAAGATATATATATACACATATTGAATTTAGGCACCAAAAATATCGATTTTAGCATGTTTTGGGCCTGTATTATGAAAATACTCTAACACGGAGTAGGCATGTACAGATCGCTTCTGGAACCCAAAAATATCGAATTTTCGAGTGTTTTGAGCTTGAATTTGAGATATAAACGGGTACAGAAGATGCATGCACATATGAACTTTGGACTCCTAAAATATCGATTTTTAGCATGCTCTGAGCCTATATTTTGAAAACATTCTATTTCTGAGTAGGCATGTACAGATCGCTTCTGGGAAGCAAAAATATCGAATTTTCAGGTATTTTGAGCTTAAATTTGAGATATAAACGGGTACTGAAGATGCATGCACATATCGACTTTGGACACCTAAAATATCAATTTTCAGCATGTTTTGGGCCTGTATTTTGAAAATACTCTAATACGGAGGAAGCATGTACAGATCGCTTCTTGGAACCAAAAATATCGAATTTTCGGGTGTTTTGAGCCTGAACTAGAGATAAAAACGGGTACAGAATAAGCATGCACATATTATCTTTGGGAACCTAAAATATCGATTTCCAGCATGTTTTTGGGCTGTATTTTGAAAATATTCTAACACTGAGTAGGCGTGTACAGATCACTTCTGGGACCCAAAAATATCGAATTTTCGGGTTTTTTGAGCCCGAATTTGAGATATAAACGGGTACTGAAGATGCATGCACATATCGACTTTCGGCACCTAAAATATTGATTTTCAGCATGTTTTCGGCCTGAATCTTGAAAATATTCTATTACTGCGTAGGCAGGTACAGATCGCTTCTGGGCCCCAATAAAATTAAATATTCGGGTGTTTTGAGCCTGAATTTGAGATATAAACGGTTACAGAAGATGCATACACATATCGACTTTGGGCACCTAAAATATCGATTTTCAGCATGTTTTGGGCCTATATTTTAAAAACATTCTAGCACTGAGTAGGCATGTACAGATCGCTTCTTGGACTAAAAAATATCGAATTTTAGGGTGTTTTGAGCCTGAATTTGAGATATAAACGGGAACAGAAGATGCATGCACAAATCGACTTTGGGCATTTAAAATATAGATTTTCAGCATGTTTTTGGACTTGTATTTAAAAAAAACTATGATACTGAGTAGGCATGTACAGATCGCTTCTGTGCCCCAATAAAATCGAATATTCGGGTGTTTTCAGCCTGAATTTGAGATATAAACGGGAACAGAAGATGCATGCACATATCGACTTTGGGCACCTAATATATCGATTTTCAGCATGTTTTGGGCCTATAATTTTAAAACATTCTAGCACTGAGTACCCATGTATAGATCGCTTCTAGGACCCAAAAATATCGAATTTTCGGTTTTTTTGAGCCCGAATTTGAGATATAAACGGGTACCTAAAATATTGATTTTCAGCATGTTTTCGGCCTGAATCATGAAAATATTCTATTACTGAGTAGGCATGTACAGATCGCTTCTGGGAAAAAATAAAATAGAATATTCGGGTGTTTTGAGCCTGAATTTGAGATATAAACGGGTACAGAAGATACATTCACATATCGACTTTGGGCACCTAAAATATCGATTTTCTGCATGTTTTGGGAATGTATTTTGAAAATATTCTATTACTGCGTAGGCAGGTACAGATCGCTTCAGGGCCCCAATAAAATCGAATATTCGAGTGTTTTGAGCCTGAATTTGAGATATAAACGGTTACAGAAGATGCATGCACATATCGACTTTGGGCACCTAAAATATCGATTTTCAGCATGTTTCGGGCCTATATTTTGAAAACATTCTAGCACTGAGCAGGCATGTACAGATCGCTTCTTGGACTAAAAAATATCGAATTTTCGGGTGTTTTGAGCCTGAATATGAGATATCAACGGGTACTAAAGATGCATGCACATATCGACTTTGGACACCTAAAATACTGATTTTGAGCATGTTTTGGGCCTATATTTTGAAAATATTCTAGCACTTAGTAGCCATGTACAGGTCACTTCTGGGTCCCAAAAATATCGAATTTTCGGATTTTTTGAGCCCGAATTTGAGATATAAACGGGTACTGAAGATGCATGCACATATCGACTTAGGGCACTTAAAATATCGATTTTCAGCATGTTTTGGGTCTGTATTTTGAAAATATTCTGTCACTGAGTAGGCATGTACAGATCGCTTCTGGGCCCCAATAAAATAGAATATTCGGGTGTTTTGAGCCTGATTTTGAGATATAAACGGCTACAGAAGATGTATGCACATATCGACTTTGGGCGCCTAATATATCGATATTTAGCATGTTTTGGGCCTGTATTTTGAAAATATTCTGTCACTGAGTAGGCATGTACAGATTGCTTCTTGGCCCCAATAAAATCGAATTTTCGGGTGTTTTGAGCCTGAATTTGAGATATAAACGGGTACAGAAGATGCATGCACATATCGACATTGGGCACCTAAAATATCGATTTTCAGCATGTTTTGGGCCTATATTTTGAAAATATTCTAGCACTGAGTAGGCATGTACAGATCACTTCTGGGACCCAAAAATATAGAATTTTTTGGTGTTTTAATTAAGCCTGAATTTGAGATATAAACGGGTACTGAAGATGCATACACAAATTGACTTTGGGCTCCTAAAATATCGATTTTAGCATGTTTTTGGCCTGTATTATGAAAAAATTCTAGCACTGAGTAGGCATGTACAAATCGCTTATGGGACCCAAAAATATCAAATTTTCGGGTGTTTTGAGCCTGAATTTGAGATATAAACTGGTACTGAAGATGCATACACATATCGACTTTTGACACCTAAAATATCGATTTTCAGCATGTTTTGGGCCTATATTTTGAAAATATTCTAGCACTGAGTATGCATGTACAAATCGCTTCTGGGCCAAAATAAAATCGAATATTTGGGTGTTTTTTGAGCCTGAATTTGAGATATAAAGGGGTACAGAAGATGCAAGCACATATCGACTTTGGGCACCTAAAATATCGATTTTCAGCATGTTTTGGGCCTGTATATTAAAAACACTCTAACACGAAGTAGGCATATACAGATAGCTTCTGGGACCCAAAAATATCGAATTTTTGGGTGTTTTGAATACGAATATGGGATAGAAACGGGTACAGAAAATAAATGCACATAATAACTTTGGGAACCTAAAATATCGATTTCCAGCATGTTTTTGGCCTGTATTTTGAAAATATTCTAACACTGAGTAGGCGTGTACAGATAGCTTCTGGGACCCAAAAATATCGAATTTTAGGGTGTTTTAAGCCTGAATTTGGGACATAAACGGATACAGAAGATGCATGCACATATCGATTTTGGGCACCTAAAATATCGATTTTCAACTTGTTTTTGTGCCTATGTTTTGAAAATATTCTAACATTGAGTAGGCATGTACAGATCGCTTATGGGACCCATAAATATCGAATTTTCGGGTGTTTTGATCCTGAATTTGAGATATAAACGGGTACAGTAGATACATGCACATATCAACTTCGGGCACCTAAAATATCGATTTTAAACATGTTTTGGGCCTGTATTTTGAAATAATTCTATTAGTGAGTAGGCATGTACAGAACTCTCCTGAGACCCAAAAATATCGAATTCTCGGGTGTTTTGAGCCAGAATTTGAGATATAAACGGGTACTGAAGATGCATGCACATATCGACTTTTTTCACCTAAAATATCGATTTTGAGCATGTTGGGTCTGTATCTTGAAAACATTCTAGGAAGGAGTAGGCATGTCCAGATTGCTTCTGGGACATAAAAATATAGAATTTTCGGGTGTTTTGAGCCTGAATTTGAGATATAAATGGGTACTGAAGATGCATGCACATATCGACTTTGGACACCTAAAATATCGATTTTCAGCATGTTTTCGGCCTAACATTTGAAAATATTCTAGCATTGAGTAGGCATGGAGAGATTGCTTCTGGTACCAAAAAATATCGAATTTTCGGGTATTTTGATCCTGAATTTAAATATAAAAGGGTACAGAAAATGCATGCACATATCGACTTTGGGCACCTAATATATCGATTTTCAGCATGTTTTTGGCCTTTATTTTGAAAAAAACTCTAACACGGAATAGGCATGTACAGATCTCTTCTGGGACCCAAAAATATCGAATTTTCGGGTGTTTTGAGCCTGAATTTGAGATATAAACGGTTACTGAAGATGCATGCACATATCGACTTTTTGCACCTAAAATATCGATTTTGTGCATGTTGAGTCTGTATCTTGAAAACATTCTAGGAAGGAGTAGGCATGTACAGATCGCTTATGGGACCCAAAAATATCGAATTTTCTGGTGTTTTAATCCAGAATTTGGGATATAAAAGGGTACAGAAGATACATACACATATTGACTTTGGGCACCTAAAATATCGATTTTGAGCATGTTGAGTCTGTATCTTGAAAACATTCTAGGAAGGAGTAGGCATCTACAGATTGCTTCTGGGACATAAAAATATAGAATTTTCGGGTGTTTTGAGCCTGAATTTGAGATATAAAACGGTACTGAAGATGCATACACATATTGACTTTGGACACCTAAAATATCGATTTTCAGCATGTTTTGGGCCTATATTTTGAAAATATTCTAACATTGATTAGGCATGTACAGATCGCTTATGGGACCCAAAAATATCGATTTTTCGGGTGTTTTAAGCCTGAATTTGGGATGTAAATGGGTACAGAAGATGCAAGCACATATTGACTTGGGCACCTAAAATATCGATTTTAACTTGTTTTTCTGCCTGTATTTTGAAAATATTCTAAGATTGAGTAGGCATGTACAGATCGCTTATGGGACCCAAAAATATCGAATTTTCTGGTGTTTTAATCCAGAATTTGGGATATAAAAGGGTACAGAAGATACATACACATATTGACTTTGGGCACCTAAAATATCGATTTTTAGCATGTTTTCAGCTTATATTCTGAAAATATTTTAGCACTGAGTATGCATGTACAGATCGCTTCTTGGACCAAAACATATCGAATTTTCGGGTGTTTTGAGCCTGAATTTGAGATATAAACGGGTCCAGATGATGCATACACATATTGACTTTCGGCACCTAAAATATCGATTTTCAGCAGGTTTTGGGCCTGTATCTTGAAAATACTCTAACACAGAGTAGCCATGTACAGATAGCTTCCGGGAACCAAAAATATCGAATTTTAGGGTGTTTCGAGCACGAATATGGGATAGAAATGGGTACAGAAAATGCATGCACATATTAACTTTGGGAACCTAAAATATTGATTTTTAGAATGTTTTTGGCGTGTATTATGAAAATATTCTAACACTGAGTAGGCGTGTACAGATAGCTTCTGGGACCCATAAATATCGAATTTTAGGGTGTTTTAAGCCTGAATTTGAGATATAAACGGGTACAGTAGATACATGCACATATCAACTTCGGGCACCTAAAATATCGATTTTAAACATGTTTTGGGCCTGTATTTTGAAATAATTCTATTAGTGAGTAGGCATGTACAGAACTCTCCTGAGACCCAAAAATATCGAATTCTCGGGTGTTTTGAGCCTGAATTTGAGATATAAACGGGTACTGAAGATGCATGCACATATCGACTTTTTTCACCTAAAATATCGATTTTGAGCATGTTGGGTCTGTATCTTGAAAACATTCTAGGAAGGAGTAGGCATGTCCAGATTGCTTCTGGGATATAAAAATATAGAATTTTCGGGTGTTTTGAGCCTGAATTCGAGATATAAAACGGTACTGAAGATGCATACACATATCGACTTTGGACACCTAAAATATCGATTTTTAGCATGCTTTGGGCCTATATTTTGAAAATATTCTAACATTGATTAGGCATGTACAGATCGCTTATGGGACCCAAAAATATCGAATTTTCGGGTGTTTTGAGCCTGAATTTGGGATGTAAATGAGTACAGAAGATGCAAGCACATATTGACTTGGGCACCTAAAATATCGATTTTAACTTGTTTTTCTGCCTGTATTTTGAAAATATTCTAAGATTGTGTAGGCATGTACAGATCGCTTATGGGACCCAAAAATATCGAATTTTCTGTTGTTTTGAGCCAGAATTTGGGATATAAAAGGGTACAGAAGATACATACACATATTGACTTTGGGCACCTAAAATATCGATTTTTAGCATGTTCTGAGCTTATATTCTGAAAATATTATAGCACTGAGTATGCATGTACAGATCGCTTCTTGGACCAAAACATATCGATTTTTCGGGTGTTTTGAGACTGAATTTGAGATATAAACGGGTACAGATGATGCATAGACATATTGACTTTGGGCACCTAAGATATCGATTTTCAGCATGTTTTGGGCCTGTATATTGAAAATACTCTAACACGGAGTAGGTATATACAGATAGCTTCTGGGGCCCAAATATATCGAATTTTTGGGTGTTTTGAGCACGAATATGGGATAGAAATGGGTACAGAAGATACATGCACATATTGACTTTTTGCACCTAAAATATCGATTTTTAGAATGTTTTGGGACTATATTTTGAAAATATTTAAGCAATGAGTATTCATGTACAGATCGTTTCTGGGACCCAAAAATATCGAATTTTCGTGTATTTTGAGCCTGAATTTGGGATATAAAATGGTACAGAAGATGCATGCACATATCGATTTTGGGCACCTAAGATATCGATTTTCAGCATGTTTTGGGCCTGTATATTGAATATACTCTAACACGGAGTAGGTATATACAGATAGCTTCTGGGGCCCAAAAATATCGAATTTTTGGGTGTTTTGAGCACGAATATGGGATAGAAATGGGTACAGAAGATACATGCACATATTGACTTTTTGCACCTAAAATATCGATTTTTAGAATGTTTTGGGACTATATTTTGAAAATATTTAAGCAATGAGTAGGCATGTACAGATCGTCTCTGGGACCCAAAAATATCGAATTTTCGTGTATTTTGAGCCTGAATTTGGGATATAAAATGGTACAGAAGATGCATGCACATATCGACTTTGGCACCTAAAATATCGATTTTTAGCATGTTTTGGACTTGTATTTTGAAAATATTCTGTTACTGATTAGGCATGTACAGATCGCTTCTTGGACCCAAAAATATCGAGTTTTCGGGAGTTTTGAGTCTGAATTTAAGATATAAACGGGTAATGAAGATACATACACATATTGACTTTGGGCACCTAAAATATCGATTTCAGCATGTTTTTGGCCTAAATTTTGAAAATACTCTAACACGGAGTAGGCATGTACAGATCGCTTCTTGGACCCAAAAATATCGAGTTTTCGGGTGTTTTGAGCCTGAATTTGAGATATAAACGGGTACTAAAGATGCATGCACATAACGACTTTGGGCACCTAAAATATCTATTTTCAGCATGTTTTGGGCCTATATATTGAACAAATTCTTGCACTGAGTAGGCATGTACAGATCGCTTCTGGGACCCAAAAATATCGAATTTTCGGGTGTTTTAAGTCTGAATTTGAGATATAAACGGGTACTGAAGATGCATGCACATATCGACTTTTTGCACCTAAAATATCGATTTTGAGCATGTTGGGTCTGTATCTTGAAAACATTCTAGGAAGGAGTAGGCATGTCCAGATTGCTTCTGGGACATAAAAATATAGAATTTTTGGGTGTTTTGAGCCTGAATTCGAGATATAAAACGGTACTGAAGATGCATACACATATCGACTTTGGACACCTAAAATATCGATTTTTAGCATGTTTTGGTCCTATATTTTGAAAATATTCTAACATTGATTAGGCATGTACAGATCGCTTATGGGACCCAAAAATATCGAGTTTTCGGGTGTTTTCAGCCTGAATTCGAGATATAAAACGGTACTGAAGATGCATACACATATCGACTTTGGACACCTAAAATATCGATTTTAGCATGTTTTGGGCCTGTATTATGAAAATACTCTAACACGGAGTAGGCATGTACAGATCGCTACTGGGACCCAAAAATATCGAATTTTCGGGTGTTTTGAGCCAGAATTTGAGATATCAACGGGTACAGAATATGCATGCACATATCGACTTTGGACCCCTAAAATATCGATTCTTAGTATGCTTTGAGCCTATATTATGAAAACATTCTATTTTCTAGTAGGCATGTACAGATCGCTTCTGGGACGTACAAAAATTTAATTTTCAGGGGTTTTGAGCCTAAATTTGAGATATAAACGGCTACAGAAGATGCATGCACATATCGACTTTGGCACCCAAAATATCGATATTTAGCATGTTTTGGGCCTATATTTTGAAAATATTCTAGCACTGAGTAGGCATGTACAGATCGCTTCTGGGACCCAAAAATATCGAATTTTAGGGTGTTTTGAGGTTGAATTTGGGATATAAACGGGTGCAGAAGATGCATACACATATTGACTTTGGGCACCTAAAATATCGATTTTCAGCATGTTTTGGGCCTGTATATTGAAAATACTCTAACACGGAGTAGGTATATACAGATAGCTTCTGGGGCCCAAAAATATCGAATTTTTGGGTGTTTTGAGCACGAATATGGGATAGAAATGGGTACAGAAGATGCATGCACATATCGACTTTAGGCACCTAAAATATCGATTTTTAGCATGTTTTGGACTTGTATTTTGAAAATATTCTGTTACTGATTAGGCATGTACAGATCGCTTCTTGGACCCAAAAATATCGAGTTTTCGGGTGTTTTGAGCCTGAATTTGAGATATAAACGGGTAATGAAGATGCATGCACATATCGACTTTGGACACCTAAAATATCGATTTTTTGCATGCTTTGAGCCTATATTATGAAAACATTCTATTTTCTAGTAGGCATGTACAGATCGCTTCTGGGACGTAAAAATATCGAATTTTCAGCGGTTTTTGAGCCTAAATTTGAGATATAAACTGCTACAGAAGATGCATGCGCATATCGACTTTGGGCACTTAAAATATAGATTTTCAGCTTGTTTTTGGACTTGTATTTTGAAAATATACTGTTACTGAGTAGGCATGTTCAGATCGTTTCTGGGACCCAAAAATATCGAATTTTAGGGTGTTTTGAGCCTGAATTTGAGATATAAACGTGTACTGAAGAATCATACACATATTGACTTTGGGAACCTAAAATATCGATTTTCAGCCTGTTTTGGGCCTGTATTATGAAAATACTCAAACACGGAGTAGGCATGTACAGATCGCTTCTGGGACCCAAAAATATTAAATTTTCGGGTGTTTTAAACCTGAATTTGAGATATAAACGGATACAGAAGATGCATGCACATATTGACTATTAGCACCTAAAATATCTATTTTCAGCATGTTTTGGCCCTATATTTTGAAAATATTCAAGCACTGAGTAGGCATGTACAGATCGCTTCTGGGACCCAAATATATCGCATTTTCGTGTGTTTTGAGGTTGAATTTGGGATATAAACGGGTGCAGAAGATGTATACACATATTGACTTTGGGCACCTAAAATATCAATTTTCAGCATGTTTTTGGCGTGTATCTGAGTAGGCATGTACAGATCGCTTCTGGGAACCCAAATAATCTAATTTACAGAAAATGCATGCACATATCGACTTTTGGGAATATAAAAGATCGATTTTCAGTATGTTTTGGGCCTGTACTTTGAAAATACTCTAACACGGAGTAGGCATGTACAGATCACTTCTGGGACCCCAAAATATCGAAATGAAACTCACACACCAACCACCCTATAAATGACTGTTGATATTAACAGTTCAAGCACTGTAATGACACCCACACACTCACCACCCCATAAATGATGGTTGATATTTATAGTCCAAGCACTATAATGACACCAACACATCCACCACCCCATGAATGACTGTTGATAATTTCAGTCCAAGCACTGTAATGCCACCCACCACCTCATTGATGACTGTTGATATTTACAGTGCAAGCACTGTAATGACACCCACACACCGACCACCCCATGAATGAATGTTGATATTTACAATCAAAACACTGTAATAACGCCAACACACCAACCACCCCATGAATGACTGTTGATATTTACAGTCCAAGCACTGTAATGACAGCCACACACCCACCACCCAATTAATGACTGTTGATATTTACAGTCCAAGCACTGTAATGACACCCACACACCCACCACCTCATGAATGATTGTTGATATTTACAGTCCAAGCTCTGTAATGACACTCACACACCCACCACCCTATGAATGACTGTTGATATTTACAGTCAAAGCACTGTAATGACACCCACACACCCACCACCCCATTAATGACAGTTGATATTTATAGTCCAAGCACTGTAATGACACCCAAACACTCACCACCCTCTGAATGACTGTTAATATTTACAGTCCAAGCACTCTAATGTCACCAACCACCCCATGGATGACTGTTAATATTTACAGTCCAAAAACTGTAATGACACCCACACACCCACCACCCCATGAATGACTGTTGATATTTTCAGTCCAAGCACTGTAATGACATCCACACATACACCACCCCATGAATTACTGTTAATATTTAGAGTCCAAGAACTGTAATGACACCCACACACTCACCACCCCATAAATGACTGTTGATATTTACTGTCAAAACACTGTAATGACACCCACACACCCACCATTCCATGAATGACTGTTGATATTTACAGTCCAAGCACTGTAATGACAACCCGACACCCACCATCCCATTGTTGACTGTTGATATTTTTAGTCCAAACACTGTAATGACACCCAAGCACCCACCATTTCATGAATGACTGTTGATATTTACAGTCCAAGCACTGTAATGCCACCCACCACCCCATGAATGACTGTTGATATTTATAGTCTAAGCACTAATGACACACACACCCACAACCCCATGAATGACTTTATATTTACAGTCCAAGCACTGTAATGACACCCACACACCCACAACCCCATGAATGACTGTGGATATTTACTGTCCAAGCACTGTAATGACACCCACATACCCACCACCCCATTAATGACTGTTGATATTCACAGTCAAAGCACTCTAATGACACCAACCACCATATGAATGACTGTTGATATTTACTATCAAAACACTGTAATGACACCCAAACACTAACCAACCCATGAATGACTGTTGATATATACAGTCAAAGCAAAGTAATGGCACCTACACACCCACCACCCCAAGAATGACTGTTGATATTTACAGTCCAATCACTATAATGACATCCACACACCACATGAATGACTGTTGATATTTACAGTCCAAGCATTGTAATGACACCCTCACACCCACCACCCCATGAATGACTGTTGATATTTACAGTCAAAGCACTGTAATGACACCCCAACACCCACCACCCCATGAATAATGTTTGATATTTACAGTACAAGCGCTGTAATGACACCCATACAACCACAACCCCATGAATGACTGTTGATATTTACAGTACAAGCTCTGTAATGACACTCACACACCCACCACCCTATGAATTACTGTTGATATTTATAGTCCAAGCACTGTAATGACACCCACACACCCACCACCCAATAAATGATGGTTGATATTTACAGTCCAAGAACTGTAATGACAACCACACACTCACCACCCCATGAATGATTGTTGATATTTACAGTCCAAGCACTTTCATGACACCCACACACCCACCACCCCATAAATGACTGTTGATATTTACAGTCCATGCACTCTAATGACACCAACCACCCTCTGAATGGCTGTTGATATTTACAGTCAAAGCATTGTATTAACACCCAAACACCCACCACCCCTTAAATGACTGTTGAAATTTACAGTCCAAGCACTGTAATGACACTCACCTCCCCATGAATGACTGTTGATATTTACCGTCCAAGCAATGTAATGACAGCCAAACACCCACCACTCCATTAATAACTGTTGATATTTACAGTCCAAGCACTGTAATGACACCCACACACCCATCACCCCATGAATAACTGTTGATATTTACAGTCCAAGAACTGTAATGCCACCCACCACCCCATGAATGACTGTTGATATTTACAGTTCAAGCAATGATGACACACAGACAACCACCACCCCATGAATGAATATATATTTACAGTCCACGCACTCTAATGACACCCACCAAAAATCTGAATGACTGTTGATATTTACAATCAAAGCACTGTAATAACACCCACACACTCACCACCCCATGAATGACTGTTGATATTTACAGTCCAAGCACTGTAATGACACAGTCACAACCATCACCGAATAAATGACTGTTGATATTTACAGTCTAAGCATTGTAATGACACCCACACAACCACCACCCCAAGAATGACTGTTGATATTTACAGTCCAAGCACGGTAATGACACCCACAAACCCAACATTCCTTGAATGACTGTTGATATTTACAGTCCAAGCTCTGTAATAACACTCACACACCCACCACCCTATGAATGACCGTTAATATTTACAATTCAAGCACTGTAATGACACCAAAACACCCACAACCCCATGATTGACTGTTGATAATTACAGTCCAAGCAATGTATTGACACCCAAACTCCCACCACCCTATAAATGACTGTTGATATTTACAGTCCAAGCACTGTAATGACACCCACACACCCATCACCCTATAAATGACTGATGATATTTACAGTCCAAGCAATGTAATGCTACCCACCACCCAATAAATGACTGTTCAAATTTACACTCAAAGCACTGTAATGACACCCCAACACCCACGACCCAATGAATTATAGTTGATATTTAAAGTCCAAGCACTGTAATGACACCCACACCCCAACAACCCCATGAATGACTGTTAATATTTACAGTCGGAGCACTCTAATGATACCCACCACCTTATGAATGACTGTTAATATTTACAATGAAAACCACTGTAATGACACCCATACACCCACTACCCCATGAATGACTGTTGATATTTACAGTCCAAGCACTGTAATGACACCCACACACCCACCACCCTATGATTGACTGTTGATATTTACAGTCCAAACACTGTAATGACACCCCCACACCCACCACCCCATGAATTATGGTTGATATTTACAGTCCAAGCACTGTAATGACACCCACACAACCACCACCTCATGAATGACTGTTGATATTTACAGTCCAAGCACTGTAATGACACCCACCACCCTATGAATGACTGTTGATAATTACAATCAATACACAGTAATGACACTCACACACCTACCACTCCATGAATGACTGTTGATATTTTCAGTCCAAGCACTGTAATGACACCCTCACACCCACCACCCTATAAATGAGTGTTGATATTTACAGTCCAAGCACTTTAATGATACCCACCACCCTATGAATGACTGTTGATATTTTCATTTAAAACACTGTAATGACACCCACACACCCACCCCACGATTGACTGTTGATATTTACAGTCCAAGCACTATAATGACACCCACACACCCACAACCCCATAAATGACGGTTGATATTTATAGTCCGAGCAATGTAATGACACCCACACACCCACCACCCGATAAATGACTGTTGATATTTTTAGTCCAAGCACTGTAATGACATCCACACATCCACCCCCCTATGAATGACTGTTAATATTTACAGTCCAAGCACTCTAATTACACCAACCATTCTCTGAATGACTGTTGATATTTACAGTCAAAGCACGGTAATAACACCCACAAACTCACCACCCTACAAATGACTGTTGATATTCACAGTCCAAGCACTGTAATGACACCCACTCACCCACCACCCAATGAATAATTGTTGATATTTATAGTCCAAAAACTCTAATGACACACACACACTCACCACCCCATGAATGACTGTTGATATTTACAGTCCAAGCACTGTAATGACACAGTCACACCCATCAAACAATAAATGACTGTTGATATTTACTGTCTAAGCACTGTAATGACACCCACACAACCACCACCCCAAGAATGACTGTTGATATTTACAGTCCAAGCAATGTAATGACACCCACACACACCACCACTCAATGAATGACTGTTGATATTTACAGTCCAAGCTCTGTAATAACACTCACACAACCACCACCCTATGAATGACTGTTGATATTTACAGTCCAAGCACTGTAATGACACCCACACACCCACAACCCGATGATTGAAAGTTGATATTTACAGTCCAAGCAATGTAATGACACCCAAACACCCACCACCCTATAAATGACTGTTAATATTTACAGTCCAAGCACAGTAATGACACCCACACACCCACCACCCCATGATTGACTGTTGATATTTACAGTCCAAGCACAGTAATGACACCCACACACCCACCACCCCATGATTGACTGTTGATATTTACAGTCCAAGCTCTGTAAAGACACCCACAACCCTATGAATGACTGTTAATAATTACAATCAAAACACTGTAATGACACTCACACACCTACCACCCCATGAATGACTGTTGATATTTTCAGTCCAAGCACTGTAATGACACCCTCACACCCACCACCCCATAAATGACTGTTGATATTTACAGTCAAAGCAATGTAATGACACCCCAACACCCACGACCCCATGAATTATAGTTGATATTTACAGTCTAAGCACTGTAATGACACCCACACACCCACAGCTTCATGAATGACTGTTGATATTTACAGTACAAGCACTTTAATGATACCCACCACCCAATGAATGACTGTTGATATTTACAATCAAAACACTGTAATGACACCCATACACCCACCACCCCATGAATGACTGTTGATATTTAAAGTCCAAGAACCGTAATGACAACCACACACCCACCACCCCATGATTGACTGTTGATATTTACAGTCCAAGCACTGTAATGACACCCACACACCCACAACCCCATGAATGACTGTTGATATTTACAGTCCAAGCACTCTAATGATATCCACCACCCTATGAATGACTGTTGATATTTACAATCAAATCACTGTAATGACACCCAAACACCCACCACCCCATGAAAGACTGTTGATATTTACAGTCCAAGCACTGTAATGACACCCACACACCCACCAGCCCATGATTGACTGTTGATATTTACATTCCAAGCACTGTAATGACACACCCACCACCCTATGAATTATGGTTGATATTTACAGTCCAAGCAATGAAATGACACCCAAACAACCACCACCCCTTGAATTACTGTTGATATTTACAGTCCAAGCACTGTAATAACACCCACCACCCTATGAATGACTGTTGATAATTACAATCAAAACACTGTAATGACACCCACACACCCACCACCCCAAGAATGACTGTTGATATTTACAGTCCAAGCACTGTAATGACACCCACACACCCACCACCCCATGATTGACTGTTGATATTTACAGTCCAAGCAATGTAATGACATCCACACACCCACCACCCCATGAATGACTGTTGATATTTACAGTCCAAGCTCTGTAATGACACTCACACACCCACCACCCTATGAATGACTGTTGATATTTACAGTCCAAGCAATGTAATGACACCCACACACCCACCACCACTTAAATGATGGTTGATATTTATAGTCCACACACTGTAATGACACCGACACACCAACCACCCCATAAATGACTGTTGATATTTTCAGTCCAAGCACTGTAATGACACTCACAACCCTCTGAATGACTGTTGATATTTACAGTCAAAGCACTGTAATAACACCCACACACTCACCAAACCATAAATACCTGTTATTATTCACAGTACAAGCACTGTAATGACACTCACACACCCCCCACCCAATAAATGATGGTTGATATTTACAGTCCAAGAATTGCAATAACACCCACACACTCACCACCCCATGAATGTCTGTTGATATTTACAGTCCAAGCACTTTTATGATACCCATACACCCACCACCCCATGAATAACTGTTGATATTTACAGTCCAAGCTCTGTAACGACACTCAGACACCCACCACAATGAATGAATTACTGTTGATATTTACAGTTCAAGCACTGAAATGACACCCACACACCTACCACCCCATTAATGTTGGTTGATATTTTCAGTCCAAGCACTGTAATGACATCCACACACTCACCGACCTATGAATGACTGTTAATATTTACAGTCCAAGCACTCTAATGACACCCACCACAGAATGGATGACTGGTAATATTTACAGTCCAAGCACTGTAATGACATCCACACACCCACCACCCAATGAATGATGGTTGAAATTTACAATCCACGAACGCTAATGACACAGACACACTCACCACCCCATAAATGACTGTTGATATTTACAGTCCAAGCACTGTAATGACACAGTCACACCCATCACCCCATAAATGACTGTTGATATTTACTGTCTAAGCACTGTAATGACACCCACACAACCACCACCCCAAGAATGACTGTTGATATTTACAATCCAAGCACTGTAATGACACCCACACACCCACCACTCTATAAATGACTGTTGATATTTACAGTCCAAGCTCTGTAATAACACTCACACACCCACCACCCTATGAATGACTGTTGATATTTCCAGTCCAAGCACTGTAATGACACCCACACACCCACCACCCCATGATTGACTGTTGATATTTACAGTCCAAGCAATGTAATGATACCCAAACACCCACCACCCTATAAATGACTGTTGATATTTACAGTACAAGCACTGTAATGACACCCACATACCCATCACCCAATGATTGATTGTTGATATTTACAGTCCAAGCACTGTAATTGTACCCACCACCCAATAAATGACTGTTGATATTTCCACTAAAAGCACTGTAATGACACCCCAACACCCACGACCCTATGAATTATAGTTGATATTTACAGTCCAAGCACTGTAATGACACCCACACACCCACAACCCCATGAATGACTGTTGATATTTACAGTCCAAGCAATCTAATGATACCCACCACCCTATGAATGACTGTTAATATTTTAATCAAATCACTGTAATGACACCCATACACCCACTTCCCCATGAATGACTGTTGATATTTACAGTCCAAGCAGAGTAATGACACCCACACACCCACCACCCCATGATTGACTGTTGATATTAACAGTCCAAGCACAGTAATGACACCCACACACCCACCACCCCATGATTGACTGTTGATATTTACTGTCCAAGCAATCTAATGATACCCACCACCCCATAAATGACTGTTGATATTTACAGTCAAAGCAATGTAATGACACCCCAACACCCACGACCCCATGAATTATAGTTGATATTTACATTCCAAGCACTGTAATGACACCCACACACCAACAGCCCCACAAATGACTTAATATTTACAGTCCAAGCACTTTAATGATACCCACCACATAATGAATGACTGTTGATATTTACAATCAAAACATTGTAATGACACCCATACACCCACCACCCCATGAATGACTGATGATATTTACAGTTCAAAAACTGTAATGACAACCACACACCCACCACCTCATGATTGACTGTTGATATTTACAGTCCAAGCACTGTAATGACACCTACACACCCACAACCCCATGAATGACTGTTGATATTTACAGTCCAAGCACTCTAATGATACTTACCACTATATGAATGACAGTTGATATTTACAGTCCAAGCACTGTAATAAGACCCACACACCCACCACCCCATGATTGACTGTTGATATTTACAGCCCAAGCACTGTAATGACTCCCCCACACCCACCACCCCATGATTTATGGTAAATATTTACAGTCCAAGCAATGAAATAACACCCACACAACCACCACCCCATGAATTTCTGTTGATATTTACAGTCCAAGCACTGTAATGACACCCACCACCCTATGAATGACTGTTGGTAATTACAATCAAAACACTGTAATGACACCCACACACCCACCACCCCTAGAATGACTGTTGATATTTACAGTCCAAGCACTGTAATGACACCCACACACCCACCACTCCATGAATGATGATTGAAATTTACAGTCCACGAACGCTAAAGATACAGACACACTCACCACCCCATGAATGACTGTTGATATTTACAGTCCAAGCACTTTAATGACACCCACACACTTACCACCCCATGAATGACTGTTAATATTTACAGTCCAAGGAGTGTTATGACAAACACACACCCACCACCCAATGAATGACTGTTGATATTTACAGTCCAAGCACTGTAATGACACCCACACACCAACCACCCCATGAATAACTGTTGATATTCATAGTCCAAGCACTGTAATGACAACCAAACACCCACCACTTCATGAATGACTGTTGATATTTACAGTCTAAGCACTGTAATGACACCCACACAACAACCACCCCAAGAATGACTGTTGATATTTACAGTCCAAGCACTCTAATGACACCCACCAACCTCTGAATGACTGTTGATATTTACAATCAAAGAACTGTAATAACACACACACACTCACCACCCCATGAATGACTGTTTATATTTACAGTCCAAGCACTGTAATGACACAGTCACACCCATCACCCCATAAATAACTGTTGATATTTACAGTCTAAGCACTGTAATGACACCCACACATCCTCCACCCCAAGAATAACTGTTGATATTTACAGTCCAAGAACTGTAATGACACCCACACACCCACCACTCCATGAATGACTGTTGATATTTATAGTCCAAGCTCTGTAATAACACTCACACACCCACCACCCTATGAATGACTGTTAATATTTACAGTCCAAGCACTGTAATGACACCCAAACACCCACCACCCAATGAATTATAGTTGATATTTACAGTCCAAGCACTGTAATGACACCCAAACACCCACAACTCCATTAATGACTGTTGATATTTACAGTCCAAGCACTCTAATGATACCCACCACCCTATGAATGACTGTTAATATTTACAATCAAATAACTGTAATGACACCCATACACCTACTACCCCATGAATGACTATTGATATTTACAATCCAAGCACTGTAATGACACCCACACACCCACCACCCCATGATTGACTGTTGATATTTACAGTCCAAGCACTGTAATGACACCCACACACCCACCGCCCCATGATTGACTGTTGATATTTACAGTCCAAGCACTGTAATGACACCCCCACACCCACCACCCCATGAATTATGGTTGATATTTACAGTCCAAGCACTGTAATGACACCCACACACCCACCACCCCATTATTGACTGTTGATATTTACAGTCCAAGCACTGTAATGACACCCACACAACCACCACCCCATGAATGACTGTTGATATTTACAGTCCAAGCACTGTAATGACACCCACAACCCTATTAATGACTGTTGATAATTACAATCAATACACTGTAATGACACTCACACACCTACCACTTAATGAATGACTGTTGATATTTTCAGTCCAAGCACTGTAATGACACCCACACAAACAACACCCTACGATTGACTGTTGATATTTACAGTTCAAGCACTGTAATGACACCCACACACCCACAATCCCATAAATGACGGTTGATATTTATAGTCCGAGCAATGTAATGACACCCACACACCCACCACCCCATAAATGACTGTTGATATTTTCAGTCCAAGCACTGTAATGACATCCACACACCCACCACCCCATGAATGACTGTTAATATTTACAGTCCAAGCACTCTAATGACACCAAATAATCTCTAAATGACTGTTGATATTTACAGTCAAAGCACTGTAATAACACCCACACACTCACCACCCTACGAATGACTGTTGATATTCACAGTCCAAGCACTGTAATGACACCCACTCACCCACCACCCAATGAATGATAGTTGATATTTACAGTCCAAAAACTGTAATGACACACACACACTCACCAACCCATGAATGACTGTTGATATTTATAGTCCAAGCACTGTAATGACACAGTCACACCCATCACCCCATAAATGACTGTTGATATTTACAGTCTAAGCACTGTAATGACACCCACACAACCACCACCCCAAGAATGACTGTTGATATTTACAGTCCAAGCTCTGTAATGACACCCACACACCAACCACCCCATGATTGACTGTTGATATTTACAGTCCAAGCAATGGAATGACACCCAAACACCCACCACCCTATAAATGACTGTTGATATTTCCAGTCCAAGCACTGTAATGACACCCACACACCCATCACCCTATGATTGACTGTTGATATTTACAGTCCAAGCACTGTAATGCTACCCACCACCCAATAAATGACTGTTGATATTTACACTCAAAGCACTGTAATGACACCCCAACACCCACGATCCCATGAATTATAGTTGATATTTACAGTCCAAGCACTGTAATGACACCCACACACCCACAACCCCATGAATGACTGTTGATATTTACAGTCCAAGAACTCTAATGATACCCACCACCCTATGAATGACTGTTAATAATTTAATCAAATCACTGTAATGACACCCATACACCCACTACCCCATGAATGACTGTTGATTTTTACAGTCCAAGCACTGTAATGGCACCCACACACCCACCACCCCATGATTGACTGTTGATATTTACAGTCCAAGCACTGTAATGACACCCACAAACCCACAACCCCATGAATGACTGTTGATATTTACAGTTCAAGCACTCTAATGATACCCACCACCCTTAGAATGACTGTTAATATTTTAATCAAATCACTGTAATGACATTCACACAACCACCACCACATGAATGACTGTTGATATTTACAGTCCAAGCACTGTAATGACACCCACAACCCTATGAATGACTGTTGATAATTACAATCAAAACACTGTAATGACACTCACACACCTACCACCCAATGAATGACTGTTGATATTTTCAGTCCAAGCACTGTAATGACACCCTCACACCCACCACCCCATAAATGACTGTTGATACTTACAGTCAAAGCACTGTAATGACACCCCAACACCCACGACCCCATGAATTATAGTTGATATTTACATTCAAAGCACTGTAATGACACCCACACACCCACAGCCCCATGAATGACTGTTGATATTTACAGTCCAAGCACTTTAATGATACCCACCACCCTATGAATGACTGTTGATATTTACAATCAAAACACTGTAATGACACCCACACAAACACCACCCTACGATTGACTGTTGATATTTACAGTTCAAGCACTGTAATGACACCCACACACCCACAACCCCATAAATGACGGTTAATATTTACAGTCCAAGCACTCAAATGACACCAACCAATCTCTAAACGACTGTTGATATTTACAGTCAAAGCACTGTAATAACACCCACACACTCACCACCCTACGAATGACTGTTGATATTCACAGTCCAAGCACTGTAATGACACCCACTCACCCACCACCCAATGAATGATAGTTGATATTTACAGTCCAAAAACTGTAATGACACACACACACTCACCACCCCATGAAAAACTGTTGATATTTACAGTCCAAGCGCTGTAATGACACAGTCACACCCATCACCCAATAAATGACTGTTGATATTTACAGTCTAAGCACTGTAATGACACCCACACACCCACCACCCCAAGAATGACTGTTGATATTTACAGTCCAAGCTCTATTATAACACTCACACACCCACCACCCTATAAATGACTGTTGATTTTTACAGTCCAAGCAATGGAATGACACCCAAACACCCACCACCCTATAAATGACTATTGATATTTACAGTCCAAGCACTGTAATGACACCCACACACCCATCACCCTATGATTGACTGTTGATATTTACAGTCCAAGCACTGTAATGCTACCCACCACCCAATAAATTACTGTTTATATATTTACACTCAAAGCACTGTAATGACACCCACCACCCTATGAATGACTGTTGATAATTACAATCAAAACACTGTAATGACACTCACACACCTACCACCCAATGAATGACTGTTGATATTTTCAGTCCAAGCACTGTAATGACACCCTCACACCCACCACCCCATAAATGACTGTTGATAATTACAATCAAAACACTGTAATGACACTCACACACCTACCACCCAATGAATGACTGTTGACATTTTCAGTCCAAGCACTGTAATGACACCCCAACACCGACGACCCCATGAATTATAGTTGATATTTACATTCCAAGCACTGTAATGACACCCACACACCCACACCCCCATGAATGACTGTTGATATTTACAGTCCAAGCACTGTAATGACACCCACACACCCACAACCCTATGAATTATAGTTGATATTTAAAGTCCAAGTACTGTAATGACACCCACACACCCATCACCCTATGATTGACTGTTGATATTTACAGTCCAAGCACTGTAATGCTACCCACCACCCAATAAATGACTGTTGATATTTACACTCAATGCACTGTAATGACACCCCAACACCCACGACCCCATGAATTATAGTTGATATTTACAGTCCAAGCACTGTAATGACACCCACACACCCACAACCCCATGAATGACTGTTGATATTTACAGTCCAAGCACTCTAATGATACCCACCACCCTATGAATGACTGTTAATAATTTAATCAAATCACTGTAATGACACCCATACACCCACTACCCCAGGAATGACTGTTGATTTTTACAGTCCAAGCACTGTAATGACACCCACACCCCCACCACCCCATGATTGACTGTTGATATTTATAGTCAAAGCACTGTAATGACACCCACAAACCCACAACCCCATGAATGTCTGTTGATATTTACAGTCCAAGCACTCTAATGATACCCACCACCCTGTGAATGACTGTTAATATTTTAATCAAATTACTCTAATGACACTCACACAACCACCACCACATGAATGACTGTTGATATTTACAGTCCAAGCACTGTAATGACACCCACCACCCTATGAATGACTGTTGATAATTACAATCAAAACACTGTAATGACACTCACACACCTACCACCCCATGAATGACTGTTAATATTTTCTTTCCAAGCACTGTAATGACACCCTAACACCCACCACCCCATAAATGACTGTTGATATTTACAGTCAAAGCAATGTAATGACACCCCAACACCCACAACCCCATGAAATATAGTTGATATTTACAGTCCAAGCACTGTAATGACACCCACACACACACAGCCCCATGAATGACTGTTGATATTTACAGTCCAAGCACTTTAATGATACCCACCACCCTATGAATGACTGTTGATAATTACAATCAAAACACTGTAATGACACTCACACACCTACCACCCCATGAATGACTATTGATATTTTAGTACAAGCACTGTACTAAAACCCTCACACGCACAACCCCATAAATGACTGTTAATATTTACAGTTAAAGCAATGTAATGACACCCCAACACCCACGACCCCATGAATTAAAGTTGATATTTAAAGTCCAAGCACTGTAATGACACCCAAACACCCACAGCCCCATGAATGACTGTTGATATTTACAGTTCAAGCACTTTAATGATACCCACCACCGTATGAATGACTGTTGATATTTACAATCAAAACACTGTAATGACACCCATACACCCACCACCCCATGAATGACTGTTGATATTTACAGTCCAAGAACTGTAATGACAAACACACACCGACCACCCAATGATTGACTGTTGATATTTACAGTCCAAGCACTGTAATGACATCCACACACCCACCACCCCAGAATGACTGTTAATATTTAGAGTCCAAGCACTCTAATGACACCAACCAATCTCTGAATGACTGTTGATATTTACAGTCAAAGCACTGTAATAACACCCACACACTTACCACCCTACGAATGACTGTTGATATTCACAGTCAAAGCACTGTAATGACACCCACTCACCCACCACCCAATAAATGATGGTTGATATTTACAGTCCAAAAACTGTAATTACACACACACACTTACCACCCCATGAATGACTGTTGATATTAACAGTCCAAGCACTGTAATGACACAGTCACATCCATCACCCCATAAATGACTGTTGATATTTACAGTCTAAGCACTGTAATGACACCCACACAACCACCACCCCATGAATGACTGTTGATATTTACAGTCCAAGCACTGTAATGACACCCACACACCCACCACTCCATGAATGACTGTTGATATTTACAGTCCAAGCTCTGTAATAACACTCACACACCCACCACCCTATGAATGACTGTTGATATTTACAGTCCAAGCACTGTAATGACACCCACCACCCCATGATTGACTGTTGATATTTACAGTCCAAGCAATGTAATGACACCCAAACACCCACCACCCTATAAATGACTGTTGATATTTACACTCCAAGCACTGTAATGACACCCACACACCCATCACCCTATGATTGACTGTTGATATTTACAGTCCAAGCAATGTAATGACACCCAAACACCCACGACCCCATGAATTATAGTTGATATTTACAGTCCAAGCACTGTAATGACACCCACACACCCACAACCCCATTAATGACTGTTGATATTTACAGTCCAAGCACTCTAATGATACCCACCACCCTATGAATGACTGTTAATATTTACAATCAAATTACTGTAATGACACCCATACACCCACTACCCCAGGAATGACTATTGATATTTACAGTCCAAGCACTGTAATGACTCCCCCACACCCACCACCCCATGAATTATGGTTGATATTTACAGTACAAGCACTGTAATGACACCCACACAACCACCACCCCATGAATGACTGTTGATATTTACAGTCCAAGCACTGTAATGACACCCACCACCCTATGAATGACTGTTGATAATTACAATCAATACACTGTAATGACACTCACACACCTACCACCCCATGAATGACTGTTGATTTTTTCAGTCCAAGCATTGTAATGACACCCTCACACCCACCACCCCATATATGACTGTTGATATTTAGAGTCAAAGCACTGTAATGACACCCCAACACCCACGACCCCATGAATTATAGTTGATATTTACATTATAAGCACTGTAATGACACCCACACACCTACAACCTCTTGAATGACTGTTCATATTTACAGTCCAAGCATTTTAATGATACACACCACCCTATGAATGACTGTTGATATTTACAATCAAATCACTGTAATGACACCCACACACCCACCACCCTACGATTGAATGTTGATATTTAATGTTCAAGCACTGTAATGACACCCACACACCTACAACCCCATAAATGACGGTTGATATTTATAGTCCGAAAAATGTAATGACACCCACACACCCACCACCCTATAAATGACTGTTGATATTTTCAGTCCAAGCACTGTAATGACATCCACACACCCACAACCCCATGAATGACTGTTGATATTTACAGTCAAAGCACTGTAATGCTACCCAACACCCAATAAATGACTGTTGATATTTACACTTAAAGCACTGTAATGACACCCTAACACCCACGACCCCATGAATTATAGTTTATATTTACAGTCCAAGCACTGTAATGGCACCCACACACCCACAACCCCATGAATGACTGTTGATATTTACAGTCCAAGCAATCTAATGATACCCACCACCCTATGAATGACTGTTAATATTCTAATCAAATTACTCTAATGACACCCATACACCCACTACCCCATGAATGACTGTTGATATTTACAGTCCAAGCACTGTAATGACACCCACACACCCACCACCCCATGATTGACTGTTGATATTTACTTTCCAAGCACTGTAATGACACCCCCACACCCACAACCCTATGAATGACTGTTGATATTTACAGTCCAAGCACTCTAATGATACCCACCACCCTATGAATGACTGTTAATATTTTAATCAAATCACTGTAATGACACTCACACACCTACCACTTTATGAATGACTGTTGATATTTTAGTACAAGCACTGTAATGACACCCTTACACCCACCACCCCATAAATGACTGTTGATATTTACAGTCAAAGCAATGTAATGAAACCCCAACACCCACGACCCCATGAATTATAGTTGATATTTACATTCCAAGCACTGTAATGACACCCACACACACACAGCCCCATGAATGACTGTTGATATTTACAGTCCAAGCACTTTAATGATACCCACCACCCTATGAATGACTGTTGATAATTACAATCAAAACACTGTAATGACACTCACACACCTACCACCCCATGAATGACTATTGATATTTTAGTACAAGCACTGTACTAAAACCCTCACACGCACAACCCCATAAATGACTGTTAATATTTACAGTTAAAGCAATGTAATGACACCCCAACACCCACGACCCCATGAATTAAAGTTGATATTTAAAGTCCAAGCACTGTAATGACACCCACACACCCATAGCCCCATGAATGACTGTTGATATTTACAGTCCAAGCACTTTAATGATACCCACCACCCTATGAATGACTGTTGATATTTACAATCAAAACACTGTAATGACACCCATACACCCACCACCCCATGAATGACTGTTGATATTTACAGTCCAATAACTGTAATGACAAACACACACCCACCACCCCATGATTGACTGTTGATATTTACAGTCCAATCACTGTAATGACATCCATACACCCACCATCCCATGAATGACTGTAAATATTTAGAGTCCAAGCACTCTAATGACACCAACCAATCTCTGAATGACTGTTGATATTTACAGTCAAAGCACTGTAATAACACCCACACACTCACCACCCTACAAATGACTGTTGATATTCACAGTCCAAGCATTGTAATGACACCCACCACCCCATTAATGACTGTTGATATTCACAGTCCAAGCACTGTAATGACACCCACTCAACCACCACCCAATGAATGATTGTTGATATTTATAGTCCAAAAACTGTAATTACACACACACACTCACCCCCCAATGAATGACTGTTGATATTTACAGTCCAAGCACTGTAATGACACAGTCACACCCATCACCCCATAAATGACTGTTGATATTTACAGTCTAAGCACTGTAATGACACCCACACAACCACCACCCCAAGAATGACTGTTGATATTTACAGTCCAACCCCTGTATTGACACCCACACACTGACCACCCCATGATTAACTGTTGATATTTTCAGTTAAAGCATTGTAATGACACCCACACACCCAACACCCCATTAATGACCATTGATATTTATAGTACAAGCATTTTAATGACTTCCACACACCCACCACTTAATGAATGACTGTTGATATTTACAGTCCAAGCACTGTAATGACACCCACACACCCCAACCCCATGAATGACAGTTGATATTTACAGTCCAAGCATTGTAATGACACCCACACACCCACCACCCCATCAATGACAGTTAATATATTTACAGTCCAAGCCCTCAAATGACACCCACACACCCATAACTCCATGAATGACTGTTGATATTTACAGTCCAATTACTGTAATGACACCCGTACATCCATCACCCAATAATTGACTGTTGGTATATACAGTCCAAGTACTGTAAAGACACCCACACACTAACCACTCTATGACTGACTGTTGATATTTACAGTCCAAGCACTGTAATATCACCCACACACACACCACCCCATGAATAACTGTTAATATTTACAGTCCAAGCACTGTAATATCACCCACACACCCACCACCCCATCAATGACAGTTGATATATACAGTCCAAGCCCTCAAATGACACCCACACACCCAATACTCCATGAATGACTGTTGATATTTACAGTCCAATCACTGTAATGACACCCGTACATCCATCACCCAATAATTGATTGTTGGTATATACAGTCCAAGCACCGTAATGACACCCACATCCCCACCTTTCCATGAATGACTGTTGATATTTACAGTCCAAGCATTGTAATGACACCCACCACCCCATTAATGACTGTTGATATTTACAGTCCAAGCACTGTAATGACACCCAAACCTCCATCACCCCATGAATGACTTGATATTTAAAGTCAAAGCACTGTAATAACACCCACTACCCCATTAATGACTTGATATTTACACTCCAAGCAATGTAATTACACCTACACACCCACCACCACTTGAATGACTGTTAGTATTTAAAGTCCAAGCACTGTAATGACACACACTCCCACCAACCTTTGAATGACTGTTGATATTTACACTCCAAACTCTGTAAT
This sequence comes from Petrolisthes cinctipes, assembly GCA_033782935.1. Taxonomy (NCBI): domain Eukaryota; kingdom Metazoa; phylum Arthropoda; class Malacostraca; order Decapoda; family Porcellanidae; genus Petrolisthes; species Petrolisthes cinctipes. The sequence goes on from JAWQEG010000060.1 coordinate 1,523,110, forward strand.
AGCACCCACACACACCATGAATGACAATTGATATTTACAGTCCAAGCACTGTAATGACACCCACTCACCCACTACCCCATGAATGACTGTTGATATTTACAATCCAAGCACTGTAATGACACCCACACATCTACCACCCCATGAATGACTGTTGATATTTACAATCCAAGTACTGTATTGACACCCACACACTGACCATCCCATGATTGACTGTTGATATTTACAGTCTAAGCACTGTAATACACCAACACACCCACCAACCCATAAATGACTGTTGATATTTACATTACATGCACTGTAATGAGATCCACACACTAACCACCCCATGAATGACTGTTTATATTTACAGTCCAAGCACTGTAATGACACTCACACACCATCCACCCCATGAATGACTGTTGATATTTACAGTCCAAGCACTGTAATGACACCCACACATCCACCACCCCATTAATGACCATTAATATTTATAGTCCAAGCAATGTAATGACAGCAACACACCCAACACCCAATGAATAACTGTTGATATTTACACTCCAAGCACTGTAATGACACCCACACACCCAGCACCTCTTGAATGACGGTTGATAATCACAGTCCAAGCACTGTAATGACACCCCTACACTAAAAACTAAATGAATGACTGTTGATATTTACAGACCAAGCACTGTAATGACACCCACACACCCACCACCCCATGAATGTCTGTTGATATATACAGTCCAATTACTGTAATGACACCCACACACCCACCACCCCATGAATGGCTGTTAATATTTACAGTCCAAGCAATATAATGACACCCAAATACCCACTACCCCATGAAAGACGGTTGATATTTACACTCCATGCACTGTAATGACACCCACACACCCACCACCCCATGAATGACTTGATATTTACAGTCCAAGCACTTCAATGACACTTCCCTCCTCATGAATGACTGTTGATATTTACAGTTAAAGCACTGAAATGAAACCCACACACACACCACCTAATGAATGACTGTTAATACTTACTGTTAAAGCACTGTAATGACATCCACACACCCACCACTCCATGAATGACTATTGATATTTACTGTCCAAGTACTGTAATGACACTACACACCCACCACCCCATGAATGATGGTTGATATTCACAGTCCAAGCACTGTAATGACAACCCTACACTAACCACTAAATGAATGACTGTTAATATTTAATGTCCAAGCACTGTAATGACACACACACCCACCATCCCATAAATAACTGTTGATATTTGCACTCCAAGCACTGTAATGACACCCACACACCCAGCACCCCATGAGTGATGGTTGATAATCACAGTCCAAGCACTGTAATGACACCCCTACACGAACCACTAAATGAAATACTGTTGATATTTACAGTCCAAGCAATATAATGACAACCAAACACCCACTACCCCATGAAAGACGGTTTATATTTACACTCCATGCACTGTAATGACACCCACACACCCACCACCCCATGAATGACTGTTGATATTTACAGTCCAAGCACTGTAATGACACCCACACACCCACCACTCTATGAATGACTATTGATATTTACTGTCCAAGTACTGTAATGACACCCACACACCCACCACCCCATGAATGACTTGATATTTACAGTCCAAGCTCTGCAATGACACTCCCCTCCCCATGAATGACTGTTGATATTTACAGTAAAAGCAATGAAATGAAACCCACACACACACCACCCCATGGATGACTGTTGATACTTACAGTTAAATCACTGTAATGACACCCACACACCAATCACGCCATGAATGACTTTTAATATTTACAGTCCTAGCACTGTAATGAAACCCACAAACCCACCACCCCATGAATGACTGTTGATATTTACAGTCCAAGCAATGTCATGACACCCATACACCCACCACCCCATGAATGACTGTTGATATTAACAGTCCAAGCACAGTACTGACACCCATACATCCACTACCCCGTGAATGACATGATATTTAAAGTTCAAGATCTGTAATGACACCCACACACCAACCACCTCGTGAATGACTGTTGATACTTACAGTCCAAGCACTGTAATGTAACCAACACACCCATCACACCATGAATGACTGTTGACATTTACAGTCCAAGCACTGTAATGACACCTACCACCCCATGAATGACTGTTGATATATACAGTTCAAGCACTGTAATGACATCCACACTACCACCACCCCATTAACGACTGTTGATATTAACAGTCCAAGCACAGTACTGACACCCATACATCCACTACCACATGAATGACTTAATATTTATAGTCCAAGATCTGTAATTACACCTACACACCCACCACCCCATGAATGATTGTTGATATTTACAGTCCAGGCACTGTAATGACACACACCCCCACCAACCTATGAATGACTGTTGATATTTACAGTCCAAGCTCTGTAATAGCACCCACACTACCATGAATGACAGTTTATATTTACAGTCCAAGCACTGTAATGACACCCACACACCCACAACCCCATGAATGACTGTTGATATTTACAGACCAAGCACTGTAATGACACCCACACACCCACCACCCCATGAATGTCTGTTGATATATACAGTCCAATTACTGTAATGACACCCACACACCCACCACCCCATGAATGGCTGTTAATATTTACAGTCCAAGCAATATAATGACACCCAAATACCCACTACCCCATGAAAGACGGTTGATATTTACACTCCATGCACTGTAATGACACCCACACACCCACCACCCCATGAATGACTTGATATTTACAGTCCAAGCACTTCAATGACACTTCCCTCCTCATGAATGACTGTTGATATTTACAGTTAAAGCACTGAAATGAAACCCACACACACACCACCTAATGAATGACTGTTAATACTTACAGTTAAAGCACTGTAATGACATCCACACACCCACCACTCCATGAATGACTATTGATATTTACTGTCCAAGTACTGTAATGACACTACACACCCACCACCCCATGAATGATGGTTGATATTCACAGTCCAAGCACTGTACTGACAACCCTACACTAACCACTAAATGAATGACTGTTAATATTTAATGTCCAAGCACTGTAATGACACACACACCCACCATCCCATAAATAACTGTTGATATTTGCACTCCAAGCACTGTAATGACACCCACACACCCAGCACCCCATGAGTGATGGTTGATAATCACAGTCCAAGCACTGTAATGACACCCCTACACGAACCACTAAATGAAATACTGTTGATATTTACAGTCCAAGCAATATAATGACAACCAAACACCCACTACCCCATGAAAGACGGTTTATATTTACACTCCATGCACTGTAATGACACCCACACACCCACCACCCCATGAATGACTGTTGATATTTACAGTCCAAGCACTGTAATGACACCCACACACCCACCACTCTATGAATGACTATTGATATTTACTGTCCAAGTACTGTAATGACACCCACACACCCACCACCCCATGAATGACTTGATATTTACAGTCCAAGCTCTGCAATGACACTCCCCTCCCCATGAATGACTGTTGATATTTACAGTAAAAGCAATGAAATGAAACCCACACACACACCACCCCATGGATGACTGTTGATACTTACAGTTAAATCACTGTAATGACACCCACACACCAATCACGCCATGAATGACTTTTAATATTTACAGTCCTAGCACTGTAATGAAACCCACAAACCCACCACCCCATGAATGACTGTTGATATTTACAGTCCAAGCAATGTCATGACACCCATACACCCACCACCCCATGAATGACTGTTGATATTAACAGTCCAAGCACAGTACTGACACCCATACATCCACTACCCCGTGAATGACATGATATTTAAAGTTCAAGATCTGTAATGACACCCACACACCAACCACCTCGTGAATGACTGTTGATACTTACAGTCCAAGCACTGTAATGTAACCAACACACCCATCACACCATGAATGACTGTTGACATTTACAGTCCAAGCACTGTAATGACACCTACCACCCCATGAATGACTGTTGATATATACAGTTCAAGCACTGTAATGACATCCACACTACCACCACCCCATTAACGACTGTTGATATTAACAGTCCAAGCACAGTACTGACACCCATACATCCACTACCACATGAATGACTTAATATTTATAGTCCAAGATCTGTAATTACACCTACACACCCACCACCCCATGAATGATTGTTGATATTTACAGTCCAGGCACTGTAATGACACACACCCCCACCAACCTATGAATGACTGTTGATATTTACAGTCCAAGCTCTGTAATAGCACCCACACTACCATGAATGACAGTTTATATTTACAGTCCAAGCACTGTAATGACACCCACACACCCACAACCCCATGAATGACTGTTGATATCTACAATCCAAGTACTGTAATGACACCCACACACCCACCACCCCATGAATGACTGTTGATATTTAAAATCCAAGTACTGTATTAACACCCACACACTGACAACCCCATGCATAACTATTGATATATACAGTACAAGCACTGTAATGACACTTACCACACCATGAATGACTGTTGATATCTACAGTCAAAGCACTGTAATGGCACCCACCACCCCATGAATGACGGTTGATATTTACAGTCCAAGCACTGTAATAACAGCTACACACCCACCACCCAATGAATGACTGTTGATATATATTAACAGTCCAAGCACTGTAATGACACACAAACACCCCCACCCAATGAATGACTGTTGATATTTACAGTCCAAGCACTGTAATGACACACACACCCACCAACCCATGAATGACTGTTGATATTTACAGTACAAGCACTGTAATGTCACTGACACACTCCATTAATGACAGTTGATATTTACAGTCCAAGCACTGTAATGACACCCACACACCCACCACCCCATGAATGACTGTTGATATATACAGTCCAAGCACTGTAACGACACTCACCACACCATAAATGACTGTTGATATTTACAGTCAAAGCACTGTAATGACAGCTACACACCCACCACCCCATGAATGACTGTTGATATATATTAACAGTCCAAGCACTGTAATGACACACAAACACCCACCACCCAATGAATGACTGTTGACATTTACAGTCCAAGCACTGTAATGACACCCACACCCACCAACCCATGAATGACTGTTGATATTTACAGGACAAGCACTGTAATGTCACTGACACACCCCATGAATGACAGTTGATATTTACAGTCCAAGCACTGTAGTGACACACATCTACCAACCCATGAATGACTGTTGATATTTACAGGACAAGCACTGTAATGTCACTGACACACCCCATGAATGACAGTTGATATTTACAGTCCAAGCACTGTAATGACACACATCCACCAATCCTTGAATGACTGCTGATATTTACAGTCCAAGCACTGTAATGACACCCACACAACCACAACCCCATGAATATTGGTTAATATTTACAGTCCAAGCACTGTAATATCACCCACACAGTCACCACCCCATAAATGACTGTTGATATTTACAGTCCAAGCACTGTAATGACACCCACACACCCACCTTCCCATGAATGAATGTTGATATTTACAGTCCAAGCACTGTAATAACACCCACCACCCTATTAATGACTGTTGATATTTACAGTTCAAGCACTGTAATGACACCCACACATCCATCACCCCATGAATGACTGTTGATATTTACAGTCAAAGCACTATAATGATACCCACCACCCCATTAATGACTTGATATTTACACTCCAAACACTATAATTACACCTACACACCCACCACCCCTTGAATGACTGTTGATATTTACAGTCCAAGCACTGTAATGACACACACTCCCACCAACCTATAAATGACTGTTGATATTTACACTCCAAACTCTGTAATAGCATCCACACACACCATGAATGACGATTGATATTTACAGTCCAAGCACTGTAAATACACCCACACACCCACCACCCCATGAATGACTGTTGATATTTACAATCCAAGCACTGTAATGACACCCACACACCTACCACCCAATGAATGACTGTTGATATTTACAATCCAAGCACTGTATTGAGACCCACACACTGACCACCCCATGATTGACTGTTGATATTTACAGTCTAAGCACCGTAATGACACCCACACATCCACCAACCCATAAATAACTGTTGATATTTGCATTCCATGCACTGTAATGTGACCCACACACCAACCACCCTATGAATGACTGTTGATATTGAGAGTCCAAGCACTGTAATGACACTCACACACCATCAACCCCATGAATGCTTGTTGATATTTACAGTCAAAGCAATGTAATGACACCCGCACACCAACCATCTTATTAATGACCATTGATATTTATAGTCCAAGCACTGTAATGACACCCACACACCAACCACCCAATGAATAACTGTTGATATTTACAGTCCAAGCACCGTAATGACACCCACACACCCACCACCCCATAAATGACTGTTAATATTTAGAGTCCAAACACTGTAATGACACCAACACACCCACCTACCCATGAATGACTGTTGATAGTTACAGTCCAAGCAATGTAATGATACCCACACACCCACCACCCCATGAATGACTGTTGATATGTACAGTCCAAGCACTGTAATGACACTCACCACCCCATGAATAACGGTTGATATTTACAGTCCAAGCACTGTAATGACACCTACACACCCACCATCCCATGAATGACTGATTTTTTTTTTGTTTTTTTACATATAGTGAGTGGAGGAAAGGAAAAAACAAATAAATAAATGGTTCCATTTGCCTATTGGCATCCTCCACTCATAAAATATTTAAAACAACTGGATTTAAATGCTGGAAAACATTCCCTTGGTAGAGAATTCCACAGGGAAGTAGTACGGGGAGTAAATGATTTTTGTAAGCAGTTGTCCTGCAACGTGGAGGAGTCAGTGTGAACTCATGCGCATTCTCAGCTGCCCTAGTCCTCCATGGGAAGATGCGAAGGGGTGGTATAATCAGGGCAAGTTCATCCGAACATTTCTTATAAAAGTATCTATAAAATAGTGCAAGGAAAGCAACATTTCTACGTACTGATAAGGGAGGGAATTCATTAGTGATCATAGCTCTGTTTTGAATTTTATCTAATTGTCTTAACACCACCGATCCACAACCAGCCCACAGAGGTGAACAATATTCCATCTGGGAACGCACATGACTCTTATATATTACTGCTAACTGCTCGTCAGTCAAATAATTACAAGCTCTGTATAAAAGTCCCATCTTCCTAGATGCAGTTTTGGCAATGGATTTTACATAGGGAGTCCAACTGAGGTTTTCATTTAAAGTTACACCAAGGAGATCAATGCTGTGGGACTTGGGGATATTTGTATTATTGAAAATAATGTGAGAATCATGATTATCTGATCTATTTGAGAACGGGATGTATTTAGTTTTATTTGCATTGAAAGAAACTAGGTTGTTTTGTCCCCATTCAAAGATCTTCGTTAAGTCTTCATTTAATGAAATTGAAGTGGCAAGTTTGTATTCTAAAATATTGTGTTGAGTAAAACTATCATTAAATGAGAAGGAACTGTGAATAGTTGAATCATCAGCATAGGAGTGAATTGAATTCTGAGTAACTGACAAAAGATCATTAATATGAATGAGGAACAAAGTTGGAGCCAAGACCGCTCCTTGAGGAACACCAGCATTAATGGGATGAAAGTTGGAATACAGACCATCTACCATCACACGTAATTTTCTGTTGCTAAGATATGAATTAATTAGGGGAACAAAAGATTGAAGGCCATAATGTGGAAGCTTAGACAGTAATGATCTGTGCCATACTCTGTCAAAGGCTTTAGATATATCAAGGCAAATTGTGTGAGTCTCTCCATATATATCAGTTGATTGGAATATGTTATCTGTGAAATAACAGAGCTGGTCCACAGTAGATCGTCTCTGTCTAAAGCCATATTGCTTATCATTTAGCAGATGATTTTTCTCAAGGTGCTTTACAAAGTGATTGTTAAGAACTATTTCAAATATTTTACAGAGAGTAGACGTGATGGCAATTGGTCTGTAATTTGATGGATTTGCGGTAGCTCCTTTTTTGGGAATTGGTTGTACATTGGCTTCTTTCCAGGCGGCTGGGAAGGACGAGGTATGGAGACATACACGAAATAATTGATATATATTAACAGTCCAAGCACTGTAATGACACACAAACACCCACCACCCTATGAATGACTGTTGATATTTACAGTCCAAGCACTGTAATGGCAAACACACCCACCAACCCGTGAATGACTGTTGATATTTACAGTACAAGCACTGTAATGTTACCGACACACCCCATGAATGACAGTTGATATTTACAGTCCAAGCACTGTAATGACACACACACACATCAACCCATGAATGACTGTTGGTATTTAAAGTCCAAGCACTGTAATGACACCCACACACCCAAAACCCAATGAATGACTGTTGATAATTACAATCCAAGCACTGTAATGACACAAACAACCCACCACCCCAAGAATGACTGTTGATATTTACAGTCAAAGCACTGTAATGACACCCACACAACCACAACCCCATGAATGATGGTTAATATTTATAATCCAAGCACTGTAATATCACCCACACACCGACCACCCCATGAATGACTGTTGATATTTACAGTCCAATCACTGTAATGACACCTACCACCCCATTAATGACTGTTGATATTTACAGTCAAAGCACTGTAATGACACCCACACAACCACAACCCCATGAATGATGGTTAATATTTATAATCCAAGCACTGTAATATCACCCACACACCCACCTTCCCATGAATGACAGTTGATATTTCCAGTCCAAGCACTGTAATGACACCTACCACCCCATTAATGACTGTTGATATTTACAGTCCAAGCACTGTAATGACACCCACACATCCATCACCTAATGAATGACTGTTGATATTTACAGTCAAGGCACTGTAATGACACCCACCACCCCATAAATGACTTGATATTTACACTCCAAGCACTGTAATTACACCTGCACACACACCACCCCCAGAATGACTGTTGATATTTACAGTCCAATCACTGTAATGACACACACTCCCACCAACCTATGAATGACTTGATATTTACACTCCAAACTCTGTAATAGCACCCACACACACCATGAATGACAGTTGCTATTTACAGTCCAAGTACTGTAATGACACCCAGACACCTATCACCCCATGAATGACTGTTGATATTTACAATCCAAGCACTGTAATGACACCCACACACCCACCACCCCATGAATGATTGTTGATATTTACAATCCAAGCACTGTATTGACACCCACACACTGACCACCCCATGATTGACTGTTAATATTTACACTCTAAGCACTGTAATGATACCCACACACCTACCAACCAATAAATGACTGTTGATATTTACATTCCATGCACTGTAATGAGACCCACACACCAACCACCCCATGAATGACTGTTGATATTTACAGTTCAAGCACTGTAATGACACTCACATACCATCCACCCCATGAATGACTGTTGATATTTACAGTCCAATTACTGTAATGACACCCACACACTCTCCACCCCAATAATGACCATTGATATTTATAGTCCAAGCACTGTAATGACACCCACACACCCACCACCCAATGAATACCTGTTGATATTTACAGTCCAAGCACTGTAATGACACCCACACACCACCCACCCCATAAATGACTGTTGATATTTACAGTCCAAGCATTGTAATGATACCCACACCCCCACCACCCCATGAATGTCTGTTGATATTAACAGTCCGAACACTGTAATGACACCCACACACTTACCATCCCATGAATGACTGTTGATATTTGCAGTCCAAGAGCTGTAATGACATCCACACACCCACCACCCTTTGAATGACTGTTGATATTTACAGTCCAAGCACTGTAATGATACTCACACACACAACATCCCATGAATGCATGTTGATATTTACAGTCTAAGCACTCTAATGACACCCACACACCTACCACCCCATAAATGATAGTTGATATTTATAGTCCAAGCACTGTAATGACACCCACACACCCACCACCACATTAACCCCTAAGAACCGCAATCAACCTACCGCTAAAGGAGCGTGAACCGCAAAAACAGGGGGATTTTTAAAGTTTTGTTTAGGTAAATTTTGTTATTACAGATTTGTAGAGCTTGATTTTACACACCAGAATCTGTAAACTAAAATTGTCTAGGTCCACTGGTTTGCGTACAGCAGCACCATGAGTAATAAAGTAGTTACCCCTAAAAAAACCCTAAAATTAGAAAACGTGAGCGAGCGTATTTTCATTGCGTATATATGACGAGTGAACCATTTCCCTCTGACACCACTCATTGAAGGCCCAACCTAACCAGTGTTACCAATGAAGTGGCTGGATATAGCCCAAGCAGTTTTTTTTCTACCGGCTAAATATTACGTCAATCGGCTTCAAGGCCTAAATTCGCGGTGACGTGATATTTGGTCAATAAGCATTTAAGGGTTAATGACTGTTGATATTTAAAGTCCAAGCACTGTAATAACACCCACCACCCCATGAATGACTGTTGATATTTACAGTCCAAGCTCTGTAATGACACCCTCACACCCACCACCCCTTAAATGACTGTTGATATTTACAGTCCAAGCACTGTAATGAAACCAACACACCGACCACCGCATTAATGACTCTTGATATTTACAGTACAAGCACTGTAATGACACCCACCACCCAATGAATGATGGTTGATATTTACACTCCAAGCACTGTAATAACACCTACACACCCACGACCCCATGAATGACTGTTGATATGTACAGTCCATAGCACTGTAATGACACCCACCACCTCATAAATGACTGTTGATATTTTCAGTCAAAGCATTGTAATAACACCCACAGACTAACCAGCCCATGAATGACTGTTGATATTTACAGTCAAAGCACTGTAATGACACCAACACACCCACCATCTCATGAATGACTGTTGATATTTACAGTCCAAGCACTGTAATGACACCCACACACCCACCACCCCATGAATGACTGTTGATATATACAGTCCAAGCACTTTAATGACACCCACACACCCACCACCTCATGAATGACTGTTTATATTTACAGTCCAAGCACTGTAATGACACAAACCACCCCATGAATGACTGTTGATATTTACAATACAATCACTATATTGACACCCACATACCCCATGATTGACTGTTGATATTTACTATCCACGCACTGTACTGACACCCACACACCCACCACCCCATGAATGACTTTTTGAAAAACAAATATAGATATTTAGCATGTTTTCGGCTTATATTTTGAAAATATTCTAGCATTGAGTAGGTATGTACAGATCGCTTCTGGAACCCTAAAATATTGATTTTTCGGGTGTTTTGAGCCTGAATTTGGGATTTAAACGGGTACAGAAGATGCATGCACATTTCGTATTTTTGCACCTAATAGGTCGAATTTCAACTTGTTTAGGGCCTATGTTTTGAAAATATTCTAGCACTGAGTAGGCATTTACAGATCGCTTTCGGGACCCAAAAATATCGAATTTTCGGGTGTTTTGCGCATGAATTTTAGATATCAAACCGGTACAGAAGATGCATGCACATATCGACTTTTTGCACCTAAAATTTCGATATTTAGCATGTTTTTTGCCTGTATTTTGAAAATATTCTAGCATTGAGTAGACATGTACAGATCGCTTCTGGGATCCAAAAATATAGAATTTTCTGGTGTTTTGAGCGTGAATTTGGGATATAAACGAGTACAGAAGATGCATGCACATATCGACTTTGGGTACCTAAAATATCGAATTTCGGCATTTGATGGGCCTGTATTTTGAAAATATTCTATTGCTGAATATGCATGTATAGATCATTTCTGGGAACCAAAAATATCGAATTTTCGGGTATTTTGAGCCAGGATTTGTGATATAAACGGGTACAGAAAACGCATGCACATATCGAGTTTGGGCACAAAAAATATCGATTTTTAGTATGCTTTGGGCCTATATTTTGAAATTATTCTAAGAGTGAGTAGACATGTACAGCTCGCTTCTGGGACCCAAAAATATCGAATTTTCGGGTGTTTTGAGCCTGAATTTGGAATATAAATAAGTACAAAATATGCATGCACATATCGACTTTTTGCAACTAAAATATCGAATTTCAGCATGTTTTGGGCCTATATTTTGAAAGTATTCTAGCACTGAGTATGCATGTACAGATCGCTTCTGGGACCCAAAAAATAACGAATTTTCGGGTGTTTTGAGCCTGAATATAAAATATAAACGGGTACAGAATATGCATGCACATATTGACTTTTTGCACCAAATAGGTCGAATTTCAACATGTTTTGGGCCTATATTATGAAAATACTCTAACACGGAGTAGGCATGTACAGATCGCTTCTGGGACCCAAAAATATCGAATTTTCGGGTGTTTTGAGCCAGAATTTGAGATATAAACGTGTACAGAAGATGCATGCACATATTGACTTCGGCACCAAAAATATCGATTTTCAGCTTGTTCTGTGCCTGTATTTTGAAAATATTCTAGCACTGACTATGCATGTACAGATCGCATCTTTGACCCAAAAATATATTTTTTTTTGGGTGTTTTGAGCCTGAATTTGAGATATAAACGGGTACAGAAAATGCATGCACATATCGATTTTGGGCACATAAAATATCGATTTTCAACTTGTTTTTGTGCCTGTAATTTGAAAACATTCTAGCACTGAGTAGGCATGTACAGATCGCTTCATGGACCCAAAAATATCGAATTTTCGAGTGTTTTGAGCTTGAATTTGGGATATAAACGGGTACTGAAGATGCATGCACATAACAACTTTTTGCACCTTAAAATATCGATTTTCAGCATGTTTTGGGAGAGTATTTTGAAAATATTCTAACATTGAGTAGGCATGTACAGATCGCTTTTTGGACCCAAAAATATCGAATTTTTGAGTGTTTTGAGCCTGAATTTGGGATATAAACGGGTACAGAAGATTCATGCACATAATGACTTTGGGCACCTAAAATATCGATTTTTAGCATGTTTTGAGCCTACATTTTGAAAACATTCTAGCACTGAGTAGGCATGTACAGATCGCTTTTGGGACCCAAAAATATCGAACTTTCGGGTGTTTTGAGCCTGAATTTCAGATATAAACGGGTACTAGAGATGCATGTACACATCGACTTTTGGCACCTAAAATATCGATTTTGAGCATGTTATGGGTCTGTATCTTGAAAACATTCTAGCAAGGAGTAGGCATGTACAGATTGCTTCTAGGAACCAAAAATATCGAATTTTCGGGTGTCATGAGCCTGAATATGGGATATAAACGGGTACAGAAGATGCATGCACCTATTGACTTGGGCACTTAAAATATCGATTTTCAGCTTGTTCTGGGCCTGTATTTTGAAAATATTCTAGCACTGACTATGCATGTACAGATCGCATCTGGGACCCAAAAATATCGAATTTATAAGAGTTTTGAGCCTAAATTTGAAATATAAACGGTTACAGAAGATGCATGCACATATCGATTTTGGGCACCAAAAATATCGATTTTCAACTTGTTTTTGTGCATATAATTTAAAAATTGTCTAACATTGAGTAGGCATGTGCAGATCGCTTCTGGGACCCAAAAATATCGAATTTTCAGGTGTTTTGAGAATGAATTTGGGATATAAACGGGTACAGAAGATTCATGCACTTATTGACTTTGGACACCAAAAATACAGATTTTTAGCATGTTTTGAGCCTATATTTTGAAAACATTCTAGTATTGAGTAGGCATGTACAGATTGCTTCTGGGGCCCAAAAATATCGAATTTTGGGGTGATTTGAGCCTGAATTTGGGATGTAAACGGGTACAGAAGATACCTACACATATTGACTTGGGCACATAAAATATCGATTTTCAGCTTGTTTTGGGCCTGTAATTTGAAAATATTCTAGCACTGACCATGCATGTACAGATCGCTTCTTTGACCCAAAAAATCAAATTTTCGGGTGTTTTGAGCCTGAATTTGGGATATAAACGGGTACAGAAGATTCATGCACCTATTGACTTTGGACACCAAAAATACAGATTTTTAGCATGTTTTGAGCCTATATTTTGAAAACATTCTAGTATTGAGTAGGCATGTACAGATTGCTTCTGGGGCCCAAAAATATCGAATTTTTGGGTGATTTGAGCCTGAATTTGGGATGTAAACGGGTACAGAAGATACCTACACATATTGACTTTGGGCACCTAAAATATCGATTTTCAGCATGTTTTGGGATAGTATTTTGAAAATATTCTAACTTTGAGTAGGCATGTACAGATCGCTTCTGGGACCCCAAAATATCGAATTTTCGGGAGTTTTGGGCCTGAATTTGAGATATCGACTTTGGGCACCTAAAATATCGATTTTTAGCATGTTATGGGTCTGTATCTTTAGAACATTCTAGCAAGGAGTAGGCATGTACAGATCGCTTCTAGGACCCAAAAATATCGAATTTTCGGGTGTCATGAGCCTGAATATGGGATATAAACGGGTACAGAAGATGCATGCACCTATTAACTTGGGCACTTAAAATATCGATTTTCAGCTTTTTCTGGGCCTGTATTTTGAAAATATTCTAGCACTGACTATGCATGTACAGATCGCATCTGGGACCCAAAAATATGGAATTTTTGAGAGTTTTGAGCCTAAATTTGAGATATAAACGGTTACAGAAGATGCATGCACATATCGATTTTGGGCACCTAAAATATCGATTTTCAACTTGTTTTTGTGCATGTAATTTAAAAATTGTCTAACATTACGTAGGCATGTGCAGATCGCTTCTGGGACCCAAAAATATCGAATTTTCAGGTGTTTTGAGAATGAATTTGGGATATCGATTTTGGGCACCTAAAATATCGATTTTTAACATGTTTTGAGCCTATATTTTGAAAACATTCTAGCACTGAGTAGGCATGTACAGATCGCTTCTGGGACCCAAAAATATCGAATTTTTGGGTGTTTTGAGGTTGAATTTGGGATTTAAACGGGTGCACAAGATGCATACACATATTGAATTTTGGCACCTAATATATTAATTTTCAACATGTTTTGGGCCTGTATCTTAGTAGGCATGTACAGATCGCTTCTGGGACCCAAAAATATCGAATTTTCGGGTGTTTGTAGCCTGAATTTGGCATATAAACGGGTACAGAAGATGCATGCACATATTGACTTTGTGCACCTAAAATATCGATTTTCAGCATGTTTTGGGCCTGTAATTTGAAAATACTCTAACACGGAGAAGGCATGTACAGATCGCTTCTGGGACCCCAAAATATCGAATTTTCGGGTGTTTTGAGCCTGAATTTGAGATATAAACGGGTACTGAAGATGCATGTACATTTCGACTTTTGGGCACCTAAAATATCGATTTTGAGCATGTTTTGGGTCTGTATCTTGAAAACATTCTAACTAGGAGTAGGCATGTACAGATCGCTTGTAGGACCCAAAAATACAGATTTTTCGGGTTTTTGAGCCTGAATTTGAGATATAAACGGGTACAGAAGATAAATGCACATATCGACTTTGGACACTTAAAATACCGATTTTTAGCATGTTTTGAGCCTATATTTTGAAAACATTCTAGCACTGAGTAGGCATGTACGGATCGCTTCTGGGACCACAAAATATCGAATTTTTGGGTGTTTGTAGCCTGAATTTGAGATATAAACGGGTACAGAAGATGCATGCACATATCGACTTTTGGGAACCAAAAAGATCGATTTTCAGTATGTTTTGGGCCTGTATCTGAATAGGCATGTACAGATCGCTTCTGGGACCCTAAAATATCGAATTTTCGGGTGTTTGTAACCTGAATTTGTGATGTAAACGGGTACAGAAGATGCATTCACATATCGACTTTTGGGCACCTAAAAGATCGATTTTCAGTATGTTTTGGGACCTGTATTTTGAAAATACTCTACACATTTACAGATAGCTTCTGGGACCCTAAAATATCGAATTTTCGGGTGTTTTGGGCCTGAATTTGAGATATCGACTTTGGGCACCTAAAATATCGATTTTTAGCATGTTTTGGGACTATATTTTGAAAATATTCTAGCACTGAGTAGGCAGGTACAGATCGCTTATGGGACCCAAAAATGTCGAATTTTCGGGTGTTTTGAGCCTGAATTTGAGATATAAACTGGTGCAGAAGATGCATACACATATTGACTTTGGGCACCTAAAATATCGATTTTCAGCATGTTTTTGGCCTGTATCCGAGTAGGCATGTACAGATCGCTTTTGGGACTCCAAAATATCGAATTTTTGGGTGTTTGTAGCCTGAATTTGAGATATAAACGGGTACAGAAGATGCATTCACATATTGACTTTGTGCACCTAAAATATCGATTTTCAGCATGTTTTGGTCCTGTAATTTGAAAATACTCTAACACGGAAAAGGCATATACAGATCGCTTCTGGGACCCCAAAATATCGAATTTTCGGGTGTTTTGAGCCTGAATTTGAGATATAAACGGGTACTGAAGATGCATGTACATATCGACTTTTAGGCACCTAAAATATCGATTTTGAACATGTTTTGAGTCTGTATCTTGAAAACATTCTAACTAGGAGTAGGCATGTACAGATCGCTTGTAGGACCCAAAAATACAGATTTTTCGGGTGTTTTGAGCCTGAATTTGAGATATAAACGGGTACAGAAGATAAATGCACATATCGACTTTGGACACTTAAAATACCTATTTTTAGCATGTTTTGAGCCTATATTTTGAAAACATTCTAGCACTGAGTAGGCATGTACGGATCGCTTCTGGGACCTCAAAATATCGAATTTTTGGGTGTTTGTAGCCTGAATTTGAGATATAAACGGGTACAGAAGATGCATGCACATATCGACTTTTGGGAACCTAAAAGATCGATTTTCAGTATGTTTTGGGCCTGTATCTGAATAGGCATGTACAGATCGCTTCTGGGACCCTAAAATATCGAATTTTCGGGTGTTTGTAACCTGAATTTGTGATGTAAACGGGTACAGAAGATGCATTCACATATCGACTTTTGGGCACCTAAAAGATCGATTTTCAGTATGTTTTGGGACCTGTATTTTGAAAATACTCTACACATTTACAGATAGCTTCTGGGACCCTAAAATATCGAATTTTCGGGTGTTTTGGGCCTGAATTTGAGATATCGACTTTGGGCACCTAAAATATTGATTTTTAGCATGTTTTGGGACTATTTTTTGAAAATATTCTAGCTCTGAGTAGGCAGGTAGAGATCGCTTATGGGACCCAAAAATGTCGAATTTTCGGGTGTTTTGAGCCTGAATTTGAGATATAAACGGGTGCAGAAGATGCATACACATATTGACTTTGGGCACCTAAAATATCGATTTTCAGCATGTTTTTGGCCTGTATCCGAGTAGGCATGTACAGATCGCTTTTGGGACTCCAAAATATCGAATTTTTGGGTGTTTGTAGCCTGAATTTGAGATATAAACGGGTACAGAAGATGCATTCACATATTGACTTTGTGCACCTAAAATATCGATTTTCAGCATGTTTTGGGCCTGTAATTTGAAAATACTCTAACACGGAAAAGGCATATACAGATCGCTTCTGGGACCCCAAAATATCGAATTTTCGGGTGTTTTGAGCCTGAATTTGAGATATAAACGGGTACTGAAGATGCATGTACATATCGACTTTTAGGCACCTAAAATATCGATTTTGAACATGTTTTGAGTCTGTATCTTGAAAACATTCTAACTAGGAGTAGGCATGTACAGATCGCTTGTAGGACCCAAAAATACAGATTTTTCGGGTGTTTTGAGCCTGAATTTGAGATATAAACGGGTACAGAAGATAAATGCACATATCGACTTTGGACACTTAAAATACCTATTTTTAGCATGTTTTGAGCCTATATTTTGAAAACATTCTAGCACTGAGTAGGCATGTACGGATCGCTTCTGGGACCTCAAAATATCGAATTTTTGGGTGTTTGTAGCCTGAATTTGAGATATAAACGGGTACAGAAGATGCATGCACATATCGACTTTTGGGAACCTAAAAGATCGATTTTCAGTATGTTTTGGGCCTGTATCTGAATAGGCATGTACAGATCGCTTCTGGGACCCTAAAATATCGAATTTTCGGGTGTTTGTAACCTGAATTTGTGATGTAAACGGGTACAGAAGATGCATTCACATATCGACTTTTGGGCACCTAAAAGATCGATTTTCAGTATGTTTTGGGACCTGTATTTTGAAAATACTCTACACATTTACAGATAGCTTCTGGGACCCTAAAATATCGAATTTTCGGGTGTTTTGGGCCTGAATTTGAGATATCGACTTTGGGCACCTAAAATATCGATTTTTAGCATGTTTTGGGACTATATTTTGAAAATATTCTAGCACTGACTAGGCAGGTAGAGATCGCTTATGGGACCCAAAAATGTCGAATTTTCTGGTGTTTTGTGCCTGAATTTGAGATATAAACGGGTGCAGAAGATGCATACACATATTGACTTTGGGCACCTAAAATATCGATTTTCAGCATGTTTTTGGCCTGTATCCGAGTAGGCATGTACAGATCGCTTTTGGGACTCCAAAATATCGAATTTTTGGGTGTTTGTAGCCTGAATTTGAGATATAAACGGGTACAGAAGATGCATTCACATATTGACTTTGTGCACCTAAAATATCGATTTTCAGCATGTTTTGGGCCTGTAATTTGAAAATACTCTAACACGGAAAAGGCATATACAGATCGCTTCTGGGACCCCAAAATATCGAATTTTCGGGTGTTTTGAGCCTGAATTTGAGATATAAACGGGTACTGAAGATGCATGTACATATCGACTTTTAGGCACCTAAAATATCGATTTTGAACATGTTTTGAGTCTGTATCTTGAAAACATTCTAACTAGGAGTAGGCATGTACAGATCGCTTGTAGGACCCAAAAATACAGATTTTTCGGGTGTTTTGAGCCTGAATTTGAGATATAAACGGGTACAGAAGATAAATGCACATATCGACTTTGGACACTTAAAATACCGATTTTTAGCATGTTTTGAGCCTATATTTTGAAAACATTCTAGCACTGAGTAGGCATGTACGGATCGCTTCTGGGACCTCAAAATATCGAATTTTTGGGTGTTTGTAGCCTGAATTTGAGATATAAACGGGTACAGAAGATGCATGCACATATCGACTTTTGGGAACCTAAAAGATCGATTTTCAGTATGTTTTGGGCCTGTATCTGAATAGGCATGTACAGATCGCTTCTGGGACCCTAAAATATGGAATTTTCGGGTGTTTGTAACCTGAATTTGTGATGTAAACGGGTACAGAAGATGCATTCACATATCGACTTTTGGGCACCTAAAAGATCGATTTTCAGTATGTTTTGGGACCTGTATTTTGAAAATACTCTACACATTTACAGATAGCTTCTGGGACCCTAAAATATCGAATTTTCGGGTGTTTTGGGCCTGAATTTGAGATATCGACTTTGGACACCTAAAATATCGATTTTTAGCATGTTTTGGGACTATATTTTGAAAAAATTCTAGCACTGAGTAGGCAGGTAGAGATCACTTATGGGACCCAAAAATGTCGAATTTTCGGGTGTTTTGAGCCTGAATTTGAGATATAAACGGGTGCAGAAGATGCATACACATATTGACTTTGGGCACCTAAAATATCGATTTTCAGCATGTTTTTGGCCTGTATCCGAGTAGGCATGTACAGATCGCTTTTGGGACTCCAAAATATCGAATTTTTGGGTGTTTGTAGCCTGAATTTGAGATATAAACGGGTACAGAAGATGCATTCACATATTGACTTTGTGCACCTAAAATATCGATTTTCAGTATGTTTTGGGCCTGTATTTTGAAAATACTCTACACGGAGTAGGCATTTACAGATAGCTTCTGGGACCCTAAAATATCGAATTTTCGGGTGTTTTTGGGCCTGAATTTGAGATATAGACTTTGGGCACCTAAAATATCGATTTTTAGCAAGTTTTGGGACTATATTTTGTAAATATTCTAGCACTGAGTAGGCAGGTACAGATCGCTTCTGGGACCTCAAAATATCGAATTTTCGGGTGTTCTGAGCCTGAATTTGAGATATAAACGGGTACAGAAGATGCATGCACATATTGACTTTGGGCACCTAAAATATCGATTTTCAGCATGTTTTGGGCCTGTATTTTGAAAATACTCTAACACGGAGAAGGCATGTACAGATCGCTTCTGGGACCCCAAAATATCGAATTTTCGGGTGTTTTGAGCCTGAATTTGAGATATAAACGTATACTGAAGATGCATGTACATATCGACTTTTGGGCACCTAAAATATCGATTTTGAGCATGTTTTGGGTCTGTATCTTGAAAACATTCTAACTAGGAGTAGGCATGTACAGATCGCTTGTAGGACCCAAAAATACAGATTTTTCGGGTTTTTGAGCCTGAATTTGAGATATAAACGGGTACAGAAGATAAATGCACATATTGACTTTGGGCACCTAAAATATCGATTTTCAGCATGTTTTGGGCCTGTATTTTGAAAATACTCTAACACGGAGAAGGCATGTACAGATCGCTTCTGGGACCCCAAAATATCGAATTTTCGGGTGTTTTGAGCCTGAATTTGAGATATAAACGTGTACTGAAGATGCATGTACATATCGACTTTTGGGTACCTAAAATATCGATTTTGAGCATGTTTTGGGTCTGTATCTTGAAAACATTCTAACTAGGAGTAGGCATGTACAGATCGCTTGTAGGACCCAGAAATACAGATTTTTCGGGTTTTTGAGCCTGAATTTGAGATATAAACGGGTACAGTAGATAAATGCACATATCGACTTTGGACACTTAAAATACCGATTTTTAGCATGTTTTGAGCCTATATTTTGAAAACATTCTAGCACTGAGTAGGCATGTACGGATCGCTTCTGGGACCACAAAATATCGAATTTTTGGGTGTTTGTAGCCTGAATTTGAGATATAAACGGGTACAGAAGATGCATGCACATATCGACTTTTGGGAACCTAAAAGATCGATTTTCAGTATGTTTTGGGCCTGTATCTGAATAGGCATGTACAGATCGCTTCTGGGACCCTAAAATATCGAATTTTCGGGTGTTTGTAACCTGAATTTGTGATGTAAACGGGTACAGAAGATGCATTCACATATCGACTTTTGGGCACCTAAAAGATCGATTTTCAGTATGTTTTGGGACCTGTATTTTGAAAATACTCTACACATTTACAGATAGCTTCTGGGACCCTAAAATATCGAATTTTCGGGTGTTTTGGGCCTGAATTTGAGATATCGACTTTGGGCACCTAAAATATCGATTTTTAGCATGTTTTGGGACTATATTTTGAAAATATTCTAGCACTGAGTAGGCAGGTACAGA
Organism: Petrolisthes cinctipes; assembly: GCA_033782935.1. NCBI lineage: Eukaryota > Metazoa > Arthropoda > Malacostraca > Decapoda > Porcellanidae > Petrolisthes > Petrolisthes cinctipes. Next base: position 1,544,642 of record JAWQEG010000060.1, read on the forward strand.
TCGCTTATGGGACCCAAAAATGTCGAATTTTCGGGTGTTTTGAGCCTGAATTTGAGATATAAACTTGTGCAGAAGATGCATACACATATTGACTTTGGGCACCTAAAATATCGATTTTCAGCATGTTTTTGGCCTGTATCCGAGTAGGCATGTACAGATCGCTTTTGGGACTCCAAAATATCGAATTTTTTGGTGTTTGTAGCCTGAATTTGAGATATAAACGGGTACAGAAGATGCATTCACATATTGACTTTGTGCACCTAAAATATCGATTTTCAGCATGTTTTGGGCCTGTAATTTGAAAATACTCTAACACGGAAAAGGCATATACAGATCGCTTCTGGGACCCCAAAATATCGAATTTTCGGGTGTTTTGAGCCTGAATTTGAGATATAAACGGGTACTGAAGATGCATGTACATATCGACTTTTAGGCACCTAAAATATCGATTTTGAACATGTTTTGAGTCTGTATCTTGAAAACATTCTAACTAGGAGTAGGCATGTACAGATCGCTTGTAGGTCCCAAAAATACAGATTTTTCGGGTGTTTTGAGCCTGAATTTGAGATATAAACGGGTACAGAAGATAAATGCACATATCGACTTTGGACACTTAAAATACCTATTTTTAGCATGTTTTGAGCCTATATTTTGAAAACATTCTAGCACTGAGTAGGCATGTACGGATCGCTTCTGGGACCTCAAAATATCGAATTTTTGGCTGTTTGTAGCCTGAATTTGAGATATAAACGGGTACAGAAGATGCATGCACATATCGACTTTTGGGAACCTAAAAGATCGATTTTCAGTATGTTTTGGGCCTGTATCTGAATAGGCATGTACAGATCGCTTCTGGGACCCTAAAATATCGAATTTTCGGGTGTTTGTAACCTGAATTTGTGATGTAAACGGGTACAGAAGATACATTCACATATCGACTTTTGGGCACCTAAAAGATCGATTTTCAGTATGTTTTGGGACCTGTATTTTGAAAATACTCTACACATTTACAGATAGCTTCTGGGACCCTAAAATATCGAATTTTCGGGTGTTTTGGGCCTGAATTTGAGATATCGACTTTGGGCACCTAAAATATCGATTTTTAGCATGTTTTGGGACTATATTTTGAAAATATTCTAGCACTGAGTACGCAGGTACAGATCGCTTATGGGACCCAAAAATGTCGAATTTTCGGGTGTTTTGAGCCTGAATTTGAGATATAAACGAGTGCAGAAGATGCATACACATATTGACTTTGGGCACCTAAAATATCGATTTTCAGCATGTTTTTGGCCTGTATCCGAGTAGGCATGTACAGATCGCTTTTGGGACTCCAAAATATCGAATTTTTGGGTGTTTGTAGCCTGAATTTGAGATATAAACGGGTACAGAAGATGCATTCACATATTGACTTTGTGCACCTAAAATATCGATTTTCAGCATGTTTTGGGCCTGTAATTTGAAAATACTCTAACACGGAAAAGGCATATACAGATCGCTTCTGGGACCCCAAAATATCGAATTTTCGGGTGTTTTGAGCCTGAATTTGAGATATAAACGGGTACTGAAGATGCATGTACATATCGACTTTTAGGCACCTAAAATATCGATTTTGAACATGTTTTGAGTCTGTATCTTGAAAACATTCTAACTAGGAGTAGGCATGTACAGATCGCTTGTAGGACCCAAAAATACAGATTTTTCGGGTGTTTTGAGCCTGAATTTGAGATATAAACGGGTACAGAAGATAAATGCACATATCGACTTTGGACACATAAAATACCTATTTTTAGCATGTTTTGAGCCTATATTTTGAAAACATTCTAGCACTGAGTAGGCATGTACGGATCGCTTCTGGGACCTCAAAATATCGAATTTTTGGGTGTTTGTAGCCTGAATTTGAGATATAAACGGGTACAGAAGATGCATGCACATATCGACTTTTGGGAACCTAAAAGATCGATTTTCAGTATGTTTTGGGCCTGTATCTGAATAGGCATGTACAGATCGCTTCTGGGACCCTAAAATATCGAATTTTCGGGTGTTTGTAACCTGAATTTGTGATGTAAACGGGTACAGAAGATGCATTCACATATCGACTTTTGGGCACCTAAAAGATCGATTTTCAGTATGTTTTGGGACCTGTATTTTGAAAATACTCTACACATTTACAGATAGCTTCTGGGACCCTAAAATATCGAATTTCCGGGTGTTTTGGGCCTGAATTTGAGATATCGACTTTGGACACCTAAAATATCGATTTTTAGCATGTTTTGGGACTATATTTTGAAAAAATTCTAGCACTGAGTAGGCAGGTAGAGATCACTTATGGGACCCAAAAATGTCGAATTTTCGGGTGTTTTGAGCCTGAATTTGAGATATAAACGGGTGCAGAAGATGCATACACATATTGACTTTGGGCACCTAAAATATCGATTTTCAGCATGTTTTTGGCCTGTATCCGAGTAGGCATGTACAGATCGCTTTTGGGACTCCAAAATATCGAATTTTTGGGTGTTTGTAGCCTGAATTTGAGATATAAACGGGTACAGAAGATGCATTCACATATTGACTTTGTGCACCTAAAATATCGATTTTCAGTATGTTTTGGGCCTGTATTTTGAAAATACTCTACACGGAGTAGGCATTTACAGATAGCTTCTGGGACCCTAAAATATCGAATTTTCGGGTGTTTTTGGGCCTGAATTTGAGATATAGACTTTGGGCACCTAAAATATCGATTTTTAGCAAGTTTTGGGACTATATTTTGTAAATATTCTAGCACTGAGTAGGCAGGTACAGATCGCTTCTGGGACCTCAAAATATCGAATTTTCGGGTGTTCTGAGCCTGAATTTGAGATATAAACGGGTACAGAAGATGCATGCACATATTGACTTTGGGCACCTAAAATATCGATTTTCAGCATGTTTTGGGCCTGTATTTTGAAAATACTCTAACACGGAGAAGGCATGTACAGATCGCTTCTGGGACCCCAAAATATCGAATTTTCGGGTGTTTTGAGCCTGAATTTGAGATATAAACGTGTACTGAAGATGCATGTACATATCGACTTTTGGGCACCTAAAATATCGATTTTGAGCATGTTTTGGGTCTGTATCTTGAAAACATTCTAACTAGGAGTAGGCATGTACAGATCGCTTGTAGGACCCAAAAATACAGATTTTTCGGGTTTTTGAGCCTGAATTTGAGATATAAACGGGTACAGAAGATAAATGCACATATTGACTTTGGGCACCTAAAATATCGATTTTCAGCATGTTTTGGGCCTGTATTTTGAAAATACTCTAACACGGAGAAGGCATGTACAGATCGCTTCTGGGACCCCAAAATATCGAATTTTCGGGTGTTTTGAGCCTGAATTTGAGATATAAACGTGTACTGAAGATGCATGTACATATCGACTTTTGGGTACCTAAAATATCGATTTTGAGCATGTTTTGGGTCTGTATCTTGAAAACATTCTAACTAGGAGTAGGCATGTACAGATCGCTTGTAAGACCCAAAAATACAGATTTTTCGGGTTTTTGAGCCTGAATTTGAGATATAAACGGGTACAGTAGATAAATGCACATATCGACTTTGGACACTTAAAATACCGATTTTTAGCATGTTTTGAGCCTATATTTTGAAAACATTCTAGCACTGAGTAGGCATGTACGGATCGCTTCTGGGACCACAAAATATCGAATTTTTGGGTGTTTGTAGCCTGAATTTGAGATATAAACGGGTACAGAAGATGCATGCACATATCGACTTTTGGGAACCTAAAAGATCGATTTTCAGTATGTTTTGGGCCTGTATCTGAATAGGCATGTACAGATCGCTTCTGGGACCCTAAAATATCGAATTTTCGGGTGTTTGTAACCTGAATTTGTGATGTAAACGGGTACAGAAGATGCATTCACATATCGACTTTTGGGCACCTAAAAGATCGATTTTCAGTATGTTTTGGGACCTGTATTTTGAAAATACTCTACACATTTACAGATAGCTTCTGGGACCCTAAAATATCGAATTTTCGGGTGTTTTGGGCCTGAATTTGAGATATCGACTTTGGGCACCTAAAATATCGATTTTTAGCATGTTTTGGGACTATATTTTGAAAATATTCTAGCACTGAGTAGGCAGGTACAGATCGCTTATGGGACCCAAAAATGTCGAATTTTCGGGTGTTTTGAGCCTGAATTTGAGATATAAACGGGTGCAGAAGATGCATACACATATTGACTTTGGGCACCTAAAATATCGATTTTCAGCATGTTTTTGGCCTGTATCCGAGTAGGCATGTACAGATCGCTTTTGGGACTCCAAAATATCGAATTTTTTGGTGTTTGTAGCCTGAATTTGAGATATAAACGGGTACAGAAGATGCATTCACATATTGACTTTGTGCACCTAAAATATCGATTTTCAGCATGTTTTGGGCCTGTAATTTGAAAATACTCTAACACGGAAAAGGCATATACAGATCGCTTCTGGGACCCCAAAATATCGAATTTTCGGGTGTTTTGAGCCTGAATTTGAGATATAAACGGGTACTGAAGATGCATGTACATATCGACTTTTAGGCACCTAAAATATCGATTTTGAACATGTTTTGAGTCTGTATCTTGAAAATATTCTAACTAGGAGTAGGCATGTACAGATCGCTTGTAGGTCCCAAAAATACAGATTTTTCGGGTGTTTTGAGCCTGAATTTGAGATATAAACGGGTACAGAAGATAAATGCACATATCGACTTTGGACACATAAAATACCTATTTTTAGCATGTTTTGAGCCTATATTTTGAAAACATTCTAGCACTGAGTAGGCATGTACGGATCGCTTCTGGGACCTCAAAATATCGAATTTTTGGGTGTTTGTAGCCTGAATTTGAGATATGAACGGGTACAGAAGATGCATGCACATATCGACTTTTGGGAACCTAAAAGATCGATTTTCAGTATGTTTTGGGCCTGTATCTGAATAGGCATGTACAGATCGCTTCTGGGACCCTAAAATATCGAATTTTCGGGTGTTTGTAACCTGAATTTGTGATGTAAACGGGTACAGAAGATGCATTCACATATCGACTTTTGGGCACCTAAAAGATCGATTTTCAGTATGTTTTGGGACCTGTATTTTGAAAATACTCTACACATTTACAGATAGCTTCTGGGACCCTAAAATATCGAATTTCCGGGTGTTTTGGGCCTGAATTTGAGATATCGACTTTGGACACCTAAAATATCGATTTTTAGCATGTTTTGGGACTATATTTTGAAAAAATTCTAGCACTGAGTAGGCAGGTAGAGATCACTTATGGGACCCAAAAATGTCGAATTTTCGGGTGTTTTGAGCCTGAATTTGAGATATAAACGGGTGCAGAAGATGCATACACATATTGACTTTGGGCACCTAAAATATCGATTTTCAGCATGTTTTTGGCCTGTATCCGAGTAGGCATGTACAGATCGCTTTTGGGACTCCAAAATATCGAATTTTTGGGTGTTTGTAGCCTGAATTTGAGATATAAACGGGTACAGAAGATGCATTCACATATTGACTTTGTGCACCTAAAATATCGATTTTCAGTATGTTTTGGGCCTGTATTTTGAAAATACTCTACACGGAGTAGGCATTTACAGATAGCTTCTGGGACCCTAAAATATCGAATTTTCGGGTGTTTTTGGGCCTGAATTTGAGATATAGACTTTGGGCACCTAAAATATCGATTTTTAGCAAGTTTTGGGACTATATTTTGTAAATATTCTAGCACTGAGTAGGCAGGTACAGATCGCTTCTGGGACCTCAAAATATCGAATTTTCGGGTGTTCTGAGCCTGAATTTGAGATATAAACGGGTACAGAAGATGCATGCACATATTGACTTTGGGCACCTAAAATATCGATTTTCAGCATGTTTTGGGCCTGTATTTTGAAAATACTCTAACACGGAGAAGGCATGTACAGATCGCTTCTGGGACCCCAAAATATCGAATTTTCGGGTGTTTTGAGCCTGAATTTGAGATATAAACGTGTACTGAAGATGCATGTACATATCGACTTTTGGGCACCTAAAATATCGATTTTGAGCATGTTTTGGGTCTGTATCTTGAAAACATTCTAACTAGGAGTAGGCATGTACAGATCGCTTGTAGGACCCAAAAATACAGATTTTTCGGGTTTTTGAGCCTGAATTTGAGATATAAACGGGTACAGAAGATAAATGCACATATTGACTTTGGGCACCTAAAATATCGATTTTCAGCATGTTTTGGGCCTGTATTTTGAAAATACTCTAACACGGAGAAGGCATGTACAGATAGCTTCTGGGACCCCAAAATATCGAATTTTCGGGTGTTTTGAGCCTGAATTTGAGATATAAACGTGTACTGAAGATGCATGTACATATCGACTTTTGGGTACCTAAAATATCGATTTTGAGCATGTTTTGGGTCTGTATCTTGAAAACATTCTAACTAGGAGTAGGCATGTACAGATCGCTTGTAGGACCCAAAAATACAGATTTTTCGGGTTTTTGAGCCTGAATTTGAGATATAAACGGGTACAGTAGATAAATGCACATATCGACTTTGGACACTTAAAATACCGATTTTTAGCATGTTTTGAGCCTATATTTTGAAAACATTCTAGCACTGAGTAGGCATGTACGGATCGCTTCTGGGACCACAAAATATCGAATTTTTGGGTGTTTGTAGCCTGAATTTGAGATATAAACGGGTACAGAAGATGCATGCACATATCGACTTTTGGGAACCTAAAAGATCGATTTTCAGTATGTTTTGGGCCTGTATCTGAATAGGCATGTACAGATCGCTTCTGGGACCCTAAAATATCGAATTTTCGGGTGTTTGTAACCTGAATTTGTGATGTAAACGGGTACAGAAGATGCATTCACATATCGACTTTTGGGCACCTAAAAGATCGATTTTCAGTATGTTTTGGGACCTGTATTTTGAAAATACTCTACACATTTACAGATAGCTTCTGGGACCCTAAAATATCGAATTTTCGGGTGTTTTGGGCCTGAATTTGAGATATCGACTTTGGGCACCTAAAATATCGATTTTTAGCATGTTTTGGGACTATATTTTGAAAATATTCTAGCACTGAGTAGGCAGGTAGAGATCGCTTATGGGACCCAAAAATGTCGAATTTTCTGGTGTTTTGAGCCTGAATTTGAGATATAAACGGGTGCAGAAGATGCATACACATATTGACTTTGGGCACCTAAAATATCGATTTTCAGCATGTTTTTGGCCTGTATCCGAGTAGGCATGTACAGATCGCTTTTGGGACTCCAAAATATCGAATTTTTTGGTGTTTGTAGCCTGAATTTGAGATATAAACGGGTACAGAAGATGCATTCACATATTGACTTTGTGCACCTAAAATATCGATTTTCAGCATGTTTTGGGCCTGTAATTTGAAAATACTCTAACACGGAAAAGGCATATACAGATCGCTTCTGGGACCCCAAAATATCGAATTTTCGGGTGTTTTGAGCCTGAATTTGAGATATAAACGGGTACTGAAGATGCATGTACATATCGACTTTTAGGCACCTAAAATATCGATTTTGAACATGTTTTGAGTCTGTATCTTGAAAACATTCTAACTAGGAGTAGGCATGTACAGATCGCTTGTAGGTCCCAAAAATACAGATTTTTCGGGTGTTTTGAGCCTGAATTTGAGATATAAACGGGTACAGAAGATAAATGCACATATCGACTTTGGACACTTAAAATACCTATTTTTAGCATGTTTTGAGCCTATATTTTGAAAACATTCTAGCACTGAGTAGGCATGTACGGATCGCTTCTGGGACCTCAAAATATCGAATTTTTGGCTGTTTGTAGCCTGAATTTGAGATATAAACGGGTACAGAAGATGCATGCACATATCGACTTTTGGGAACCTAAAAGATCGATTTTCAGTATGTTTTGGGCCTGTATCTGAATAGGCATGTACAGATCGCTTCTGGGACCCTAAAATATCGAATTTTCGGGTGTTTGTAACCTGAATTTGTGATGTAAACGGGTACAGAAGATGCATTCACATATCGACTTTTGGGCACCTAAAAGATCGATTTTCAGTATGTTTTGGGACCTGTATTTTGAAAATACTCTACACATTTACAGATAGCTTCTGGGACCCTAAAATATCGAATTTTCGGGTGTTTTGGGCCTGAATTTGAGATATCGACTTTGGGCACCTAAAATATCGATTTTTAGCATGTTTTGGGACTATATTTTGAAAATATTCTAGCACTGAGTAGGCAGGTACAGATCGCTTATGGGACCCAAAAATGTCGAATTTTCGGGTGTTTTGAGCCTGAATTTGAGATATAAACGAGTGCAGAAGATGCATACACATATTGACTTTGGGCACCTAAAATATCGATTTTCAGCATGTTTTTGGCCTGTATCCGAGTAGGCATGTACAGATCGCTTTTGGGACTCCAAAATATCGAATTTTTGGGTGTTTGTAGCCTGAATTTGAGATATAAACGGGTACAGAAGATGCATTCACATATTGACTTTGTGCACCTAAAATATCGATTTTCAGCATGTTTTGGGCCTGTAATTTGAAAATACTCTAACACGGAAAAGGCATATACAGATCGCTTCTGGGACCCCAAAATATCGAATTTTCGGGTGTTTTGAGCCTGAATTTGAGATATAAACGGGTACTGAAGATGCATGTACATATCGACTTTTAGGCACCTAAAATATCGATTTTGAACATGTTTTGAGTCTGTATCTTGAAAACATTCTAACTAGGAGTAGGCATGTACAGATCGCTTGTAGGACCTAAAAATACAGATTTTTCGGGTGTTTTGAGCCTGAATTTGAGATATAAACGGGTTCAGAAGATAAATGCACATATCGACTTTGGACACATAAAATACCTATTTTTAGCATGTTTTGAGCCTATATTTTGAAAACATTCTAGCACTGAGTAGGCATGTACGGATCGCTTCTGGGACCTCAAAATATCGAATTTTTGGGTGTTTGTAGCCTGAATTTGAGATATAAACGGGTACAGAAGATGCATGCACATATCGACTTTTGGGAACCTAAAAGATCGATTTTCAGTATGTTTTGGGCCTGTATCTGAATAGGCATGTACAGATCGCTTCTGGGACCCTAAAATATCGAATTTTCGGGTGTTTGTAACCTGAATTTGTGATGTAAACGGGTACAGAAGATGCATTCACATATCGACTTTTGGGCACCTAAAAGATCGATTTTCAGTATGTTTTGGGACCTGTATTTTGAAAATACTCTACACATTTACAGATAGCTTCTGGGACCCTAAAATATCGAATTTTCGGGTGTTTTGGGCCTGAATTTGAGATATCGACTTTGGGCACCTAAAATATCGATTTTTAGCATGTTTTGGGACTATATTTTGAAAATATTCTAGCACTGAGTAGGCAGGTAGAGATCACTTATGGGACCCAAAAATATCGAATTTTCGGGTGTTTTGAGCCTGAATTTGAGATATAAACGGGTGCAGAAGATGCATACACATATTGACTTTGGGCACCTAAAATATCGATTTTCAGCATGTTTTTGGCCTGTATCCGAGTAGGCATGTACAGATCGCTTTTGGGACTCCAAAATATCGAATTTTTGGGTGTTTGTAGCCTGAATTTGAGATATAAACGGGTACAGAAGATGCATTCACATATTGACTTTGTGCACCTAAAATATCGATTTTCAGTATGTTTTGGGCCTGTATTTTGAAAATACTCTACACGGAGTAGGCATTTACAGATAGCTTCTGGGACCCTAAAATATCGAATTTTCAGGTGTTTTGGGCCTGAATTTGACATATCGACTTTGGGCACCTATAATATCGATTTTTAGCATGTTTTGGGACTATATTTTGAAAATATTCTAGCACTGAGTAGGCAGGTACAGATCGCTTCTGGGACCCCAAAATATCGAATTTTCGGGTGTTTTGAGCCTGAATTTGAGATATAAACGGGTACAGAAGATGCATGCACATATTGACTTTGGGCACCTAAAAAATCAATTTTCAGCATGTTTTGAGCCTGTATTTTGAAAATACTCTAACACGGAGAAGGCATGTACAGATCGCTTCTGGGACACCAAAATATCAAATTTTCGGGTGTTTTGAGCCTGAATTTGTGATATAAACTCTTGCAGATGATGCATCCACATATTGACTTTTAGCACCTAATATATCGATTTTCATTATGTTTTGGGCCTGTATCTAAATAGGCATGTACAGATCGCTTCTGGGACCCCAAAATATCGAATTTTCGGGTGTATGTAGCCTGAATTTGAGATATAAACGGGTACAGAAGATGCATTCAAGTATCGACTTTTGGGCACCTAAAAGATTGATTTTCAGTATGTTTTGGGCCTGTATGTTGAAAATGCTCTTAAACAGAGTAGTCATTTACAGATAGCTTCTGGGACCCTAAAATATCGAATTTTCGGGTGTTTTTGGGCCTGAATTTGAGATATAGACTTTGGGCACCTAAAATATCGATTTTTAGCAAGTTTTGGGACTATATTTTGTAAATATTCTAGCACTGAGTAGGCAGGTACAGATCGTTTCTGGGACCTCAAAATATCGAATTTTCGGGTGTTCTGAGCCTGAATTTGAGATATAAACGGGTACAGAAGATGCATGCACATATTGACTTTGGGCACCTAAAATATCGATTTTCAGCATGTTTTGGGCCTGTATTTTGAAAATACTCTAACACGGAGAAGGCATGTACAGATCGCTTCTGGGACCCTAAAATATCGGATTTTCGGGTGTTTGTAGCCTGAATTTGAGATATAAACGGGTACAGAAGATAGATGCACATATCGACTTTTGGGCACCTAAAAGATCGATTTTCAGTATGTTTTGGGCCTATATTTTGAAACTACTCTAACATGGAGTAGGCATTTACAGATAGCTTCTGGGACCCCAAAATATCGAATTTTCGGGTGTTTTGGGACTGAATTTGAGATATCGACTTTGGGCACCTAAAATATCGATTTTTAGTATGTTTTAGGACTATATTTTGAAAATATTCTAGCACTGAGTAGGCATGTACAGATCGCTTCTGGGACCCCAAAATATCGGAATTTCGGGTGTTTTGAGACTGAATTTGAGATATAAACAGGTACTGAAGATGCATGCACATATCGACTTTTGGGCACCTAAAAGATCGATTTTCAGTATGTTTTGGGCCTGTATTTTGAAAACTTTCTAGCACTGAGTAGGCATGTACAGTTTGCTTCTGGGACCCCAAAATATCGGAATTTCGGGTGTTTGTAGCCTGAATTTGAGATATAAACGGGTACAGAAGATAGATGCACATATCGACTTTTGGGCACCTAAATGATCGATTTTCAGTATGTTTTGGGCCTGTATTTTGAAAATACTCTAACACGGAGAAGGCATGTACAGATCGCTTCTGGGACCCCAAAATATCGAATTTTCGGGTGTTTTGAGCCTGAATTTGAGATATAAACGTGTACTGAAGATGCATGTACATATCGACTTTTGGGCACCTAAAATATCGATTTTGAGCATGTTTTGGGTCTGTATCTTGAAAACATTCTAACTAGGAGTAGGCATGTACAGATCGCTTGTAGGACCCAAAAATACAGATTTTTCGGGTGTTTTGAGCCTGAATTTGAGATATAAACGGGTACAGAAGATAAATGCACATATCGATTTTTGGACACTTAAAATACCGATTTTTAGCATATTTTGAGCCTATATTTTGAAAACATTCTAGCACTGAGTAGGCATGTACAGATCGCTTCTGGGACCCTAAAAAATCGAATTTTCGGGTGTTTGTAACATGAATTTGTGATATAAACGGGTACAGAAGATGCATTCACATATCGACTTTTGGGCACCTAAAAGATCGATTTTCAGTATGTTTTGGGCCTGTATTTTGAAAATACTCTACACGGAGTAGGCATTTACAGATAGCTTTTGGGACCCTTTAAATTTTGAATTTTCGGGTGTTTCGGGCCTGAATTTGACATATCAATTTTGGGCACCTAAAATATCGATTTTTAGCATGTTTTCGGACTATATTTTGAAAATATTCTAGCACTGAGTAGGCAGGTACAGATCGATTCTGGGACCCAAAAATATCGAATTTTCGGGTGTTTGGAGCCTGAATTTGAGATATAAACGGGTACAGAAGATGCATGCACATATTGACTTTGGGCACCTAAAATATCAATTTTCAGCATGTTTTGAGCCTGTATTTTGAAAATACTCTAACACGGAGAAGGCATGTACAGATCGCTTCTGGGACCCCAAAATATCAAATTTTCGGGTGTTTTGAGCCTGAATTTGAGATATAAACGGGTACTGAAGATGCATGAACATACTGACTTTTGGGCACCTAAAATATCGATTTTGAGCATGTTTTTGGTCTGTATCTTGAAAACATTCTACCTAAGAGTAGGCATGCACAGATCTCTTCTAGGACCCAAAAATACCGAATTTTCGGGTATTTTGAGCCCGAATTTGGGATATAAAAGGGTGCAGAAGATACATACACATATTGACTTTGGGTTCCTAAAATATCGATTTTCAGCATGTTTTTGGCCTGTATCTGAGTAGGCATGTACAGATCGCTTTTGGGACTCCAGAATATCGAATTTTCGGGTGTTTTAAACCTGAATTTGAGATATAAACGGGTACTGAAGATGCATGCACATATCGACTTTTGGGCATCTAAAATATCGATTTTGAGTATGTTTTGGGTCTGTATCTTGAAAACATTCTAACTAGGAGTAGGCATGTACAGATCGCTTCTGGGACCCAAAAATATAGAATCTTCGGATGTTTTGAGGTTGAATTTGGGATATAAACGGGCGCAGGAGATGCATACACATTTTGACTTTGGGCACTTAAAATATCGATTTTCAGCATCTTTTGGGCCTGAATCTGAGTAAGCATGTACAGATCGCTTCTGGGACCCAAAAATATTGTATTTTCGTGTGTTTTGAGGTTAATTTTGAGATATAAACGGGTCCAGTAGATGCATGCACATATTGACTTTGGGTACCTAAAATATCGATTTTCAGCATGTTTTGGGCCTGTATTTTGAAAATACTCTAACACGGAGTAGGCATGTACAGATCGCTTCTTGGATCCCAAAATATCGAATTTTCGGGTGCTATAACCCTGTATTTGAGATATAAACGGGTACTGAAGATGCATGCACATATCGACTTTGGACACTTAAAATATCGATTTTTAGCATGTTTTGAGCCTATATTTTGAAAACATTCTAGCACTGAGTAGGCATGTACAGATCGTTTCTGGGACCCAAAAATATCGAATTTTCGGGTGTTCTGAGTTTGAATTTGTGATATAAACGGTTGCAGAAGATGCATACACATATTGACTTTGGGTACCTAATATATCGATTTTCAGCATGTTTTGGGCCTGTATCTGAATACGCATGTACAGATCGCTTGGGGGACCCCAAAATATCGAATTTTCGGGTGTTTGTAGCCTGATTTTGAGATATAAACGGGTACAGAAGATGCATGCACATATCGACTTTTGGGCACCTAAAAGATCGATTTTTAGTATGTTTTGGGCCTATATTTTGAAAATATTCTAGCACTGAGTAGGCATGTACAGATCGCTTTTGGGACCCCAAAATATCGAATTTTTGAGTGTTTTGAGCCTGAATTTGAGATATAAACAGGTACTGAAGATGCATGCACATATCGACTTTTGGGCACCTAAAATATCGATTTTGAGCATGTTTTGGGTCTGTATCTTGAAAACATTCTAACTAGGAATAGGCATGTACAGATCGCTTCTAGGACGCTAAAATACCGTATTTTAGAGTGTTTTTAGCCTTAGTTTGAGATATAAACGGGATCAGAAGATGCATGCACATATCGACTTTGGACACTTAAAATATCGATTTTTAGCATGTTTTAGGCCTATATTTTGAAAATATTCTAGCACTGAGTAGGCATGTACAGATCGCCTCTGGGGCCCAAAAATATCGATTTTTCGGGTGTTTTGAGGTTGAATTTGTGATATAAACGGGTGCAGAAGATGCATATACATATTGACTTTGGGCACCTAAAATATCGATTTTTAGCATGTTTTGGGCCTGTATTTTGAAATACTCTAACACGGAGTAGGCATGTACAGATCACTTCTGGGACCTCAAAATATCGAATTTTCGGGTGTTTTGAGCCTGAATTTGAGATATAAATGGGTACTGAAGATGCATTCACATATCGACTTTTGGACACCTATAATATCGATTTTGAGCAAGTTTTGGGTCTGTATCTTGAAAACATTGGAACTAGGAGTAGGCATGTACAGATCGCTTTTAGGACCCAAAAATACCGAATTTTCGGGTGTTTTTAGCCTGAATTTGAGATATAAACGGGTACAGAAGATGCATGCACATATCGACTTTGGACACTTAAAATATCGATTTTTATCATGTTTTGTGCCTGTATTTTGAAAATACTCTAACACGGAGAAGGAATTTACAGATAGCTTCTGCGACCCCAAAATATTGAATTTTCGGGCGTTTTAGGCCTGAATTTGAGATATCGACATTGGGCACCTAAAATATCGATTTTTAGCATGCTTTTGGAATACATTTTAAAAATATTCTAGCACTGAGTAGGCATGTACAGATCGCTTCTGGGACCTCAAATTTTTCGAATTTTCAGGTGTTTTGAGCTGGAATTTGAGATATAAACGGGTACTGAAGAGTTATGAACATATCGACTTTTTGGCACCTAAAATATCGATTTTGAGCATGTTTTGGGTCAGTATCTTAAAAACATTCTAACTAGGAGTAGGCATGTACAGATCGCTTCTGGGACACCAAAATACCGAATTTTCGGGTCTTTTGAGCCTGAAAATAAGATATAAACTGGTACAGATGATCCATGCACATATCGACTTTGGACAATTAAAATATCGATTTTTAACATGTTTTGAGCCTTTTTTATTAAAACGTTCTAGCACTGTTTAGGCATGTACAGATCGCTTCTGGGACCCCAAAATATCGAATTTTTGGGTGTTTTGGGCCTGAATTTGAGATATTGACTTTGGGCACCTAAATATCGATTTTTAGCATGTTTTGGGCCTATATTATGAAAACATTCTAGCACAGAGTAGGCATGTACAGATTGCTTCTGGGACCCAAAAATATAGAATTTTCGGGGGTTTTGAGGTTGAATTTGGGATATAAACGGGTGCAGAAGATGCATCCACATTTTGACTTTGGGCACCTAAAATATCGATTTTCAGCATGTTTTGGGCCTGTATCTGAGTAGGCATGTACAGATCGCTTTTGGGACCCCAAAATATCGAATTTTTGGGTGTTTAGAGCCTCAATTTGAGATATAAACGGGTACAGAAGATGCATGCACATATCGACTTGTGTGCACCTAAAAAATCAATTTTCAGCATGTTTTGAGCCTGTATTTTGAAAATACTCTAACACGGAGAAGGCATGTACAGATCGCTTCTGGGACACCAAAATATCAAATTTTCGGGTGTTTTGAGCCTGAATTTGTGATATAAACTCTTGCAGATGATGCATCCACATATTGACTTTTAGCACCTAATATATCGATTTTCATTATGTTTTGGGCCTGTATCTAAATAGGCATGTACAGATCGCTTCTGGGACCCCAAAATATCGAATTTTCGGGTGTATGTAGCCTGAATTTGAGATATAAACGGGTACAGAAGATGCATTCAAGTATCGACTTTTGGGCACCTAAAAGATTGATTTTCAGTATGTTTTGGGCCTGTATGTTGAAAATGCTCTTAAACAGAGTAGTCATTTACAGATAGCTTCTGGGACCCTAAAATATCGAATTTTCGGGTGTTTTTGGGCCTGAATTTGAGATATAGACTTTGGGCACCTAAAATATCGATTTTTAGCAAGTTTTGGGACTATATTTTGTAAATATTCTAGCACTGAGTAGGCAGGTACAGATCGTTTCTGGGACCTCAAAATATCGAATTTTCGGGTGTTCTGAGCCTGAATTTGAGATATAAACGGGTACAGAAGATGCATGCACATATTGACTTTGGGCACCTAAAATATCGATTTTCAGCATGTTTTGGGCCTGTATTTTGAAAATACTCTAACACGGAGAAGGCATGTACAGATCGCTTCTGGGACCCTAAAATATCGGATTTTCGGGTGTTTGTAGCCTGAATTTGAGATATAAACGGGTACAGAAGATAGATGCACATATCGACTTTTGGGCACCTAAAAGATCGATTTTCAGTATGTTTTGGGCCTATATTTTGAAACTACTCTAACATGGAGTAGGCATTTACAGATAGCTTCTGGGACCCCAAAATATCGAATTTTCGGGTGTTTTGGGACTGAATTTGAGATATCGACTTTGGGCACCTAAAATATCGATTTTTAGTATGTTTTAGGACTATATTTTGAAAATATTCTAGCACTGAGTAGGCATGTACAGATCGCTTCTGGGACCCCAAAATATCGGAATTTCGGGTGTTTTGAGACTGAATTTGAGATATAAACAGGTACTGAAGATGCATGCACATATCGACTTTTGGGCACCTAAAAGATCGATTTTCAGTATGTTTTGGGCCTGTATTTTGAAAACTTTCTAGCACTGAGTAGGCATGTACAGTTTGCTTCTGGGACCCCAAAATATCGGAATTTCGGGTGTTTGTAGCCTGAATTTGAGATATAAACGGGTACAGAAGATAGATGCACATATCGACTTTTGGGCACCTAAATGATCGATTTTCAGTATGTTTTGGGCCTGTATTTTGAAAATACTCTAACACGGAGAAGGCATGTACAGATCGCTTCTGGGACCCCAAAATATCGAATTTTCGGGTGTTTTGAGCCTGAATTTGAGATATAAACGTGTACTGAAGATGCATGTACATATCGACTTTTGGGCACCTAAAATATCGATTTTGAGCATGTTTTGGGTCTGTATCTTGAAAATATTCTAACACGGAGTAGGCATGTACAGATCGCTTGTAGGACCCAAAAATACAGATTTTTCGGGTGTTTTGAGCCTGAATTTGAGATATAAACGGGTACAGAAGATAAATGCACATATCGATTTTTGGACACTTAAAATACCGATTTTTAGCATATTTTGAGCCTATATTTTGAAAACATTCTAGCACTGAGTAGGCATGTACAGATCGCTTCTGGGACCCTAAAAAATCGAATTTTCGGGTGTTTGTAACATGAATTTGTGATATAAACGGGTACAGAAGATGCATTCACATATCGACTTTTGGGCACCTAAAAGATCGATTTTCAGTATGTTTTGGGCCTGTATTTTGAAAATACTCTACACGGAGTAGGCATTTACAGATAGCTTTTGGGACCCTTTAAATTTTGAATTTTCGGGTGTTTCGGGCCTGAATTTGACATATCAATTTTGGGCACCTAAAATATCGATTTTTAGCATGTTTTCGGACTATATTTTGAAAATATTCTAGCACTGAGTAGGCAGGTACAGATCGATTCTGGGACCCAAAAATATCGAATTTTCGGGTGTTTGGAGCCTGAATTTGAGATATAAACGGGTACTGAAGATGCATGAACATACTGACTTTTGGGCACCTAAAATATCGATTTTGAGCATGTTTTTGGTCTGTATCTTGAAAACATTCTAACTAAGAGTAGGCATGCACAGATCTCTTCTAGGACCCAAAAATACCGAATTTTCGGGTATTTTGAGCCCGAATTTGGGATATAAACGGGTGCAGAAGATACATACACATATTGACTTTGGGTTCCTAAAATATCGATTTTCAGCATGTTTTTGGCCTGTATCTGAGTAGGCATGTACAGATCGCTTTTGGGACTCCAGAATATCGAATTTTCGGGTGTTTTAAACCTGAATTTGAGATATAAACGGGTACTGAAGATGCATGCACATATCGACTTTTGGGCATCTAAAATATCGATTTTGAGTATGTTTTGGGTCTGTATCTTGAAAACATTCTAACTAGGAGTAGGCATGTACAGATCGCTTCTGGGACCCAAAAATATTGAATCTTCGGATGTTTTGAGGTTGAATTTGGGATATAAAAGGGCGCAGGAGATGCATACACATTTTGACTTTGGGCACTTAAAATATCGATTTTCAGCATCTTTTGGGCCTGAATCTGAGTAAGCATGTACAGATCGCTTCTGGGACCCAAAAATATTGTATTTTCGTGTGTTTTGAGGTTAATTTTGAGATATAAACGGGTCCAGTAGATGCATGCACATATTGACTTTGGGTACCTAAAATATCGATTTTCAGAATGTTTTGGGCCTGTATTTTGAAAATACTCTAACACGGAGTAGGCATGTACAGATCGCTTCTTGGATCCCAAAATATCGAATTTTCGGGTGCTATAACCCTGTATTTGAGATATAAACGGGTACTGAAGATGCATGCACATATCGACTTTGGACACTTAAAATATCGATTTTTAGCATGTTTTGAGCCTATATTTTGAAAACATTCTAGCACTGAGTAGGCATGTACAGATCGTTTCTGGGACCCAAAAATATCGAATTTTCGGGTGTTCTGAGTTTGAATTTGTGATATAAACGGTTGCAGAAGATGCATACACATATTGACTTTGGGTACCTAATATATCGATTTTCAGCATGTTTTGGGCCTGTATCTGAATACGCATGTACAGATCGCTTGGGGGACCCCAAAATATCGAATTTTCGGGTGTTTGTAGCCTGATTTTGAGATATAAACGGGTACAGAAGATGCATGCACATATCGACTTTTGGGCACCTAAAAGATCGATTTTTAGTATGTTTTGGGCCTATATTTTGAAAATATTCTAGCACTGAGTAGGCATGTACAGATCGCTTTTGGGACCCCAAAATATCGAATTTTTGAGTGTTTTGAGCCTGAATTTGAGATATAAACAGGTACTGAAGATGCATGCACATATCGACTTTTGGGCACCTAAAATATCGATTTTGAGCATGTTTTGGGTCTGTATCTTGAAAACATTCTAACTAGGAATAGGCATGTACAGATCGCTTCTAGGACGCTAAAATACCGTATTTTAGAGTGTTTTTAGCCTTAGTTTGAGATATAAACGGGATCAGAAGATGCATGCACATATCGACTTTGGACACTTAAAATATCGATTTTTAGCATGTTTTAGGCCTATATTTTGAAAATATTCTAGCACTGAGTAGGCATGTACAGATCGCCTCTGGGGCCCAAAAATATCGATTTTTCGGGTGTTTTGAGGTTGAATTTGTGATATAAACGGGTGCAGAAGATGCATATACATATTGACTTTGGGCACCTAAAATATCGATTTTTAGCATGTTTTGGGCCTGTATTTTGAAATACTCTAACACGGAGTAGGCATGTACAGATCACTTCTGGGACCTCAAAATATCGAATTTTCGGGTGTTTTGAGCCTGAATTTGAGATATAAATGGGTACTGAAGATGCATTCACATATCGACTTTTGGACACCTATAATATCGATTTTGAGCAAGTTTTGGGTCTGTATCTTGAAAACATTGGAACTAGGAGTAGGCATGTACAGATCGCTTTTAGGACCCAAAAATACCGAATTTTCGGGTGTTTTTAGCCTGAATTTGAGATATAAACGGGTACAGAAGATGCATGCACATATCGACTTTGGACACAGAAAATATCGATTTTTATCATGTTTTGTGCCTGTATTTTGAAAATACTCTAACACGGAGAAGGAATTTACAGATAGCTTCTGCGACCCCAAAATATTGAATTTTCGGGCGTTTTAGGCCTGAATTTGAGATATCGACATTGGGCACCTAAAATATCGATTTTTAGCATGCTTTTGGAATACATTTTAAAAATATTCTAGCACTGAGTAGGCATGTACAGATCGCTTCTGGGACCTCAAATTTTTCGAATTTTCAGGTGTTTTGAGCCGGAATTTGAGATATAAACGGGTACTGAAGAGTTATGAACATATCGACTTTTTGGCACCTAAAATATCGATTTTGAGCATGTTTTGGGTCAGTATCTTAAAAACATTCTAACTAGGAGTAGGCATGTACAGATCGCTTCTGGGACACCAAAATACCGAATTTTCGGGTCTTTTGAGCCTGAAAATAAGATATAAACTGGTACAGATGATCCATGCACATATCGACTTTGGACAATTAAAATATCGATTTTTAACATGTTTTGAGCCTTTTTTATTAAAACGTTCTAGCACTGTTTAGGCATGTACAGATCGCTTCTGGGACCCCAAAATATCGAATTTTTGGGTGTTTTGGGCCTGAATTTGAGATATTGACTTTGGGCACCTAAATATCGATTTTTAGCATGTTTTGGGCCTATATTATGAAAACATTCTAGCACAGAGTAGGCATGTACAGATTGCTTCTGGGACCCAAAAATATAGAATTTTCGGGGGTTTTGAGGTTGAATTTGGGATATAAACGGGTGCAGAAGATGCATCCACATTTTGACTTTGGGCACCTAAAATATCGATTTTCAGCATGTTTTGGGCCTGTATCTGAGTAGGCATGTACAGATCGCTTTTGGGACCCCAAAATATCGAATTTTTGGGTGTTTAGAGCCTCAATTTGAGATATAAACGGGTACAGAAGATGCATGCACATATCGACTGTTGTGCACCTAAAAGATCTATTTTCAGTATGTTTTGGGCCTGTATTTATTAAAATACTCTAACACGGAGTAGGCATGTACAGATCGCTTTTGGGACCCCAAAATATCGAATTTTCGGGTGTTTTGGGCCTGAATTTGAGATATCGACTTTGGGCACCTAAAATATCGATTTTTAGTATGTTTTAGGACTATATTTTGAAAATATTCTAGCACTGAGTAGGCATGTACAGATCGCTTCTGGGACCCCAAAATATCGTATTTTCGTGTGTTTTGAGGTTGAATTTGAGATATAAACGGGTACAGAAGATGCATTCACATATTGACTTTGGGCACCTAAAATATCGATTTTTAGCATGTTTTTGGCCTGTATGTTGAAAATACTCTAACACGGAGTAGGCATGTACAGATCGCTTCTGGAACCCCAAAATATCGAAATTTTCGGGTTTTTTAACCCTGAATTTGAGATATAAACGGGTACTGAAGATGCATGCACATATCGACTTTTGGGCACCTAAAATATCGATTTTGAGCATGTTTTGGGTCTGTATCTTGAGAACATTCTATCACAGGGTAGGCATGTACAGATCGCTTCTGGGACCCAAAAATATCGACTTTGAAAACTTAAAATATCGATTTTTAGCATTTTTTGAGCCTATATTTTGAAAACATTCTAGCACAGATTAGGCATGTACGGATCGCTTCTGGGACCCCAAAATATCGAATTTTCGGGTGTTTTGAGCCTTAATTTGAGATATAAACAGGTACTGAAGATGCATGCACATATCGACTTTTGGGCACCTAAAATATCGATTTTGTGCATGTTTTAGGTCTGCATATTGAAAACATTCTAACTAGGAGTAAGCATGTACAGATCGCTTCTAGGACCCAAAAAAACCGTATTTTAGGGTGTTTTGAGCCTGAGTTTGAGATATAAACGGGTACAGAAGATGCTTGCACATATCGACTTTGGACACTTAAAATATCGATTTTGAGCATGTTTTAGGTCTGCATATTGAAAACATTCTAACTAGGAGTAGGCATGTACAGATCACTTCTGGGACCTCAAAATATCGAATTTTCGGGTTTTTTGAGCCTGAATTTGAGATATAAACGGGTACTGAAGATGGATGCACATATCGACTTTTGGACACCTAAAATATCGATTTTGAGCAAGTTTTGGGTCTGTATTTTGAAAACATTCGAACTAGGAGTAGGCATGTACAGATCGCTTTTAGGACCTAAAATACCGAATTTTCGGGTGTTTTGAGCCTGAATTTGAGATATAAATAGGTACAGAAGATGCATGCACATATCGACTTTGTACATTTAAAATATAGATTTTTAGCATGTTTTTAGCCTATATTATGAAAACATTCTAGCACAGAGTAGGCATGTACAGATCGCTTCTGGGAAGCAAAAATATCGAATTTTCGGGTGTTTTGGGCCTGAATTTGAGATATCGATTTTGGGCACCTAAGATATCGATTTTTAGCATGTTTTGGGCCTATATTTTGTAAATATTCTAGCACTGAGTAGGCATGTACAGATCGCTTCTGGGACCCCAAAATATCGAATTTTCGAGTGTTCTGAGGTTGAATTTGTGATATAAACGGGTGCAGAAGATACATACACATATTGACTTTTGGACACCTAAAATATCGATTTTGAGCAAGTTTTGGGTTTGTATCTTGAAAACATTCGAACTAGGAGTAGGCATGTACAGATTGCTTGTAGGACCCAAAAAATACCGAATTTTCGGGTGTTTTGAGCCTGAATTTGAGAAATATACAGGTACAGAAGATGCATGAACATATCGACTTTGGACACTTAAAATATCGATTTTGAGCATGTTTTGAGCCTATATTTTGAAAACATTCTAGCACAAAGTAGGCATGTACAGATCGCTTCTGGGACCCAAAAATATCGAATTTTCGGGTGTTTTGAGGTTAAATTTGGGATATAAACGGGTACAGAAGATACATGCACATATCGACTTTGGATACTTAAAATATCGATTTTTAGCATGTTTTGAGCCTATATTTTGAAAAAATTCTAGCACTGAGTAGGCATGTACAGATCGCTTCTGGGACCCCAAAATATCGAATTTTCGTGTGTTTTGAAGTTGAATTTGAGAAATAAACGGGTAGAGAAGATGCATGAACATATCGAATTTTTGGCACCAAAAATATCGATTTTCAGCATGTTTTGGGCCTGTATCTGAGTAGGCATGTACAGATCGCTTCTGGGACCCTAAAATATCGAATTTTCTTGTGTTTTAACCCTGAATTTGAGATATAAACGGGTACTGAAGATGCATGCACATATCGACTTTTGGGCACCTAAAATATCGATTATGAGCAAGTATTGGGTCTGTATCTTGAAAACATTCGAACTAGAAGTAGGCATGTACAGATCGCTTCTGGGACCCCAAAATACCGAATTTTCGGGTGTTTTGAGCCTGAAATTGGGATATAAACGGGCGCAGAAGATGCATCCACATTTTGACTTTGGGCATCTAAAATACCGAATTTTCAGGTGTTTTAATCCCGAATTTGAGATATAAACGGGTACAGAAGATGCATGAACATATTGACTTTGGACACCTAAAATATCGATTTTTAGCATGTTTTGAGCCTATATTTTTGAAAAAATTCTAGCACAGAGTAGGCATGTACAGATCGCTTCTGGGACCCAAAAATATCGAATTTTCGGGTGTTCTGAGGTTTAATTTGTGATATTAACGGTTGCAGAAGATGCATACACATATTGACTTTGGGCACCTAATATATCGATGTTCAGCATGTTTTGGGCCTGTATCTGAATAGGCATGTACAGATCGCTTCTTGGACCTCAAAATATCGAATTTTCGGGTGTTTGTAGCCTGAATTTGAGATGTAAACGGGTACTGAAGATGCATGAACATATCGACTTTTTGGCACGTAAAATATCGATTTTGAGCATGATTTGGGTCTGTATCTTGAAAACTTTCTAACTAGGAGTAGGCATGTACAGATCGCTTGTAGGAACCAAAAATACTGAATTTTCGGGTGTTTTGAGCCTGAATTTGAGATATAAACGGGTATAGAAGATGCATGTACATATCGACTTTGGACACCTAAAATATTGATTTTTAGCATGTTTTGAG
Source organism: Petrolisthes cinctipes (assembly GCA_033782935.1). NCBI lineage: Eukaryota > Metazoa > Arthropoda > Malacostraca > Decapoda > Porcellanidae > Petrolisthes > Petrolisthes cinctipes. Next base: position 1,568,481 of record JAWQEG010000060.1, read on the forward strand.
CCTATGTTTTGAAAACATTCTAGCACTGAGTAGGCATGTACAGATTGCTTCTGGGACCCCAAAATATCGAATTTTCGGGTGTTTGTAGCGTGAATTTGAGATATAAACGGATACAGAAGATGCATGCACATATCGACTTGTGTGCACCTAAAAGATCTATTTTCAGTATGTTTTGGGCCTGTATTTATTAAAATACTCTAACACGGAGTAGGCATGTACAGATCGCTTTTGGGACCCCAAAATATCGAATTTTCGGGTGTTTTGGGCCTGAATTTGAGATATCGACTTTGGGCACCTAAGATATCGATTTTTAACATGTTTTGGGCCTATATTTTGAAAGTATTCAAGCACTGAGTAGGCATGTACAGATCGCTTCTGGGACCCCAAAAATATCGAATTTTCGTGTGTTTTGAGGTTGAATTTGAGATATAAACGTGTACAGAAGATGCATGCACATATTGACTTTGGGCACCTAAAATATCTATTTTTAGCATGTTTTTGGCCTGTATGTTGAAAATACTCTAACACGGAGTAGGCATGTACAGATCGCTTCTGGAACCCCAAAATATCGAAATTTTCAGGTTTTTTAACCCTGAATTTAAGATATAAACGGGTACTGAAGATGCATGCACATATCGACTTTTGGGCACCTAAAATATCGATTTTGAGCATGTTTTGGGTCTGTATCTTGAAGACATTCTAGCACAGGGTAGGCATGTACAGATCGCTTCTGGGACCCAAAAATATCGACTTTGAACACTTAAAATATCGATTTTTAGCATATTTTGAGCCTATATTTTGAAAACATTCTAGCACAGATTAGGCATGTACGGATCGCTTTTGGGACCCCAAAATATCGAATTTTCGGGTGTTTTGAGCCTTAATTTAAGATATAAACAGGTACTGAAGATACATGCACATAACGACTTTTGGGCACCTAAAATATCGATTTTGTGCATGTTTTAGGTCTGCATATTGAAAACATTCTAACTAGGAGTAGGCATGTACAGATCGCTTCTAGGACCCAAAAACACCGTATTTTAGGGTGTTTTGAGCCTGAGTTTGAGATATAAACGGGTACAGAAGATGCATGCACATATCGACTTTGGACACTTAAAATATCGATTTTTAGCATGTTTTAGGCCTGTATTTTGAAATACTCTAACACGGAGTAGGCATGTACAGATCACTTCTGGGACCTCAGAATATTGAATTTTCGGGTGTTTTGAGCCTAAATTTGAGATATAAACGGGTACTGAAGATGGATGCACATATCGACTTTTGGACTCCTAAAATATCGATTTTGAGCAAGTTTTGGGTCTGTATCTTGAAAACATTGGAACTAGGAGTAGGCATGTACAGATCGCTTTTAGGACCTAAAATACCGAATTTTCGGGTGTTTTGAGCCTGAATTTGAGATATAAACGGGTACAGAAGATGCATGCACATATTGACTTTGGACACTTAAAATATAGATTTTTAGCATGTTTTTAGCCTATACTATGAAAACATTCTAGCACAGAGTAGGCATATACAGATCGCTTCTTGGACCCAAAAATATCGAATTTTTGTGTGTTTTGAGGTTGAATTTAAGATATAAACGGGTACTGAAGATGCATGCACATATCGACTTTTGGGCACCTGAAATATCGATTTTGAGCATGTTTTGGGTCTGTATCTTGAAAACATTCTAACTAGGAGTAGGCATGTACAGATCGCTTTTAGGACCCAAAAATACCGAATTTTCGGGTGTTTTGAGCCTGAATTTGAGATATAAACGGGTACAGAAGATGCATGCACATATCGACTTTGGACACATAAAATATAGATTTTTAGCATGTTTTGACCCTATATTTTGAAAAAAAATTCTAGCACAGAGTAGGCATGTACAGATCGCTTCTGGGACCCAAGAATATCGAATTTTCGGGTGTTTTGAGGTTGAATTTGGGATATAAACGGGCGCAGAAGAAGCATCCACATTTTGACTTTGGGCACCTAAAATACCGAATTTTCAGGTGTTTTAATCCCGAATTTGAGATATAAACGGGTACAGAAGATGCATGCACATATCGACTTTGGACACTTAAAATATTGATTTTTAGCAAGTTTCAAGCCAATATTATGAAAACATTCTAGCACTGAGTAGGCATGTACAGATCGCTTCTGGCACCCTAAAATATCGAATTTTGTGTGTTTTGAGGTTGAATTTGAGATATAAACGAGTACAGAAGATGCATGCACATATTGACTTTGGGCACCTAAAATATCGATTTTCAGCATGTTTTGGGCCTGTATGTTGACAATACTCTAACACGGAGTAGGTATGTATAGATCGCTTCTGGGACCCAAAAATATCGAATTTTCGGGTGTTCTGAGGTTTAATTTGTGATATTAACGGTTGCAGAAGATGCATACACATATTGACTTTGGGCACCTAATATATCGATTTTCAGCATGTTTTGAGCCTGTATCTGAATAGGCTTGTACAGATCGCTTCTGAGACCCCAAAATATCGAAATTTATGGTGTTTTAGGCCTGAATTTGAGATATCGACTTTAGGCATCAAAAATATCGATTTTTAGCATGTTTTGGGACTATACTTTGAAAACATTTTAGCACTGAGTAGGCATGTATAGATCGCTTCTGGGACCTCAAAATATCGAATTTTCGGGTGTTTTGAGATTGAATTTGAGATATAAACGGGTACTGAAGATGAATGCACATATCGACTTTTGGACACCTAAAATATCGATTTTTAAGCAGATTGTGGGTTTGTATCTTGAAAACATTCGAACTAGGAGTAGGCATGTACAGATTGCTTGTAGGACCCAAAAAATACCGAATTTTCGGGTGTTTTGAGCCTGAAATTGAGATATAATCGGGTACTGTAGATGCATGCATATATCGACTTTTGGGCACCTAAAATATCGATTTTGACCATGTTTTGGGTCTATATCTTGAAAACATTCTAACTAGGAGTAGGCATCTACAGATCTCTTCTTGAAACCAAAAATACCGAATTTTCGGGTGTTTTGATCCCGAATTTGAGATATAAACGGGTACATAAGATGCATGCACATATCGACTTTGGACACTTAAAATATCGATTTTTAGCATGTTTTGAGCCTATATTTTGAAAACATTCTAACACTGAGTAGGCATGTACAGATCGCTTCTGGGACCCAAAAATATCGAATTTTCTTGTGTTCTGAGGTTGAATTTGTGATATAAACGGTTGCAGAAGATGCATACACATATTGACTTTGGGCACCTAATATATCGATTTTCAGCATGCTTTGGGCCTGTATCTGAATATTCATGTACAGATCGCTTCTGAGACCCCAAAATATCGAAATTTCGGGTGTTTTGGGCCTGAATTTGAGATATCGACTTTGGGCACCAAAAATATCGATTTATCTCATGTTTTGGGACTATATTTTGAAAATATTCTAGCACTGAGTAGGCATGTACAGATCGCTTCTGGCACCCAAAAATATCGAATTTTCGGGTGTTCTGAGGTTGAATTTGTGATATAAACGGGTGCAGAAGATACAGACACATATTGACTTTTGGACACCTAAAATATCGATTTTGAGCAGGTTTTGGGTTTGTATCTTGAAAACATTCGAACTAGGAGTAGGCATGTACAGATTGCTTGTAGGACCCAAAAAATACCGAATTTTCGGGTGTTTTGAGCCTGAATTTGAGAAATATACAGGTACAGAAGATGCATGAACATATCGACTTTGGACACTTAAAATATCGATTTTTAGCATGTTTTGAGCCTATATTTTGAAAACATTCTAGCACAGAGTTGGCATGTACAGATTGCTTCTGGGACCCCAAAATATCGAATTTTCGTGTGTTTTAAAGTTATATTTGAGAAATAAACGGGTAGAGAAGATGCATGCACATATTGACTTTGGGAACCTAAAATATCGATTTTCAGCATGTTTTGGGCCTGTATTTTGAAAATACTCTAACACGGAGTAGGCATGTACATATCGCTTCTGGGACCCCAAAATATCGAATTTTCGGGTGTTTTAACCCTGAATTTGAGATATAAACGGGTACTGAAGATGCATGCACATATCGACTTTTGGGCACCTAAAATATCGATTTTGAGCATGTATTGGTCTGTATCTTGAAAACATTCTAACTAGGAGTAGGCATGTACAGATCGCTTCTTGAAACCAAAAATACCGAATTTTCGGGTGTTTTGATCCCGAATTTGAGATATAAACGGGTACAGAAGATGCATGAACATATCGACTTTGGACACTTAAAATATCGATTTTTAGCATGTTTTGAGCCTATATTTTGAAAACATTCTAGCACAGAGTAGGCATGTACAGATCGCTTCTGGGACCCAAAAATATCGAATTTTCGTGTGTTCTGAGGTTGAATTTGTGATATAAACAGTTGCAGAAGATGCATACACATATTGACTTTGGGCACCTAATATATCGATTTTCAGCATGCTTTGGGCCTGTATCTGAATATTCATGTACAGATCGCTTCTTAGACCCCAAAATATCGAAATTTCGGGTGTTTTGTGCCTGAATTTGAGATATCGACTTTGGGCACCAAAAATATCGATTTTTCGCATGTTTTGGGACTATATTTTGAAAATATTCTAGCACTGAGTAGGCATGTACAGATCGCTTCTGGGACCCAAAAATATCGAATTTTCGGGTGTTCTGAGGTTGAATTTGTGATATAAACGGGTGCAGAAGATACATACACATATTGACTTTTGGACACCTAAAATATCGATTTTGAGCAAGTTTTGGGTTTGTATCTTGAAAACATTCGAACTAGGAGTAGGCATGTACAGATTGCTTGTAGGACCCAAAAAATACCGAATTTTCGGGTGTTTTGAGCCTGAATTTGAGAAATATACAGGTACAGAAGATGCATGAACATATCGACTTTGGATACTTAAAATATCGATTTTTAGCATGTTTTTGAGCCTATATTTTGAAAACATTCTAGCACTGAGTAGGCATGTACAGATCGCTTCTGGGACCCAAAAATATCGAATTTTCTTGTGTTCTGAGGTTGAATTTGTGATATAAACGGTTGCAGAAGATGCATACACATATTAACTTTGGGCACCTAATATATCGATTTTCAGCATGCTTTGGGCCTGTATCTGAATATTTTTGTACAGATCGCTTCTGAGACCCCAAAATATCGAAATTTCGGGTGTTTTGGGCCTGAATTTGAGATATCGACTTTGGGCACCAAAAATATCGATTTTTCGCATGTTTTGGGACTATATTTTGAAAATATTCTAGCACTGAGTAGGCATGTACAGATCGCTTCTGGGACCTAAAAATATCGAATTTTCGGGTGTTCTGAGGTTGAATTTGTGATATAAACGGGTGCAGAAGATACAGACACATATTGACTTTTGGACACCTAAAATATCGATTTTGAGCAGGTTTTGGGTTTGTATCTTGAAAACATTCGAACTAGGAGTAGGCATGTACAGATTGCTTGTAGGACCCAAAAAATACCGAATTTTCGGGTGTTTTGAGCCTGAATTTGAGAAATATACAGGTACAGAAGATGCATGAACATATCGACTTTGGACACTTAAAATATCGATTTTTAGCATGTTTTGAGCCTATATTTTGAAAACATTCTAGCACAGAGTTGGCATGTACAGATTGCTTCTGGGACCCCAAAATATCGAATTTTCGTGTGTTTTAAAGTTAAATTTGAGAAATAAACGGGTAGAGAAGATGCATGCACATATTGACTTTGGGAACCTAAAATATCGATTTTCAGCATGTTTTGGGCCTGTATTTTGAAAATACTCTAACACGGAGTAGGCATGTACAGATCGCTTCTGGGACCCCAAAATATCGAATTTTCGGGTGTTTTAACCCTGAATTTGAGATATAAACGGGTACTGAAGATGCATGCACATATCGACTTTTGGGCACCTAAAATATCGATTTTGAGCATGTATTGGTCTGTATCTTGAAAACATTCTAACTAGGAGTAGGCATGTACAGATCGCTTCTTGAAACCAAAAATACCGAATTTTCGGGTGTTTTGATCCCGAATTTGAGATATAAACGGGTACAGAAGATGCATGAACATATCGACTTTGGACACTTAAAATATCGATTTTTAGCATGTTTTGAGCCTATATTTTGAAAACATTCTAGCACTGAGTAGGCATGTACAGATCGCTTCTGGGACCCAAAAATATCGAATTTTCGTGTGTTCTGAGGTTGAATTTGTGATATAAACAGTTGCAGAAGATGTATACACATATTGAATTTGGGCACCTAATATATCGATTTTCAGCATGCTTTGGGCCTGTATCTGATTATTCATGTACAGATCGCTTCTGAGACCCCAAAATATCGAAATTTCGGGTGTTTTGTGCCTGAATTTGAGATATCGACTTTGGGCACCAAAAATATCGATTTTTCGCATGTTTTGGGACTATATTTTGAAAATATTCTAGCACTGAGTAGGCATGTACAGATCGCTTCTGGGACCCAAAAATATCGAATTTTCGGGTGTTCTGAGGTTGAATTTGTGATATAAACGGGTGCAGAAGATACATACACATATTGACTTTTGGACACCTAAAATATCGATTTTGAGCAAGTTTTGGGTTTGTATCTTGAAAACATTCGAACTAGGAGTAGGCATGTACAGATTGCTTGTAGGACCCAAAAAATACCGAATTTTCGGGTGTTTTGAGCCTGAATTTGAGAAATATACAGGTACAGAAGATGCATGAACATATCGACTTTGGATACTTAAAATATCGATTTTTAGCATGTTTTTGAGCCTATATTTTGAAAAAATTCTAGCACTGAGTAGGCATGTACAGATCGCTTCTGGGACCCCAAAATATCGAATTTTCGTGTGTTTTGAAGTTGAATTTGAGAAATAAACGGGTAGAGAAGATGCATGAACATATCGAATTTTTGGCACCAAAAATATCGATTTTCAGCATGTTTTGGGCCTGTATCTGAGTAGGCATGGACAGATCGCTTCTGGGACCCTGAAATATCGAATTTTAGTGTGTTTTGAGATTGAATTTGAGATATAAACGGGTACAGAAAATGCATACACATAATTATTGACTTTGGGCACCTAAAATATTGATTTTCAGCATGTTTTGGGCCTGTATTTTGAAAATACTCTAACACGGAGTAGGCATGTACAGATTGCTTCTAGGACCCAAAAATATCGAATTTTCTTGTGTTTTAACCCTGAATTTGAGATATAAACGGGTACTGAAGATGCATGCACATATCGACTTTTGGGCACCTAAAATATTGATTTTGAGCATGTTTTGAGCCTTTGTTTTGAAAACATTCTAGCACTGAGTAGGCATGTATAGATCGCTTCTGGGACCTCAAAATATCGAATTTTCGGGTGTTTTGAGCCTGAATTTGAGATATAAACGGGTACTGAAGATACATGAACATATCGACTTTTTGGCACCTAAAATATCGATTTTGAACATGTTTTGGGTCTGTATCTTGAAACATTCTAACTAGGAGTAGGCATGTACAGATCGCTTCTGGGACCCAAAAATATTGAATTTTCGGGTGTTTTGAGGTTGAATTTGGGATATAAACGGGTACAGAAGAGGCATGCACATATCGACTTTTGGGCACCTAAAATATCGATTTTGAGCATGTTTTGGGTTTGTATCTTTAATACATTCTAACTAGGAGTAGGCATCTACAAATCTCTTCTTGATACCAAAAATACCGAATTTTCGGGTGTTTTGATCCCGAATTTGAGATATAAACGGGTACAGAAGATGAATGCACATATCGACTTTGGACACTTAAAATATCTATTTGTAGCATGTTTTGAGCCAATATTTTGAAAACATTCTAGCACTGAGTAACCATTTACAGATCGCTTCTGGGACCCAAACAAATCGAATTTTCGTGTGTTCTGAGGTTGAATTTGTGATATAAGCGGTTGCAGAAGATGCATACACATATTGACTTTGGGCACCTAATATATCGATTTTCAGCATGCTTTGGGCCTGTATCTGAATATTCATGTACAGATCGCTTCTGAGACCCCAAAATATCGAAATTTCGGGTGTTTTGGGCCTGAATTTGAGATATCGACTTTGGGCACCAAAAATATCGATTTTTCGCATTTTTTGGGACTATATTTTGAAAATATTCTAGCAATGAGTAGGCATGTACAGATCGCTTCTGGGACCCAAAAATATCGAATTTTCGGGTGTTCTGAGGATGAATTTGTGATATAAACGGGTGCAGAAGATAAATACACATATTGACTTTTGGACACCTAAAATATCGATTTTGAGCAAGTTTTGGGTTTGTATCTTGAAAACATTCGAACTAGGAGTAGGCATGTACAGATTGCTTGTAGGACCAAAAAAAAAACGAATTTTCGGGTGTTTTGAGCCTGAATTTGAGAAATATACAGGTACAGAAGATGCATGAACATATCGACTTTGGGCACCTAAAATATCGATTTTTAGCATGTTTTGAGCCTATATTTTGAAAACATTCTAGCACAGAGTAGGCATGTACAGATCGCTTCTGGGACCCCAAAATATCGAATTTTCGTGTTTTAAAGTTGAATTTGAGAAATAAACGGGTACAGAAGATGCATGCACATATTGACTTTGGGCACCTAAAATATCGATTTTCAGCATGTTTTGGGCCTGTATCTTGAAAACATTCTAACTAGGAGTAGGCACATGTACAGATCGCTTCTTGGACCCAAAAATACCGAATTTTCGGGTGTTTTGACCCCGAATTTGAGATATAAACGGGTACAGAAGATGCATGCACATATCGACTTTGGATTCTTAAAATATCGATTTTTAGCATGTTTTGTGCCTATATTTTGAAAAAATTATAGCACTGAGTAGGCATGTACAGATCGCTTCTGGGACCCCAAAATATCGAATTTTCGGGTGTTCTGAGGTTGAATTTGTGATATAAACGGTTGCAGAAGATGCATACACATATTGACTTTGGGCACCTAATATATCGATTTTCAGCATGTTTAGGGCCTGTATCTGAGTAGGCATGTACAGATCGCTTCTGGAACCCCAAAATATCGAATTTTTGGGTGTTTGTAGCCTGAATTTGAGATATAAACGGGTACTGAAGATGCATGAAAATATCGACTTTTTGGCACCTAAAATATCGATTTTGAGCATGATTTGGGTCTATATCTTGAAAACATTCTAACTAGGAGTAGGCATGTACAGATCGCTTGTAGGACCCAAAAATACCGAATTTTCAGGAGTTTTGAGCCTGAATTTGAGATATAAACGGGTACAGAAGATGCATGCACATATCGACTTTTGGGCACCTAAAAGATCGATTTTTAGAATGTTTTGTGCCTGTATTTTTTAAATACCCTAACACGGAGTAGGCATTTACAGATACCTTCTGGGACCCCAAAATATCGAACTTTCGGGTGTTTTGGGCCTGAATTTGAGATATCGAATTTGGGCACCTAAAATATCGATTTTTAGCATGTTTTGGGAATATATTTTGAAAATATTCTAGCACTGAGTAGGCATGTACAGATCTCTTCTGGGATCTCAAAATATCGAATTTTCGGGTGTTTTGAACCTGAATTTGAGATATAAACGGGTACTGAAGATGCATGAACATATCGAATTTTTGGCACCAAAAATATCGATTTTCAGCATGTTTTGGGCCTGTATCTGAGTAGGCATGTACAGATCGCTTCTGGGACCCTAAAATATCGAATTTTCGTGTGTTTCGAGGTTGAATTTGAGATATAAACGGGTACAGAAAATGCATGCACATAATTATTGTCTTTGGGCACCTAAAATATCGATTTTCAGCATGTTTTGGGCCTGTATTTTGAAAATACTCTAACACGGAGTAGGCATGTACAGATCGCTTCTAGGACCCCAAAATATCGAATTTTCGGGTGTTTTAACCCTGAATTTGAGATATAAACAGATACAGAAGATGCATGCACATATCGACTTTTGGGCACCTAAAATATCGATTTTGAGCATGTATTTGGTCTGTATCTTGAAAACATTCTAACTAGGAGTAGGCATGTACAGATCGCTTCTAGGACTCAAAAATAACGAATTTTCGGTTGTTTTGATCCCGAATTTGAGATATAAACGGGTACAGAAGATGCATTCACATATCGACTTTGGACACTTAAAATATCGATTTTTAGCATGTTTTGAGCCTATGTTTTGAAAACATTCTAGCACTGAGTAAGTATGTACAGATCGCTTGTGGGTTCCAAAAATATCGAATTTTCGGGTGTTCTGAGGTTGAATTTGTGATATAAACGGTTGCAGAAGATGCATACACATATTGACTTTGGGCACCTAATATATCGATTTTCAGCAAGTTTTGGGGGTGTATCTGAGTAGGCATGTACAGATCGCTTCTGGAACCCCAAAATACCGAATTCTTGGGTGTTTATAGTCTGAATTTGAGATATAAACGGGTACAGAAGATGCATGCACATATCGACTTTGGCCACCTAAAATATCGATTTTTAGCATGTTTTGAGCCTTTGTTTTGAAAACATTCTATCACTGAGTAGGCATGTGCAGATTGCTTCTGGGACCCAAAATTATCGAATTTTCGGGTGCTTTGAGGTTGAATTTGGGATATAAACGGGCGCAGAAGATGCATACACATTTTGACTTAGGGCACCTAAAATAACGATTTTCAGCATGTTTTGGGCCTGTATCTGAGTAGGCATGTACAGATCGCTTCTGGGACCCTAAAATATCGAATTTTCGTGTCTTTTGAGGTTGAATTTGTGATATAAACGGGTACTAAAGATGCATGCACATATTGACTTTGGGCACCTAAAATATTGATTTTCAGCATGTTTTGGGCCTGTATTTTGAAAATACTCTAACACAGAGTAGGCATGTACAGATCGCTTCTGGGACCCCAAAATATCGAATTTTCAGGTGTTTTAACCCTGAATTTGAGATATAAACGGGTACTGAAGATGCATGAACATATCGACTTTTGGGCACCTAAAATATCGATTTTGAGCATGTTTTGGGTCTGTATCTTGAAAACATTCTAACTAGGAGTAGGCATGTACAAATCGCTTCTAGGACCCAAAAATACCGAATTTTCGGGTGTTTTGATCCCGAATTTGAGATATAAACGGGTACAGAAGATGCATGAACATATCGACTTTGGACACTTAAAATATCGATTTTTAGCATGTTTTGAGCCTATATTTTGAAAACATTCTAGCACTGAGTAGGCATGTACAGACTGCTTCTGGGACCCCAAAATATCGAATTTTCGGGTGTTCTGAGGTTGAATTTGTGATATAAACGGTTGCAGAAGATGCATACAGATATTGACTTTGGGCACCTAATATATCGATTTTCAGCATGTTTTGGGTCTGTATCTGAACATGCATGTACATATCGCCTCTAGGACCCCAAAATATCGAATTTTCAGGTGTTTTGGGCCTGAATTTGCGATATCGACTTTGGGCACCTAAAATATCGATTTTTAACATGTTTTGAGCTTGTATTTTGAAATACTCTAACACGGAGTAGGCATGTACAGATCACTTCTGGGACCCAAAAATATCGAATTTTCGGGTGTTTTGAGCCTGAATTTGAGATGTAAACGGGTACTGAAGATGCATGCACATATCGACTTTTGGACACCTAAAATATCGATTTTGAGCAAGTTTGGGTCTGTATCTTGAAAACATTCAAACTAGGAGTAGGCATGTACAGATCGCTTCTAGGACCCAAAAATATCGAATTTTCGGGTGTTTTGAGGTTGAATTTGGGATATAAACGGGCGCAGAAGATGCATACACATTTTGACTTTCGGCACCTAAAATATCGATTTTCAGCATGTTTTGGGCCTGTATCTGAGTAGGCATGTACAGATCGCTTCTGGGACCCTAAAATATCGAATTTTCGTGTGTTTTGAGGTTGATTTTGAGATATAAACGGGTACAGAAGATGCATGCACATATTGACTTTGGGCACCTAAAATATCAATTTTTATCATGTTTTGGGACTGTATTTTGAAAATACTCCAACACGGAGTAGGCATGTACAGATCACTTTTGGAACCCAAAAATATCGAATTTTCGGGAGTTTTAACCCTGAATTTAAGATATAAACGGGAACTGAAGATGCATGCACATATCGACTTTTGGGCACCTAAAATATCGATTTTGAGCATGTTTTTGGTCTGTATATTGAAAACATTCTAACTAGGAGTAGGCATGTACAGATCGCTTCTGGGGCCCAAAAATATCGAATTTTCGGGTGTTCTGAGGTTAAATTTGTGATATAAACGGTTGCAGAAGATGCATACACATATTGACTTTGGGAACCTAAAAGTTCCATTTTCAGTATGTTTTGAGCCTGTATATTGAAAAGGCTTTAACACGGAGTAGGCATTTACAGATAGCTTCTGGGACCCCAAAATATCGAATTTTTCTGGTGTTTTGGGCATGAATTTGGGATATCGACTTTGTGCACCTAAAATATCGATTTTTAGCATGTTTTGGGACTATATTTTGAAAATATTCTAGCACTGAGTAGGCATGCACAGATCGCTTCTAGGACCTCAAAATACCGAATTTTCGGGAGTTTTGAGCCTGAATTTGAGATATAAACGGATACAGAAGATGCATGCACATATTGACTTTTTGGCACCAAAAATATCGATTTTCAGCATGTTTTGGGCCTGTATTTTGAAAATACTCTAACACGGAGTAGGCATGTACAGATCGCTTCTAAGACCCAAACATACCGAATTTTCGGGTGTTTTGAGCCTGAATTTGAGATATAAACGGGTACAGAAGATGCATGCACATATCGACTTTGGAAACTTAAAATATCGAGTTTTAGCATGTTTTGAGTCTATATTTTAAAAGCATTCTAGCACTGAGTAGGCATGTACAGATCCCTTCTGGGACTCAAAAATATCGAATTTTCGGGTGTTTTGAGGTTGAATTTGGGATATAAACGGGTGCAGAAGATGCATACACATATTGACTATGGGCACCTAATATATCGATTTTCAGCATGTTTTAGGCCTGTATCTGAATAGGCATGTATAGATCGCTTCTGGTAACCCAAAATATCGAATTTTCGGGTGTTTGGAGCCTGAATTTAAGAAATAAACGGGTACAGAAGATGCATGCACATATCGACTTTTGGGCACCTAAAAGATCGATTTTCAGTTTGTTTTAGGCTTGTATTTTGAAAATACTCTAACACGAAGTAGGCTTATACAGATCGCTTTTGGGGCCCCAAAATATCGAATTTTCGGGTGTTTTGGGACAGAATTTGAGATATCGACTTTGGGCACCTAAAATATCGATTTTTAGCATGTTTTGGGCCTATATTTGGAAAATATTCTAGTACTGAGTAGGCATGTACAGATCGCTTCTGCGACCCCAAAATATCGAATTTTCGGGTGTTTTAAGTCTGAATTTGAGATATATACGGGTACAGAAGATGAATGCACATATCGACTTTTGGGCACCTAAAAGATCGATTTTCAGAATGTTTTGGGCCTGTATTTGGAAAATACTCTAACACGAAGTAGGCATGTACAGTTCGCTTTTGGGGCCCCAAAATATCGAATTTTCTTTTTTTTTGGGCCTGAATTTGAGATATTGACTTTGGGCACCTAAAATATCGATTTTTAGCATGTTTTGGGCCTATAGTTTGAAAATAATCTAGCATTGAGTAGGCATGTACAGATCGCTTCTGGGACCCAAAAATATCAAATTTTCGGGTGTTTTGAGGTTGAATTTGGGATATAAACGGGTACAGAAGATGCATACACATATTGACTTTGGGCACCTATATTATCGATTTTCAGCATGTTTTGGGCCTGTATTTTGAAAACATTCTAACTAGGAGTAGGCATGTACAGATCGCTTCTAGGACCCTAAAATATGGAATTTTCGGGTTTTTGGAGCCTGAATTTGAGATATAAACGGGTACAGAAGATGCATGCACATATCGACTTTTGGGCACCTAAAAGATCGATTTTCTGCATGTTTTGGACCTGTATTTTGAAAATACTCTAACACGGAGTAGGCATGTAAAGATCGCTTCTGGGACCCCAAAATATCGAATTTTCGGGTGTTTTGAGCCTGAATTTGAGATATAAACGGGTACTGATGATGCATGCACATATCGACTTTTGGGCACCTAAAATATCGATTTTGAGCATGTTTTGGGTCTGTATCATGAAAACATTCTAACCAGGATTAGGCATGTACAGATCGGTTCTAGGACACAAAAATACCGAATTTTCGTGTGTTTTGAGCCTGAATTTGAGATATAAACGGGTACAGAAGGTAAATGCACATATCGACATTGGAAACTTAAAATATCGATTTTTGGCATGTTTTCAGCCTATGCTTTGAAAACATTCTAGCACTGAGTAGGCATGTACAGATCGCTTCTGGGACCCAAAAATATCGAATTTTCGGGTGTTTGGAGCCTGAATTTGAGATATAAACGGGTACAGAAGATGCATGCACATATTGACTTTGGGCACCTAAAATATCGATTTTCAGCATGTTTTGGGCCTGTATTTTGAAAATACTCTAACACGGAGTAGGCATGTACAGATCGCTTCTGGGACCCCAAAATATCGAATTTTCGGGTGTTTTGAACCTGAATTTGAGATATATACGGGTACTGAAGATGCATGCACATATCGACTTTTGGGCACCTAAAATATCGATTTTCAGTATGTTTTGGGCGTTTTTTTTTTGAAAATACTCTACCAAGGAGTAGCCATGTACAGATCGCTTCTGGGACCCCAAAATATCGAATTTTCGAATGTTTTGGGCCTGAATTTGAGATATCGAGTTTGTGCACTTAAAATATCGATTTTTATCATGTTTTGGAATTATATTTTGAAAACATTCTAGCAATGAGTAAGCATATACAGATAGCTTCTGGGACCCCAAAATATCAAATTTTCGTGTATTTTGAGGTTGAACTTGGGATATAAACGGGTGCAGAAGATGCATACACATATTGACTCTGGGCACCTAAAATATCTATTTTCAGAATGTTTTGGGCCTGTATCTGAGTAGGCATGTACAGATTGCTTTAAGAAACCACAAAATATCGAATTTTAGGGTGTTTGGAGCCTGAATTTGAGATATAAACGTTTACAGAAGATGAATGCACATATCGACTTTTGGGCACCTAAAAGATCGATTTTTTAGTATGTTTTGGGCCTGTATTTTTAAAAATACTCTAACACGGAGTAGGCATGTACAGATCGCTTCTGGGACACCAAAATATCGAATTTTCGGGTGTTTTGGGCCTGAATTTGAGATATCGACTTTGGGCACCTAAAATATCGATTTTAGCATGTTTTGGGCATATATTTTGAAAATATTCTAACACTCAGTACAGATCGTTTCTGGGACCCAAAAATATGAAATTTTCGGGTGTTTTGAGGCTGAATTTGAGATATAAACGGGTACAGAAGATGCATGCACATATTGACTTTGGGCACCTAAAATATCGATTGACAGCATGTTTTGGGCCTGTATTTTGAAAATACTCTAACACGGAGTAGGCATGTACAGATCGCTTCTAGGACCCAAAAATACCGATTTTTCGGGTGTTTTGAGGCTGAATTTGAGATATAAACGGGTACAAAAGATGCATGCACATATTGACTTTGGGCACCTAAAATATCGATTTTTAGCATGTTTTGGGCCTGTATTTTGAGAATACTCTAACACGGAGTAGGCATGTACAGATTGCTTCTGGGCCCCCAAATATATCGAATTTACGGGTGTTTTGGGACTGAATTTGAGATATCGACTTTGGGCCCCTAAAATATAGATTTTTAGCATGTTTTGGGCCTATAGTTTGAAAATAATCTAGCACTGAGTAGGCATGTACAGATCGCTTCTGGGACCCAATAATATCAAATTTTCGGGTGTTTTGAGGTTGAATTTGGGATATAAACGGGTGCAGAAGATGCATACACATATTGACTTTGGGCACCTATAATATCGATTTTCAGCATGTTTTGGGCCTGTATTTTGAAAGCATTCTAACTAGGAGTCGGCATGTACAGATCGCTTCTAGGACCCAAAAATACCGATTTTTCGGGTGTTTTGAGGTTGAATTTGGGATATAAAGGGGTGCAGAAGATGCATACACATATTGACTTTGTGCACCTAAAATTTTGATTTTCAGCGTGTTTTGGGCCTGTATCTGAGTAGGCATGTACAGATCGCTTGTGCGACCCCATAATGTCGAATTTTCGGTGGTTTGGAGCCTGAATTTGAGATATAAACGGGTACAGAAGATGCATGCACATATCGACTTTTGGGCACATAAACGATTGATTTTCAGTATGTTTTGGGCCTGTATTTTGAAAACATTCGATCTAGGAGTAGCCATGTACAGTCGGCGGCAGAAGTCCTGTCGCCTCACCTGCTTCACCAAGACATGCAGTGTTCATGAACTCGAGAAATACGCACGTTTTCTACACCTAATAATCTCGAGTCTTCGAACATTGCGTGCCTCGGTGAAGCAAGTGAAGCGACAGGACTTTTGCCGCCGACTGTACATGCCTACTCAGTGCTATAATTTTTTCAAAATAAAGACTCAAAACATGCTAAAAATCGATATTTTAAGTGTCCAAAGTCGATATGTGCATGCATCTTCTGTACCCGTTTATATCTCAAATTCAGGCTCAAAACACGCGAGAATTCGGTATTTTGGGGTCCCAGAAGCGATCTGTACATGCCTACTTCTAGTTCGAATGTTTTCAAGATACAGACCCAATACATGCTCATAATCGATATTTTTGGTGCAAAAAATTCGATATGTTCATGCATCTTCAGTACCCGTTTATATCTCAAATTCAGGCTCAAAACACCCGAAAATTCGATATTTTGAGGTCCCAGAAGCGATCTGTACATGCCTACTCAGTGCTAGAATTTTTTCAAAATATAGGCTCAAAACATGCTAAAAATCGATATTTTAAGTATCCAAAGTCGATATGTGCATGCATCTTCTGTACCCGTTTATATCCCAAATTCTACCTCAAAACACCCGAAAATTCGATATTTTTGGGTCCCAGAAGCGATCTGTACATGCCTACTCTGTGCTAGAATGTTTTCAAAATATAGACTCAAAACATGCTAAAAATCGATATTTTAAGTGTCCAAAGTCGATATGTTCATGCATCTTCTGTACCTGTATATTTCTCAAATTCAGGCTCAAAACACCCGAAAATTCGGTATTTTTTGGGTCCTACAAGCAATCTGTACATGCCTACTCCTAGTTTGAATGTTTTCAAGATACAAAACCCAAATCATGCTTAAAATCGATATTTTAGGTGCCCAAAGTCAATCTGTGTATGCATCTTCTGCAACCGTTTATATCACAAATTCAACCTCAGAACACAGGAAAATTCGATATTTTGGGGTCCCAGAAACGATCTGTACATGCTTACTCAGTGCTAGAATGTTTTCAAAATATAGGCTCAAAACATGCTAAAAATCGATATTTTAAGTATCCAAAGTCGATATGTGCATGCATCTTCTGTACCCGTTTATATCTCAAATTCGGGATCAAAATACACGAAAATTCGGTATTTTTGGGTCCTAGAAGCGATCTGTACATGCCTACTCCTAGTTAGAATGTTTTCAAGATACAGACCAATAAATGCTCAAAATCGATATTTTAGGTGCCCAAAAGTCGATATGTGCATGCATCTTCAGTACCCGTTTATATCTCAAATTCAGGGTTAAAACACCCGAAAATTCGATATTTTGGGGTCCCAGAAGCGATCTGTACATGCCTACTCCGTGTTAGAGTATTTTCAAAATACAGGCCCAAAACATGCTGAAAATCGATATTTTAGGTGCACAAAGTCAATATGTGCATGCATCTTCTCTACCCGTTTATTTCTCAAATTCAATTTCAAAACACACGAAAATTCGATATTTTGGGGTCCCAGAAGCGATCTGTACATGCCTACTCAGTGCTAGAATTTTTTCAAAATATAGGCTCAAAACATGCTCAAAATCGATATTTTAGGTGCCCATACGTCGATATGTGCATGCATCTACAGTACCCGTTTATATCTCAAATTCAGGGTTAAAAAACCTGATAATTCGATATTTTGGGGTCCCAGAAGTGATCTGTACATGCCTACTCCGTGTTAGAGTATTTTCAAAATACAGGCCCAAAACATGCTGAAAATCGATATTTTAGGTGCCCAAAGTCAATATGTGCATGCCTCTTCTGTACACGTTTATATCCCAAATTCAACCTCAAAACATCCGAAAATTCGATATTTTTGGGTCTCAGAAGCGATCTGTACATGCCTACTCCTAGTTAGAATGTTTCAAGATACAGACCCAAAACATGTTCAAAATCGATATTTTAGGTGCCAAAAAGTCGATATGGTCATGCATCTTCAGTACCCGTTTATATCTCAAATTCAGGCTCAAAACACCCGAAAATTCGAAATTTTTGGGTCTCAGAAGCGATCTGTACATGCCTACTCCTAGTTAGAATGTTTCAAGATACAGACCCAAAACATGTTCAAAATCGATATTTTAGGTGCCAAAAAGTCGATATGTGCATGCATCTTCAGTACCCGTTTATATCTCAAATTCAGGCTCAAAACACCCGAAAATTCGATATTTTGAGGTCCCAGAAGCGATCTATACATGCCTACTCAGTGCTAGAATGTTTTCAAAACATAGGCTCAAAACATGCTCAAAATCAATATTTTAGGTGCCTAAAAGTCGATATGTGCATGCATCTTCAGTACCCGTTTATATCTCAAATTCAGGGTTAAAACACCCGAAAATTCGATATTTTAGGGTCCCAGAAGCTATCTGTACATGCCTACTCCGTGTTAGAGTATTTCAAAATACAGGCCCAAAACATGCTAAAAATCGATATTTTAGGTGCCCAAAGTCAATATGTGTATGTATCTTCTGCACCCGTTTATATCACAAATTCATCCTCAGAACACCCGAAAATTCGATATTTTTGGGTCCCAGAAGCGATCTGTACAGTCGGCGGCAAAAGTCCTGTCGCCTCACCTGCTTCACCAAGACATGCAGTGTTCATGAACTCGAGAAATACGCACGTTTTCTACACCTAATAATCTCGAGTCTTCGAACATTGCGTGCCTCGGTGAAGCAAGTGAAGCGACAGGACTTTTGCCACCGACTGTACATGCCTACACAGTGCTAGAATTTTTTCAAAATAAATACTCAAAACATGCTAAAAATCGATATTTTAAGTGTCCAAAGTCGATATGTGCAGGCATCTTCTGTACCCGTTTATATCTCAAATTCAGGCTCAAAACACCCGAAAATTCGGTATTTTGGTGTCCCAGAAGCGATCTGTACATGCTTACTTCTAGTTCGAATGTTTTCAAGATACAGACCCAATACATGCTCATAATCGATATTTTAGGTGCCCAAAAGTCGATATGTGCATGCATCTTCAGTACCCGTTTATATCTCAAATTCAGGGTTAAAACACAAGAAAATTCGATATTTTTGGGTCCTAGAAGCAATCTGTACATGCCTACTCCGTGTTAGAGTATTTTCAAAATACAGGCCCAAAACATGCTGAAAATCAATATTTTAGGTGCCCAAAGTCAATAATTATGTGTATGCATTTTCTGTACCCGTTTATATCTCAAATTCAACCTCAAAACACACGAAAATTCGATATTTTAGGGTCCCAGAAGCGATCTGTACATGCCTACTCAGATACAGGCCCAAAACATGCTGAAAATCGATATTTTTGGTGCCGAAAATTCGATATGTTCATGCATCTTCTCTACCCGTTTATTTCTCAAATTCAACTTCAAAACACACGAAAATTCGATATTTTGGGGTCCCAGAAGCGATCTGTACATGCCTACTCAGTGCTAGAATTTTTTCAAAATATAGGCTCAAAACATGCTAAAAATCGATATTTTAAGTATCCAAAGTCGATATGTGCATGTATCTTCTGTACCCGTTTATATCCCAAATTCAACCTCAAAACACAGGAAAATTCGATATTTTTGGGTCCCAGAAGCGATCTGTACATGCCTACTCTGTGCTAGAATGTTTTCAAAATATAGGCTCAAAACATGCTCAAAATCGATATTTTAAGTGTCCAAAGTCGATATGTTCATGCATCTTCTGTACCTGTATATTTCTCAAATTCAGGCTCAAAACACCCGAAAATTCGGTATTTTTTGGGTCCTACAAGCAATCTGTACATGCCTACTCCTAGTTCGAATGTTTTCAAGATACAAACCCAAAACTTGCTCAAAATCGATATTTTAGGTGTCCAAAAGTCAATATGTGTATGTATCTTCTGCACCCGTTTATATCCCAAATTCAACCTCAGAACACCCGAAAATTCGATATTTTTGGGTCCCAGAAGCGATCTGTACATGCCTACTCAGTGCTAGAATATTTTCAAAATATAGTCCCAAAACATGCGAAAAATCGATATTTTTGGTGCCCAAAGTCGATATCTCAAATTCAGGCCCAAAACACCCTAAATTTCGATATTTTGGGGTCTCATAAGCGATCTGTACATGAATATTCAGATACAGGCCCAAAGCATGCTGAAAATCGATATATTAGGTGCCCAAAGTCAATATGTGTATGCATCTTCTGCAACTGTTTATATCACAAATTCAACCTCAGAATACACGAAAATTCGATATTTTTGGGTCCCAGAAGCGATCTGTACATGCCTACTCAGTGCTAGAATGTTTTCAAAATATAGGCTCAAAACATGCTAAAAATCGATATTTTAAGTGTCCAAAGTCGATATGTGCATGCATCTTCTGTACCCGTTTATATCTCAAATTCGGGATCAAAACACCCGAAAATTCGGTATTTTTGGTTTCAAGAAGCGATCTGTACATGCCTACTCCTAGTTAGAATGTTTTCAAGATACAGATCAATACATGCTCAAAATCGATATTTTAGGTGCCCAAAAGTCGATATGTGCATGCATCTTCAGTACCCGTTTATATCTCAAATTCAGGGTTAAAACACCCGAAGATTCGATATTTTGGGGTCCCAGAAGCGATCTGTACATGCCTACTCCGTGTTAGAGTATTTTCAAAATACAGGCCCAAAACTTGCTGAAAATCGATATTTTAGGTTCACAAAGTCAATATGTGCATGCATCTTCTCTACCCGTTTATTTCTCAAATTTAACTTTAAAACATACGAAAATTCGATGTTTTGGGGTCCCAGAAGCAATCTGTACATGCCTACTCTGTGCTAGAATGTTTTCAAAATATAGGCTCAAAACATGCTAAAAATCGATATTTTAAATGTCCAAAGTCGATATGTGCATGCATCTTCTATACCCGTTTATATCCAAAATTCAACCTCAAAACACCCGAAAATTAGATATTTTTGGGTCCCAGAAGCAATCTGTACTCCTAGTTAGAATGTTTTCAAGATACAGACCCAAATCATGCTCAAAATCAATATTTTAGGTGCCAAAAAGTCGATATGTTCATGCATCTTCAGTACCCGTTTATATCTCAAATTCAGGCTACAAACACCCGAAAATTCGATATTTTGAGGTCCCAGAAGCGATCTGTACATGCCTATTCAAATTCAGGCCTAAAACATGCTGAAAATCGATACATTAGATGCCCAAAGTCAATATGTGTATGCATCTTCTACAACCGTTAATATTACAAATTCAACCTCAGAACACCCGAAAATTCGATATTTTTGGGTCATAGAAGCGATATGTACATGCCTACTCAGTGCTAGAATATTTTCAAAATATAGTCCCAAAACATGCTAAAAATCGATATTTTTGGTGCCCAAAGTCGATATCTCAAATTCAGGCCCAAAACACCCGAAAATTCGATATTTCGGAGTCTCAGAAGCGATCTGTACATGCCTATTCAGATACAGGCCCAAAGCATGCTGAAAATCGATATATTAGGTGCCCAAAGTCAATATGTGTATGCATCTTCTGCAACCGTTTATATCACAAATTCAACCTCAGAACACCCGAAAATTCGATATTTTTGGGTCCCTGAAGCGATCTGTACATGCCAACTCAGTGCTAGAATGTTTTCAAAATATAGGCTCAAAACATGCTAAAAATCGATATATTAAGTGTCCAAAGTCGATATGTACATGCATCTTCTGTACCCGTTTATATCTCAAATGCGGGATCAAAAAATCCCGAAAATTCGTTTTTTTTGGTTCCTAGAAGAGATCTGTAGATACCTTCTCCTAGTTAAAATGTTTTCAAAATATAGGCTCAAAACATGCTAAAAATCGATATTTTAAGGGTCCAAAGTCGATATGTGCATGCATCTTCTGTACCCGTTTATATTTCAAATTCAGAGTTAAAACACCCGATAATTCGATATTTTATGGTCCCAGAAGCGATCTGTACATGCCTACTCCGTGTTAGAGTATTTTCAAAATACAGGTCCAAAACATGCTGAAAATCGATATTTTATGTGCCCAAAGTCAATATGTGCATGCCTCTTCTCTACCCGTTTATATCTCAAATTCATCCTCAAAACACAAGAAAATTTGATATTTTGGGGTCCCAGAAGCGATCTGTACATTTCTACTCAGTGCTAGAATGTTTTCAAAATATAGGCTCAAAACATGCTAAAAATCGATATTTTAAGTGTCCAAAGTCGATATGTGCATGCATCTTCTGTACCCGTTTATATCCCAAATTTAACCTCAAAAAAACCGAAAATTCGATATTTTTGGGTCCCAGAAGCGATATGTACATGCCAACTCCTAGTTAGAATGTTTTCAAGATACAGACCCAAAACATGTTGAAAATCGATATTTTAGGTGTCCAAAGTCAATATGTGCATGCATCTTCTGTACCCGCTTATATCTCAAATTCAGACTCAAAACACCCGAAAGTTCGGTTTTTTTGGGTCCTACAAGCGATCTGTACATGCCTACTCAGTGTTAGAATATTTTCAAAATATAGGCCCAAAACATGCTAAAAATCGATATCTTAGGTGCACAAAATCGATATCTCAAATTCAGGCCGAAAACACACGAAAATTCGATATTTTGGGGTCCCAAATGCGATCTGTACATGCCTACTCTGTGTTAGAGTATTTTCAAAATACAGGCCCAAAACATACTGAAAATCGATCTTTTAGGTGCACAAAAGTCGATATGTGCAAGCATCTTCTGTACCCGTTTATATATTAAATTGATGCTCTAAACACCCAAAAATTCGATATTTTGGGGTTTCAAAAGCGATCTGTACATGCCTACTCAGATACAGGCCCAAAACATGCTGAAAAGCGATATTTTAGGTGCCCAAAGTCAAAATGTGGATGTATCTTCTGCGCCCGTTTATATCCCAAATTCAACCTCAAAACACCCGAAAATTCGATATTTTTGGGTCCCAGAAGCGATCTGTACATGCTTACTCTGTGCTAGAATGTTTTCATAATATAGGCTCGAAACATGCTAAAAATCTATATTTTAAGTGTCCAAAGTCGATATCTGCATGCATCTTCTGTACCCGTTTATATCTCAAATTCAGGCTCAAAACACCCGAAAATTCGGTATTTTTGGGTCCTAAAAGCGATCTGTACATGCCTACTCCTAGTTCGAATGTTTTCAAGATACAGACCCAAAACATGCTCAAAATCAATATTTTAGGTGCCCAAAAGTCGATATGTGCATGCATCTTCAGTACCCGTTTATATCTCAAATTCAGGGTTAAAAAAACCGAAAATTTCGATATTTTGGGGTTCCAGAAGCGATCTGCACATGCCTACTCCGTGTTAGAGTATTTTCAACATACAGGCCCAAAACATGCTGAAAATCGATATTTTAGGTGCCCAAAGTCAATATGTGCATGCATCTTCTGTACCCGTTTATATCTTAAATTCAACCTCAAAACACACAAAAATTCGATATTTTGGGGTCCCAGAAGCGATCTGTACATGCCTACTCAGTGCTAGAATATTTACAAAATATAGGCCCAAAACATGCTAAAAATCGATATCTTAGGTGCCCAAAATCGATATCTCAAATTCAGGCCCAAAACACCCGAAAATTCGATATTTTTGGGTCCCAGAAGCGATCTGTACATGCCTACTCTGTGCTAGAATGTTCTTTTATAATATAGGCTAAAAACATGCTAAAAATCTATATTTTAAGTGTACAAAGTCGATATGTGCATGCATCTTCTGTACCCGTTTATATCTCAAATTCAGGCTCAAAACACCCGAAAATTCGGTATTTTAGGTCCTAAAAGCGATCTGTACATGCCTACTCCTAGTTCGAATGTTTTCAAAATACAGACCCAAAACTTGCTCAAAATCGATATTTTAGGTGTCCAAAAGTCGATATGTGCATCCATCTTCAGTACCCGTTTATATCTCAAATTCAGGCTCAAAACACCCGAAAATTCGATATTTTGAGGTCCCAGAAGTGATCTGTACATGCCTACTCCTAGTTAGAATGTTTTCAATATGCAGACCTAAAACATGCTCAAAATCGATATTTTAAGTGTCCAAAGTCGATATGTGCATGCATCTTCTGTACCCGTTTATATCTCAAACTCAGGCTCAAAACACCCTAAAATACGGTATTTTTGGGTCCTAGAAGCGATCTGTACATGCTTACTCCTAGTTAGAATGTTTTCAATATGCAGACCTAAAACATGCACAAAATCGATAATTTAGGTGCCCAAAAGTCGATATGTGCATGCATCTTCAGTACCTGTTTATATCTCAAATTAAGGCTCAAAACACCCGAAAATTCGATATTTTGGGGTCCCAGAAGCGATCCGTACATGCCTAATCAGTGCTAGAATGTTTTCAAAATATAGGCTCAAAAAATGCTAAAAATCGATATTTTAAGTTTTCAAAGTCGATATTTTTGGGTCCCAGAAGCGATCTGTACATGCCTACCCTGTGCTTGAATGTTCTCAAGATACAGACCCAAAACATGCTCAAAATCGATATTTTAGGTGCCCAAAAGTCGATATGTGCATGCATCTTCAGTACCCGTTTATATCTCAAATTCAGGGTTAAAAAACCCGAAAATTTCGATATTTTGGGGTTCCAGAAGCGATCTGTACATGCCTACTCCGTGTTAGAGTATTTTCAACATACAGGCCAAAAACATGCTAAAAATCGATATTTTAGGTGCCCAAAGTCAATATGTGCATGCATCTTCTGTACCCGTTAATATCTCAAATTCAACCTCAAAACACACGAAAATACGATATTTTGGGGTCCCAGAAGCGATCTGTACATGCCTACTCAGTGCTAGAATACTTTCAAAATATAGGGCCAAAACATGTTAAAAATCGATATCTTAGGTGCTCAAAGTCGATATCTCAAATTCAGGCCCAAAACACCCGAAAATTCGATATTTTGGGGTCCCAAAAGCGATCTGTACATGCCTACTCCGTGTTAGAGTATTTTAATAAATACAGGCCCAAAACATACTGAAAATAGATCTTTTAGGTGCACACAAGTCGATATGTGCATGCATCTTCTGTACCCGTTTATATCTCAAATTCACGCTACAAACACCCGAAAATTCGATATTTTGGGGTCCCAGAAGCAATCTGTACATGCCTACTCAGTGCTAGAATGTTTTCAAAACATAGGCTCAAAACATGCTAAAAATCAATATTTTAGGTGTCCAAAGTCGATATGTGCATGCATCTTCTATACCCGTTTATATCTCAAATTCAGGCTCAAAACACCCGAAAATTCGATATTTTTGGGTCCTACAAGCGATCTGTACATGCCTACTCCAAGTTAGAATGTTTTCAAGATACAGACCCAAATCATGCTCAAAATCGATATTTTACTTGCCAAAATGTCGATATGTTCATTCATCTTCAGTACCCGTTTATATCTCAAATTCAGGCTACAAACACCCGAAAATTCGATATTTTGAGGTCCAACAAGCGATCTGTACATGCCTATTCAGATACAGGCCCAAAACATGCTGAACATCGATATATTAGGTGCCCAAAGTCAATATGTGTATGCATCTTCTGCAACCGTTAATATCACAAATTAAACCTCAGAACACCCGAAAATTCGATATTTTTGGGTCCCAGAAGCGATCTATACATACCTACTCCGTGTTAGAGTATTGTCAACATACAGGCCCAAAACATGCTGAAAATCGATATTTTAGGTGCCCAAAGTCAATATGTGCATGCATCTTCTGTACTCGTTTATATCTCAAATTCAACCTCAAAACACACAAAATTCGATATTTTTTGGTGCCTGAAACGATCTGTACATGCCTACTCAGTGCTAGAATGTTTTCATAATATTGGCTTAAAACTTGCTAAAAATCAATATTTTAAGTGTCCAAAGTCGATATGTGCATGCATCTTCTGTACCCGTTTATATCTCAAATTCGGGATTAAAACACCTGAAAATTCGGTATTTTAGGTGCCCAAAGTCAAAATGTGGATGCATCTTCTGCGCCCGTTTATATCCCAAATTCAACCTCAAAACACCCGAAAATTCGATATTCTTGGGTCCCAGAAGCGATCTGTACATGCCTACTCTGTGCTAGAATTTTTTTCAAAATATAGGGTCAAAACATGCTAAAAATCTATATTTTAAGTGTCCAAAGTCGATATGTGCATGCATCTTCTGTACCCGTTTATATCTCAAATTCAGGCTCAAAACACCCGAAAATTCGGTATTTTTGGGTCCTAAAAGCGATCTGTACATGCCTACTCCTAGTTAGAATGTTTTCAAGATACAGACCCAAAACATGCTCAAAATCGATATTTCAGGTGCCCAAAAGTCGATATGTGCATGCATCTTCAGTACCCGTTTATATCTCAAATTCAGGGTTAAAAAAAACCGAAAATTTCGATATTTTGGGGTTCCAGAAGCGATCTGCACATGCCTACTCCGTGTTAGAGTATTTTCAACATACAGGCCCAAAACATGCTGAAAATCGATATTTTAGGTGCCCAAAGTCAATATGTGCATGCATCTTCTGTACCCGTTTATATCTTAAATTCAACCTCAAAACACACAAAAATTCGATATTTTGGGGTCCCAGAAGCGATCTGTATATGCCTACTCTGTGCTAGAATGTTTTCATAGTATAGGCTAAAAAAATGCTAAAAATCTATATTTTAAGTGTCCAAAGTCAATATGTGCATGCATCTTCTGTACCCGTTTATATCTCAAATTCAGGCTCAAAACACCCGAAAATTCGGTATTTTAGGTCCTATAAGCGATCTGTACATGCCTACTCCTAGTTCGAATGTTTTCAAGATACAGACCCAAAACTTGCTCAAAATCGATATTTTAGGAGTCCAAAAGTCGATATGTGCATCCATCTTCAGTACCCGTTTATATCTCAAATTCAGGCTCAAAACACCCGAAAATTCGATATTCTGAGGTCCCAGAAGTGATCTGTATATGCCTACTCCGTGTTAGAGTATTTCAAAATACAGGCCTAAAACATGCTAATAATCGATATTTTAAGTGTCCAAAGTCGATATGTGCATGCATCTTCTGTACCCGTTTATATCTCAAACTCAGGCTCAAAACACCCTAAAATACGGTATTTTTGGATCCTAGAAGCGATCTGTACATGCCTACTCCTAATTAGAATGTTTTCAATATGCAGACCTAAAACATGCACAAAATCGATATTTTAGGTGCCCAAAAGTCGATATGTGCATGCATCTTCAGTACCTGTTTATATCTCAAATTAAGGCTCAAAACACCCGAAAATTCGATATTTTGGGGTCCCAGAAGCGATCCGTACGTGCCTAATCTGTGCTAGAATGTTTTCAAAATATAGGCTCAAAATATGCTAAAAATCGATATTTTAAGTGTTCAAAGTCGATATTTTTGGGTCCCAGAAGCGATCTGTACATGCCTACCCTGTGCTAGAATGTTTTCAAGATACAGACCTAAAACATGCTCAAAATCGATATTTTAGGTTCCCAAAAGTCGATATGTGCATGCATCTTCAGTACCCGTTTATATCTCAAATTCAGGGTTAAAAAACCCGAAAATTTCGATATTTTGGGGTTCCAGAAGCGATCTGTACATGCCTACTCCGTGTTAGAGTATTTTCAACATAAAGGCAAAAAACATGCTAAAAATAGATATTTTAGGTGCCCAAAGTCAATATGTGCATGCATCTTCTGTACCCGTTTATATCTCAAATTCAACCTCAAAACACACGAAAATTTGATATTTTGGGGTCCCAGAAGCAATCTGTACATGCCTACTTAGTGCTAGAATGTTTTCAAAACATAGGCTCAAAACATGCTAAAAATCAATATTTTAGGTGTCCAAAGTCGATATGTGCATGCATCTTCTATACCCGTTTATATCTCAAATTCAGGCTCAAAACACCCGAAAATTCGGTATTTTTGGGTCCTACAAGCGATCTGTACATGCCTACTCCTAGTTAGAATGTTTTCAAGATACAGACCCAAATCATGCTCAAAATCGATATTTTACGTGCCAAAAAGTCGATATGTTCATGCATCTTCAGTACCCGTTTATATCTCAAATTCAGGCTACAAACACCCGAAAA
Organism: Petrolisthes cinctipes; assembly: GCA_033782935.1. NCBI lineage: Eukaryota > Metazoa > Arthropoda > Malacostraca > Decapoda > Porcellanidae > Petrolisthes > Petrolisthes cinctipes. The sequence continues at coordinate 1,597,104 of JAWQEG010000060.1, forward strand.
TTCGATATTTTGAGGTCCAAGAAGCGATCTGTACATGCCTATTCAGATACAGGCCCAAAACATGCTGAACATCGATATATTAGGTGCCCAAAGTCAATATGTGTATGCATCTTCTGCAACCGTTAATATCACAAATTAAACCTCAGAACACCCGAAAATTCGATATTTTTGGGTCCCAGAAGCGATCTGTACATGCCTACTCTGTGCTAGAATTTTTTCAAAATATAGGCTCAAAACTTGCTAAAAATCGATATTTTAGGTGCCCAAAGTCAATATGTGCATGCATCTTCTGTACCCGTTTATATCTCAAATTCGGGATTAAAACACCTGAAAATTCGGAATTTTAGGTGCTCAAAGTCAAAATGTTGATGCATCTTCTGCGCCCGTTTATATCCCAAATTCAACCTCAAAACACCCGAAAATTCGATATTCTTGGGTCCCAGAAGCGATCTGTACATGCCTACACAGTGCTAGAATGTGTAAAAATAACCGGCTCAAAACATGCTAAAAATCGATATTTTAAGTGTCTAATGTCGATATGTGAATGCATCATCTGTACCTGTTTATATCTTAAATTCAGGCTCAAAAGACCCGAAAATTCCGTATTTTTGGGTCCTAGAAGCGATCTGTACATGCCTACAACTAGTTAGAATATTTTCAAGATACAGACCCAAAACATGCTCAAAATCGATATTTTAGATGCCCAAAAGTCGATATATGCATGCATTTTCAGTACCCGTTTATATCTCAAATTTAGGGTTAAAAAACCCGAAAATTTCGATATTTTGGGGTCCCAAAAGCGATCTGTACATGTCTACTCCGTTTTAGAGTATTTTCAAAATACAGTCACAAAACATACTGAAAATCGATCTTTTAGGTGCCCACAAGTCGATATGTGCATGCATCTTCTGTACCCGTTCATATCTCAAATTGAGGCTCTAAACACCCAAAAATTCGATATTTTGGGGTCCCAAAAGCGATCTGTACATGCCTACTCAGATACAGGCCCAAAACATGCTGAAAATCGATATTTTAGGTGCCCAAAGTCAAAATGTGGATGCATCTTCTGCGCCCGTTTATATCCCAAATTCAACCTCAGAACACCCGAAAATTCGATATTTTTGGGTCCCAGAAGCGATCTGTACATGCCTACTCAGTGCTAGAATATTTTCAAAATATAGTCCCAAAACATGCGAAAAATCGATATTTTTGGTGCCCAAAGTCGATATCTCAAATTCAGGCCCAAAACACCCGAAATTTCGATATTTTGGGGTCTCAGAAGCGATCTGTACATGAATATTCAGATACAGGCCCAAAGCATGCTGAAAATCGATATATTAGGTGCCCAAAGTCAATATGTGTATGCATCTTCTGCAACCGTTTATATCACAAATTCAACCTCAGAACACACGAAAATTCGATATTTTTGGGTCCCAGAAGCGATCTGTACATGCCTACTCAGTGCTAGAATGTTTTCAAAATATAGGCTCAAAACATGCTAAAAACCGATATTTTAAGTGTTCAAAGTCGATATGTGCATACATCTTCTGTACCCGTTTATATCTCAAATTCGGGATCAAAACATCCGAAAATTCGGTATTTTTGGTTCCAAGAAGAGATCTGTAGATGTCTACTCCTAGTTAGAATGTTTTCAAGATACAGACCCAAAACATGCTCAAAATCGTTATTTTAGGTGCCCAAAAGTCGATATGTGCATGCATCTACAGTACCCGTTTATATCTCAAATTCAGGGTTAAAACACCCGATAATTCGATATTTTGGTGTCCCAGAAGCGATCTGTACATGCCTACTCCGTGTTAGAGTATTTTCAAAATACAGGCCCAAAACATGCTGAAAATCGATATTTTAGGTGCCCAAAGTCAATATGTGCATTCCTCTTCTCTACCCGTTTATATCTCAATTTCAGGCTCAAAACACCCGAAAATTCGGTATTTTTTGGGTCCTACAAGCAATCTGTACATGCCTACTACTAGTTCGAATGTTTTCAAGATACAAACCCAAAACCTGCTTAAAAATCGATATTTTAGGTGTCCAAAAGTCGATATGTGCATTCATCTTCAGTACCCGTTTATATCTCAAATTCAATCTCAAAACACCCGAAAATTCGATATTTTGAGGTCCCAGAAGCGATCTATACATGCCTACTCAGTGCTAGAATGTTTTCAAAGTATAGTCCCAAAACATGCTAAAAATCGATATTTTTGATGCCAAAAGTCGATATCTCAAATTCAGGCCCAAAACACCCTAAATTTCGATATTTTGGGGTCTCAGAAGCGATCTGTACATGCCTATTCAGATACAGGCTCAAAGCATGCTGAAAATCGATATATTAGGTGCCCAAAGTCAATATGTGTATGCATCTTCTGCAACTGTTTATATCACAAATTCAACCTCAGAACACACGAAAATTCGATATTTTTGGGTCCCAGATGCGATCTGTACATGCCTAATCAGTGCTAGAATGTTTTCAAAATATAGGCTCAAAACATAATAAAAATCGATATTTTAAGTGTCCAAAGTCGATATGTGCATGCATCTTCTATACCCGTTTATATCCAAAATTCAACCTCAAAACACCCGAAAATTAGATATTTTTGGGTCCCAGAAGCAATCTGTACTCCTAGTTAGAATGTTTTCAAGATACAGACCCAAAACATGGTCAAAATCGATATTTTAGGTGCCAAAAAGTCGATATGTTCATGCATCTTCAGTACCCGTTTATATCTCAAATTCAGGCTCAAAACACACGAAAATTCGATATTTTGTGGTCCCAGAAGCGATCTGTACATGCCTACTCCTAGTTAGAATGTTTTCAAGATACAGACCCAAATCATGCTCAAAATCAATATTTTAGGTGCCAAAAAGTCGATATGTTCATGCATCTTCAGTACCCGTTTATATCTCAAATTCAGGCTACAAACACCCGAAAATTCGATATTTTAAAGGTCCTAGAAGCGATCTGTACATGCCTATTCAAATACAGGCCCAAAACATGCTGAAAATCGATATATTAGATGCCCAAAGTCAATATGTGTGTCACGAGTCAGACATAATACTCGTGACGTAATTTGAATTACAGAGAGTTGAAAATTCCATACTGGTCTCAATATAGAATGTTCTAGAGAAGGTTCTGGAATATTCCATTCATGAGACAAAGGAGACAGGAGTGGGTTAAGTTGGGGGTGCAGCTAGTCTTAATCTGCAGGTAGTCTTAATCCGCTGGTAGTATCCAAAAATAGACCAGGTAATTAGAAAAGGGTCAGGAAGGCTGGGTTTCAACTGAATTGCCACATTCAGTCATATAGGTGTTCGTACATTAAGTACATCTTGTATTGATAAATTATGCTACCAGGGTAATTTATGGTATTGTAAATGATCGTGAAGTGGAGGGGAATTATCGGGAATTATTAGCACGCCATAGGTAAATTGCAATTGCATGTATAACTCAGTATAAGTGGGTACAATGTAAATCGTAGCCAGTTAGGAAAAACGAACACAGATAGGAGGAGGAGTCAGTAGAAATTTTGAAATTTCAGTCTCCAGTTAAGGAGGAAGAATTGGGGTCAGTTGGAACAAGACACACTTGAAGGAAGGACACACTCGTCAGCTTCCCTTACCTAGATCAATCCTCCACGTGTTGAGTGGGGAAGGATCAACGTAGACGCCGAATTCGTTGGATATTACCACGATTCCAAGGCTTTACAGTTGTATACTGGCCAGTTGCATCGACGGTGGTTCAGTAAGTGAATTAAGGTGAGGGGGAGCTGGATCTTTGAAAATTACGAGTGTGTTGTGAGACTCTAAATTATTCCCAAGTGTGAGACATTAAGAAATATTCCAACTCGCGTAACAATTGATAGAATTACTACAAGTGTTAACGTAACCTAGACTATCGTCACGTATACGAACGAGACGTAGCGAGAGCGAGTAGCTAGTTAGCGTGGCGTGAGTGTGTGTGTGTGTGTGAAATTTAATTATTCATGTTGGCATACTGGAGTTGAATAAATATAGAAAATTTGCAATTGGTTGTTTAAATGCACCAGTAGATTTGTTATCTATATAAATACATATATATCGGGAAGAACCCTTAACATAAATTATTATTATGTGCGTGGTGCTTGAGGCCTAAAACGGGGAGTTAACCCTGAGTACTTTCTTCGCTGCAGCCAACCAACGAAGATCATAAATTAACCGGGCAAGGTAAGTTGTAATTCTCATATTATAAATTACATTATCTATCATTCTCACATCACCGTCACATATTTGGCGCCCAAACGTAGGGACTTGATCGTTGTATTAACTCCAGTCACACACGCGCACACTTTCACGAGTAGATAGTCATAACTGTCCAGAAATTAAGGCAACAGAAACGATAGAAAATAAATTAAAAATGTCTACCGTTCAAGAATTGTTGGGAGAGGCTCAACTATTGGGAATTGAAAATAAGGCCGAACTTCAAGTATACGTGAAAACCCGCCAAGAAGAAGAAAGACTTGAAAGGGCGGCCATAAGAGAAAATGAAAGGGAACAGAGAGAGCAAGAACAATTGAAATGGGAACATGAAAAGGAAGTATTGGAACTGCAATTACGTGCGAATGAAAGTCAAAGTGCGAGTGGGAGTAATGTTGCAAGTTCAACCACCGTGACCCCAAGGTTACAACTGTCAAAATACGTAGAGGGAGACGATATCGAGCCGTTTATTGAGCGATTCGAAATGGTTGCAGACACGTATAGATTAGATAATGATATAAAGAAGCTCGAGTTCATTAATTTATTCGATGGAAAAGCCCTCAGCATTCTCCACCGACTCGATAGTACCGCCAGAGATTACGAGAACATGAAAAAGGCTTTGTTACAGGCGTACGGGTTGACGGTCGATGACGCTAGGACTCAGTTTTGGCGTGCATCCTTACAGGATAAGGAGACTGTTGCACAGTTTAGTGCACGTCTGACCAGTTACCTGGATCAGTGGTTAGATAAGGCCGAAACACCTAAGACTTTGGAGGGGGTAAAAGACTTGTTGCTGCGCACACAGCTGGAGAAGTCTTGCCCTCCAGAATTGTCGGCTCAGCTGAAAACCAACAAGGTGAAAATGTTGCAAACGATGGTGGATATGTCGGACGCACATTTTACCGCGTATGGTTACCACACGCGGATTCAGCCTAATAAGAAAATTAATCAGTCGAATAAGCCTTCTCAGAACTCTGCTGTTTCATATAACCAGTCGAGTAAAAATCAGTCACAGCAGCAGAGTCAAATTGTTCGTCTGCAACCTAAACCTCATTTTAATCATACCCAGAAACAAGGTAATAATCACTATTCGCAGCAGTCCAATCAGTACCGTTACCAAGGAAAAAGTAACTGGAAAAATAGTAATAACCATAGTGGAAATAAAGGTTATTATCAGCGATCGGCAGCTGCAACACAGGGTGAACCACAGTATTCACCTGTGGCGGTTCAACCTAGTGTAGAACCACGAGTGCCTCAGTCGGTTCACGAACCTCATCAATTGTGACTAAACGCGACAGGAGTCTCGAAAGGTAAGTCTGGTTTCCATATTTGTCCGGGAATTGTTAACGGGATATCTGTTGAAGTCTTTCGAGATAATGGGTCATCGGGGTGTTGTGTCGCTGATGGTTTAGTTGCTTCTAATGATTTTACAGGGGAGCAGGTAACTATCACTATGATTGATGGTACCAGGAGGCTCTATCCTCTTGCTAAAATTGCAGTGGAGAGTCCATTCTATACAGGCCAGGTAATTGCAGCAGTCATGCAAAATCCTGTGTCAGATTTGGTAATAGGAAATATACCAGGGGTTAAGAATGCATGTTCAGTGGAAGTTTCCACACAGACTGGTGCAGCTGCTGTAACCAGGGGTATGGCGCATGCGAAGAAAACAGTTGTTCCACTTCAAGTGACAACTGCTGCCGACCTCGTAAATTGCGAGGATGTAATTGCTGAGCAAGCAAGTGACCCTTCATTGGCACTTGTTCGAAAGCAGGCACTTGAGGGTGAGAGTAGAGATCGACATGGTATTGTAACCAGTTACGTCAGGAGGAGAAACAGGTTTTACCGACGTACAGTAAACCCCGATGGGGAAGAGAGGGTTCAGTTTCTCGTACCAGAGAAATATCGACAGGCTGTGTTTACCCTGGGTCATCATTCTATATTAGGGGGTCATATGGGGATGAGGAAAACAATTGATAGGATTCAGTCTCATTTCTATTGGCCAGGTATGGGGAGAGAGATAGGGAGATTGTTGAGGTCATGTGACGTTTGTCAGAAAACGTGTGACAGGGGTCGGGTGAAGCCCGCACCTCTAAAACCTCTACCGCTTATCTCAGAATCATTTGAGAGAGTAGCGGTTGATATTGTTGGACCGATTATTCCGAGGGCTACGGACGGTGCCAAGTATATTCTTACCTGTGTGGATTTCGCGACCAGATGGCCTGAAGCAGTGCCTCTGCGTGATATTGAAGCCACTACAGTGGCTGAAGCCTTGTTGGATATATTCTGTCGTGTCGGCATACCAAAGCAGGTATTGTCCGATCGAGGCAGTCAATTTACCTCCGCTATGATGGAGGAATTGTGGAGATTACTCTCAGTTAAAGGGTTGAGGACAACGCCTTATCATCCAATGTGTAATGGGTTGTGTGAGAGGTTTAATGGTACTCTCAAGAAAATGTTGAGGAGGATGGCAGTAGAACAACCTAGGGAGTGGTCCAGGTATATCTCGCCACTACTGTTCGCGTATCGCGAAGCACCTCAGGCATCGTTGCAATTTAGTCCATTCGAGTTAGTGTATGGTAAACCTGCTCGAGGACCACTTCAGGTTCTACGTGAACTTTGGAACGATGAGGAATCGGATCCCGTGGTGAAAACCACTTATTCTTATGTAATTGATTTGGCAGAACGATTACAGCAAACCTGCGAGATTGCAAAGCAGGAGTTAGCTAAAGCGAAAGAGGTTCAGAAGTCCTACTATGATAGGAAAACTAAGCTCCGAACGCTACAGGTAGGGGGGAAGTGTCTCGTTCTGTTACCAACAGCTCATAATAAGTTGTTGGCTCAGTGGAAGGGTCCCTTTGAAGTAGTCAAGAAGGTGAATGACCTTAACTACATAGTTAAAATCAAAGGTGAAGCCAAGCGGTTCCATATTAATATGCTTAAGGAATATTACACCACCCAACAGGGGTGTACTTCCATTGTTACCACATTTGGGGCAGGCTGTTGTAACATCACCTCAGAACAGAGTGAAGTGTTAAGTCTAGTCCGTGGTCATTTTTCCCCAGCAGTAGACATGGTTAGCGCTGCTGTGGTAATTCCCGAGGGTGACGAGGGATATACTCCTCAGACGGCTGAAGCTCGTCAAGGTGAGACAGTGGCTGAGGTCTCCGTTTCGGAGAATTTAAGACCAGACCAGCTTGCAAGAGTCAATGCAGTACTGGCAAAATATTCACGTGTGTTCTCTGACAGGCCTGCTGTTGCTAACGTAGCCTGTCATGAGATACAGCTTACGAGCGACACACCAGTGAGGGTGAAACCATATCCTATTCCTGTACGGCTGATTGATACAGTACGTAAGGAAATTAATGACATGGAAGCAGCTGGTATTATTGAAAGGTCGGACTCGTCTTATTCCAGCCCTATTGTTGTGGTTCGGAAGAAGGACGGTGGGGTACGCATTTGTGGGGATTACCGGCGTGTCAACGCTGTCACTAGGGTCGATGCAGAACCCATGTGTGATCAGCAAGAGATTTTTGCTAGGATTAGCAATTCTCAGGTGTTCTCTAAGATGGATTTGGCTAAGGGTTTCTTTCAGATACCACTGGAGAAACGAAGTCGTCTCCTCACGGCTATATCCACACCAAATGGGCTGTATCATTTCAAGGTACTACCTTTTGGTCTCACTAATTCTCCCGCCGTGTTTAATCGTGTCATGCGTCAAGTATTACATGGCATTAAAGGGGTGGAAGCTTTTGTTGACGATGTTCTCGTGCACTCAACCACGTTTGAGGAGCACATTGTGATATTGCAAGCTGTCTTGCAACGACTGCAGGAATATAACATGACAGTCAAACCATCTAAGTGTGAATTGTTTCAGAAGGAGGTACAATTTTTGGGTCACACTGTAGGTGGGGGACGTTGTGGGTGCCAGAATGACAAGATAAAGAAAATTAAGGATGCGTCACGACCCGTTACAAAGAAACAGGTGCGTTCATTCTTGGGTCTTACAGGTTATTACCGTAAGTTTATCCCAAACTTTTCTGTCATTGCACATCCACTTAGTGAGCTCTTAAGGAAGAATGCTCCTAATAAAGTCTCATGGGGGTCAGAACAAGAAGAAGCATTCGTTTCACTTAAGAATCTTCTTTGCAAGGAACCAATCTTGCAGTTGCCTGACAACCAACGGCCATTTATACTTAGGACTGATGCTTCTCAGTATGGTCTTGGTGCAGTCCTATTCCAGGAGAAGGATGGGGAAATATTCCCTGTTGCATATCACAGTCGTAAACTGAAGTCTGCTGAAGAAAATTACAGTACAGTGGAAAAGGAACTTCTGGCAGTAGTAGAAGGTATTAAGAAATACTACTACTATCTGTATGGTGATAATTTTGTGTTAGAAACCGATCATATGCCTCTGGAGAGTTTGCGTACATCCAAGAACGCCAACGCACGACTTATGCGCTGGGCCCTCTATCTGCAACAGTTCAACTTCACTGTGCGATACATAAAGGGAAGTGCTAATGTCGGGGCGGACCTTATGTCACGATTGCTTGAAGGAGAGTTAACCGAGTAAATATTCATGCGAAGATCGACCGGCAGAAGTATCCTCCGGGTCGAATTGCTCGTAAATGGTTACCTCTCCGAGCGCAACGAGCACGAGTCTTATGCGACTCAGATCAAGGGGTTTCCTAGAATTGGGGAAAAATCCGATGTTATATGTATTGTATTTTGTGCAACTTATCCAAGACACGGATTCTAGCGGTTTACTCTGGTCCAAGGCTCGGATAATTTACTAACAATATATATTGCCTTCCAGAATTATTATTGCAGTATTTTGTGTAACCTTATCCAAGACACAGATTCTAGCGGTTTACTCTGATCCAAGGCTCGGATAATTCACTAATATATGTATTGCCTTCCAGAGATATTGTTGCATTTCCTACATATTATGTAACAAATACACAATGCATTACATACACCACACTTATATATTGCTTAAATGTGTACAAATTGTACTGAGCAGAAATTACCAGGTACATTCATTCTTGTCTCGGAGTTTCTTCCTAAGATTGAAAAGCTAAAGTAACTGTTGGGAGTTTTCCACTCATTGGCAAAAATGAATACGTAACTGGTGATAGTAATTGACACATACAAGAATAAGTGAAGTGTGGATGAATTGTTATTGTAATAGTTATACATGCAAAGGCGTTGTTACCACTTCACGAATCTATTAAACATTGCATAGAGCAATGTCTCTTTGTGTGGGCGAATGTCACGAGTCAGACATAATACTCGTGACGTAATTTGAATTACAGAGAGTGGAAAATTCCATACTGGTCTCAATATAGAATGTTCTAGAGAAGGTTCTGGAATATTCCATTCATGAGACAAAGGAGACAGGAGTGGGTTAAGTTGGGGGTGCAGCTAGTCTTAATCTGCAGGTAGTCTTAATCCGCTGGTAGTATCCAAAAATAGACCAGGTAATTAGAAAAGGGTCAGGAAGGCTGGGTTTCAACTGAATTGCCACATTCAGTCATATAGGTGTTCGTACATTAAGTACATCTTGTATTGATAAATTATGCTACCAGGGTAATTTATGGTATTGTAAATGATCGTGAAGTGGAGGGGAATTATCGGGAATTATTAGCACGCCATAGGTAAATTGCAATTGCATGTATAACTCAGTATAAGTGGGTACAATGTAAATCGTAGCCAGTTAGGAAAAACGAACACAGATAGGAGGAGGAGTCAGTAGAAATTTTGAAATTTCAGTCTCCAGTTAAGGAGGAAGAATTGGGGTCAGTTGGAACAAGACACACTTGAAGGAAGGACACACTCGTCAGCTTCCCTTACCTAGATCAATCCTCCACGTGTTGAGTGGGGAAGGGTCAACGTAGACGCCGAATTCGTTGGATATTACCACGATTCCAAGGCTTTACAGTTGTATACTGGCCAGTTGCATCGACGGTGGTTCAGTAAGTGAATTAAGGTGAGGGGGAGCTGGATCTTTGAAAATTACGAGTGTGTTGTGAGACTCTAAATTATTCCCAAGTGTGAGACATTAAGAAATATTCCAACTCGCGTAACAATTGATAGAATTACTACAAGTGTTAACGTAACCTAGACTATCGTCACGTATACGAACGAGACGTAGCGAGAGCGAGTAGCTAGTTAGCGTGGCGTGAGTGTGTGTGTGTGTGTGAAATTTAATTATTCATGTTGGCATACTGGAGTTGAATAAATATAGAAAATTTGCAATTGGTTGTTTAAATGCACCAGTAGATTTGTTATCTATATAAATACATATATATCGGGAAGAACCCTTAACATAAATTATTATTATGTGCGTGGTGCTTGAGGCCTAAAACGGGGAGTTAACCCTGAGTACTTTCTTCGCTGCAGCCAACCAACGAAGATCATAAATTAACCGGGCAAGGTAAGTTGTAATTCTCATATTATAAATTACATTATCTATCATTCTCACATCACCGTCACAATGTGTATGCATCTTCTACAACCGTTAATATTACAAATTCAACCTCAGAACACCCGAAAATACGATATTTTTGGGTCATAGAAGCGATATGTACATGCCTACTCAGTGCTAGAATATTTTCAAAATATAGTCCCAAAACATGCTAAAAATCGATATTTTTGGTGCCCAAAGTCGATATCTCAAATTCAGGCCCAAAACACCCGAAAATTCGATATTTCGGAGTCTCAGAAGCGATCTGTACATGCCTATTCAGATACAGGCCCAAAGCATGCTGAAAATCGATATATTAGGTGCCCAAAGTCAATATGTGTATGCATCTTCTGCAACCGTTTATATCACAAATTCAACCTCAGAACACCCGAAAATTCGATATTTTTGGGTCCCTCAAGCGATCTGTACATGCCTACTCAGTGCTAGAATATTTTCAAAATATAGGCCCAAAACATGCTAAAAATCGATATCTTAGGTGCCCAAAATCGATATCTCAAATTCAGGCCGAAAACACCCGAAAATTCGATATTTTGGGGTCCCAAATGCGATCTGTACATGCCTACTCTGTGTTAGAGTATTTTCAAAATACAGGCCCAAAACATACTGAAAATCGATCTTTTAGGTGCACAAAAGTCGATATGTGCAAGCATCTTCTGTACCCGTTTATATATTAAATTGATGCTCTAAACACCCAAAAATTCGATATTTTGGGGTTTCAAAAGCGATCTGTACATGCCTACTCAGATACAGGCCCAAAACATGTAGAAAATAGATATTTTAGGTGCCCAAAGTCAAAATGTGGATGTATCTTCTGCGCCCGTTTATATCCCAAATTCAACCTCAAAACACCCGAAAATTCGATATTTTTGGGTTCCAGAAGCGATCTGTACATGCCTACTCTGTGCTAGAATGTTTTCATAATATAGGCTCGAAACATGCTAAAAATCTATATTTTAAGTGTCCAAAGTCGATATCTGCATGCATCTTCTGTACCCGTTTATATCTCAAATTCAGGCTCAAAACACCCGAAAATTCGGGATTTTTGGGTCCTAAAAGCGATCTGTACATGCCTACTCCTAGTTAGAATGTTTTCAAGATACAGACCCAAAACATGCTCAAAATCAATATTTTAGGTGCCCAAAAGTTGATATGTGCATGCATCTTCAGTATCCGTTTATATCTCAAATTCAGGGTTAAAAAAACCGAAAATTTCGATATTTTGGGGTTCCAGAAGCGATCTGCACATGCCTACTCCGTGTTAGAGTATTTTCAACATACAGGCCCAAAACATGCTGAAAATCGATATTTTAGGTGCCCAAAGTCAATATGTGCATGCATCTTCTGTACCCGTTTATATCTTAAATTCAACCTCAAAACACACAAAAATTCGATATTTTGGGGTCCCAGAAGCGATCTGTACATGCCTACTCAGTGCTAGAATATTTGCAAAATATAGGCCCAAAACATGCTAAAAATCGATATCTTAGGTGCACAAAATCGATATCTCAAATTCAGGCCCAAAACACCCGAAAATTCGATATTTTTGGGTCCCAGAAGCGATCTGTACATGCCTACTCTGTGCTAGAATGTTTTCATAATATAGGCTAAAAACATGCTAAAAATCTATATTTTAAGTGTACAAAGTCGATATGTGCATGCATCTTCTGTACCCGTTTATATCTCAAATTCAGGCTCAAAACACCCGAAAATTCGGTATTTTAGGTCCTAAAAGCGATCTGTACATGCCTACTCCTAGTTCGAATGTTTTAAAAATACAGACCCAAAACTTGCTCAAAATCGATATTTTAGGTGTCCAAAAGTCGATATGTGCATCCATCTGCAGTACCCGTTTATATCTCAAATTCAGGCTCAAAACACCCGAAAATTCGATATTTTGAGGTCCTAGAAGCGATCTGTACATGCTTACTCCTAGTTAGAATGTTTTCAATATGCAGACCTAAAACATGCACAAAATCGATAATTAAGGTGCCCAAAAGTCGATATGTGCATGCATCTTCAGTACCTGTTTATATCTCAAATTAAGGCTCAAAACACCCGAAAATTCGATATTTTGGGGTCCCAGAAGCGATCCGTACATGCCTAATCTGTGCTAGAATGTTTTCAAAATATAGGCTCAAAAAATGCTAAAAATCGATATTTTAAGTGTTCAAAGTCGATATTTTTGGGTCCCAGAAGCGATCTGTACATGCCTACCCTGTGCTAGAATGTTCTCAAGATACAGACCCAAAACATGCTCAAAATCGATATTTTAGGTGCCCAAAAGTCGATATGTGCATGCATCTTCAGTACCCGTTTATATCTCAAATTCAGGGTTAAAAAACCCGAAAATTTCGATATTTTGGGGTTCCAGAAGCGATCTGTACATGCCTACTCCGTGTTAGAGTATTTTCAACATACAGGCCAAAAACATGCTAAAAATCGATATTTTAGGTGCCCAAAGTCAATATGTGCATGCATCTTCTGTACCCGTTTATATCTCAAATTCAACCTCAAAACACACGAAAATACGATATTTTGGGGTCCCAGAAGCGATCTGTACATGCCTACTCAGTGCTAGAATACTTTCAAAATATAGGGCCAAAACATGTTAAAAATCGATATCTTAGGTGCCCAAAGTCGATATCTCAAATTCAGGCCCAAAACACCCGAAAATTCGATATTTTGGGGTCCCAAAAGCGATCTGTACATGCCTACTCCGTGTTAGAGTATTTTAATAAATACAGGCCCAAAACATACTGAAAATAGATCTTTTAGGTGCACACAAGTCGATATGTGCATGCATCTTCTGTACCCGTTTATATCTCAAATTCACGCTACAAACACCCGAAAATTCGATATTTTGGGGTCCCAGAAGCAATCTGTACATGCCTACTTAGTGCTAGAATGTTTTCAAAACATAGGCTCAAAACATGCTAAAAATCAATATTTTAGGTGTCCAAAGTCGATATGTGCATGCATCTTCTATACCCGTTTATATCTCAAATTCAGGCTCAAAACACCCGAAAATTCGGTATTTTTGGGTCCTACAAGCGATCTGTACATGCCTACTCCAAGTTAGAATGTTTTCAAGATACAGACCCAAATCATGCTCAAAATCGATATTTTACTTGCCAAAAAGTCGATATGATCATTCATCTTCAGTACCCGTTTATGTCTCAAATTCAGGCTACAAACACCCGAAAATTCGATATTTTGAGGTCCAAGAAGCGATCTGTACATGCCTATTCAGATACAGGCCCAAAACAAGCTGAACATCGATATATTAGGTGCCCAAAGTCAATATGTGTATGCATCTTCTGCAACCGTTAATATCACAAATTAAACCTCAGAACACCCGAAAATTCGATATTTTTGGGTCCCAGAAGCGATCTATACATACCTACTCCGTGTTAGAGTATTGTCAACATACAGGCCCAAAACATGCTGAAAATCGATATTTTAGGTGCCCAAAGTCAATATGTGCATGCATCTTCTGTACTCGTTTATATCTCAAATTCAACCTCAAAACAAACAAAATTCGATATTTTGGGGTGCCAGAAGCTATCTGTACATGCCTACTCAGTGCTAGAATGTTTTCATAATATTGGCTTAAAACTTGCTAAAAATCAATATTTTAAGTGTCCAAAGTCGATATGTGCATGCATCTTCTGTACCCGTTTATATCTCAAATTCGGGATTAAAACACCTGAAAATTCGGTATTTTAGGTGCCCAAAGTCAAAATGTGGATGCATCTTCTGCGCCCGTTTATATCCCAAATTCAACCTCAAAACACCCGAAAATTCGATATTCTTGGGTCCCAGAAGCGATCTGTACATGACTACTCTGTGCTAGAATTTTTTTCAAAATATAGGGTCAAAACATGCTAAAAATCTATATTTTAAGTGTCCAAAGTCGATATGTGCATGCATCTTCTGTACCCGTTTATATCTCAAATTCAGGCTCAAAACACCCAAAAATTCGGTATTTTTGGGTCCTAAAAGCGATCTGTACATGCCTACTCCTAGTTAGAATGCTTTCAATAGGCAGACCTAAAACATGCACAAAATCGATATTTTAGGTGCCCAAAAGTCGATATGTGCATGCATCTTCAGTACCTGTTTATATCTCAAATTAAGGCTCAAAACACCCGAAAATTCGATATTTTGGGGTCCCAGAAGCGATCCGTACATGCCTAATCTGTGCTAGAATGTTTTCAATATATAGGCTCAAAATATGCTAAAAATCGATATTTTAAGTGTTCAAAGTCGATATTTTTGGGTCCCAGAAGCGATCTGTACATGCCTACCCTGTGCTAGAATGTTTTCAAGATACAGACCCAAAACATGCTCAAAATCGATATTTTAGGTGCCCAAAAGTCGATATGTGCATGCATCTTCAGTACCCGTTTATATCTTAAATTCAGGGTTAAAAAACCCGAAAATTTCGATATTTTGGGGTTCCAGAAGCGATCTGTACATGCCTACTCCATGTTAGAGTATTTTCAACATACAGGCCAAAAACATGCTAAAAATAGATATTTTAGGTGCCCAAAGTCAATATGTGCATGCATCTTCTGTACCCGTTTATATCTCAAATTCAACCTCAAAACACACGAAAATTCGATATTTTGGGGTCCCAGAAGCGATCTGTACATGCCTACTCAGTGCTAGAATACTTTCAAAATATAGGCCCAAAACATGTTAAAAATCGATATCTTAGGTGCCCAAAGTCGATATCTCAAATTCAGGCCCAAAACACCCGAAAATTCGATATTTTGGGGTCCCAAAAGCGATCTGTACATGCCTACTCCGTGTTAGAGTATTTTAATAAATACAGGCCCAAAACATACTGAAAATAGATCTTTTAGGTGCACACAAGTCGATATGTGCATGCATCTTCTGTACCCGTTTATATCTCAAATTCACGCTACAAACACCCGAAAATTCGATATTTTGGGGTCCCAGAAGCAATCTGTACATGCCTACTTAGTGCTAGAATGTTTTCAAAACATAGGCTCAAAACATGCTAAAAATCAATATTTTAGGTGTCCAAAGTCGATATGTGCATGCATCTTCTATACCCGTTTATATCTCAAATTCAGGCTCAAAACACCCGAAAATTCGGTATTTTTGGGTCCTACAAGCGATCTGTACATGCCTACTCCTAGTTAGAATGTTTTCAAGATACAGGCCCAAATCATGCTCAAAATCGATATTTTACGTGCCAAAAAGTCGATATGTTCATGCATCTTCAGTACCCGTTTATATCTCAAATTCAGGCTACAAACACCCGAAAATTCGATATTTTGAGGTCCAAGAAGCGATCTGTACATGCCTATTCAGATACAGGCCCAAAACATGCTGAACATCGATATATTAGGTGCCCAAAGTCAATATGTGTATGCATCTTCTGCAACCGTTAATATCACAAATTAAACCTCAGAACACCCGAAAATTCGATATTTTTGGGTCCCTGAAGCGATCTGTACATGCCTACTCTGTGCTAGAATTTTTTCAAAATATAGGCTCAAAACATGCTAAAAATCGATATTTTAGGTGCCCAAAGTCAATATGTGCATGCATCTTCTGTACCCGTTTATATCTCAAATTCGGGATTAAAACACCTGAAAATTCGGTATTTTAGGTGCCCAAAGTCAAAATGTGGATGCATCTTCTGCGCCCGTTTATATCCCAAATTCAACCTCAAAACACCCGAAAATTCGATATTCTTGGGTCCCAGAAGCGATCTGTACATGCCTACACAGTGCTAGAATGTGTAAAAATAACCGGCTCAAAACATGCTAAAAATCGATATTTTAAGTGTCTAATGTCGATATGTGCATGCATCATCTGTACCTGTTTATATCTTAAATTCAGGCTCAAAAGACCCGAAAATTCCGTATTTTTGGGTCCTAGAAGCGATATGTACATGCCTACAACTAGTTAGAATATTTTCAAGATACAGACCCAAAACATGCTCAAAATCGATATTTTAGGTGCCCAAAAGTCGATATATGCATGCATTTTCAGTACCCGTTTATATCTCAAATTTAGGGTTAAAAAACACGAAAATTTCGATATTTTGGGGTCCCAAAAGCGATCTGTACATGTCTACTCCGTTTTAGAGTATTTTCAAAATACAGTCACAAAACATACTGAAAATTGATCTTTTAGGTGCCCACAAGTCGATATGTGCATGCATCTTCTGTACCCGTTCATATCTCAAATTGAGGCTCTAAACACCCAAAAATTCGATATTTTGGGGTCCCAAAAGCGATCTGTACATGCCTACTCAGATACAGGCCCAAAACATGCTGAAAATCGATATTTTAGGTGCCCAAAGTCAAAATGTGTATGCATCTTCTGCGCCCGTTTATATCCCAAATTCAACCTCAAAAAACCCAAAATTCGATATTTTTGGGTCCCAGAAGCGATCTGTACATGCCTTCTCTGTGCTAGAATGTTTTCATAATATAGGCACAAAACATGCTAAAAATCGATATTTTAAGTGTCCAAAGTCGATATGTGCATACATCTTCTGTACCCGTTTATATCTCAAATTTACCTTAAAACACACGAAAATTCGATATTTTGGGGTCCCAGAAGCGATCTGTACATGCCTACTCAGTGCTAGAATATTTTCGAAATATAGGCCCAAAATATGCTAAAAATCGATATTTTAGATGCCCAAAGTCGATATATCAAATTCAGGCCCAAAACACCCGAAAATTCGATATTTTGGGGTCCCAAAAGCGATCTGTACATGCCTACTCCGTGATAGAATGTTTTCAAAATATAGGCTCAAAACATGCTAAAAATCGATATTTTAAGTGTCCAAAATCGATATGTGCATGCATCTTCTGAACCCGTTTATATCTCAAATTCAGGCTCAAAATACCCGAAAATTCGGTATTTTTGGGTCCTAGAAGCGATCTGTACATGCCTACTCCGTGTTAGAGTATTTTCAAAATACAGGCCAAAAACATGCTGAAAATCGATATTTTAGGTGCCCAAATTCAATATGTGCATGCATCTTCATTACCCGTTTATATCCCAAATTCGACCTCAAAACACCCGAAAATTCGATATTTTTGGGTCCCAGAAGCGATCTGTACATGCCTACACAGTACTAGAATGTTTAAAGAAAAAAGGCTCAAAACATGCTAAAAATCGATATTTTAGGTGCCCAAAGTCGATATCTCAAATTCAGGCCCAAAACACCCGAAAATTCAATATTTTGGGGTCCCAGAAGCTATCTGTAAATGCCTACTCCGTGTTAGAGTAATTTCAAAATACAGGCCCAAAACATACTGAAAATCGATATTTTAGGTGCCCAAAAGTCGATATGTGAATGCATCTTCTGTACCCGTTTATATCTCAAATTCACGCTACAAACACCCGAAAATTCGATATTTTGGGGTCCCAGAAGCAATCTGTACATGCCTACTCAGTGCTAGAATGTTTTCAAAATATAGGCTCAAAACATGCTAAAAATCGATATTTTAGGTGTCCAAAGTCGATATGTGCATGCATCTTCTGTACCCGTTTATATCTCATATTCGGGATTAAAACACCTGAAAATTCGGTATTTTTGGGTCCTAGAAGCGATCTGTACATGCCTACTCCTAGTTAGAATGTTTTCAAGATACAGACCCAAATCATGCTCAAAATCGATATTTTACGTGCCAAAAAGTCGATATGTTCATGCATCTTCAGTATCCGTTTATATCTCAAATTCAGGCTACAAACACCCGAAAATTCGATATTTTGAGGTCCAAGAAGCGATCTGTACATGCCTATTCAGATAGAGGCCCAAACCATGCTGAACATCGATATATTTGGTGCCCAAAGTCAATATGTGTATGCATCTTCTGCAACCGTTAATATCACAAATTAAACCTCAGAACACCCGAAAATTCGATAATTTTGGGTCCCAGAAGCGATCTATACATGCCTACTCAGTGCTAGAATATTTTCATAATATAGGCACAAAACATGCTAAAAATCGATATTTTAAGTGTCTAAAATCGATATGTGAATGCATCTTCTGTACCCGTTTATATCTCAAATTCAGGCTCAAAATACCCGAAAATTCGGTATTTTTGGGTCCTAGAAGAGATCTGTACATGCCTACTCCGTGTTAGAGTATTTTCAAAATACAGGCCAAAAACATGCTGAAAATCGATATTTTAGGTGCCCAAAGTCAATATGTGGATTCATCTTCTTTACCCGTTTATATCCCAAATTCGACCTCAAAACACCCGAAAATTTGATATTTTTGGGTCCCAGAAGCGATCTGTACATGCCTCCACAGTGCTAGAATGTTTAAAAAAAAAAGGCTCAAAACATGCTAAAAATCGATATTTTAATTGTCCAAAGTCGATATGAGCATGGATCATCTGTACCAGTTTATATCTTAAATTCAGGCTTAAAAGACCCGAAAATTCGGTATTTTGGTGTCCCAGAAGCGATCTGTACATGCCTACTTCTAGTTAGAATGTTTTGAAGATACTGACCCAAAACATACTGAAAATCGATATTTTAGGTTCCCAAAAGTCGATATGTGCATGCATCTTCTGTAACCGTTTATATCTCAAATCCACGCTAGAAAACACCCGAAAATTCGATATTTTGGGGTCCCAGAAGCAATCTGTACATGCCTACTCAGTGCTAGAATGTTTTTAAAACATAGGCTCAAAACATGCTAAAAATCGATATTTTAGGTGTCCAAAGTCGATATGTGCATGCATCTTCTGTACCCGTTTATATCTCAAATTCAGGCTGAAAACACTCGAAAATTCGGTATTTTTGGGTCCTACAAGCGATCTGTACATGCCTACTCCTAGTTAGAATGTTTTCAAGATACAGACCCAAATCATGCTCAAAATCGAAATTTTACGTGCCAAAAAGTCGATATGTTCATGCATCTTCAGTACCCGTTTATATCTCAAATTCAGGCTACAAACACCCGAAAAATCCAAATTTTGAGGTCCAAGAAGCGATCTGCACATGCCTATTCAGATACAGGCCCAAAACATGCTGAACATCGATATATTAGGTGCCCAAAGTCAATATGTGTATGCATTTTCTGCAACCGTTAATATCAGAAATTAAACCTCAGAACACCCGAAAATTCGATATTTTTGGGTCACAGAAGCGATCTATACATACCTACTCCGTGTTGGAGTATTTTCAACATACAGGCCCAAAACATGCTAAAAATCGATATTTTAGGTGTCCAAAGTCAATATGTGCATGCATCTTCTGTACTCGTTTATATCACAAATTCAACCTCAAAACACACAAAAATTCGATATTTTGGGGTGCCAGAAGCGATCTGTACATGCCTACTCTGTGCTAAAATGTTTTCATAATATTGGCTCAAAACTTGCTAAAAATCAATATTTAAAGTTCCAAAGTCGATATGTGCATGCATCTTCTGTACTCGTTTATATCTCAAATTCAACCTCAAAACACACAAAAATTCGATATTTTGGGGTGCCAGAAGCGATCTGTACATGCCTACTCCTAATTCGAATGTTTTCAAGATACAGACCCAAAACTTGCTCAAAATCGATATTTTAGGTGTCCAAAAGTCGATATGTGCATGCATCTTCAGTACCCGTTTATATCTCAAATTCAGGCTCAAAACACCCGAAAATTCGATATTTTGAGGTCCCAGAAGTGATCTGTACATGCCTACTCCGTGTTAGAGTATTTCAAAATACAGGCCGAAAACATGCTAAAAATCGATATTTTAGGTGTCCAAAGTCAATATGTGTATGCATCTTCTGCACCCGTTTATATCACAAATTCAACCTCAAAACACCCGAAAAATCGATATTTTTGGGTCCCAGAAGCGATCTGTACATGCCTACTCAGTGCTAGAATGTTTTCAAAATATAGGCCTAAAACATGCTAAAAATCGATATTTTAAGTGTCCAAAGTCGATATGTGCATGCATCTTCTGTACCCGTTTATATCTCAAATTCGTTATCTTTGGGTTCTAAAAGCGATCTGTACATGCCTACTCCTAGTTCGAATGTTTTATAGATACAGACCCAAAACTTGCTGATAATCGATATTTTAGGTGTCCAAAAGTCGATATGTGCATGCATCTTCAGTACCCGTTTATATCTCAAATTCAGGCTCAAAACACCCGAAAATTCGATATTTTGAGGTCCCAGAAGTGATCTGTACATGCCTACTCCGTGTTAGAGTATTTCAAAATACAGGCCCAAAACATGCTAAAAATCGATATTTTAGGTGCCCAAAGTCAATATGTGTATGCATCTTCTGCACCCGTTTATATCACAAATTCAACTTCAAAACACCCGAAAAATCGATATTTTTGGGCCCCAGAAGCGATCTGTACATGCCTACTCAGTGCTAGAATGTTTTCAAAATATAGGCCTAAAACATGCTAAAAATCGATATTTTAAGTGTTAAAAGTCAATATGTGCATGCATCTTCTGTACCCGTTTATATCTCAAATTCAGGCTAAAAACACCCGAAAATTCGATATTTTTGGGTCCTAAAAGCGATCTGTACATGCTTACTCAGATTCAGGCCCAAAAGTTGCTGAAAATCGATATTTTAAGTGCCCAAAGTCAATATGTGCATGTATCTTCTTTACCCGTTTATATCCCAAATTCGACCTCAAAACATCCGAAAATTCGATATTTTTGGGTCCCAGAAGCGATCTGTACATGCCTAAACAGTGCTAGAACGTTTTAATAAAAAAGGCTCAAAACATGTTAAAAATCGATATTTTAATTGTCCAAAGTCGATATGTGCATGGATCATCTGTACCAGTTTATATCTTAAATTCCGGCTCAAAAGACCCGAAAATTCGGTATTTTGGTGTCCCAGAAGCGATCTGTACATGCCTACTCCTAGTTAGAATGTTTTTAAGATACTGACCCAAAACATGCTCAAAATCGATATTTTAGGTGCAAAAAAGTCGATATGTTCATAACTCTTCAGTACCCGTTTATATCTCAAATTCAGGCTTAAAACACCTGAAAATTCGAAAAATTTGAGGTCCCAGAAGCGATCTGTACATGCCTACTCAGTGCTAGAATATTTTCAAAATGTAGTCCAAAAACATGCTAAAAATCGATATTTTAGGTGCCCAAAGTCGATATCTCAAATTCATGCCTAAAACACCCGAAAATTCAATATTTTGGGGTCGCAGAAGCTATCTGTAAATGCCTTCTCCGTGTTAGAGTATTTTCAAAATACAGGCACAAAACATGATAAAAATCGATATTTTAAGTGTCCAAAGTCGATATGTGCATGCATCTTCTGTACCCGTTTATATCTCAAATTCAGGCTAAAAACACCCGAAAATTCGGTATTTTTGGGTCCTAAAAGCGATCTGTACATGCCTACTCCTAGTTCGAATGTTTTCAAGATACAGACCCAAAACTTGCTCTAAATCGATATTTTAGGTGTCCAAAAGTCAATATGTGCATGCATCTTCAGTACCCGTTTATATCTCAAATTCAGGCTCAAAACATCCAAAAATTCGATATTTTGAGGTCCTAGAAGTGATCTGTACATGCCTACTCTGTGTTAGAGTATTTCAAAATACAGGCCCAAAACATGCTAAAAATCGATATTTTAGGTGCCCAAAGTCAATATGTGTATGCATCTTCTGCACCCGTTTATATCACAAATTCAACCTCAAAACACCCGAATAATCGATGTTTTTGGGCCCCAGAAGCGATCTGTACATGCCTACTCAGTGCTAGAATGTTTTCAAAATATAGGCCTAAAACATGCTAAAAATCGATATTTTAAGTGTCCAAAGTCGATATGTGCATGCATATTCTGTACCCGTTTATATCTCAAACTCAGGCTCAAAACACCCTAAAATACGGTATTTTTGCGTCCTAGAAGCAATCTGTACATGCCTACTCCTAGTTAGAATGTTTTCAAGATACAGACCCAAAACATGCACAAAATCGATATTTTAGGAGCCCAAAAGTCGATATGTGCATGCATCCTCAGTACCTGTTTATATCTCAAATTCAGGCTCAAAACACCCGAAAACTCGATATTTTGGGGTCCCAGAAGCGATCTGTACATGCCTACTCAGTGCTAGAATATTTTCAAAATATAGTCCCAAAACATACTAAAAATCGATATTTTAGGTGCCCAATGTCGATATTTCAAATTCAGACCCAAAACACCCGAAAATTCGATATTTTGGGATCCCAGAAGCTATCTGTAAATGCCTACTCAGTGCTAGAATGTATTCAAAATATAGGTTCAAAACATGCTAAAAATAGATATTTTAAGTGTCCAAAGTCGATATGTGCATGCATCTTCAGTACCCGTTTATATCTCAAATTCAGCCTCAAAACACACGAAAATACAATATTTTGGGGTCCCAGAAGCGATCTGTACATGCTTACTCAGATTCAGGCCCAAAAGTTGCTGAAAATCGATATTTTAAGTGCCCAAAGTCAAAATGTGTATGCATCTTCTGCGCCCGTTTATATCCCAAATTCAACCTCAAAACATTCGAAGATTCTATATTTTTGGGTCCCAGAAGCGATCTGTACATGCCTACTCCTAGTTAGAATGTTTTCAAGATACAGACCCAAAACATGCTTAAAATCGATATTTTAGATGCCCAAAAGTCGATATGTGTATGCATCTTCAGTACCCGTTTATATCTCAAATTCAGGTTTAAAACACCCGAAAATTTGATATTTTGGGGTCCCAGAAGCGATCTGTACATGCCTACTCTGTGCTAGAATGTTTTCATAATATAGGCACAAAACATGCTAAAAATCGATATTTTAAGTGTCCAAAGTCGATATGTGCATGCATCTTCTGTACCCGTTTATATCTCAAATTTAACCTCAAAACACACGAAAATTCGATATTTTGGGGCCCCAGAAGCGATCTGTACATGCCTACTTAGTGCTAGAATGTTTTCAAAATACAGGCCTAAAACATGCTAAAAATCGATATTTTAAGTGTTAAAAGTCGATATGTGCATGCATCTTCTGTACCCGTTTATATCTCAAATTCAGGCTAAAAACACCCGAAAATTCGATATTTTTGGGTCCTAAAAGCGATCTGTACATGCCTACTCCTAGTTCGAATGTTTTCAAGTTACAGACCCAAAACTTGCTCAAAATCGATATTTTAGGTGTCCAAAAGTCAATATGTGCATGCATCTTCAGTACCCGTTTATATCTCAAATTCAGGCTCAAAACATCCAAAAATTCGATATTTTGAGGTCCTAGAAGTGATCTGTACATGCCTACTCTGTGCTAGAGTATTTCAAAATATAGGCCTAAAACATGCTAAAAATCGATATTTTAAGTGTCCAAAGTCGATATGTGCATGCATCTTCTGTACCCGTTTATATCTCAAACTCAGGCTCAAAACACCCTAAAATACGGTATTTTTGCGTCCTAGAAGCAATCTGTACATGCCTACTCCTAGTTAGAATGTTTTCAAGATACAGACCCAAAACATGCACAAAATCGATATTTTAGGTGCCCAAAAGTCGATATGTGCATGCATCCTCAGTACCTGTTTATATCTCAAATTCAGGCTCAAAACACCCGAAAACTCGATATTTTGGGGTCCCAGAAGCGATCTGTACATGCCTACTCAGTGCTAGAATATTTTCAAAATATAGTCCCAAAAGATACTAAAAATCGATATTTTAGGTGCCCAATGTCGATATTTCAAATTCAGACCCAAAACACCCGAAAATTCGATATTTTGGGATCCCAGAAGCTATCTGTAAATGCCTACTCAGTGCTAGAATGTATTCAAAATATAGGTTCAAACCATGCTAAAAATAGATATTTTAAGTGTCCAAAGTCGATATGTGCATGCATCTTCAGTACCCGTTTATATCTCAAATTCAGGGTTATAACTCCCGAAAATTCGATATTTTGGGATCCAAGAAGCGATCCGTACATGCCTACCCCGTGTTAGAGTATTTTCAAAATACAGGCCCAAAACATGCTGAAAATCGATATTTTAGGTGCCCAAAGTCAATATGTGAATGCATCTTCTGTACCCGTTTATATCTCAAAATCAACCTCAAAACACACGAAAATACAATATTTTGGGGTCCCAGAAGCGATCTGTACATGCTTACTCAGATTCAGGCCCAAAAGTTGCTGAAAATCGATATTTTAAGTGCCCAAAGTCAATATGTGTATGCATCTTCTGCGCCCGTTTATATCCCAAATTCAACCTCAAAACATTCGAAGATTCTATATTTTTGGGTCCCAGAAGCGATCTGTACATGCCTACTCCTAGTTAGAATGTTTTCAAGATACAGACCCAAAACATGCTTAAAATCGATATTTTAGATGCCCAAAGGTCGATATGTGTATGCATTTTCAGTACCCGTTTATATCTCAAATTCAGGTTTAAAACACCCGAAAATTTGATATTTTGGGGTCCCAGAAGCGATCTGTACATGCCTACACCGTGTTAGAGTATTTTCAAAATACAGGTCCAAAACATGCTGAAAATCAATATTTTAGGTGCCCAAAGTCAATATGTGCATGCATCTTCTGTACCCGTTTATATCTCAAATTGAGGCTCTAAACACCCAAAAATTCGATATTTTGGGGTCCCAAAAGCGATCTGTACATGCCTACTCAGATACAGGCCCAAAAACATGCTGAAAATCGATATTTTAGGTGCCCAAAGTCAAAATGTGGATGCATCTTCTGCGCCCGTTTATATCCCAAATTCAACCTCAAAACACTCGAAAATTCGATATTTTTGGGTCCCAGAAGCGATCTGTACATGCCTACTCTGTGCTAGAATGTTTTCATAATATAGGCACAAAACATGCTAAAAATCGATATTTTAAGTGTCCAAAGTCGATATGTGCATGCATCTTCTGTACCCGTTTATATCTCAAATTTAACCTCAAAACACACGAAAATTCGATATTTTGGGGTCCCAGAAGCGATCTGTACATGCTTACTCAGTGCTAGAATATTTTCAAAATATAGGTTCAAAACAAGCTAAAAATCGATATTTTAGGTGCCCAAAGTCGATATCTTAAATTCAGGCCCAAAACACCCGAAAATTCGATATTTTGGGGTCCCAGAAGCAATCTGTACATGCCTACTCCGTGTTAGAGTATTTTCAAAATACAGGCCCAAAACATACTGAAAATCGATCTTTTAGGTGCCCAAAAGTCGATATGTGTATGCATCTTCTGAGCCCGTTTATATCCCAAATTAAACCTCAAACACCCGAAAATTCGATATTTTTGCGTCCCAGATGCGATCTTTACATGCCTACTCTGTGCTAGAATGTTTGTTTAAAATATAGGCTCAAAACATGCTAAAAATCGATATTTTAAGTGTCCAAAATCGATATGTGCATGCATCTTCTGTTCCCGTTTATATCTCAAATTCAGGCTCAAAGTACCGGAAAATTCGGTATTTTTGGGTCCTAGAAGCGATCTGTACATGCCTACTCCTAGTTAGAGTATTTTCAAGATACAGACCCAAAACATGCTCAAAATCGATATTTTAGGTTCCCAAAAGTCGATATGTGCATGCATCTTCAGTACCCGTTTATATCTCAAATTTAGTGTTAAAAAACCCGAAAATTTCGATATTATGGGGTTCCAGAAGCGATCTGTACATGCCTACTCCGTGTACGAGAATTTTCAACATACAGGCCCAAAACATGCTGAAAATCGATATTTTAGGTGCCCAAAGTCAATATGTGCATGCATCTTCTGTACCCGTTTATATCTCAAATTCAACCTTAAAACACACGAAAATTCGATATTTTGGGGTCCCAGAAGCGATCTGTACATGCCTATTCAGTGCTAGAATATTTTTAAAATATAGGCCCAAAACATGATAAAAATCGATATTTTAGGTGCCAAAGTCGATATCTCAAATTCAGTCCCAAAACACCCGAAAATTCGATATTTTGGGGTCCCAAAAGCTATCTGTAAATGTCTACTCCGTGTTAGAGTATTTTCAAAATACAGGCCCAAAACATACTGAAAATCGATCTTTTAGGTGCCCACAAGTCGATATGTGCATGCATCTTCTGTACCCGTTTATATCTCAAATTGAGGCTCTAAACACCCAAAAATTCGATATTTTGGGATCCCATAAGCGATCTGTACATGCCTACTTAGATACAGGCCCAAAACATGCTGAAAATCGATATTTTAGGTGCCCAAAGTCAAAATGTGGATGCATCTTCTGCACCCGTTTATATCCCAAATTAAACCTCAAAACACCCGAAAATTCGATATTTTTGGGTCCCAGAAGCAATCTGTACATGCCTACTCTGTGCTAGAATGTTTTCATAATATAGGCCCAAAACATGCTAAAAATCGATATTTTAATTGTCCAAAGTCGATATCTCAAATTCAGGCCCAAAACACCCGAAAATTCGATATTTTGGGGTCCCAGAAGCGATCTGTACATGCCTACTCCGTGTTAGAGTATTTTCAAAATCCAGGCCAAAAACATGCTGATATTCGATATTTTAGGTGCCCAAAGTCAATATGTGCATGTATCTTCTTTACCCGTTTATATCCCAAATTAAACCTCAAAACACCCGAAAATTCGATATTTTTGGGTCCCAGAAGCGATCTGTACATGCCTAAACAGTGCTAGAACGTTTTAATAAAAAAGGCTCAAAACATGTTAAAAATCGATATTTTAATTGTCCAAATTCGATATGTGCATGGATCATCTGTACCAGTTTATATCTTAAATTCCGGCTCAAAAGACCCGAAAATTCGGTATTTTGGTGTCCCAGAAGCGATCTGTACATGCCTACTCCTAGTTAGAATGTTTTTAAGATACTGACCCAAAACATGCTCAAAATCGATATTTTAGGTGCAAAAAAGTCGATATGTTCATAACTCTTCAGTACCCGTTTATATCTCAAATTCAGGCTCAAAACACCTGAAAATTCGAAAAATTTGAGGTCCCAGAAGCGATCTGTACATGCCTACTCAGTGCTAGAATATTTTCAAAATGTAGTCCAAAAACATGCTAAAAATCGATATTTTAGGTGCCCAAAGTCGATATCTCAAATTCAGGCCTAAAACACCCGAAAATTCAATATTTTGGGGTCGCAGAAGCTATCTGTAAATGCCTTCTCCGTGTTAGAGTATTTTCAAAATACAGGCACAAAACATGATAAAAATCGATATTTTAAGTGTCCAAAGTCGATATGTGCATGCATCTTCTGTACCCGTTTATATCTCAAATTCAGGCTAAAAACACCCGAAAATTCGGTATTTTTGGGTCCTAAAAGCGATCTGTACATGCCTACTCCTAGTTCGAATGTTTTCAAGATACAGACCCAAAACTTGCTCAAAATCGATATTATAGGTGTCCAAAAGTCGATATGTGAATGCATCTTCAGTACCCATTTATATCTCAAATTCAACCTCAAAACACCCGAAAAATCGATATTTTTGGGCCCCAGAGGCGATCTGTACATGCCTACTCAGTGCTAGAATGTTTTCAAAATATAGGCCTAAAACATGCTAAAAATCGATATTTTAAGTGTCCAAAGTCGATATGTGCATGCATCTTCTGAACCCGTTTATATCTCAAACTCAGGCTAAAAACACCCTAAAATACGGTATTTTAGCGTCCTAGAAGCGATCTGTACATGCCTATTCCTAGTTAGAATGTTTTCAAGATACAGACCCAAAACATGCTCAAAATCGATATTTTAGGTGCCCAAAAGTCGATATGTGCATGCATCTTCAGTACCTGTTTATATCTCAAATTCAGGCTCAAAACACTCGAAAATTCGATATTTTGGGGTCCCAAAAACGATCTGTACATGCCTACTCAGTGCTAGAATATTTTCAAAATATAGTCCCAAAACATACTAAAAATCGATATTTTAGGTGCCCAATGTCGATATCTCAAATTCAGACCCAAAACACCCGAAAATTCGATATTTTGGGGTCCCAGAAGCTATCTGTAAATGCCTACTCCATGTTAGAGTAGTTTCAAAATACAGGCCCAAAACATACTGAAAATCGATCATTTAGGTGCCCAAAAGTCGATATGTGCATCTATCTTCTGTACCCGTTTATATCTCAAATTCAGGCTACAAACACCCGAAAATCCGATATTTTGGGGTCCCAGAAGCAAACTGTACATGCCTACTCAGTGCTAGAATGTTTTCAAAATACAGGCCCAAAACATACTGAAAATCGATCTTTTAGGTGCCCAAAAGTCGATATGTGCATGCATCTTCTGTACCCGTTTATATCTCAAAATCAGGCTACAAACACCCGAAAATTCGATATTTTGGGGTCCCCGAAGCGATCTGTACATGCGTATTCAGATACAGGCCCAAAACATGCTGAAAATCGATATATTAGGTGCCCAAAGTCAATATGTGTATGCATCTTCTGCACCCGTTTATATCACAAATTCAAACTCAGAACACCCGAAAATTCGACATTTTTGGGTCCCAGAAACGATCTGTACATGCCTACTCAGTGCTAGAATGTTTTCAAAATATAGGCTCAAAACATGCTAAAAATCGATATTTTAAGTGTCCAAAGTCGATATCTCAAATTCAGGTTACAAACACCCGAAAATTCGATATTTTAGGGTCCCAGAAGCGATCTGTACATGCCTATTCAGATACAGGCCCAAAACATACTGAAAATCGATCTTTTAGGTTCCCAAAAGTCGATATGTGCATGCATCTTCTGTACCCGTTTATATCTCAAATTCAGGCTACAAACACCCAAAAATTCGATATTTTGAGGTCCCAGAAGCGATCCGTACATGCCTACTCAGTGCTAGAATGTTTTCAAAATATAGGCTCAAAACATGCTAAAAATCGGTATTTTAAGTGTCCAAAGTCGATATGTGCATTTATCTTCTGTACCCGTTTATATCTCAAATTCAGGCTTAAAAACCCGAAAAATCTGTATTTTTGTGTCCTACAAGCGATCTGTACATGCCTACTCCTAGTTAGAATGTTTTCAAGATACAGACCCAAAACATGCTCAAAATCGATATTTTAGGTGCCCAAAAGTCGATATGTACATGCATCTTCAGTACCCGTTTATATCTCAAATTCAGGCTCAAAACACCCGAAAATTCGATATTTTGGGGTCCCAGAAGCGATCTGTACATGCCTTCTCCGTGTTAGAGTATTTTCAAATTACAGGCCCAAAACATGCTGAAAATCGATATTTTAGGTGCACAAAGTCAATATGTGCATGCATCTTCTGTACCCGTTTATATGCCAAATTTAGGCTACAAACACCCAAAAATTCGATATTTTTGGGTCCCAGAAGCGATCTGTACATGCCTACTAAGATACAGGCCCAAAACATGTTGAAAATTAATATATTAGGTGCCAAAATTCAATATGTGTATGCATCTTGTGCACCCGTTTAAATCCCAAATTCAACCTCAAAACACCCAAAAATTCGATATTTTTGGGTCCCAGAAGCGATCTGTACATGCCTACTCAGTGCTAGAATGTTTTCAAAATATAGGCTCAAAACATGTTAAAAATCGATATTTTAGGTGCCCAAAGTCGATATCCCAAATTCATTCTCAAAACACCTGAAAAATCTGTATTTTTGTGTCCTACAAGCGATCTGTACATGCCTACTCCTTGCTAGAATGTTTTAAAGATACAGACCCATAACATGCTAAAAATCGATATTTTAGGTGCCCAAAGTCGATATCTCAAATTCAGGCCCAAAACTCCCGAAAATTCGATATTTGGGGGTCCCAGAAGCGATCTGTACATGCCTACTCAAAGTTAGAATATTTTCAAAATACTATCCCAAAACATGCTGAAAATCGATATTTTAGGTGCCCAAAGTCAATATGTGTAGGTATCTTCTGTACCCGTTTACATCCCAAATTCAGGCTCAAATCACCCAAAAATTCGATATTTTTGGGCCCCAGAAGCAATCTGTACATGCCTACTCAATACTAGAATGTTTTCAAAATATAGGCTCAAAACATGCTAAAAATCTGTATTTTTGGTGTCCAAAGTCAATAGGTGCATGAATCTTCTGTACCCGTTTATATCCCAAATTCAGGCTCAAAACACCCGAAAATTTGATTTTTTGGGTCAAAGAAGCGATCTGTACATGCATAGTCAGTGCTAGAATATTTTCAAATTACAGGCCCAAAACAAGCTGAAAATCGATATTTTATGTGCCCAAGTCAATATGTGTAGGTATCTTCTGTACCCGTTTACATCCCAAATTCAGGCTCAAATCACCCAAAAATTCGATATTTTTGGGCCCCAGAAGCAATCTGTACATGCCTACTCAATACTAGAATGTTTTCAAAATATAGGCTCAAAACATGCTAAAAATCTGTATTTTTGGTGTCCAAAGTCAATAGGTGCATGAATCTTCTGTACCCGTTTATATCCCAAATTCATTCTCAAAACACTTGAAAATTTGATATTTTTGGGCCCCAGAAGCGATCTGCACATGCCTACTTAATGTTAGACAATTTTTAAATTACATGCACAAAAACAAGTTGAAAATCGATATTTTTGGTGCCCAAAATCGATATGTGCATGCATCTTCTGTAACCGTTTATATCTCAAATTTAGGCTCAAAACTCTCATAAATTCGATATTTTGGGGTCCCAGATGCGATCTGTACATGCATAGTCAGTGCTAGAATATTTTCAAAGTACAGGCCCAGAACAAGCTGAAAATCGATATTTTAAGTGCCCAAGTCAATAGGTGCATGCATCTTCTGTACCCGTTTATTCAGGCTCATGACACCCGAAAATTCGATATTTTTGGTTCCTAGAAGCAATCTGTACATGCCTGCTCCTTGCTAGAATGTTTTCAAGATACAGACCCATAACATGCTCAAAATCGATATTTTAGGTGCCAAAAGTCGATGTGTACATGCATCTCTAGTACCCGTTTATATCTGAAATTCAGGCTCAAAACACCCGAAAGTTCGATATTTTTGGGTCCCAAAAGCGATCTGTACATGCCTAGTCAGTGCTAGAATGTTTTCAAAATGTAGGCTCAAAACATGCTAAAAATCGATATTTTAGGTGCCCAAAGTCATTATGTGCATGAATCTTCTGTACCCGTTTATATCCCAAATTCAGGCTCAAAACACCCGAAAATTCGATATTTTTGGGTCCAAAAAGCGATCTGTACATGCCTACTCAATGTTTATAATATTTTCAAAATACTCTCCCAAAACATGCTGAAAATCGATATTTTAGGTGCCCAAAGTCAATATGTGCATGCATCTTCTGTACCCGTTTATATCTCAAATTCAGGCTCAAAACACCTGAAAATTCAATATTTTTGGGTCCCAGAAGCGATCTGTACATGGTTACTCCTTGCTAAATTGTTTTAAAGATACAGACCCAAAACATGGGTAAAATCGATATTTTAAGGTGCAAAAAGTTGATATGTGCATGCATCTTCAGTACCCGTTTATATCCCA
The DNA here is from genome assembly GCA_033782935.1 of Petrolisthes cinctipes. Taxonomy (NCBI): domain Eukaryota; kingdom Metazoa; phylum Arthropoda; class Malacostraca; order Decapoda; family Porcellanidae; genus Petrolisthes; species Petrolisthes cinctipes. The sequence goes on from JAWQEG010000060.1 coordinate 1,629,317, forward strand.
AATTCAAGCTCAAAACACTCGAAAATTCGATATTTTTGGGTCCAAGAAGCGATCTGTACATGCCTACTCAGTGCTAGAATGTTTTCAAATTACAGGCACAAAAACAAGTTGAAAATCGATATTTTACGTGCCCAAAATCGATATGTGCATGCATTTTCTGTACCCGTTTATATCTCAAATTCAGGCTCAAAACACCCAAAAAAAAGATATTTTTGGGTCAAAGATGCGATCTGTACATGCATAGTCAGTGCTAGAATATTTTCAAAATACAGGCACAGAACAAGCTGAAAATCGATATTTTTGGTGCCGAAGTCAATATGTGAATGCATCTTCTGTACACGTTTATATCTCAAATTCTGGCTCAAAACACCCGAAAATTCAATATTTTTGGGTCCCAGAAGCGATCTGTACATGCCTACTCCGTGTTAGAGTATTTTCATAATATAGGCCCAAAACATGTTGAAATTCGACCTATTAGGTGCAAAAAGTCAATATGTGCATGCATATTCTGTACCCGTTTATATTTTATATTCAGGCTCAAAACACCCGAAAATTCGTTATTTTTGGGTCCCAGAAGCGATCTGTACATGCATACTCAGTGCTAGAATACTTTCAAAATATAGGCCCAAAACATGCTGAAATTCGATATTTTTGTTGTAAAAAGTCGATATGTGCATGCATATTTTGTACTTATTTATATTCCAAATTCAGGCTCAAAACACCCGAAAATTCGATATTTTTGGGTCCCAGAAGCGAGCTGTACATGTCTACTCACTCTTAGAATAATTTCAAAATATAGGCCCAAAGCATACTAAAAATCGATATTTTTTGTGCCCAAAGTCGATATGTGCATGCGTTTTCTGTACCCGTTTATATCACAAATCCTGGCTCAAAATACCCGAAAATTCGATATTTTTGGTTCCCAGAAATGATCTATACATGCATATTCAGCAATAGAATATTTTCAAAATACAGGCCCATCAAATGCCGAAATTCGATATTTTAGGTACCCAAAGTCGATATGTGCATGCATCTTCTGTACTCGTTTATATCCCAAATTCATGCTCAAAACACCAGAAAATTCGATATTTTTGGGTCCCAGAAGCGATCTGTACATGTCTACTCAATGCTAGAATATTTTCAAAATACAGGCAAAAAACATGCTAAATATCGAAATTTTAGGTGCAAAAAGTCGATATGTGCATGCATCTTCTGTACCGGTTTGATATATTTAAAATTCATGCTCAAAACACCCGAAAATTCGATATTTTTGGGTCCCGAAAGCGATCTGTAAATGCCTACTCAGTGCTAGAATATTTTCAAAATATAGGCCCTAAACAAGCTGAAATTCGACCTATTAGGTGCAAAAATACGATATGTGCATGCATCTTCTGTACCCGTTTAAATCCCAAATTCAGGCTCAAAACACCCGAAAAATCAATATTTTTGGGTTCCAGAAGTGATCTGTACATACCTACTCAGTGCTAGAATATTTTCAAAATATAAGCCGAAAACATGCTAAAAATCGATATTTGTTTTTCAAAAAGTCATTCATGGGGTGGTGGGTGTGTGGGTGTCAGTACAGTGCGTGGATAGTAAATATCAACAGTCAATCATGGGGTATGTGGGTGTCAATATAGTGATTGTATTGTAAATATAAACAGTCATTCATGAGGTGGTGGGTGTGTGGGTGTCATTAAAGTGCTTGGACTGTATATATCAACAGTCATTCATGGGGTGGTGGGTGTGTGGGTGTCATTACAGTGCTTGGACTGTAAATATCAACAGTCATTCATGAGATGGTGGGTGTGTTGGTGTCATTACAGTGCTTTGACTGTAAATATCAACAGTCATTCATGGGCTGGTTAGTCTGTGGGTGTTATTACAATGCTTTGACTGAAAATATCAACAGTCATTTATGAGGTGGTGGGTGTCATTACAGTGCTTGGACTGTACATATCAACAGTCATTCATGGGGTCGTGGGTGTGTGGGTGTTATTACAGTGCTTGGAGTGTAAATATCAACCATCATTCATTGGGTGGTGGGTGTCATTACAGTGCTTGGACTTTAAATATCAACAGTCATTAACCCTTAAATGCTTATTGACCAAATATCACGTCACCGCGAATTTAGGCCTTGAAGCCGATTGACGTAATATTTAGCCGGTAGAAAAAAAACTGCTTGGGCTATATCCAGCCACTTCATTGGTAACACTGGTTAGGTTGGGCCTTCAATGAGTGGTGTCAGAGGGAAATGGTTCACTCATCATATATACGCAATGAAAATACGCTCGCTCACGTTTTCTAATTTTAGGGGTTTTTTAGGGGTAACTACTTTATTACTCATGGTGCTGCTGTACGCAAACCAGTGGACCTAGACAATTTTAGTTTACAGATTCTGGTGTGTAAAATCAAGCTCTACAAATCTGTAATAACAAAATTTACCTAAACGAAACTTTAAAAATCCCCCTGTTTTTGCGGTTCACGCTCCTTTAGCAGTAGGTTGATTGCGGTTCTTATGGGTTAATGTGGTGGTGGGTGTGTGGGTGTCATTACAGTGCTTGGACTATAAATATCAACTATCATTTATGGGGTGGTAGGTGTGTGGGTGTCATTAGAGTGCTTAGACTGTAAATATCAACATGCATTCATGGGATGTTGTGTGTGTGAGTATCATTACAGTGCTTGGACTGTAAATATCAACAGTCATTCAAAGGGTGGTGGGTGTGTCGATGTCATTACAGCGCTTGGACTGCAAATATCAACAGTCATTCATGGGATGGTAAGTGTGTGGGTGTCATTACAGTGTTCGGACTGTTAATATCAACAGACATTCATGGGGTGGTGGGTGTGTGGGTATCATTACAATGCTTGGACTGTAAATATCAACAGTCATTTATGGGGTGGGTGGTGTGTGGGTGTCATTACAGTGCTTGGACTGTAAATATCAACAGGTATTCATTGGGTGGTGGGTGTGTGGGTGTCATTACAGTGCTTGGACTATAAATATCAACAGTCATTTATTGGTTGGTAGGTGTGTAGTATCATTACAGTGCTTAGAGTGTAAATATTAACAGTCAATCATGGGGTGGTCAGTGTGTGGGTGTCAATACAGTGCTTGGATTGTAAATATCAACAATCATTCATGGGGTGGTGGGTGTGTGGGTGTCATTACAGTGCTTGGATTGTAAATATCAACAGTCATTCATGGGGTGATGGGTGTCTGGGTGTCATTACAGTACTTGGACTGTAAATAGCAACTGTCATTCATGGTGTGTGTGGGTGCTATTACAGAGTTTGGAGTGTAAATATCAAGTCATTCATAGGTTGGTGGGAGTGTGTGTCATTACAGTGATTGGACTGTAAATATCAACAGTCATTCTGGGGGTGGTGTGTGTGCAGGTGTAATTACAGTGCTTGGAGTGTAAATATCAAGTCATTTATGGGGTGGTGGGTGTCATTACAGTGCCTTGACTGTAAATATCAACAGTCATTAATGGGGTGGTAGGTGTCATTACAGTGCTTGGACTGGAAATATCAACTGTCATTCATGGGAAGGTGGGTGTGTGGGTATCATTACAGTGATTGGACTGTAAATATCAACAGTCATTCATTGGGTGGTCGGTGTGTGGGTGATATTACAGTGCTTGGATTATAAATATTAACCATCATTCATGGGGTTGTGGTTGTGTGGGTGTCATTACAGTGCTTTGACTGTAAATATCAACAGTCATTCATGGGGTGGTGGGTTGTTTGTGTCATTACAGTGCTTGGATTGTAATTATCAACAGTCATTCATTGGGTTTTGGGTGTGTGGGTGTCATTACAGTGCTTGGACTTTAAATACCAACAGTCATTCATGGGTTGATGTGTGTGTGTGTCATTACAGTGCTTGGACTGTAAATATCAACTGTCATTCATGGGGTGTGTCGGTAACATTACAGTGCTTGTACTGTAAATATCAACAGTCATTCACGGGTTGGTGGGTGTGTTTGCCATTACAGTGCTTGGACTGTAAATATCAACAGTCATTCAAAGGGTGGTGGGTGTTTGTGTGTCATTACAGTGCTTGGACTGTTAATATATATCAATTATTTCGTGTATGTCTCCATACCTCGTCCTTCCCAGCCGCCTGGAAAGAAGCCAATGTACAACCAATTCCCAAAAAAGGAGCTACCGCAAATCCATCAAATTACAGACCAATTGCCATCACGTCTACTCTCTGTAAAATATTTGAAATAGTTCTTAACAATCACTTTGTAAAGCACCTTGAGAAAAATCATCTGCTTAATGATAAGCAATATGGCTTTAGACAGAGACGATCTACTGTGGACCAGCTCTGTTATTTCACAGATAACATATTCCAATCAACTGATATATATGGAGAGACTCACACAATTTGCCTTGATATATCTAAAGCCTTTGACAGAGTATGGCACAGATCATTACTGTCTAAGCTTCCACATTATGGCCTTCAATCTTTTGTTCCTTTAATTAATTCATATCTTAGCAACAGAAAATTACATGTGATGGTAGATGGTCTGTATTCCAACTTTCATCCCATTAATGCTGGTGTTCCTCAAGGAGCGGTCTTGGCTCCAACTTTGTTCCTCATTCATATTAATGATCTTTTGTCAGTTACTCAGAATTCAATTCACTCCAATGCTGATGATTCAACTATTCACAGTTCCTTCTCATTTAATGATAGTTTTACTCAACACAATATTTTAGAATACAAACTTGCCACTTCAATTTCATTAAATGAAGACTTAACGAAGATCTTTGAATGGGGACAAAACAACCTAGTTTCTTTCAATGCAAATAAAACTAAATACATCCCGTTCTCAAATAGATCAGATAATCAAGATTCTCACATTATTTTCAATAATACAAATATCCCCAAGTCCCACAGCATTGATCTCCTTGGTGTAACTTTAAATGAAAACCTAAGTTGGACTCCCTATGTAAAATCCATTGCCAAAACTGCATCTAGGAAGATGGGACTTTTATACAGAGCTTGTAATTATTTGACTGACGAGCAGTTAGCAGTAATATATAAGAGTCATGTGCGTTCCCAGATGGAATATTGTTCACCTCTGTGGGCTGGTTGTGGATCGGTGGTGTTAAGACAATTAGATAAAATTCAAAACAGAGCTATGATCACTAATGAATTCCCTCCCTTATCAGTACGTAGAAATGTTGCTTTTCTTGCACTATTTTATAAATACTTTTATAAGAAATGTTCGGATGAACTTGCCCTGATTATACCACCCCTTCGCATCTTCCCATGGAGGACTAGGGCAGCTGAGAATGCGCATGAGTTCACGCTGACTCTTCCACGTTGCAGGACAACTGCTTACAAAAATCATTTACTCCCCGTACTACTTCCCTGTGGAATTCTCTACCAAGGGAATGTTTTCCAGCATTTAAATCCAGTTGTTTTAAATATTTTATGAGTGGAGGATGCCAATAGGCAAATGGAACCATTTATTTATTTGTTTTTTCCTTTCCTCCACTCACTATATGTAAAAAAAAAAAAAAAAAAAATCAGTCATTCATGGGATGGTGGGTGTGTAGGTGTCATTACAGTGCTTGGACTGTAAATATCAACCGTTATTCATGGGGTGGTGAGTGTCATTACAGTGCTTGGACTGTACATATCAACAGTCATTCATGGGGTGGTGGGTGTGTGGGTATCATTACATTGCTTGGACTGTAACTATCAACAGTTATTTATGGGTTGGTGGATGTGTGGGTGTCATTACGGTGCTTAGACTGTAAATATCAACAGTCAATCATGGGGTGGTCAGTGTGTGGGTCTCAATACAGTGCTTGGATTGTAAATATCAACAGTCATTCATTGGGTGGTAGGTGTGTGGGTGTCATTACAGTGCTTGGATTGTAAATATCAACAGTCATTCATGGGGTGGTGGGTGTGTGGGTGTATTTACAGTGCTTGGACTGTAAATATCAATCGTCATTCATGGTGAGTGTGGATGCTATTACAGAGTTTGGAGTGTAAATATCAACAGTCATTTATAGGTTGGTGGGAGTGTGTGTCATTACAGTGCTTGGACTGTAAATATCAACAGTCATTCAAGGAGTGGTGGGTGTGTAGGTGTAATTATAGTGTTTGGAGTGTAAATATCAAGTCATTAATGGGGTGGTGGGTGTCATTATAGTGCTTTGACTGTAAATATCAACAGTCATTCATGGGGTGATGGATGTGTGGGTGTCATTACAGTGCTTGGACTGTAAATATCAACAGTCATTAATAGGGTGGTGGGTGTCATTACAGTGCTTGGACAGTAAATATCAACATTCATTCATGGGAAGGTGGGTGTGTGGGTGTCATTACAGTGCTTGGACTGTAAATATCAACAGTCATTTATGGGGTGGTGACTGTGTGGGTGATATTACAGTGCTTGGACTGTAAATATTAACCAATATTCATGGGTTTGTGGTTGTGTGGGTGTCATTACAGTGCTTGGACTGTAAATATCAGCAGTCATTCAAGGATTGGTGGATGTGTGTCATTACAGTGCTTGGACTGTAAATATCAACTGTCATTCATGGGGTGTGTCAGTGACATTACAGTGCTTGTCCTGTAAATATCAACAGTCATTCATGGGTTGGTGGATGTGTGTCACTACAGTGCTTGGACTGTAAATATCAACTGTCATTCATGGGGTGTGTCAGTGACATTACAGTGCTTGTCCTGTAAATATCAACAGTCATTCATGGGTTGGTGGGTGTGGGTGTCATTACAGTGCTTGGACTGTAAATGTCAACAGTCATTCATTGGGTGGTGGGTGTTTGTGTGTCATTACAGTGCTTGGACTGTTAATATATATCAACAGTCATTCATGGGGTGGTGGGTGTGTAGCTGTCATTACAGTGCTTGGACTGTAAATATCAACAGTCATTTATGGTGTGGTGAGTGTCGTTACAGTGCTTGGACTGTATATATCAACAGTCATTCATGGGGTGGTGGGTGTGTGGGTGTCATTACAGTGCTTGGACTGTAAATATCAACTGTCATTCATGGGGTGTGTCAGTGACATTACAGTGCTTGTACTGTAAATATCAACAGTCATTCATGGGTTGGTGGGTGTGTGTGTCATTACAGTGCTTGGACTGTAAATATCAACAGTCATTCATTGGGTGGGGGTGTTTGTGTGTCATTACAGTGCTTGGACTGTTAATATATATCAACAGTCATTCATGGGGTGGTGGGTGTGTAGCTGTCATTACAGTGCTTGGACTGTAAATATCAACCATCATTCATGGGGTGGTGGGTGCCATTACAGTGCTTTGACTGTAGATATCAACAGTCATTCATGGTGTGTTGAGTGTCATTACAGTGCTTGTACTGTATATATCAATAGTTATGCATGGGGTTGTCAGTGTGTGGGTGTTAATACAGTACTTGGATTTTAAATATCAACAGTCATTCATGGGGTGGTGGGTGTGTGGGTGTCATTACAGTACTTGGATTGTAGATATCAACAGTCATTCATGGGGTTGTGGGTGTGTGGGTGTCATTACAGTGCTTGGACTGTAAATATAAACTGTCATTCATGGTAGTGTGGGTGCTATTATAGAGCTTGGACTGTAAATATCAACAGTCATTCATAGGTTGGTGGGGGTGTGTGTCATTACAGTGCCTGGACTGTAAATATCAACAATCATTCATGGGGTGGTGGGTGTGTAGGTGTAATTACAGATCTTGGACTATAAATATTAAGTCATTCATGTGGTAGTGGATGTATGGGTGTCAGTACTGTGCTTGGACTGTTAATATCAACAGTCGTTAATGGGGTGGTGGTAGTGTGGATGTCATTACAGTGCTTGAACTGTATATATCAACAGTCATTCATGGGGTGGTAGGTGTCATTACAATGCTTGGACTGTAAATGTCAACAGTCATTCATGGTGTGATGGGTGTGTTGGTTACATTACAGTGCTTGGACTGTAAGTATCAACAGTCATTCACGAGGTGGTTGGTGTGTGGGTGTCATTACAGTGCTAGGACTGTAAATATCAACAGTCATAAATGGGGAGGAGGATGTTATTACAGTCCTTGAACTGTAAATATCAATAGTTATTATTGAGGTGATAGGTGTGTGGGTGTCATTACAGTGCTTTGACTGTAAAAATCAACAGTCATTCAGAGGGTGGTGGGTGTGTGGGTGTCATTACAGTGACTGGACTGTAAATATCAACAGTCAATTATGGGGTGGTGGATGTGTGTATGTCATTAGTGCTTGGACTGTAAATATCAATAGTCATTCATGGGGTGGTGTGTGTGTGGGTGTCATTTCAGTGCTTTGACTGTAAATATCAACAGTCATTCATGGGGAGGGGAGTGTCATTGCAGTGCTTGGACTGTAAATATCAAGTCATTCATGGGGTGGTGGGTGTGTGGGTGTCATTACAGTGCTTGGACAGTAAATATCAATAGTCATTCATTCAGTGGTGGGTGTGTGGGTGTCATTACAGTGCTTAGACTGTAAATATCAACAGTCATTCATTTGGTGGTGTGTGTGGGGGTACCATTACAGTGCTTGGACTGTAAGTATCAAGAGTCATTCACGAGGTGGTTGGTGTGTGGGTGTCATTACAGTGCCTGGACTATAAATATCAACAGTCAATTATGGGGTGGTGGATGTGTGTATGTCATTACAGTGCTTGGACTGTAAATATCAACAGTCATTTAAAGGCTGGTGGGTGTGTGGGTGTCATTACAGTGCTTGGACTGCAAATATCAAGTCATTTATGGGATGGTAAGTGTGTAGGTGTCATCACAGTGCTTGGACTTTTAATATTAACAGACATTCATGGGGTAATGGGTGTGTGGATATCATTATAATGCTTGGACTGTAAATATCAACAGTCTTTCATGGGGTGGGTAGTGTGTGGGTGTCATTACAGTGCTTGGACTGTAAATATCAACAGTTATTCATTGGGTGGTGGGTGTGTGGGTGTCATTACAATGCTTGGACAATAAATATCAATGGTCATTATTGGAGTGGTGTGTGTGTGGGTGTCATTACAGTGCTTGGACTGTAAATATCAACAGTCATTCATGGGGTGGATGGTGTGTGAGTGTCATTACAGTGCTTGGACTGTAAATATCAAAGACATTCATGGGGTAGTTGGTGTGTGGGTTTCGTTACACTGCATGGAATGTTAATATCGACAGTCATTTATTGGTTGGTGGGTGTGTGGGTGTCATTACAGTGCTTAGACTGTAAATATCAACAGTTAATCATGGGGTGGTGTGTGCGTGGGTGTCAATACAGTGCTTGAATTGTAAATATCAACAGTCATTCATGGGGTGGTGGGTGTGTGGGTGTCATTACAGTGCTTGGATTGTAAATATCAACTATCATTCATGGTGTGTGTGGGTGCATTACAGAGTTTGGAGTGTAAATATCAACAGTCATTCAAAGGTTGGTGGGAGTGTGTGTCATTACAGTGCTTGGACTGTAAATATCAACAGTCATTCAAGGGGTGGTGGGTGTGTAGGTGTAATTACAGTGCTTGGAGTGTAAATATCATGTCATTCATGGGGTGGTGGGTGTCATTACAGTGATTTGACTGTGAATATAAACAGTTATTCAGGGGGTGATGGATGTGTGGGTGTCATTACAGTGCTTGGACTGAAAATATCAAAAGTCATTCATGGGGTGGTGGGTGTGTGGGTATCATTACAGTGATTGGACTGTAAATATCAACAGTAATTCATGGGGTGGTGTGTGTGTGTGGGCGTTATTACAGTGCTTGGACTATAAATATTAAACATCATTTATGGGGTGGTGGGTGTGTGAGTGTCATTACAGTGCTTTGACTGTAAATATCAACAGTCATTCATGGGGTGGTTGGTTGTTGGTGTCATTACAGTGATTGGATTGTAATTATCAATAGTCATTCATTGGATTTTGGGTGTGTGGGTGTCATTACTGTGCTTGGGCTGTAAATATCAACTGTCAATCATGAGGTGTGTCGGTGACATTACAGTGCTTGTACTGTAAATATCAACAGACATTCATGGGTTGATGTGTGTGTGTGTCATTACATTGCTTGGACTGAAAATATCAACTGTCATTCATGGGTTGTGTCGGTGACATTACAGTGCTTGTACTGTAAATATCAACAGTCATTTATAAGTTGGTAGGTGTGTTTGTCATTACAGTGTTTGGACTGTAAATATCAACAGTTATTCATAGGGTGGTGGGAGTTTGTGTGTCTTCACAGTGCTTGGACTGTTAATATATATCAACAGTCATTCATGGGGTGGTGGGTGTGTAGGTGTCATTACAGTGCTTGGACTGTAAATATCAACCGTCATTCATGGGGTGGTGGGTGTCATTACAGTGATTTGACTGTAAATATTAACAGTCATTCATGGGGTGGTGAGTGTCATTACAGTGCTTGGACTGTATATATCAAAAGTTATTCATGGGGTTGTTGGTGTGTGGGTGTCATTACATTGCTTGGACTGTAACTATCAACAGTCATTCATGGGGTGGCGGGTGTGTGGATGTCATTACAGTGTTTGGACTGTAAATATTAACAGTCATTCATGGGGTGGTGGGTGTGTGGGTGTCATTACAGTGCTTGGACTGTAAATATCAACAGTTATTCATTGGGTGGTGGGTGTGTGGGTGTCATTACAGTGCTTGGACTATAAATATCAATTTTCATTAATGGGGTGGAAGGTGTGTGGGTGTCATTACATTGCTTGGACTGTATATATCAACATGCATTCATGGGGTTGATGGTGTGTGAGTGTCATTACAGTGCTTGGACTGTCAATATCAACAGTCATTCATGGGGTGGTTGGTGTGTGGGTCTCATTACAGTTCATGGAATGTAAATATCAACAGTCATTTATGGGTTGGTGGGTGTGTGGGTGTCATTACAGTGCTTAGACTGTAAATATCAACAGTCAATCATATGGTGGTCAGTGTGTGGGTGTCAATACAGTTCTTGGATTGTAAATATCAACAGTCATTCATGGGGTGGTGGGTGTGTGGGTGTCATTACAGTGATTTAACTGTAAGTATCAACAGTCATCCATGGGGTGGTGTGTGTGTGGGTTTTATTTCAGTGCTTTTACAGTAAATATCAACAGTCATTCATGGGTAGGGGAGTGTCATTGCAGAGCTTGGACTGTAAATATCAAGTCATTTATGGGGTGGTGGGTGTGTGGGTGTCATTACAGTACTTGGACAGTAAATATCAATAGTCATTCATAGAGTGGTGGGTGTGTGGGTGTCATTACAGTGCTTGGACTGTAAATATCAACAGTCATTCATGGGGTGGTGGGTGTGTGGGTGTCATTACAGTGCATGGAGTGTAAATATCAACCGTCTTTCATGGGGTAGTGGGTGTTTGGTTGTCATTATATTGCTTGGACTGTAAATATCAACAGTATTTCATTTAGTGGTTCGTGTAGGGGTGTCATTACAGTGCTTGGCCTGTGATTATCAACCATCACTCATGGGGTGCTGGGTGTGTGGGTGTCATTACAGTGCTTGGAGTGTAAATATCAACAGTTATTTATGGGATGGTGGGTGTGTGTGTCATTACAGTGCTTGGAATTTAAATATCAACAGTCATTCATTTAGTGGTTAGTGTAGGGTTGTCATTACAGTGCTTGGACTGTGAATATCAACCATCATTCATGGGGTGGTGGGTGTGTAGTGTCATTACAGTACTTGGACAGTAAATATCAATAGTCATTCATGGAGTGGTGGGTGTGTGGATGTCATTACAGTCCTTTAACTGTAAGTATTAACAGTCATTCATTAGGTGGTGTGTGTGTGGGTTTCATTTCAGTGCTTTAACTGTAAATATCAACAGTCATTCATGAGGTGGGAAGTGTCATTGAAGTGCTTGGACTGTAAATATCAAGTCATTCATGGGGTGGTGGGTGTGTGGGTGTCATTACAGTACTTGGACAGAAAATATCAATAGTCATTCATGGAGTGGTGGGTGTGTGGGTGTCATTACAGTGCTTGGACTGTAAATATCAACAGTCATTCATGGGGTGGTGGGTGTGTGGGTGTCATTACAGTGCATGGAGTGTAAATATCAACCGTCTTTCATGGGGTAGTGGGTATTTGGGTGTCATTATATTGCTTGGACTGTAAATATTAACAGCCATTCATGGGGTGGTGGGTGTGTGGGTGTCATTACAGTAATTGGACTGTATATATCAACAGACATTCATGGGGTGGTGGGTGTGTGGGTGTCATTACAGTGCTTGGTCTGTAAATATCAATAGTCATTCATTTAGTTTTTAGTGTAGGGGTGTCATTACAGTGCTTGGACTGTGATTATCAACCGTCATTCAAGAGGTGCTGGGTGTGTGGGTGTCATTACAGTGCTTGGAGTGTAAATATCAACAGTTATTCATTGGGTGTTGGGTGTGTGGCTGTCATTACATTGCTTGGAGTATAAATATTAATGGTCATTAATGGGGTGGTGGATGTGTGGGTGTCATTACAGTGCTTGGACTGTAAATATCAACAGTTATTCATGGGGTGGATGGTGTGTGAGTGTCATTACAGTGCTTGGACTGTAAATATAAACAGTCATTCATGGGGTGGTTAGTGTGTGGGTCTCATTACAGTGCATGGAATGTAAATATCAACAGTCATTTATGGGTTGGTGGGTGTGTTGGTGTATTACAGTGCTTAGACTGTAAATATCAACAGTCAATCATGGGATGGTCAGTGTGTGGGTGTCAATACAGTACTTGGATTGTAAATATCAACAGTCATTCATGGGGTGGTAGATGTGTGGGTGTCATTACAGTGCTTGGATTGTAAATATCAACAGTCATTCATGGGGTAGTGGGTGAGTGGGTGTCATTACAGTGCTTGGACTGTAAATATCAATTGTCATTCATGGTGTGTGTGGGTGCTATTACAGAGTTTGGAGTGTAAATATCAACAGTCATTCAAAGGTTGGTGGGAGTGTGTGTCATTACAGTGCTTGGACTTTAAATACTAACAGTCATTCAAGTGGTGGTGGGTGTGTAGGTGTAATTACATTGCTTGGAGTGTAAATATCAAGTCATTAATGGGGTAGTGGGTGTCATTACAGTGCTTTGACTTTAAATATCAAGTCATTCATGGGGTGATGGAGGTTTGGGTGTCATTACAGTGCTTGGACTGTAAATATCAACAGTCATTAATGGGGTGGTGGGTGTCATTACAATGCTTGGACTGTAAATATCAACAGTCATTCATGGAAAGGTGGGGTTGTGGGTGTCATTACAGTGCTTGGACTGTATATACCAACAGTCAATTATTGGGTGATGGATGTACGGGTGTCATTACAGTGATTGGACTGTAAATATCAACAGTCATTCATGGAGTATTGGGTGTGTGGGTGTCATTTGAGGGATTGGACTGTAAATATCAACTGTCATTGATGGGGTGGTGGGTGTGTGGGTGATATTACAGTGCTTGGACTGTAAATATTAAAAATTATTCATGGGGTGGTGTGTGTGTGGGTGATATTACAGTGCTTGGACTGTAAATATCAACAGTCAGTCATAGAGTGGTTAGTGTGTGGGTGTCTTTACAGTACTTGGACTGTATATACCAACAGTCAATTATTGGGTGATGGATGTACGGGTGTCATTACAGTGATTGGACTGTAAATATCAACAGTCATTCATGGAGTTATGGGTGTGTGGGTGTCATTTGAGGGCTTGGACTGTAAATATCAACTGTCATTGATGGGGTTGTGGGTGTGTGGGTGTCATTACAATGCTTGGACTGTAAATATCAAGTGTCATTCATGGGGTTGGGGGTGTGTGGGTGTCATTACAGTGCTTGGACTGTAAATATCAACAGTCATTCATTAAGTGGTGGGTGTGTGGAAGTCATTAAAATGCTTGTACTATAAATATCAATGGTCATTAATGGGGTGTTGGGTGTGTGGGTGTCATTACAATGCTTTAACTGAAAATATCAACAGTTAATCATGGGGTGGTCAGTGTGTGGGTGTCAATACAGGGGTTGGACTGTAAATATCAACAGTCATTCTTGGGGTGGTGGTTGTGTGGGTGTCATTACAGTGCTTAGACTGTAAATATCAACAGTCATTTATGGGGTGATGGGTGTGACTGTGTCATTACAGTGCTTGGACTGTAAATATCAACAGTCATTCATTGGGGGGTGAGTGTGTGTGTGTAATTACAGTTTTTGGACTGTAAATATCAACAATCATTCATTGGGTGGTGGTTGAGTGGGTGTCATTACAGTGCTTGGACTGTGAATATCAACAGTCATTTGTAGGGTGGTGAGTGTGTGGGTGTTATTACAGTGCTTTGACTGTAAATATCAACAGTCATTCAGAGATTGGTTGGTGTCATTAGAGTGCTTGGACTCTAAATATTAACAGTCATTCATGGGATGGTGGGTGTATGGATGTCATTACAGTGATTGGACTGTAAATATCAACAGTCAATCATGGGGTGGTGGGTGTGTGTTTGTCATTACAGTTATTGGACTGTAAATATCACCAGTCATTCATGGGGTGGTGGGTGTATATGTGTCATTACAGTGTTTTGATTGTAAATATCAACAGTCATTCATAGGGTGGTGGGTATCATTAAAGTGCTTGGACTGTAAATATCAACAGTCATTCATGGGGCTATGGGTGTGTGAGTGTCATTACAGTGCTTGGACTGTAAATATCAACTATAATTCATGGGGTCGTGGGTGTTGGGGTGTCATTACATTGCTTTAACTGTAAATATTAACAGTCATTTATGGGGTTGTGCATGTGAGGGTTTCAGTACAGTGCTTGTACTAAAATATCAATAGTCATTCATGGGGTGGTAGGTGTGTGAGTGTCATTACAGTGTTTTGATTGTAATTATCAACAGTCATTCATAGGGTGGTGGGTATCATTAAAGTGCTTGGACTGTAAATATCAACAGTCATTCATGGGGCTGTGTGTGTGTGGGTGTCATTACAGTGCTTGGAATGTAAATATCAACTATAATTCATGGGGTCGTGGGTGTTGGGGTGTCATTACATTGCTTTGACTGTAAATATCAACAGTCATTTATGGGGTGGTGGGTGTAAGGGTGTCATTACAGTGATTGTACTGAAAATATCAACAGTCATTCATGGAGTGGTAGGTGTGTGAGTGTCATTACAGTGATTTGATTAAAATATTAACAGTCATTCATAGGGTGGTGGGTATCATTAGAGTGCTTGGACTGTAAATATCAACAGTCATTCATAGGGTTGTGGGTGTGGGGGTGTCATTACAGTGCTTGGAATGTAAATATCAACAGTCAATCATGGGGTGGTGGGTGTGTGGGTGTCATTACAGTGCTTGGACTGTAAATATCAACAGTCATTCATGGGGTAGAGGGTGTATGGGTGTCATTAGAGTAATTTGATTAGAATATTAACAGTCATTCATAGGGTGGTGGGTATCATTAGATTGCTTGGACTGTAAATATCAACAGTCATTCATGGGGTTGTGGGTGTGTGGGTGCCATTACAGTGCTTGGACTGTAAATATCAACTATAATTCATGGGGTCGTGGGTGTTGGGGTGTCATTACAGTGCTTTGAGTGTAAATATCAACAGTCATTTATTGGGTGTTGGGTAGCATTACAGTGCTTTGACTGTAAATATCAACAGTTAATCATAGGGTGATGGGTGTGCGGGTGTCATTACAGTGCTTGGACTGTAAATATCAACAGTCATATATAGGGTGGTGTGTGTTTGGGTGTCATTACATTGCTTGGACTGTAAATATCAACAGTCAATCATGGGGTGGTGATTGTGTGTGTGTCATTACAGTGCTTAGACTGTAAATATCAACAGTCATTTATGGGGTGATGGGTGTGACTGTGTCATTACAGTGCTTGGACTGTAAATATCAACAGTCATTCATAGGGTGGTGAGTGTGTGTGTGTCATTACAGTTTTTGGACTGTAAATATCAACCATCATTCATTGAGTGGTGGGTGAGTGGGTGTCATTACAGTGCTTGGACTGTGAATATCAACAGTCATTCGTAGGGAGGTGAGTGTGTGGGTGTTATTACAGTGCTTTGACTGTAAATATCAACGATCATTCAGAGATTGGTTGGTGTCATTAGAGTGCTTGGACTGTAAATATTAACAGTCATTCATGGGGTGGTGGGTGTGTGGATGTCATTACAGTGCTTGGACTGAAAATATCAACAGTCATTTATTGGGTGGTGGGTGTGTGGGTGTCATTACATTGGTCGGACTATAAATATCAACCGTCATTTATGGGGTTGTAGGTGTGTGGGTGTCATTACAGTGCTTGAACAGTAAATATCAACAGTCAATCGTAGGGTGGTGGGTGTGTGGGTGTCATCATAGTGATTTGATTGTAAATATCAACAGTCATTCATAGGGTGGTGTGAATCATTAAAGTGCTTGGACTGTAAATATCAACAGTCATTCAAGAGGCTGTAGGTGTGTGGGTGTCATTACAGTGCTTGGAATGTAAATATCAACTATAATTCATGGGGGTCGTGGGTGTTGGGGTGTCATTACAGTGCTTTGACTCTAAATATCAACAGTCATATATGGGGTGGTGGGTGTGAGGGTGTCATTTCAGTGCTTGGACTGAAAATATTAACAGTCATTCATGGGGTGGTAGGTGTGTGAGTGTCATTACAGTGTATTGATTGTAATTATCAACAGTCATTCATATGGTGGTGGGTGTCATTACAGTGTTTGGACTGTAAATATCAACAGTCATTCATGGGGTGGTGGTTGTGTGGGTGTCATTACAGTGCTTGGACTGTAAATATCAACCATAATTCATGGGGTGGTGGGTGTGGGGGTGTCATTACAGTGCTTGGACTGTAAATATCAACAGTCATTCCTGGGATAATGGGTGTATGGGTGTCATTACAGTAATTTGATTGTAAATATTAACAGTCATTCATGGGGTGGTGGGTATCATTAGAGTGCTTGGACTGTAAATATCAACAGTCATTAATGGGGTTGTGGGTGTGTGGGTGTCATTACAGTGCTTGGACTGTAAATATCAACTATAATTCATGGGGTCGTGGGTGTTTGGGTGTCATTACATTGCTTGGACTGTAAATATCAACAGTCAATCATAGGGTGATAGGTGTGTGGGTGTCATTACAGTGCTTGGAGTGTAAATATCAACAGTCATTTATAGGGTGGTGGGTGTTTGGGTGTCATTACATTGCTTGGACTGTAAATATCAACAGTCAATCATGGGGTGGTGGGTGTCATTACAGTGCTTGGACTGTAAATATCAACAGTCATTCATAGGGTGGTGGGTGTGTGAGTGTTATTACAGAGCTTGGACTGTAAATATCAACAGTCATTCATGGAGTGGTTGGTGTGTGGGTGTCATTACAGTGCTTGGACTGTAAATATCAACAGTCATTCATGGGGTGGTGGTTGTGTGGGTGTCATTACATTGCTTAGACTGTGAATATCAACAGTCATTTATGGGGTGATGGGTGTGACTGTGTCATTACAGTGCTTGGACTGTTAATATCAACAGTCATTCATGGGGTGGTAAGTGTGTGTGTGTAATTACAGTTTTTGGACTGTAAATATCAACCATCATTTATTGGGTGGTGGGTGAGTGGGTGTCATTACAGTGCTTTGACTGTGAATATCAACAGTCATTCGTAGGGTGGTAAGTGTGTTGGTGTTATTACAGTGCTTTGACTGTAAATATCAACAGTCATTCAGAGATTGGTTGGTGTCATTAGAGTGCTTGGACTCTAAATATTAACAGTCATTCTGGGGTGGTGGGTGTGTGGATGTCATTACAGTGCTTGGACTGTAAATATCAACAGTCAATCATGGGGTGGTCGGTGTGTTTTTGTCATTACAGTTCTTGGACTGTAAATATCAACAGTCATTCATGGGGTGGTGGGTGTATGGGTGTCATTACAGTGTTTTGATTGTAAATATCAACAGTCATTCATGGGGCTGTGGGTGTGTGGGTGTCATTACAGTGCTTGGACTGTAAAAATCATCAGTCATTCCTGGGGTAGTGGGTGTATGGGTGTCATTACATTGATTTGATTAAATTATTAACAGTCATTCATAGGGTGGTGGGTATCATTAGAGTGCTTGGACTGTAAATATCAACAGTCATTCATGGGGTTGTGGGTGTGTGGGTGTCATTACAGTGCTTGGACTGTAAATATCAACTATAATTCATGGGGTCGTGGGTGTTGGGGTGTCATTACAGTGCATTGAGTGTAAATATCAACAGTCATTTATTGGGTGGTGGGTAGCATTACAGTGCTTGGACTGTAAATATCAACAGTCAATCATAGGGTGATGGGTGTGTGGTTGTCATTACAGTACTTGGACTGTAAATATCAACTGTAATTCATGGGGTTGTGGGTGTGTGGGTGTCATTACAGTGCTTGGACTGTAAATATCAACAGTCATTCATGGGGCTGTGGGTGTGTGGGTGTCATTACAGTGCTTGGAATGTAAATATCAACTATAATTCATGGGGTCGTAGGTGTTGGGGTGTCATTACAGTGCTTGGACTGAAAATATCAACTGTCATTCATTGGGTGGTAGGTGTGTAAGTGTCATTACAGTGTTTTGATTGTAATTATCAACAGTCATTTATGGGGTGGTGGGTGTGAGGGTGTCATTACAGTGCTTGGACTGAAAATATCAACAGTCATTCATTGGGGGGTAGGTGTGTGAGTGTCATTACAGTGTTTTGATTGTAATTATCAACAGTCATTCATAGGGTGGTGGGTGTCATTACAGTGCTTGGACTGTAAATATCAACAGTCATTCATGTGGTGGTGGTTGTGTGAGTGTCATTACAGTGATTTGATTAAAATATTAACAGTCATTCTAAGGGTGGTGGGTATCATTAGAGTGCTTGAACTGTAAATATCAACAGTCATTAATGGGGTTGTGGGTGTGTGGGTGTCATTACAGTGCTTGGACTGTAAATATCAACAGTCAATCATGGGGTGGTGGGTGTGTGGGTGTCATTACAGTGCTTGGACTGTAAAAATCAACAGTCATTCTTGGGGTAGTGGGTGTATGGGTGTCATTACAGTGATTTGATTAAATTATTAACAGTCATTCATAGGGTGGTGGGTATCATTAGAGTGCTTGGACTTTAAATATCAACAGTCATTCATGGGGTTGTGGGTGTGTGGGCGTCATTACAGTGCTTGGACTGTAAATATCAACTATAATTCATTGGGTCGTGGGTGTTGGGGTGTCATTACAGTGCTTTGAGTGTAAATATCAACAGTCATTTATTGGGTGGTGGGTAGCATTACAGTGCTTGGACTGTAAATATCAACAGTCAATCATAGGGTGATGGGTGTGTGGGTGTCATTACAGTGCTTGGACTGTAAATATCAACAGTCATTTATAGGGTGATGGGTGTGACTGTGTCATTACAGCGCTTGGACTGTAAATATCAACAGTTTTTCATGGGGTGGTGAGTGTGTGTGTGTCATTACAGTTTTTGGACTGTAAATATCAACTATCATTCATTGGGTGGTGGGTGAGTGGGTGTCATTACAGTGCTTGGACTGTGAATATCAACAGTCATTCGTAGGGTGGTGAGTGTGTGGGTGTTATTACAGTGCTTTGACTGTAAATATCAACAGTCATTTAGAGATTGGTTGGTGTCATTTGAGTGCTTGGACTGTAAATATTAACAGTCATTCATGGGGTGGTGGGTGTGTGTATGTCATTACAGTGCTTGGACTGAAAATATGAACAGTCATTTATTGGGTGGTGGGTGTGTGGGTGTCATTACATTGCTCGGACTATAAATATCAACCGTCATTTATGGGGTTGTGGGTGTGTTGGTGTCATTACAGTGCTTGAACTGTAAATATCAACAGTCAATCGTAGGGTGGTGTTTGTGTGGGTGTCATTACAGTGTTTTGATTGTAAATATCAACAGTCATTCATAGGGTAGTGGGTATCATTAAAGTGCTTGGACTGTAAATATCAACAGTCATTCATGGGGCTGTGGGTGTGTGGGTGTCATTACAGTGCTTTGAATGTAAATATCAACTATAATTCATGGGGTCGTGGGTGTTTGGGTGTCATTACAGTGCTTTGACTGTAAGTATCAACAGTCATTTATGGGGTGGTGGGTGTGAGGGTGTCATTACAGTGCTTGGACTGAAAATATCAACAGTCATTCATTGGGTGGTAGGTGTGTGAGTGTCATTACAGTGTTTTGATTGTAATTATCAACAGTCATTCATAGGGTTGTGGGTGTCATTACAGTGCTTGGACTGTAAATATCAACAGTCATTCATGTGGTGGTGGTTGTGTGAATGTCATTACAGTGATTTGATTAAAATATTAACAGTCATTCATAGGGTGGTGGGTATCATTAGAGTTCTTGGACTGTAAATATCAACAGTCATTCATGGGGTGGTGGGTGTGTGGGTGCCATTACAGTGCTTAGACTGTAAAAATCAACTGTCATTCATGGGGTAGTGGGTGTATGGGTGTCATAACAGTGATTTGATTAAATTATTAACAGTCATTCATAGTTTGGTGGGTATCATTAGAGTTCTTGGACTGTAAATATCAACAGTCATTCATGGGGTTGTGGGTGTGTGGGTGTCATTACAGTCCTTGGACTGTAAATATCAACTATAATTCATGGGGTCGTGGGTGTTGGGGTGTCATTACAGTGCTTTGAGTGTAAATATCAACAGTCATATATTGGGTGGTGGGTAGCATTACAGTGCTTGGACTGTAAATATCAACAGTCAATCATAGGGTGGTGGGTGTGTGGGTGTCATTACAGTGCTTGGACTGTAAAAATCAACAGTCATTCATGGGGTAGTGGGTGTATGGGTGTCATTACAGTGATTAGATTAAATTATTAACAGTCATTCATAGGGTGGTGGGTATCATTAGAGTGCTTGGACTGTAAATATAACTATAATTCATGGGGTCGTGGGTGTTGGGGTGTCATTACAGTGCTTTGAGTGTAAATATCAACAGTCATTTATTAGGTGGTGGGTAGCATTACAGTGCTTGGACTGTAAATATCAACAGTCAGTCATAGGGTGATGGGTGTGTGGGTGTCATTACAGTGCTTGGACTGTAAATATCAACAGTCATTTATAGGGTGGTGGGTGTTTGGGTATCATTCCATTGCTTGGACTGTAAATATCAACAGTCAATCATGGGGTGGTGGGTGTGTGGGTGTCATTACAGTGCTTGAACTGTAAATATCAACAGTCATTTATGGGGTGATGGGTGTGACTGTATCATTACAGTGCTTGGACTGTAAATATCAACAGTTTTTCATGGGGTGGTGAGTGTGTGTGTGTCATTACAGTTTTTGGACTGTAAATATCAACTATCATTCATTGGGTGGTGGGTGAGTGGGTGTCATTACAGTGCTTGGACTGTGAATATCAACAGTCATTCGTAGGGTGGTGAGTGTGTGGGTGTTATTACAGTGCTTTGACTGTAAATATCAACAGTCATTTAGAGATTGGTTGGTGTCATTTGAGTGCTTGGACTGTAAATATTAACAGTTATTCATGGGGTGGTGGGTGTGTGTATGTCATTACAGTGCTTGGACTGAAAATATCAACAGTCAATCATTGAGTGGTCGGTGTGTGTTTGTCATTACAGTTCTTGGACTGTAAATATCAACAGTCATTCATGGGGTGGTGGGTGTATGGGTGTCATTACAGTGTTTTGATTGTAAATATCAACAGTCATTCATAGGGTGTCGGGTATCATTAAAGTGCTTGAACTGTAAATATCAACAGTCATTCATGGGGCTGTGGGTGATTGGGTGTCATTACAGTGCTTGGACTGTAAATATCAACTATATTTCATGGGGTCGTGGGTGTTGGGGTGTCATTACATTGCTTTGACTGTAAATATCAACAGTCATTTATGGGGTGGTGGGTATGAGGGTGTCATTACAGTGCTTGGACTGAAAATATCAACAGTCATTCATGGGGTGGTAGGTGTGTGAGTATCATTACAGTGTTTTGATTGTAATTATCAACAGTCATTCATAGGGTGGTGGGTGTCATTACAGTGCTTGGACTGTAAATATCAACAGTCATTTATGTGGTGGTGGTTGTGTGAGTGTCATTACAGTGATGTGATTAAAATATTAAAAGTCATTCACAGGGTGGTGGGTATCATTAGAGTGCTTGGACTGTAAATATCAACAGTCATTCATGGGGTTGTGGGTTTGTGGGTGTCATTACAGTGCTTTGACTGTAAATATCAACAGTCAATCATGGGGTGGTGGGTGTGTGGGTGTCATTACAGTGCTTGGACTGTAAAAATCAACAGTCATTCATGAGGTAGTGGGTGTATGGGTGTCATTACAGTGATTTGATTAAATTATTAACAGTCATTCATAGGGTGGTGGGTATCATTAGAGTGCTTGGACTTTAAATATCAACAGTCATTCATGGGGTTGTGGGAGTGTGGGTGTCATTACAGTGCTTGGACTGTAAATAGTCAATCATGGGGTGGTGGGTGTGTGGGTGTCATTACAGTGCTTGGACTGAAAATATCAACGGTCATTCATTAAGTGGTAGGTGTGTGAGTGTCATTACAGTGTATTGATTGTAATTATCAACGGTCATTAATAGGGTTGTGGGTGTCATTACAGTGCTTGGACTGTAAATATCAACAGTCATTCATGGGGTGGTGGTTGTGTGGGTGTCATTACAGTGCTTGGAATGTAAATATCAACCATAATTCATGGGGTGGTGGGTGTGGGGGTGTCATTACAGTGCTTGGACTGTAAATATCAACAGTCAATCATGGGGTCGTGGGTGTGTGGGTGTCATTACAGTGCTTGGACTGTAAATATCAACAGTCAATCATGAGGTGGTGGGTGTGTGGGTGTCATTACAGTGCTTGGATTGTAAATATCAATAGTCATTCATGGGGTAGTAGGTGTATGGGTGTCATTACAGTTATTTATTTGTAAATATTAACAGTCATTCATAGGGTGGTGGGTATCATTAGAGTGCTTGGACTGTAAATATCAAATGTCATTAATGGAGTTGTGGGTGTTTGGGTGTCATTACAGTGCTTGGACTGTAAATATCAACTATAATTCATTGGGTGGTGGGTGTTTGGGTGTCATTACAGTGCTTGGACTGTAAATATTAACAGTCATTCATAGGGTGGTGGGTGTGTGAGTGTTATTACAGAGCTTGGACTATAAATATCAACAGTCATTCATGGAGTGGTTGGTGTGTGGGTGTCATTACAGTTCTTGGACTGTAAATATCAACAGTCATTCTTGGGGTGGAGGTTGTGTGGGTGTCATTACAGTGCTTAGACTGTAAATATCAACAGTTATTTATGGGGTGATGGGTGTGACTGTGTCATTACAGTGCTTGGACTGTAAATATCAACAGTCATTCATGGGGTGGTGAGTGTGTGTGTGTGTTATTACAGTTCTTTGATTGTAAATATCAACAGTCATTCAGAGGTTGGTGGGTGTCATTAGAGTGCTTGGACTGTAAATATCAACAGTTATTCTTGGGGTGGTTGTTGTGTGGGTGTCATTACAGTGCTTAGACTGTAAATATCAACAGTCATTCATGAAGTGGTGGGTGTTTGGTTGTCATTACAGTGCTTGGACTATGAATATCAACAGTTATTCATGGAGTGGTGGGTGTTTGGGTGTCATTACAGTGCTTGGACTATGAATATCAACAGTCAATCATGGGATGGTGGTTGTCAGGGTGTCATTACAGTGCTTGGACTGTAAATATCAACAGTCATTCATGGGGTGGTTGGTGTGTGGGTGTCATTACAGTGCTTGGACTGTAAATATCAATAGTCATTCATGGGGTGGTGAGTGTGTGGGTATCATTACATATCTTGGACTATAAATATTAACTGTCATTCATGGGGTGGTGGATGTGTAGATGTCATTACAGTGCTTGGACTGATAATATCAACAGTCATTCATTGGGTGGTGGGTGTGTGTTTGTCATTACACTCCTTGGACTGTAAATATTAACAGTCATTCATGGGGTGGTGGGTGTGTGGGTGTCATTAAAGTGCTTGGACTGTAAATATCAACAGTCATTCATGGGGTGGTGAGTGTGTCTGTGTCATTAGCGTTCGTGGACTGTAAATTTCAACCATCATTCATTGGGTGGTGGGTGTGTGGGTGTCATTACAGTGCTTGGACTGTAAATATTACCAGTCATCCATTCTGTGGTGGGTGTCATTAGAGTGCTTGGACTGTAAATATTAACAGTCATTCATAGGTCGGTGAGTGTGTGGATGTCATTACAGTGCTTGGTCTGAAAATATCAACCAATATTAATGGGGTGGTAGGTGTGTGGGTGTCATTGCAGTGCTTGAACTGTAAATATCAACAGTAATTCATTCATTGTGGTGGGTGTGTGAGTGTCATTACAGTGCTTGGACTGTAAATATCAACAGTTATTCATGTGGTGGTGGGTGTGTGGGTATTATTAAAGTGCTTGGACTGTAAATATCAAGAGTCTTCATGGGGTGGTGAGTGTGTGGGTGTTATTGCAGTTCTTGGACTGTAAATATCAACCATCATTCATTGGGTGGTGGGTGTGTGAGGGTCATTACTGTGCTTGGACTGTGAATAAAAACCGTTATTTATGGTTTGGTGAGTGTGTGGGTGTTATTACAGTGCTTTGACTGTAAATATCAACAGTCATTCAGAGGGTGGTGAGTGTCATTACAGTGCTTGGACTGAAAATATCAACAGTCATTTATAGGGTGGTGGGTGTGTCGGTGTCATTACAGTGCTTGGACTATAAATATAAACCATCATTTAAGTGGTGGTGGGTGTGTGGGTGTCATTACATTGCTTGGACTGTAAATATCAACAGTCATTCATAGGGTGGTGGGTGTGTGAGTGTCATTACAGAGCTTGGACTGTAAATATCATCAGTCATTCATGGGGTGGTGGGTGTGTGGATGTCATTACAGTGCTTGGACTGTAAATATCAACATTCAATCATGGGGTGGTGGGTGTGTGGGTGTCATTACAGTGCTTGGACTGTAAATATCAACAGACATTCTAGGGGTGGTGGGTGTGTGGGTGTCATTACAGTGTTTTGATTGTAATTACCAACAGTCATTCATAGGGTGGTGGGTGTCATTACAGTGCTTGGACTGTAAATATCAACAGAAATTCATGGGGTGGTGGTTGTTTGGGTGTCATTTCATTGCTTGGACTGTAAATATTAACCATAAATCATGGGGTGGTGGGTGTGGGGGAGTCATTACAGTGCTTGGACTGTAAATATCAACTGTCATTCATATAGTGGTAAGTATCATTAGAGTGCTTGGACTGTAAATATCAACAGTCATTCATGGGGTTGTGGGTGTGTGGGTGTCATTACAGTGCTTGGACTGTAAATATCAACAGTTAATCATGAGTTGGTGGGTGTGTGGTTGTCATTACAGTTTTTTAACTGTAAATATCAACAGTCATTCATGGGGTGGTGGGTGTATGGGTGTCATTACAGTGTTTTGATTGTAAATATCAACAGTCATTCATTATGTGGTGGGTATCATTAAAGTGCTTGGACTGTAAATATTAAGTCATTCATGGGGCTGTTGGTGTGTGGGTGTCATTACAGAGCTTGGAATGTAAATATCAACTATAATTCATGGGGTCGTGGGTGTTAGGGTGTCATTACATTGCTTTGACTGTAAATATCTACAGTCATTTATGGGGTGGTGGGTATCATTAGATTGCTTGGACTGTAAATATCAACAGTCAATCATGGGGTGGTGGGTGTGTGGGTGTCATTACTGTGCTTGGACTGTTAATATCAACAGTCAATCATGGGGTGGTGGGTGAGTGGGTGTCATTACTCTGCTTGGACTGTAAATATCAACAGTCATTCATGGGGAAGTGGGTGTATGGGTGTCATTACAGTGATTTGATTAAAATATTAACAGTCATTCAAAGGGTGGTGGGTATCATTAGATTGCTTGGACTGTAAATATCAACAGTCATTCATGGGGTTGTGGGTGTGTGGGTGTCATTACAGTGCTTGGACTGTAAATATCAACTATAATTAATGGGGTCGTGGGTGTTGGGGTGTCATTACAGTGCTTTGAGTGGAAATATCAACAGTCATTTATTGGGTAGTGGGTACAATTACAGTGCTTGGACTTTAAATATCAACAATCAATCATTGGGTGATGGGTGTGTGGGTGTCATTACAGTGCTTGTACTGTAAATATCAACAGTCATTTATAGGGTGGTGGGTGTTTGGGTGTCATTACATTGCTTGGACTGTAAATATCAACAGTCAATCATGGGGTGGTGGGTGTGTGGGTGTCATTACAGTGCTTGGACTGGAAATATCAACAGTCATTCATAGGGTGGTGGGTGTGTGAGTATTATTACAGAGCTTGGACTGTAAATATCAACAGTCATTTATGGAGTGGTGGGTGTGTCGGTGTCATTACAGTGCTTGGACTGTAAATATCAACAGTCATTCTTGGGGTGGTGGTTGTGTGGGTGTCATTACAGTGCTTAGACAGTAAATATCAACAGTCATTTATGGGGTGATGGGTGTGACTGTGTCATTACAGTGCTTGGACTGTAAATATCAACAGTCATTTATGGGGTGGTGAGTGTGTCTGTGTCATTAGCGTTCGTGGATTGTAAATTTCAACCATCATTCATTGGGTGGTGGGTGTGTGGATGTCATTACAGTGCTTGGACTGTAAATATTACCAGTCATCCATTCTGTGGTGGGTGTCATTAGAGTGCTTGGACTGTAAATATTAACAGTCATTCATAGGTCGGTGAGTGTGTGGATGTCATTACAGTGCTTGGACTGAAAATATCAACCAACATTAATGGGGTGGTAGGTGTGTGGGTGTCATTTCAGTGCTTGAACTGTAAATATCAACAGTAATTCATTCATTGTGGTGGGTGTGTGAGTGTCGTTACAGAGCTTGGACTGTAAATATCAACAGTTATTCATGGGGTGGTGAATGTGTGGGTATCATGAAAGTGCTTGGACTGTAAATATCAACAGACATTCATGGGGTGGTGAGTGTGTGGGTGTTATTGCAATTCTTGGACTGTAAATATCAACCATCATTTATTGGGTGGTGGGTGTGTGAGTGTCATTACATTGCTTGGACTGTAAATATCAACAGTCATTCATAGGGTGGTGGGTGTGTGAGTGTCATTACAGAGCTTGGACTGTAAATATCAACAGTCATTCATGGGGTGGTGGGTGTGTGGATGTCATTACAGTGCTTGGACTGTAAATATCAACAGTCATTCTTGGGGTGGTGGGTGTGTGGGTGTCATTACAGTGTTTTGATTGTAATTATCAACAGTCATTCATAGGGTGGTGGGTGTCATTACAGTGCTTGGACTGTAAATATCAACAGTAATTCAAGGGGTGGATGTTGTTTGGGTGTCATTTCATTGCTTGGACTGTAAATATCAACCATAATTCATGGGGTGGTGGGTGTGTCATTACAGTGCTTGGAATGTAAATAACATCAGTCAATCATGGGCTGGTGGGTGTGTGGGTGTCATTACAGTGCTTGGACTGTAAATATCAACAGTCTTTCATGGGGTGGTTGGAGTTTGGGTGTCAATACATTGCTTGGACTGTAATTATCAACAGTCAATCATGGGGTGGTGGGTGTTTTGGTGTCATTACAGTGCTTGGACTGTAAATATTAACGGTCATTCATAGGGTGGTGGGTGTGTGAGTGTTATTACAGAGCTTGGACTGTAAATATCAACAGTCATTCAAGGAATGTTGGGTTTGTGGGTGTCATTACCGTGCTTGGACTGTAAATATCAACAGTCATTCTTGGGGTGGTGGGTGTGTGGTTGTCATTACGGTTCTTGGACTTTAAATATCAACAGTCATTCATGGGGTGGTGGGTGTATGGGTGTCATTACAGTGTTTTGATTGTAAATATCAACAGTCATTCATAGGGTGGTGGGTATCATTAGAGTGCTTGGACTGTAAATATCAACAGTCATTCATGGGGTTGTGGGTGTCATTACAGTGCTTGGACTGTAAATATCAACAGTCAATCATGGGGTGGTGGGTGTGTGGTTGTCATTACGGTTCTTGGACTTTAAATATCAACAGTCATTCATGGGGTGGTGGGTGTATGGGTGTCATTACAGTGTTTTGATTGTAAATATCAACAGTCATTCATTGGGTGGTGGGTATCATTAAAGTGCTTGTACTGTAAATATCAACAGTCATTCATGGAGCTCTGGGTGTGTGGGTGTCATTACAGTGCTTGGACTGTAAATATCAACTATAATTCATGGGGTCGTGGGTGTTGGGGTGTCATTACATTGCTTTGACTGTAAATATCAACAGTCATTTATGGGGTGGTGGGTGTGAGGGTGTCATTACAGTGCTTGGACTGAAAATATCAACAGTCATTCATGGGGTGGTAGGTGTGTGAGTGTCATTACAGTGTTTTGATTGTAATTATTAACAGTCATTCATAGGGTTGTGGGTGTCTTTACAGTACTTGGACTGTAAATATCAACAGTCAATCATGGGGTGGTGGGTGTGTGGGTGTCATTACTGTGCTTGGACTGTAAATATCAACAGTCAATCATGGGGTGGTGGGTGTGTGGGTGTCATTACTGTTCTTGGACTGTAAATATTAACAGTCATTTATAGGGTGGTGGGTGTTTGGGTGTCATTACATTGCTTGGACTGTAAATATCAACAGTCAATCATCGGGTTGTGGGTGTGTGGGTGTCATTACAGTGCTTGGACTGTAAATATCAACAGTCATTCATAGGGTGGTGGATGTGTGAGTGTTATTACAGAGCTTAGACTGTAAATATCAACAGTCATTCATTGAGTGGTGGGTGTGTGGGTGTCATGACATTGCTTGGACTGTAAATATCAACAGTCATTCTCAGGGTGGTGGTTGTGTGGGTGTCATTACAGTGCTTAGACAGTAAATATCAACAGTCATTTATAGTTTGATGGGTGTGACTGTGTCATTACAGTGCTTGGACTGTAAATATCAACAGTCATTCATGGGGTGGTGAGTGTGTGTGTGTCATTAGAGTTTTTGGACTATAAATATCAACAATTATTCATTGGGTGGTGGGTGAGTGGGTGTCATTACAGTGCTTGGACTGTGAATATTAACAGTCATTTGTAGGGTGGTGAGTTTGTGGGTGTTATTACAGTGCTTTGACTGTAAATATCAACAGTCATTCAGAGATTGGTTGGTGTAATTAGAGTGCTTGGACTGTAAATATTAACAGTCATTCATAGGGGGGTGGATGTGTGGATGTCATTACAGTGCTTGGACTAAAAATATCAACAGTCATTTATGGGGTGGTGGGTGTGTGGGTGTCATTACATTGCACGGACTATAAATATCAACCGTCATTTATGGGGTTGTGGGTGTGTGGGTGTCATTATAGTGCTTGGACTGTAAATATCAACAGTCAATCGTGGGGTGGTGGGTGTGTGGGTGTCATTACAGTGTTTTAAATGAAAATATCAACAGTTATTCATAGGGTGGTGGGTATCATTAAAGTGCTTGGACTGTAAATATCAACAGTCATTTATAGGGTGGTGGGTGTGAGGGTGTCATTACAGTGCTTGGACTGAAAATATCAACAGTCATTCATGGAGACGTAGGTGTGTGAGTGTCATTACAGTGTATTGATTGTAATTATCAACAGTCATTCATAGGGTGGTGGGTGTCATTACAGTGATTGGACTGTAAATATCAACAGTCATTCATGGGGTGGTGGTTGTGTGGGTGTCATTACAGTGCTTGGACTGTAAATATCAACCATAATTCATGGGGTGGTGGGTGTGGGGGTGTCATTACAGTGTTTGGACTGTAAATATCAACAGTCAATCATAGGGTGGTGGATGTGTGGGTGTCATTACAGTGCTTGGATTGTAAATATCAACAGTCATTCATGGGGTAGTGGGTGTATGGGTGTCATTACAGTGATTTGATTGTAAATATTAACAGTCATTCATAAGGTGGTGGGTATCATTAGAGTGCTCCGACTGTAAATATTAACAGTCATTCATGGGGTTGTTGGGGTGTGGGTGTCATTACAGTGCATGGACTTTAAATATCAACTATAATTCATTGTGTCGTTTGTGTTGGGGTGTCATTACAGTGCTTTGAGTGTAAATTTCAACAGTCATTTATTGGGTGGTGGGTAGCATTACAGTGCTTGGACTGTAAATATCAACAGTCATTCATAGGGTGATGGGTGTGTGGGTGTCATTACAGTGCTTGGACTGTAAATATCAACAGTCATTTATAGGGTGGTTGGAGTTTGGGTGTCAATACATTGCTTGGACTGTAATTATCAACAGTCAATCATGGGGTGGTGGGTGTTTTGGTGTCATTACAGTGCTTGGACTGTAAATATTAACGGTCATTCATAGGGTGGTGGGTGTGTGAGTGTTATTACAGAGCTTGGACTGTAAATATCAACAGTCATTCAAGGAATGTTGGGTTTGTGGGTGTCATTACCGTGCTTGGACTGTAAATATCAACAGTCATTCTTGGGGTGGTGGTTGTGTGGGTGTCATTACAGTGCTTAGACTGTAAATATCAACATTCATTTATTCGGTGATGGGTGTGACTGTGTCATTACAGTGCTTGGACTGTAAATATCAACAGTCATTCATGGGGTGGTGAGTGTGTGGGTGTTATTACAGTGCTTTGATTGTAAATATCAACAGTCATTCAGATTTTTGGTGGGTGTCATTAGAGTGCGTGGACTGTAAATATCTATTCATTCATGGGGTGGTGGTTGTCTGTGTGTCATCATTGCTTGAACTGTAAATATCAACAGTCATTCATAAGGTGGTGGGTGGCATTACAGTGCTTGGACTGTAAATATCAACAGTTATTCATGGGGTGATGGGTGTGTGGGTGTCATTACAGTGCTTGGACTGTAAATATCAACAGTCATTAATGGGGTGGTGGGTGTGTGGCTGTCATTACATTGTTTGGACGGTAAATATCAACAGTCATTCATGGGGAGGTGAGTGTCATTGCAGTGCTTGGACTATAAATTTCAACAGTCATTTAAGGGGTGGTGGGTGTGTGGGTGTTAATACAATGCTTTGACTGTAAATATCAACAGTTATTCAGAGGGTGGTGGGTGTCATTAGAGTGCTTGGACTGTAAATATCAACAGTCATTTATGGGGTGGTGGGTGTGTGGGTGCCATGAAAGTGCTTGGACTGTAAATATCAACAATCATTCATGGGGTGGTGAGTGTGTGGGTGTCATTACAGTTCTTGGACTGTAAATATCAACCATCATTTATTGGGTGGTGGGTGTGTGGGTGTCATTACAGTGCTTGGACAGTAAATATTAAGAGTCATTCATGGGGTGGTTGGTGTGTGGGTGTCATTACAGTGTTTTGATTTTAAATATCAACAGTCATTCAAAGGTTGGTGGGTGTCATTACAGTGCTTGAACTGTAAATATCCACAGTCATTCATGGGGTTGTGGGTGTGTGGGTGTCATTACAGTGCTTGGACTGTAAATATAAAGTCATTTATGGGGTGGTGGGTGTGTGTGTCATTAGTGCTTAGACTATAAATATCAACAGTCATTCATGGGGTGGTGGGTGGCATTACAGTGCTTGGACTGTAAATATCAACAGTCATTCATGAAATGGTGGGTGCTTGCGTGTCATTACAGTGTTTGGACTAAAAATATCAACAGTCAACAATGGGATGGTGGGTGTCGGGTTGTCATTACAGTGCTTGGAATGTAAATATCAACAGTCATTCATGGGGTGGTGGGTGTGTGGGTGTCATTACAGTGTTTTGACAGTAAATATCAACAGTCATTTATGGGGTGGTGAGTGTGTGGGTGTCATTACAGTTCTTGGACTCTAAATATTAACAGTAATTCATGGGGTGGCGTATGTGTGGATGTCATTACAGTGCTTGGACTGAAAATATCAACAGTCATTCATGGTGTGGTGGGTGTGTGGGTGTCATTACAGTTCTTGGACTGTAAATATTAACAGTCATCCATGGGGTGGTTGGTGACATTAGAGTGCTTGGACTGTAAATATTAACAGTAATTCAGAGGGTGGTGAGTGTGTGGATGTCATTACAGTGCTTGGACTGAAAATATCAACAGTCTGTCATGGGGTGGTGAGTGTTTGGGTGTCATTACAGTGCTTGGACTATAAATATCAGCTGTCATTAATGGGGTGGTGGGTGTGTGGGTGTCATTACAGTGCTTAGACTGTAAATATCAACAGTCATTTATTCGGTGATGGGTGTGACTGTGTCATTACAGTGCTTGGACTGTAAATGTCAACAGTCATTCATGGGGTGGTGAGTGTGTGGGTGTTATTACAGTGCTTTGATTGTAAATATCAACAGTCATTCAGATTTTTGGTGGGTGTCATTAGAGTGCGTGGACTGTAAATATCTATTCATTCATGGGGTGGTGGTTGTCTGTGTGTCATCATTGCTTGAACTGTAAATATCAACAGTCATTCATAAGGTGGTGGGTGGCATTACAGTGCTTGGACTGTAAATATCAACAGTTATTCATGGGGTGATGGGTGTGTGGGTGTCATTACAGTGCTTGGACTGTAAATATCAACAGTCATTAATGGGGTGGTGGGTGTGTGGCTGTCATTACATTGCTTGGACGGTAAATATCAACAGTCATTCATGGGGAGGTGAGTGTCATTGCAGTGCTTGGACTATAAATTTCAACAGTCATTTAAGGGGTGGTGGGTGTGTGGGTGTTAATACAATGCTTTGATTGTAAATATCAACAGCCATTCAGAGGGTGGTGGGTGTCATTAGAGTGCTTGGACTGTAAATATCAACAGTCATTTATTGGGTGGTGAGTGTGTGGGTGTCATGAAAGTGCTTGGACTGTAAATATCAACAATCATTCATGGGGTGGTGAGTGTGTGGGTGTCATTACAGTTCTTGGACTGTAAATATCAACCATCATTTATTGGGTGGTGGGTGTGTGGGTGTCATTACAGTGCTTGGACTATAAATATCAACAGTCATTCATAGGGTGGTGGGTGTGTGAGTGTCATTACAGAGCTTGTACTGTAAATATCAACAGTCATTCATGGGGTTGTGGTTGTATGGGTGTCATTACAGCGCTTGTACTGTAAATATCAAACATTATTCATGGGGTGGTGGGTGTTGGGGTGTCATTACAGTGCTTTGACTGTAAATATCAACAGTCATTCATGGGGTGGTGGGTGTGAGGGTGTCATTACAATGCTTGGACTGTAAATATCAACAGTCATTCATGTTGTGTGTGGATGTCATTATAGTGATTGGACTGTAAATATCAACAGTCATTCTTGGGGTGGTGGGTGTGTAGGTGCCATTACTTTGCTTTGACTGTATATATCAACAGTCATTCATGGGTTGGTTAGTGTTTGGGTGTCATTACAGTGTTTTGATTGTAAATATCAACAGTCATTCATATGGTGGTTGGTGTCATTAGAGTGCTTTGACTGTAAATATCAACAGTCATTAAAGGGGTGGTGGGTATGTGGGTGTCATTACAGTGCTTGGACAGTAAATATCAAGAGTCATTCATGGGGTGGTTGGTGTGTGGGTGTCATTACAGTGTTTTGATTTTAAATATCAACAGTCATTCAAAGGTTGGTGGGTGTCATTACAGTGCTTGAACTGTAAATATCCACAGTCATTCATGGGGGTGTGGGTGTCATTACAGTGCTTGGACTGTAAATATAAAGTCATTTATGGGGTGGTGGGTGTGTGTGTCATTAGTGCTTAGACTATAAATATCAACAGTCATTCATGGGGTGGTGGGTGGCATTACAGTGCTTGGACTGTAAATATCAACAGTCATTCATGAAATGGTGGGTGCTTGGGTGTCATTACAGTGTTTGGACTAAAAATATCAACAGTCAACAATGGGATGGTGGGTGTCGGGTTGTCATTACAGTGCTTGGAATGTAAATATCAACAGTCATTCATGGGGTGGTGGGTGTGTAGGTGTCATTACAGTGTTTTGACAGTAAATATCAACAGTCATTTATGGGGTGGTGAGTGTGTGGGTGTCATTACAGTTCTTGGACTCTAAATATTAACAGTAATTCATGGGATGGTGTATGTGTGGATGTCATTACAGTGCTTGGACTGAAAATATCAACAGTCATTCATGGGGTGGTGGGTGTGTGGGTGTCATTACAGTTCTTGGACTGTAAATATTAACAGTCATCCATGGGGTGGTTGGTGACATTAGAGTGCTTGGACTGTAAATATTAACAGTCATTCAGAGGGTGGTGAGTGTGTGGATGTCATTACAGTGCTTGGACTGAAAATATCAACAGTCTGTCATGGGGTGGTGAGTGTTTGGGTGTCATTACAGTGCTTGGACTATAAATATCAACTGTCATTAATGGGGTGGTGGGTGTGTGGGTGTCATTACAGTGCTTTGACTGTAAATATCAACAGTCATTCATTGAGTGGTGGGTGTGTGAGTGTCATTACAGAGCTTGGACTGTAAATATCAACAATCATTCATGAGGTGGTGGGTGTGTGGGTGTCATTACAGTGCTTGAACTGTAAATATCAACAGTCATTAATTGGGTGATGGGTGTGTGGCTGTCATTACAGTGCTTGGACTGTAAATATCAACAGTCATTCATGGGGTGGTTGGTGTGTTGGCGTTATTACAGTGTTTTGATTGTAAATATTAACATTCATTCATGGGGTGGTGGGTGTGTGGGTGTCATTACAGTGCTTGCACTGTAAATATCAACAGTCATCAATGAGGTGGTGGGTGGCATTACAGTGCTTGGACTGACATTATCAACAGTCATTCATGGGGTGGTGGGTGTGTTGGTGTCATTATAGTGCTTGGACTATAAATATCAACCATCATTTATAGGGTGGTGAGTGTGTGGATGTCATTACAGTGCTTGAACTGTTAATATCAACAGTCATTTATAGAGTGGTTGGTGTGTGAGTTTCATTTCGATATTTTGGGGTCCCAGAAGTGATCTGTACATGCCTACTCCGTGTTAGAGTATTTTCAAAGTACAGGCCCAAAACATACTGAAAATCGATCTTTTATATTCCCAAAAGTCGATATGTGCATGCATTTTCTGTAAATTCGATATTTTGGGTTCCCAGAAGCGATCTGTACATGCCTACTCAGATACACGCCAAAAACATGCTGAAAATTGATATTTTAGGTGCCCAAAGTCAATATGTGTATACATCTTCTGCACCCGTTTATATCCCAAATTCAACCTCAAAACACACGAAAATGCGATATATTTGGGTCCCAGAAGCGATCTGTACATGCCTACTCAGTGCTTGAATATTTTCAAAATATAGGGCCAAAACATGCTGAAAATCGATATTTTAGGTGCTAATAGTCAATATGTGCATGCATCTTCTGTATCCGTTTATATCTCAAATTCAGGTTTAAAACACCCGAAAATTTAATATTTTTGGGTCCCAGAAGCGATCTGTACATGCCTACTCCGTGTTTGAGTATTTTCATAATACAGGCCCAAAACAGGCTGAAAATCGATATTTTAGGTTCCCAAAGTCAATATGTGTATGCTTCTTCAGTACACGTTTATATCTCAAATTCAGGCTCAAAACACCCTAAAATTCGATATTTTTGGGTCCCAGAAACAATCTGAACATGCCTACTCAGTAACAGTATATTTTCAAAATACAAGTCCAAAAACAAGCTGAAAATCTATATTTTAAGTGCCCAAAGTCGATATGCGCATGCATCTTCTGTTGCAGTTTATATCTCAAATTTAGGCTCAAAACCGCTGAAAATTCGATATTTTTACGTCCCAGAAGCGATCTGTACATGCCTACTAGAAAATAGAATGTTTTCATAATATAGGGTCAAAGCATGCAAAAAATCGATATTTTAGGTGTCCAAAGTCGATATGTGCATGCATCTTCTGTACCCGTTGATATCTCTAATTCAGGCTCAAAACACCCGAAAATTCGATATTTTTGGGTCCCAGAAGCGATCTGTACATGCCTACTCCGTGTTAGAGTATTTTCATAATACAGGCCCAAAACATGCTAAAATCGATATTTTAGGTGCCCAAAGTCAATATGTGTAGGTATCTTCATTACCCGTTTATATCTCAAATTCAGGCTCAAAACACCCGAAAACTCGATATTTTTGGGTCCAAGAAGCGATCTGTACATGCCTAATCAGTAACAGAATATTTTCAAAATACAAGTCCAAAACATGCTAAAAATCGATATTTTAGGTGTCTAAAGTCGATATGTGCATGCATCTTCTGTACCCATTTCTATCCCATATTCGTGCTCAAAACACCCAAAAATTCGATGTTTTTGGGCCCCAGAAGCGATCTGTACATGCCTACTCCGTGTTAGAGTATTTTCATAATACAGGCCCAAAACATGCTGAAAATCGATATTTTAGGTGCCCAAAGTCAATAGGTGTATGCATCTTCTGCACCCGTTTATATCCCAAATTCAACCTCAAAACACACGAAAATGCGATATATTTGGGTCCCAGAAGCGATCTGTACATGCCTTCTCAGTGCTTGAATATTTTCAAAATATAGGGCCAAAACATGCTGAAAATCGATATTTTAGGTGCAAAAAGTCAATATGTGCATGCATCTTCTGTATCCGTTTATATCTCAAATTCAAGTTTAAAACACCCGAAAATTCGATATTTTTGGATCCCAGAAGCGATCTGTACATGCCTACTCAATGTTAGAATATTTTTGAAACACAGGCAGAAAAACAAGTTGAAAATCGATATTTTAGGTGCACAAAATCGATATGTGCATGCATCTTCTGTACCCGTTTATGTCCCAAATTCAGGCTCAAAACACCCTAAAATTCGATATTTTTGGGTCCCAGAAGCGATCTGTACATGCCTACTCAGTGCTAGAATATTTTCAAAATATAGGCCCAAAACATGCTAAATATCGATATTTTGGGTGCCAAAGTCGATATGTGCATGCATCTTCTGTAGCCGTTTATATCTCAAATTTAGGCTCAAAACCCCTGAAAATTCAATATTTGTACGTCCCAGAAGCGATCTGTACATGCCTACTAGAAAATAGAATGTTTTCATAATATAGGCTCAAAGCATGCTAAGAATCGATATTTTAGGGGTCCAAGTCGATATGTGCATGCATCTTCTGTACCCGTTGATATCTCAAATTCTGGCTCAAAACACCCGAAAATTCGATATTTTTGGGTCCCAGAAGCGATCTGTACATGCCTACTCCGTGTTAGAGTATTTTCATAATACAGGCCCAAAACATGCTAAAATCGATATTTTAGGTGCCCAAAGTCAATATGTGTATGTATCTTCATTACCCGTTTATATCTCAAATTCAGACTCAAAACACCCGAAAACTCGATAGTTTTGGGTCCAGGAAGCGATCTGTACATGCCTAATCAGTAACAGAATATTTTCAAAATATAGGGCCAAAACATGCTGAAAATCGATATTTTAGGTGCAAAAAGTCAATATGTGCATGCATCTTCTGTATCCGTTTACATCTTAAATTCAAGTTTAAAACACCCGAAAATTCGATATTTTTGGGTCCCAGAAGCGATCTGTACATGCCTACTCAATGTTAGAGTATTTTTGAAACACAGGCAGAAAAACAAGTTGAAAATCGATATTTTAGGTGCACAAAATCGATATGTGCATGCATCTTCTGTACCCGTTTATGTCCCAAATTCAGGCTCAAAACACCCTAAAATTCGATATTTTTGGGTCCCAGAAGCGATCTGTACATGCCTACTCAATGCTAGAATATTTTCAAAATATAGGCCCAAAACATGCTAAATATCGATATTTTGGGTGCCAAAGTCGATATGTGCATGCATCTTCTGTAGCCGTTTATATCTCAAATTTAGGCTCAAAACCCCTGAAAATTCAATATTTTTACGTCTCAGAAGCGATCTGTACAGGCCTACTAGAAAATAGAATGTTTTCATAATATAGGCTCAAAGCATGCTAAGAATCGATATTTTAGGGGTCCAAAGTCGATATGTGCATGCATCTTCTGTACCCGTTGATATCTCAAATTCAGGCTCAAAACACACGAAAATTCGATATTTTTGGGTCCCAGAAGCGATCTGTACATGCCTATTCCGTGTTAGAGTATTTTCATAATACAGGCCCAAAACATGCTAAAATCGATATTTTAGGTGCCCAAAGTCAATATGTGTATGTATCTTCATTACCCGTTTATATCTCAAATTCAGGCTCAAAACACCCGAAAACTAGATATTTTTGGGTCCAAAAAGCGATCTGTACATGCCTAATCAGTAACAGAATATTTTCAAAATACAAGTCCAAAACATGCTGAAAATCGATAATTTAGGTGCCCAAAGTCGATATGTGCATGCATCTTCTGTACCCATTTCTATCCCATATTCGTGCTCAAAACACCCAAAAATTCGATATTTTTGGGCCCCAGAAGCTATCTGTATATACCTACTCCGTGTTAGAGTATTTTCATAATACAGGCCCAAAACATGCTGAAAATCGATATTTTAGGTGCCCAAAGTCAATATGTGTATGCATCTTCTGCACCCGTTTATATCCCAAATTCAACCTCAAAACACACGAAAATGCGATATATTTGGGTCCCAGAAGCGATCTGTACATGCCTACTCAGTGCTTGAATATTTTCAAAATATAGGGCCAAAACATGCTGAAAATCGATATTTTAGGTGCAAAAAGTCAATATGTGCATGTATCTTCTGTATCCGTTTATATCTCAAATTCAAGTTTAAAACACCCGAAAATTCGATATTTTTGGGTCCCAGAAGCGATCTGTACATGCCTACTCAATGTTAGAATATTTTTGAAACACAGGCAGAAAAACAAGTTGAAAATCGATATTTTAGGTGCACAAAATCGATTTGTGCATGCATCTTCTGTACCCGTTTATGTCCCAAATTCAGGCTCAAAACACCCTAAAATTCGATATTTTTGGGTCCCAGAAGCGATCTGTACATGCCTACTCAGTGCTAGAATATTTTCAAAATATAGGCCCAAAACATGCTAAATATCGATATTTTGGGTGCCAAAGTCGATATGTGCATGCATCTTCTGTAGCCGTTTATATCTCAAATTTAGGCTCAAAACCCCTGAAAATTCAATATTTGTACGTCCCAGAAGCGATCTGTACATGCTTACTAGAAAATAGAATGTTTTCATAATATAGGCTCAAAGCATGCTAAGACTCGATATTTTAGGGGTCCAAAGTCAATATGTGCATGCATCTTCTGTACCCGTTGATATCTCAAATTCAACCTCAAAAAACCCGAAAATTCGATATTTTTGGGTCCCAGAAGTGATCTGTACATGCCTACTCCGTGTTAGAGTATTTTCATAATACAGGCCCAAAACATGCTAAAATCGATATTTTCGGTGCCCAAAGTCAATATGTGTATGTATCTTCATTACCCGTTTATATCTCAAATTCAGACTCAAAACACCCGAAAACTCGATATTTTTGGGTCCAAGAAGCGATCTGTACATGCCTAATCAGAAACAGAATATTTTCAAAATATAGGGCCAAAACATGCTGAAAATCGATATTTTAGGTGCAAAAAGTCAATATGTGCATGCATCTTCTGTATCCGTTTACATCTCAAATTCAAGTTTAAAACACCCGAAAATTCGATATTTTTGGGTCCTAGAAGCGATCTGTACATGCCTACTCAATGTTAGAATACTTTTTAAACACAGGCAGAAAAACAAGTTGAAAATCGATATTTTAGGTGCACAAAATCGATATGTGCATCCATCTTCTGGACCCGTTTATGTCCCAAATTCAGGCTCAAGACACACTAAAATTCGATATATTTGGGTCCCAGAAGCGATCTGTACATGCCTACTCAGTGCTAGAATATTTTCAAAATATAGGCCCAAAACATGCTAAATATCGATATTTTGGGTGCCAAAGTCGATATGTGCATGCATCTTCTGTAGCCGTTTATATCTCAAATTTAGGCTCAAAACCCCTGAAAATTCAATATTTTTACGTCCCAGAAGCGATCTGTACATGCCTACAAGAAAATAGAATGTTTTCATAATATAGGCTCAAAGCATGCTACGAATCGATATTTTAGGGGTCCAAAGTCGATATGTGCATGCATCTTCTGTACCCGTTGATATCTCAAATTCAGGCTCAAAACACCCGAAAATTCGATATTTTTGGGTCCCAGAAGCGATCTGTACATGCCTACTCCGTTTTAGAGTATTTTCATAATACAGGCCCAAAACATGCTAAAATCGATATTTTAGGTGTCCAAAGTCGATATGTGTATGCATCTTCAGTACCGTTTTATATCTCGATTTCAGGCTGAAAACACCCGAAAATTCGATATTTTTGGGTAACATAAGCGATCTGTACATGCCTAATCAATGTTAGAATATTTTCAAAATATAGGCCCAAAACATGCTAAAAATCTATATTTTAGGTGTCCAAAGTCGATATGTGTATGCATCTTCAGTACCGTTTTATATCTCGAATTCAGGCTCAAAACACCCGAAAATTCTATATTTTTATGTCCCAGAAGCAATCTGGACATGCCTACTCCTTCCTAGAATGTTTTCAAGATACAGACCCAACATGCTCAAAATCGATATTTTAGGTGCAAAAAGTCAATATGTGCATGTATCTTCTGTACCCATTTCTATCCCATATTCGTGCTCAAAACACCCAAAAATTCGATATTTGTAGGGCCCCAGAAGCTATCTGTATATACCTACTCTGTGTTAGAGTATTTTCAATATACATGCCCAAAACATGCTGAAAATCGATATTTTAGGTGCCCAAAGTCAGTATGTCTATGCATCATCTGTACCCGTTTATATCTCAAATTCAGTCTCAAAACACCCGAAAAATCGATATGTTTTGGTCCAAGAAGCGATCTGTACATGCCTACTCAGTGCAAGAATTTTTTCAATATATAGGCCCAAAACATGCTGAAAATCGATATTTTAGGTGCCCAAAGTCGATTTGTGGATGCATCTTCAGTACCCGTTTATATCTCAAATTCAGGCACAAAACACCCGAAAATTCGATATTTTTGGGTCCCAGAACCGATCTGTACATGACTACTCAATGTTAGAGTATTTTCAAAACACAGGCACAAAAACAAGTTGAAAATCGTTATTTTAGGTGCCCAAAATCGATATGTGCATGCATCTTCTGTACCCGTTTATGTCCCAAATTCAGGCTCAAAACACCCGAAAATTCGATATTTTTGGGTCCCAGAAGCGATCTGTACATGCCTACTCCGTGTTAGAGTATTTTCATAATACAGGCCCAAAACATGCTAAAATCGATATTTTAGGTGCCCAAAGTCAATATGTGTATGTATCTTCATTACCCGTTTATATCTCAAATTCAGACTCAAAACACCCGAAAACTCGATATTTTTGGGTCCAAGAAGCGATCTGTACATGCCTAATCAGAAACAGAATATTTTCAAAATATAGGGCCAAAACATGCTGAAAATCGATATTTTAGGTGCAAAAAGTCAATATGTGCATGCATCTTCTGTATCCGTTTACATCTCAAATTCAAGTTTAAAACACCCGAAAATTCGATATTTTTGGGTCCTAGAAGCGATCTGTACATGCCTACTCAATGTTAGAATACTTTTTAAACACAGGCAGAAAAACAAGTTGAAAATCGATATTTTAGGTGCACAAAATCGATATGTGCATCCATCTTCTGGACCCGTTTATGTCCCAAATTCAGGCTCAAAACACACTAAAATTCGATATATTTGGGTCCCAGAAGCGATCTGTACATGCCTACTCAGTGCTAGAATATTTTCAAAATATAGGCCCAAAACATGCTAAATATCGATATTTTGGGTGCCAAAGTCGATATGTGCATGCATCTTCTGTAGCCGTTTATATCTCAAATTTAGGCTCAAAACCCCTGAAAATTCAATATTTTTACGTCCCAGAAGCGATCTGTACATGCCTACAAGAAAATAGAATGTTTTCATAATATAGGCTCAAAGCATGCTACGAATCGATATTTTAGGGGTCCAAAGTCGATATGTGCATGCATCTTCTGTACCCGTTGATATCTCAAATTCAGGCTCAAAACACCCGAAAATTCGATATTTTTGGGTCCCAGAAGCGATCTGTACATGCCTACTCCGTTTTAGAGTATTTTCATAATACAGGCCCAAAACATGCTAAAATCGATATTTTAGGTGTCCAAAGTCGATATGTGTATGCATCTTCAGTACCGTTTTATATCTCGAATTCAGGCTGAAAACACCCGAAAATTCGATATTTTTGGGTCCCATAAGCGATCTGTACATGCCTAATCAATGTTAGAATATTTTCAAAATATAGGCCCAAAACATGCTAAAAATCTATATTTTAGGTGTCCAAAGTCGATATGTGTATGCATCTTCAGTACCGTTTTATATCTCGAATTCAGGCTCAAAACACCCGAAAATTCTATATTTTTATGTCCCAGAAGCAATCTGGACATGCCTACTCCTTCCTAGAATGTTTTCAAGATACAGACCCAACATGCTCAAAATCGATATTTTAGGTGCAAAAAGTCAATATGTGCATGTATCTTCTGTACCCATTTCTATCCCATATTCGTGCTCAAAAAACACCCAAAAATTCGATATTTGTAGGGCCCCAGAAGCTATCTGTATATACCTACTCCGTGTTAGAGTATTTTCAATATACAGGCCCAAAACATGCTGAAAATCGATATTTTAGGTGCCCAAAGTCAATATGTCTATGCATCATCTGTACCCGTTTATATCTCAAATTCAGTCTCAAAACACCCGAAAAATCGATATGTTTTGGTCCAAGAAGCGATCTGTACATGCATACTCAGTGCTATAATTTTTTCAGAATATAAGCTCAAAACATGCTAAAAATCGATATTTTAGGTGCCCAAAGTCAATATGTGTATGTATCTGCTGTACCCTTTTATATCCCAAATTCTGGCTCAAAACACCAGAAAATTCGATATTTTTGGGTCCCATAAGCGATCTGTACATGCCTACTCAATCTTAGAATATTTTCAAAATACAGGCAGAAAAACAAGTTAAAATCGATATTTTAGGTGCCCAAGTCAATATGTGCTTGCATCTTCTGTACTCATTTACATCCCAAATTCAGGCTGAAAACACCCG
Source organism: Petrolisthes cinctipes (assembly GCA_033782935.1). NCBI lineage: Eukaryota > Metazoa > Arthropoda > Malacostraca > Decapoda > Porcellanidae > Petrolisthes > Petrolisthes cinctipes. Next base: position 1,672,588 of record JAWQEG010000060.1, read on the forward strand.
AAAATTCGATATTTTTGGGTCCTATAAGGGATCTGTACATGCCTAATCAATGTTAGAATATTTTCAAAATATTGCCCAAAAACATGCTAAAAATCGATATTTTAGGTGTCCAAAGTCGATATGTGTATGCACCTTCAGTACCGTTTTATATCTCGAATTCAGGCTCAAAACACCCGAAAATTCTATATTTTTATGTCCCAGAAGCAATCTGGACATGCCTACTCCTTCCTAGAATGTTTTCAAGATACAGACCCAACATGCTCAAAATCGATATTTTAGGTGCAAAAAGTCGATATGTGCATGCATCTTCAGTACCAGTTTATATCTCAAATTCAGACTTAAAACACCCGAAAATTCGATATTTTTGGGTCCCAGAAGCGATCTGTACATGCCTACTCAGTGCAAGAATTTTTTCAATATATAGGCCCAAAACATGCTGAAAATCGATATTTTAGGTGCCCAAAGTCGATTTGTGGATGCATCTTCAGTACCCGTTTATATCTCAAATTCAGGCTCAAAACACCCGAAAATTCGATATTTTTGGGTCCCAGAAGCGATCTGTACATGACTACTCAATGTTAGAGTATTTTCAAAACACAGGCACAAAAACAAGTTGAAAATCGTTATTTTAGGTGCCCAAAATCGATATGTGCATGCATCTTCTGTACCCGTTTATGTCCCAAATTCAGGCTCAAAACACCCGGAAATTCGATATTTTTGGGTCCCAGAAGCTATCTGTACACGCCTACTCAGTGTTAGAATATTTTCATAATACACGCCAAAAACATTCTAAAAATCAATATTTTAGGTTCCCAAAGTTAATATGTGCATGCATTTTCTGTACCCATTTCTATCCCATATTCGTGCTCAAAACATCCAAAAAAAAATGAAATTTTTGGGCCCCAGAAGCTATCTGTACATGCCTACTCCGTGTTAGAGTATTTTCAAGATACAGGCCCAAAACATGCTGAAAATCGATATTTTATGTGCCGAAAGTCAATATGTGTATGCATCATCTGTACCCGTTTATATCTCAAATTCAGGCTCAAAACACCCGAAAATTCTATATGTTTTGGTCCAAGAAGCGATCTGTACATGCATACTCAGTGCTAAAATATTTTCAGAATATAAGCTGAAAACATGCTAAAAATCGATATTTTAGGTGCCCAAAGTCAATATGTGTATGTATCTTCTGTACCCTTTTATATCCCAAATTCTGGATTAAAACACCAGAAAATTCGATATTTTTGGGTCCCATAAGCGATCTGTACATGCCTACTCAATCTTAGAATATTTTCAAAATACAGGCAGAAAAACAAGTTAAAATCGATATTTTAGGTGCCCAAGTCAATATGTGCTTGCATCTTCTGTACCCATTTACATCCCAAATTCAGGCTTAAAACACCCGAAAAATCGATATTTTTGGGTCCCATAACCGATCTGTACATGCCTAATGAATGTTAGAATATTTTCAAAATATAGGCCCAAAACATGCTGAAAATCGATATTTTAGGTGTCCAAAGTCGATATGTGTATGCATCTTCAGTACCTTTTTATATCTCGAATTCAGGCTCAAAACACCCGAAAATTCTATATTTTTATGTCCCAGAAGCAATCTGGACATGCCTACTCCTTCCTAGAATGTTTTCAAGATACAGACCCAACATGCTCAAAATCGATATTTTAGGTGCAAAAAGTCAATATGTGCATGTATCTTCTGTACCCATTTCTATCCCATATTCGTGCTCAAAACACCCAAAAATTCGATATTTGTAGGGCCCCAGAAGCTATCTGTATATACCTACTCCGTGTTAGAGTATTTTCAATATACAGGCCCAAAACATGCTGAAAATCGATATTTTAGGTGCCTAAAGTCAATATGTCTATGCATCATCTGTACCCGTTTATATCTCAAATTCAGTCTCAAAACACCCGAAAAATCGATATGTTTTGGTCCAAGAAGCGATCTGTACATGCATACTCAGTGCTATAATTTTTTCAGAATATAAGCTCAAAACATGCTAAAAATCGATATTTTAGGTGCCCAAAGTCAATATGTGTATGTATCTGCTGTACCCTTTTATATCCCAAATTCTGGCTCAAAACACCAGAAAATTCGATATTTTTGGGTCCCATAAGCGATCTGTACATGCCTACTCAATCTTAGAATATTTTCAAAATACAGGCAGAAAAACAAGTTAAAATCGATATTTTAGGTGCCCAAGTCAATATGTGCTTGCATCTTCTGTACTCATTTACATCCCAAATTCAGGCTGAAAACACCCGAAAATTCGATATTTTTGGGTCCTATAAGGGATCTGTACATGCCTAATCAATGTTAGAATATTTTCAAAATATTGCCCCAAAACATGCTAAAAATCGATATTTTAGGTGTCCAAAGTCGATATGTGTATGCATCTTCAGTACCGTTTTATATCTCGAATTCAGGCTCAAAACACCCGAAAATTCTATATTTTTATGTCCCAGAAGCAATCTGGACATGCCTACTCCTTCCTAGAATGTTTTCAAGATACAGACCTAACATGCTCAAAATCGATATTTTAGGTGCAAAAAGTCGATATGTGCATGCATCTTCAGTACCCGTTTATATCTCAAATTCAGACTTAAAACACCCGAAAATACGATATTTTTGGGTCCCAGAAGCGATCTGTACATGCCTACTCAGTGCAAGAATTTTTTCAATATATAGGCCCAAAACATGCTGAAAATCGATATTTTAGGTGCCCAAAGTCGATATGTGGATGCATCTTCAGTACCCGTATATATCTCAAATTCAGGCTCAAAACACCCGAAAATTCGATATTTTTGGGTCCCAGAAGGGATCTGTACATGACTACTCAATGTTAGAGTATTTTCAAAACACAGGCACAAAAACAAGTTGAAAATCGTTATTTTAGGTGCCCAAAATCGATATGTGCATGCATCTTCTGTACCCGTTTATGTCCCAAATTCAGGCTCAAAACACCAGAAAACTCGATATTTTTGGGTCCAAGAGGCGATCTGTACATGCCTACTCCGTGTTAGAGTATTTTCAAAATTTAGGCCCAAAACATGCTAAAAATCGATATTTTAGGTGCCCAAAGTCGATATGTGCATGCATCTTCTTTACCCGTTTATGTCCCAAATTCAGGCTCAAAACACCCGGAAATTCGATATTTTTGGGTCCCAGAAGCTATCTGTACACGCCTACTCAGTGTTAGAATATTTTCATAATACACGCCAAAAACATTCTAAAAATCAATATTTTAGGTTCCCAAAGTTAATATGTGCATGCATTTTCTGTACCCATTTCTATCCCATATTCGTGCTCAAAACATCCAAAAAAAAATGAAATTTTTGGGCCCCAGAAGCTATCTGTACATGCCTACTCCGTGTTAGAGTATTTTCAAGATACAGGCCCAAAACATGCTGAAAATCGATATTTTATGTGCCGAAAGTCAATATGTGTATGCATCATCTGTACCCGTTTATATCTCAAATTCAGGCTCAAAACACCCGAAAATTCGATATGTTTTGGTCCAAGAAGCGATCTGTACATGCATACTCAGTGCTAAAATATTTTCAGAATATAAGCTCAAAACATGCTAAAAATCGATATTTTAGGTGCCCAAAGTCAATATGTGTATGTATCTTCTGTACCCTTTTATATCCCAAATTCTGGATTAAAACACAAGGAAATTCGATATTTTTGGGTCCCATAAGCGATCTGTACATGCCTACTCAATCTTAGAATATTTTCAAAATACAGGCAGAAAAACAAGTTAAAATCGATATTTTAGGTGCCCAAGTCAATATATGCTTGCATCTTCTGTACCCATTTACATCCCAAATTCAGGCTTAAAACACCCGAAAAATCGATATTTTTGGGTCCCATAAGCGATCTGTACATGCCTAATCAATGTTAGAATATTTTCAAAATATAGGCCCAAAACATGCTGAAAATCGATATTTTAGGTGTCCAAAGTCGATATGTGTATGCATCTTCAGTACCTTTTTATATCTCAAATTCAGGCTCAAAACACCCGAAAATTCTATATTTTTATGTCCCAGAAGCAATCTGTAGATGCCTACTCCTTCCAAGAATGTTTTCAAGATACAGACTCAACATGCTCAAAATCGATATTTTAGGTGCCAAAAGTCAATATGTGTATGTATCTTCTGTACCCTTTTATATCCCAAATTCTGGATTAAAACACCAGAAAATTCGATATTTTTGGGTCCCATAAGCGATCTGTACATGCCTACTCCTTCCTAGAATGTTTTCAAGATACAGACTCAACATGCTCAAAATCGATATTTTAGGTGCAAAAAGTCGATATGTGCATGCATCTTCAGTACCCGTTTATATCTCAAATTCAGGCTCAAAACACCCGAAAATTCGATATTTTTGGGTCCCAGAAGAGATCTGTACATGCCTATTCCGTGTTAGAGTTTTTCTCAAAATAAAGGCCAAAAACATGCTGAAAATCGATATATTAGGTGCCCAAAGTCGATATGTGCATGCATTTTCTGTACCCTTTTATATTTAAATTAAGGATCAAAATACCCGAAAATTCGATATTTTTGGGTTCCAGAAGCAATCTCTCCATGCCTACTCAATGCTAGAATATTTTCAAATGTTAGGCCGAAAACATGCTAAAAATCGATATTTTAGGTGTCCAAAGTCGATATGTGCATGTATCTTCAGTACCCGTTTATATCTCAAATTCAGGCTCAAAACACCCGAATATTCGATTTTATTTTGGCCCAGAAATAATCTGTACATGCCTACTCAGTGCTAGAATATTTTCAAAATATAAGCCCAAAACATGCTGAAAATCGATATATTAGGTGCCCAAAGTCGATATGTGCATGCATTTTCTGTACCTGTTTATATCTCAAATTCAGGCTCAAAACACCCGAATATTCGATTTTATTGGCGTCCAGAAGCGATCTGTACATGCCTACTCAGTGACAAAAAAATTTCAAATAACAGACCCAAAACATGCTGAAAATCGATATTTTAGGAGCCCAAAGTCGATATGTGTATGTATCTTCAGTACCTGTTTATATCTCAAATTCAGGCTCAAAATACCCGAAAATTTGATATTTTTGGGTCCCAGAAGCGATCTGTGCATACCTACTCAGTGCTTGAATATTTTCAAAATATAGGCCCAAAACATGCTGAAAATCGATATTTTAGGTGCCCAAAGTCGATATGTGCATGCATCTTCAGTACCCGTTTATATCTCAAATTCAGGCTCAAAACACCTGAATATTCGATTTTATTTCGGCCCAGAAGTGATCTGTACATGCCTACTAAGTGCTAGAATATTTTCAAAATAAAAGCCCAAAACATGCTGAAAATCGATATATTAGGTGCCCAAAGTCGATATGTGCATGCATTTTCTGTACCTGTTTATATCTCAAATTCAGGCTCAAAGCACCCGAATATTCGATTTTATTGGCGTCAAGAAGCGATCTGTACATGCCTACTCAGTGACAGAAAATTTTCAAAATATAGGCCCAAAACATGCTGAAAATCGATATTTTAGGTGCCCAAAGTCGATATGTGCATGCATCTTCAGTACCCGTTTATATCTCAAATTCAGGCTCAAAACACCCGAAAATTCTATATTTTTATGTCCCAGAAGCAATCTGTACATGCCTACTCCTTCCTAGAATGTTTTAGGTGTCCAAAGTCGATATGTGCATGCATCTTCAGTACCCGTTTATATCTCAAATTCAGGCTCAAAACACCCGAATATTCGATTTTATTTTGGCCCAGAAGTGATCTGTACATGCCTACTCAGTGCTAGAATATTTTCAAAATATAAGCCCAAAACATGCTGAAAATCGATATATTAGGTGCCCAAAGTCGATATGTGCATGCATTTTCTGTACCTGTTTATATCTCAAATTCAGGCTCAAAACACCCGAAAATTCGATATTTTTGGGTCCTAGAAACGATCTGTTCATGCCTACTCCGTGTTAGAGTATTTTCATAATACAGGCCCAAAATATGCTGAAAATCGATATTTTAGGTGCCCAAAGTCAATATGTGTATGCATCTTCTGTACCCGTTTATATCTCAAATTCAGGCTCAAAACACCCGAAAAATCGATATTTTTTGGGTCCCAGAAGCTATCTGTACATGCCTATTCCGTGTTAGAGTTTTTTCAAAATAAAGGCCAAAAACATGCTGAAAATCGATATATTAGGTGCCCAAAGTCGATATGTGAATGCATTTTCTGTACCCTTTTATATTTAAATTCAGGATCAATATACCCGAAAATTCGATATTTTTGGGTTCCAGAAGCGATCTGTACATGCTTACCCAGTGACAGAAAATTTTCAAATAACAGACCGAAAACATGCTGAAAATCGATATTTTAGGAGATCAATGTCGATATGTGCATGCATCTTCAGTACACGTTTATATCTCAAATTCAAGCTCAAAACATCCATAAAAAACGATATTTTTAGGTCCAAGAAGCGAATTGTACATGCCTACTCAGTAATAGAATATTTTTAAGATTTAGGCCGAAAACATGCTGAAAATCGATATTTTGGGTCCCCAAAATCGATATGTGCATGGATCTTCTGTACCCGTTTATGTCCCAAATTCAGGCTTAAAACACACGAAAATTAGATATTTTTGGGACCAAGAAGCGATCTGTACATGCCTACTCAATGTTAGAATATTTTCAAAATAAAGGCACAAAAACAAGTTGAATATCGATGTTTTAGGTGCCCAAAATCGATATGTGCATGCATCTTCAGTACCCGTTTATATCTCAAATTCTGGCTCAAAACACCCGAAAATTCGATATTTTTGGGTCCCAGAAGGGATCGGTACATGCCTACTCAATGTTAGAATATTTTCAAAACACAGGCACAAAAACAAGTTGAAAATCGATATTTTAGGTGCCCAAAATCGATATGTGCATGCATCTTCAGTACCCGTTTATATCTCAAATTCTGTCTCAAAACACCCGAAAATTCGATATTTTTGGTTCTCAGAAGCGATCTGTACATGCCTACTCCGTGTTAGAGTATTTTCAAAATACAGGCCTAAAACATGCTGAAAATCGATATTTTAGGTGCCCAAAGTCAATATGTGTATGCATCTTCTGTACCCGTGTATATCTCAAATTCAGGCTGAAAACACCCGAAAATTCAATTTTTTTGGTTCCCAGAAGCGATCTGTACATGCCTACTCCGTTTTAGAGTATTTTCAAAATACAGACCCAAAACATGCTGAAATTCGATATTTTAGGTGCCAAAATATCGATTTTTTGCATGTTTTGAGCCTATATTTTGAAAACATACTAGCACTGAGTGGGCATGTACAGATCGCTTCTAGGACCCAAAAATATCGAATTTTCGGGTGTTTTGAGGTAGAATTTGGGATATAAACGGATGCAGAAAATGCATACACATATTGACTTTGGGCACCTAAAATATCGATTTTCAGCATGTTTTGGGCCTGTATCTGAGTAGTCATGTTCAGATCGCTTCTGGGACCCTAAAATATCGAATTTTCGGGTGTTTGGAGCCTGAATTTGAGATATAAACGGGTACAGAAGATGCATGCACATATCGACTTTTGGGCACCTAAGAGATAGATTTTCAGTATGTTGTGGGTCTGTATTTTGAAAATACTCTAACATGGAGTAGGCATGTACAGATTGCTTCTGGGACCACAAAATATCGAATTTTCGGGTGTTTTGAGCCTGAATTTGAGATATCGACTTTGGGCACCTGAAATATCGATTTTTAGCATGTTTTGGGCCTATATTTTGAAAACATTCTAGCACTGAGTAGGCATGTACAGATCGCTTCTGGGACCCCAAAATATCGAATTTTTGGGTGTTTTGAGCCGGAATTTGAGATATAAACGGGTGCTGAAGATGCATGCACATATCGACTTTTGGGCACCTAAGAGATAGATTTTCAGTATGTTGTGGGTCTGTATTTTGAAAATACTCTAACATGGAGTAGGCATGTACAGATTGCTTCTGGGACCACAAAATATCGAATTTTCGGGTGTTTTGAGCCTGAATTTGAGATATCGACTTTGGGCACCTGAAATATCGATTTTTAGCATGTTTTGGGCCTATATTTTGAAAACATTCTAGCACTGAGTAGGCATGTACAGATCGCTTCTGGGACCCCAAAATATCGAATTTTCCCGTGTTTTGAGCTTGAATTTGAGATATAAACGGGTACTGAAGATGCATGCACATATCGACTTTTGGGCACCTAAAATATCGATTTTGAGCATGTTTTTGGTCTGTATCTTGAAAACATTCTAACTAGGAGTAGGCATGTACAGATCGCTTCTAGGACCCAAAAATATCGAATTATCCGGTGTTTTAAGCCTGAATTTGAGATATAAACGGTTACAGAAGATGCATGCACATATCGACTTTGGACACATAAAATATCGATTTTTAGCATGTTTTCGGTCTGTATCTTAAAAACATTCTAGCACTAAGTAGGCATGTACAGATCTCTTCTGGGACCCCAAAATATCGAATTTTCTGGTGTTTGGAGCCTGAATTTGAGATATAAACGGGTACAGAAGATGCATGCACATATCGGCTTTTGGGCTCGTAAAAGATCGATTTTCAGTATGTTTTGGGCTTGTATTTTAAAAAATACTCTAACACGGAGTAGGCATGTACAGATCGCTTCTTGGACCCCAATATATCGAATTTTCGGGTGTTTTGAGCCTGAATTTGAGATATCAACCGGTACAGAAGATGCATGCACATATCGACTTTTAGGCAAATAAAATATCGATTTTGAGCATGTTTTGGGTCTGTATTTTGAAAACATTGTAACTAGAAGTAGGCATGTACAGATCGCTTCTAGGCCCCACAAATAGCGAATTTTAGGGTGTTTTGAGCCTGAATCTGAGATATAAACGGGTACAGAAGATGCATGCTCATATCGACTTTGGACACTTAAAATATCGATTTTTAGCAAGTTTTAAGCCTATATTTTGAAAACATTCTAGCACTGAGTAGGCATGTACAGATTGTTTCTGGGACCCCACAATATCGATTTTTCGGGTGTTTTGAGCCTGAATTTGAAATATAAACGGGTACAGAAGATGCATGCACATATCGACTTTTGGGAACCTAACAGATCGATTTTCTGTATGTTTTGGGCCTGTATTTTGAAAATACTCTAACACGGAGTAGGCATGTACAGATCGCTTCTGGGACCCCAAAATATCGAATTTTCGGGTGTTTTGGGCCTGAATTTGAGATATTGACTTTGGGCACCTAAAATATCGATTTTTAGCATGTTTTGAGCCTATATTTTGAAAATATTCTAGCACTGAGTAGGCATGTACAGATCGCTTCTGGGACCCCAAAGTATCGAATTTTCGGGAGTTTTGAGCCTGAATTTGAGATATAAACGGGTACAGAAGATGCATACACATATTGACTTTGGGCACCTAAAATATCGATTTTCAGCATGTTTTGGGCTTGTATCTGAGTAGGCATGTACAGATCGGCTCTGGGACCCCAAAATATCAAATTTTCGTATGTTTTGAGCTTGAATTTGAGATATAAACGGGTAGAGAAGATGCATGCACATATCCTTTGGACACTTAAAATATCGATTTTGAGCATGTTTTGGGTCTGTATCTTGAAAACATTCTAACTAGGAGTAGGCATGTACAGATCGCTTCTAGGACCCAAAATTACCGAATTTTTGTGTGTTTGGACCCTGAATTTGAGATATAAACGGGTACAGAAGGTAAATGCAAATATCGACTTTTGGGCACCTAAAAGATTGATTTTCAATATGTTGTGGGCCTGTATTTTGAAAATACTCTAACATGGAGTAGGCATGTACAGAGCGCTTCTAGGACCCCAAAATATCGAATTTTCGGGTGTTTTGGGCCTGAATTTGAGATATCGACTTTGGGCACCTAAAATATCGATTTTTAGCATGTTTTGGGCCTATATTTTGAAAATATTCTAGCACTGAGTAGGCATGTACAGATCGCTTCTGGGACCCCAAAATATCGAATTTTCGGGTGTTTTGAGCCTGAATTTGAGATATAAACGGGTACAGAAGATGCATGCACATATTGACTTAGGGCACCTAAAATATCGATTTTCAGCATGTTTTTGGCCTGTATCCGAGTAGGCATGTACAGATCGATTCTTGGACCCCAAAATATCAAATTTTCGGGAGTTTGGACCCTGAATTTGAGATATAAACGGGTACTGAAGATGCATGCACATATCGACTTTTTGCACCTAAAATATCGAATATTAACATGTTTTGGGTCTGCAGCTTGAGAACATTCTAACTAGGAGTAGGCATGTACAGATTGCTTCTAGGACCCAAAAATACCGAATTTTCGGGTGTTTGAGCCTCAATTTGAGATATAAACGGGTACAAAAGATCAATGCACATATTGACTTTGGACACATAAAATATCGATTTTAGCATGTTTTGAGCTTATATTTTGAAAACATTCTAGCACTGAGTAGGCATGTACAGATCGCTTCTGGAACCCAAAAATATCGTATTTTCGGGTGTTTTGAGGTTGAATTTGGGATATAAACGGGTGCAGAAGATGCATACACATATTGACTTTGGGCACCTAAAATATTGATTTTCAGCATGTTTTAGGCCTGTATCTGAGTAGGCATGTACAGATTGCTTCTGGGAACCCAAAATATCGAATTTTCGGGTGTTTAGAGCCTGAATTTGAGATATAAACGGGTACAGAAGATGCATTCAGATATCGACTTTTGGGCACCTAAAAGATCGATTTTCAGTATGTTTTTGGGCATGTATTTTGAAAATACTCTAACACGGAGTAGGCATGTGCAGATCGCTTCTGGGACCCCAAAATATCGACTTTTCGGGTGTTTGGAGCCTGAATTTGAGATATAAACGAGTACTGAAGATGCATGCACATATCGGCTTTTTGCACCTAAAATATCGAATTTTAACATGTTTTGGGTCTGCAACTTGAGAACATTCTAACTAGGAGTAGGCATGTACAGATTGCTTCTAGGACCCCAAAATACCGAATTTTCGGGTGTTTTGAGCCTGAAATTGAGATATAAACGGGTAAAGAAGATGCATGCACATATCGACTTTAGACACTTAAAACATCGATTTTTTGCATGTTTTGAGCCTATTTTTTGAAAACATTCTAGCACTGAGTGGGCATGTACAGATCGCTTCTAGGACCCAAAAATATCAAATTTTCGGGTGTTTTGAGGTTGAATTTGGGATATAAACGGGTGCAGAAAATGCATACACATATTGACTTTGGGCACCTAAAATATCGATTTTCAGCATGTTTTGGGCCTGTATCTGAGTAGGCATGTACATATCGCTTCTGGGACCATAAAATATCGAATTTTCGGGTGTTTGGAGCCTGAATTTGAGATATAAACGGGTACAGAAGATGCATGCACATATTGACTTTGGGCTCCTAAAATATTGATTTTTAGCATGTTTTGGGCCTGTATTTTGAAAATACTCTAACACGGAGTAGGCATGTACAGATCGCTTCTGGGACCCCTAAATATCGACTTTTCGGGTGTTTGGAGCCTGAATTTGAGATATTTACGAGTACTGAAGATGCATGCACATATCGGCTTTTTGCACCTAAAATATCGATTTTGAGCATGTTTTGGGTCTGTAGCTTGAGAACATTATAAATAGAAGTAGGCATGTACAGATCGCTTCTAGGACCCAAAAATACCGAATTTTCGGGTGTTTGAGCCTCAATTTGAGATATAAACGGGTACAGAAGATGCATGCTCATATTACTTTTGGCACCTAAAATATCGATTTTGAGCATGTTTTTGGTCTGTATCTTGAAATCATTCTAACTAGGAGTAGGCATGTACAGATCGCTTCTAGGACCCAAAAATATCGAATTATCGGGTGTTTTAAGCCTGAATTTGAGATATAAACGGTTACAGAAGATGCATGCACATATCGGCTTTTGGGCTCGTAAAAGATCGATTTTTAGTATGTTTTGGGCTTGTATTTTAAAAAATACTCTAACACGGAGTAGGCATGTACAGATTGCTTCTGGGACCCCAATATATCGAATTTTCGGGTGTTTTGAGCCTGAATTTGAGATATAAACGGGTACAGAAGATGCATGCACATATTGACTTTTAGGCAACTAAAATATCGATTTTGAGCATGTTTTGGGTCTGTATTTTGTAAACATTCTAACTAGAAGTAGGCATGTACAGATCGCTTCTAGGCCCCAAAAATATCGAATTTTCGGGTGTTTTGAGCCTGAATCTGAGATATAAACGGGTACAGAAGATGCATGCACATATCGACTTTTGAGAACCTAACAGATCGATTTTTTGTATGTTTTGGGCCTGTAATTTGAAAATACTCTAGCACGGAGTAGGCATGTACTGATCGCTTCTGAGACCTCAAAATATCGAATTTTAGGGTGTTTTGTGCCTGAATTTAAGATATCGACTTTGGGCACATAAAATATCGATTTTTAGCATGTTTTGGGCCTATATTTTGAAAATATTCTAGCACTGAGTAGGCATGTACAGATCGCTTCTGGGATCCCAAAATATCGAATTTTCGGGTGTTTGGAGCCAGAATCTGAGATATAAACGGGTACAGAAGATGCATGCACATATCGACTTTTGGGCACCTAAAAGATCGATTTTCAGTATGTTTTTGGGCTTGTATTTTGAAAATACTCTAACACGGAGAATGCATGTACAGATCGCTTCTGGGACCCCAAAAAACCGAATTTTCGGCTGTTTTGACCCTGAAATTGAGATATAAACGGGTAAAGAAGATGCATGCACTAATCGACTTTGGACACTTAAAATATCGATTTTTTGCATGTTTTGAGCCTATATTTTGAAAACATTCTAGCACTGAGTGGGCATGTACAGATCGCTTCTAGGAACCAAAAATATCGAATTTTCGGGTGTTTTGAGGTTGAATTTGGGATATAAACGGGTGCAGAAAATGCATACACATATTGACTTTGGGCACCTAAAATATCGATTTTCAGCATGTTTTGGGTCTGTATCTGAGTAGTCATGTACAGATCGCTTCTGGGACCCTAAAATATCGAATTATCGGGTGTTTGGAGCCTGAATTTGAGATATAAACGGGTACAGAAGATGCATGCACATATTGACTTTGGGCACCTAAAATATCGATTTTCAGCATGTTTTGGGCCTGTAGTTTGAAAAAACTCTAACACGGAGTAGGTATGTACAGATCGCTTCTGGGACCCCAAAATATCGAATTTATGGGTGTTTTGAGCCGGAATTTGAGATATAAACGGGTGCTGAAGATGCATGCATATATCGACTTTTGGGCACCTAAAATATCGATTTTGAGCATGTTTTGGGTATGTATCTTGAAAACATTCTAACTGGGAGTAGGCATGAACAGATTGCTTCTAGGACCCAAAAATACCGAATTTTCGTGTGTTTGGGGCCTGAATTTGAGATATAATCGGGTACAGAATGTGCATGCACATATCGACTTTTGGGCACCTAAGAGATAGATTTTCAGTATGTTGTGGGTCTGTATTTTGAAAATACTCTAACATGGAGTAGGCATGTACAGATCGCTTCTGGGACCCAAAAATATCGAATTTTCGGGTGTTTTGGGCCTGAATTTGAGATATCGACTTTGGGCACCTAAAATATCGATTTTTAGCATGTTTTGGGCCTATATTTTGAAAATATTCTAGCACTGAGTAGGCATGTACAGATCGCTTCTGGGACCCCAAAGTATCGAATTTTCGGGAGTTTTGAGCCTGAATTTGAGATATAAACGGGTACAGAAGATGCATACACATATTGACTTTGGGCACCTAAAATATCGATTTTCAGCATGTTTTGGGCTTGTATCTGAGTAGGCATGTACAGATCGGTTCTGGGACCCCAAAATATCAAATTTTCGGTTATTTGGACCCTGAATTTGAGATATAAACGGGTACTGAAGATGCATGCACATATCGACTTTTTGCACCTAAAATATCGAATTTGACCATGTTTTGGGTCTGTAGCTTGAGAACATTCTAACTAGGAGTAGGCATGTACAGATCGATTCTAGGAACCAAAAATACCGAATTTTCGTGTGTTTTGAGCCTGAATTTGAGATATAAACGGGTAGAGAAGATGCATCCACATATCCTTTGGACACTTAAAATATCGATTTTGAGCATGTTTTGGGTCTGTATCTTGAAAACATTCTAACTAGGAGTAGGCATGTACAGATCGCTTCTAGGACCCAAAATTACCGAATTTTTGTGTGTTTGGACCCTGAATTTGAGATATAAACGGGTACAGAAGGTAAATGCAAATATCGACTTTTGGGCACCTAAAAGATTGATTTTCAGTATGTTGTGGGCCTGTATTTTGAAAATACTCTAACATGGAGTAGTCATGTACAGAGCGCTTCTAGGACCCCAAAATATCGAATTTTCGGGTGTTTTGGGCCTGAATTTGAGATATCGACTTTGGGCACCTAAAATATCGATTTTTAGCATGTTTTGGGCCTATATTTTGAAAATATTCTAGCACTGAGTAGGCATGTACAGATCGCTTCTGGGACCCCAAAATATCGAATTTTCGGGTGTTTTGAGCCTGAATTTGAGATATAAACGGGTACAGAAGATGCATGCACATATTGACTTAGGGCACCTAAAATATCGATTTTCAGCATGTTTTTGGCCTGTATCCGAGTAGGCATGTACAGATCGATTCATGGACCCCAAAATATCAAATTTTCGGGTGTTTGGACCCTGAATTTGAGATATAAACGGGTACTGAAGATGCATGCACATATCGACTTTTTGCACCTAAAATATCGAATTTTAACATGTTTTGGGTCTGCAGCTTGAGAACATTCTAACTAGGAGTAGGCATGTACAGATTGCTTCTAGGACCCAAAAATACCGAATTTTCGGGTGTTTGAGCCTCAATTTGAGATATAAACGGGTACAAAAGATCAATGCACATATTGACTTTGGACACATAAAATATCGATTTTAGCATGTTTTGAGCTTATATTTTGAAAACATTCTAGCACTGAGTAGGCATGTACAGATCGCTTCTGGAACCCAAAAATATCGTATTTTCGGGTGTTTTGAGGTTGAATTTGGGATATAAACGGGTGCAGAAGATGCATACACATATTGACTTTGGGCACCTAAAATATTGATTTTAAGCATGTTTTAGGCCTGTATCTGAGTAGGCATGTACAGATTGCTTCTGGTAACCCAAAATATCGAATTTTCGGGTGTTTAGAGCCTGAATTTGAGATATAAACGGGTACAGAAGATGCATTCAGATATCGACTTTTGGGCACCTAAAAGATCGATTTTCAGTATGTTTTTGGGCATGTATTTTGAAAATACTCTAACACGGAGTAGGCATGTGCAGATCGCTTCTGGGACCCCAAAATATCGACTTTTCGGGTGTTTGGAGCCTGAATTTGAGATATAAACGAGTATTGAAGATGCATGCACATATCGGCTTTTTGCACCTAAAATATCGAATTTTAACATGTTTTGGGTCTGCAGCTTGAGAACATTCTAAATAGGAGTAGGCATGTACAGATTGCTTCTAGGACCCCAAAATACCGAATTTTCGGGTGTTTTGATCCTGAAATTGAGATATAAACGGGTAAAGAAGATGCATGCACATATCGACTTTAGACACTTAAAACATCGATTTTTTGCATGTTTTGAGCCTATTTTTTGAAAACATTCTAGCACTGAGTGGGCATGTACAGATCGCTTCTAGGACCCAAAAATATCAAATTTTCGGGTGTTTTGAGGTTGAATTTGGGATATAAACGGGTGCAGAAAATGCATACACATATTGACTTTGGGCACCTAAAATATCGATTTTCAGCATGTTTTGGGCCTGTATCTGAGTAGGCATGTACATATCGCTTCTGGGACCCTAAAATATCGAATTTTCGGGTGTTTGGAGCCTGAATTTGAGATATAAACGGGTACAGAAGATGCATGCACATATTGACTTTGGGCTCCTAAAATATTGATTTTTAGCATGTTTTGGGCCTGTATTTTGAAAATACTCTAACAAAGAGTAGGCATGTACAGATCGCTTCTTGGACCCCAAAATATCGAATTTTCGGGTGTTTTGAGCCAGAATTTGAGATTTAAACGTGTACTGAAGATGCATGCGCATATCGACTTTTGGGCACCTAAAATATCGATTATGAGCTTGTTTTTGGTCTGTATCTTGAAAACATTCTATCTAGGAGTAGGAATGTACAGATCGCTTCCAAGACCCAAAAATACCGAATTTTCGGGTGTTCTGAGCCTCAATTTGAGATATAAACGGGTACAGAAGATGCATGCATATATCGACTTTAGACACTAAAATATCGATTTTTAGCATGTTTTGAGCCTATATTTTGAAAACATTCTAACAAAGAGTAGGCATGTACAGATCGCTTCTTGGACCCCAAAATATCGAATTTTCGGGTGTTTGGAGCCTGAATTTCAGTTTTAAACGGGTACAGAAGATGCATGCACATATCGACTTTTGGGCACCTAAAAGATCGATTTTTAGTATGTTTTGGGCCTGTAATTTGAAAATACTCTAACACGGAGTAGGCATGTACAGATCGCTTCTGGGAACCCAAAATATCGAATTTTCGGGTGTTTTGGGCCTGAATTTGAGATATCGACTTTAGGCACCTAAAATATCGATTTTTAGTATGTTTTGGGCCTATATTTTGAAAATATTCTAGCACTGAGTAGGCATGTACAGATCGCTTCTGGGACCCCAAAATATCGAATTTTATGGTGTTTTGAGACTGAATTTGAGATATAAACGGGTACAGACGATGCATGCACATATTAACTTTGGGCAACTAAAATATCGATTTTCAGCATGTTTTTGGCCTGTATTTTGAAAATACTCTAACACGGAGTAGGCATGTACAGATCGCTTCTGGGACCCCAAAATATCGAATTTTCGGGTGTTTTGGGCCTGAATTTGTGATATCGACTTTGGGCACCTAAAATATCGATTTTTAGCATGTTTTGGGCCTATATTTTGAAAATATTTTAGCACTGAGTGGGCATGTACAGATCGCTTCTGGGACTGCAAAATATCGAATATTTGGGTTTTTTGAGCCAGAATTTGAGATATAAACGGGTACAGAAGATGCATGCACATATTTGTTTTGGGCACCTAAAATATCGATTTTCAGCATGTTTTGGGCCGGTATTTTGAAAATTCTCTAACACGGAGTAAGCATGTACAGATCGCTTCTGGGACACCAAAATATCGAATTTTCGGGTGTTTTGAGCCTGAATTTGAGATATAAACGGGTACCGAAGATGCATGCACATATTGACTTTCGGCACCAAAAATATCGATTTTCAGCATGTTTTGGGCCTGTATTTTGAAAATACTCTAACACGGAGTAGGCATGTACAGATCGCTTCTGGGACCCCAAAATATCGAATTTTCGGGGGTTTTAAGCCTGAATATGAGATATAAACTGGTAATGAAGATGCAGGCACATGTCGACTTTTGAGCACCTAAAATATCGATTTTGAGCATGTTTTGGGTCTGTATCTTGAAAACATTCTAACTAGGAGTAGGCATGTACAGATCGCTTCTAGGACCCAAAAAGACCGAATTTTCGGGTGTTTTGAGCCTCAATTTGAGATATTAACGGGTACAGTAGATGCATGCACATATCGACTTTGGACACTTAATTAAAATATCGATTTTTAGCATGTTTTGAGCCTATATTTTGAAAACATTCTAGCACTGAGTAGGCATGTACAGATCGCTTCTGGGACCCAAAAATATCGAATTTTCGAGTGTATTGAGCCTGAATTTGGGATATAAACGGGTGCTGAAAATGCATACACAGATTGACTTAGGGCACCTAAAATATCGATTTTCAGCATGTTTTGGGCCTGTAATTTAAAAAAAACTCTAGCTCTGAGTAGGCATGTACAGATCGCTTCTGGGACCCATAAATATCAAATTTTCGGGTGTTTTGAGGTTGAATTTAAGATATAAACGGGTGCAGAAATTTTATGCACATATCAACTTTTGGGCACCTAAAATATCTATTTTGAGCATGTTTTGGGTCTGTATCTTGAAAACATTCTAACTATGAGTAGGCATGTACAGATCGCTTCTAGGACCCAAATATACCGAATTTTCGGATGTTTTGAGCCTCAATTTGAGATATAAACGGGTACGGAAGTTGCATGCACATATCGACTTTGGACACTAAAATATCGATTTTTAGCATGTTTTGAGCCTATATTTTGAAAACATTCTAGCACTGAGTAGGCATGTACAGATCGCTTCTGGGACCCAAAAATATCGAATTTTCGGGTGTTTTGAGCCTGAATTTGAGATATAAACGGGTACTGAAGATGCATACACATATTGACTTTTGGACACCAAAAATATCGATTTGGAGCATGTTTTGGGTCTGTAACTTGAAAACATTATAACTAGGAGTAGGCATGTACAAATCGCTTTTAGGACCAAATAATACCGAAATTTCGGGGGTTTTGAGCCTGAATTTTGAGATATAAACGGGTATAGAAGATGCATGCACATATCGACTTAGTGCACTTAAAATATCGTTTTCTAGCATATTTTGAGCTTATATTTTGAAAACATTCTAGCACTGAGTAGGCATGTACAGATCGCTTCTGGGACCAATAAATATCGAATTTTCGGGTGTTTTGAGGTTGAATTTGGGATATAAACGGGTGCAGAATATGCATGCACATATCGACTTTTGGGCACCTAAAAGATCGATTTTTAGTATGTTTTGGGCCTGTATTTTGAAAATATTCTAACACGGAGTAGGCATGTACAGATCGCTTCTGGGAACCCAAAATATCGAATTTTCGGGTGTTTTGGGCCTGAATTATTTATATCGACTTTGGGCACCTAAAATATCAATTTTCAGCATGTTTTGGGCCTATATTTTGAAAATATTCTAGCACTGAGTAGGCATGTACAGATCGCTTCTGGGCCCCCAAAATATCGAATTTTCGGGTTTTTGGAGCCTGAATTTGAGATATAAACGAGTACTGAAGATGAATGCACATATCGATTTTTTGCACCTAAAATATCGATTTAGAGCATGTTTTGGGTCTGTAGCTTGAGAACATTCTAACTAGGACTAGGAATGTACAGATCTCTTCTAGGCCCCAAAAATACCGAATTTTCGGGTGTTTTTAGCCTCAATTTGAGATATAAACGGGTTCAGAAGATGCATGCACATATCGACTTTGGACACTTAAAATATCGATTTTTAGCATGTTTTGAGCCTATATTTTGAAAACATTCTAGCACTGAGTAGGCATGTACAGATCGCTTCTGGGACCCAAAAATATCAAATTTTCGGGTGTTTTGAGCCTGAATTTGGGATATAAACGGATGCTGAAAATCCATACACATATTGACTTTGGGCACCAAAAATATCGATTTTCAGCATGTTTTGGGCCTGTATCTGAGTAGGCATGTACATATCGCTTCTGGGACACCAAAATATCGAATTTTCGGGTGTTTGGAGCCTGAATTTGAGATATAAACTGGTACAGAAGATGCATGCACATATTGACTTTGGGCTACTAAAATATCGATTTTAGCATGTTTTGAGCTTATATATGAAAACATTCTAGCACTGAATAGACATGTACAGATCGTTTCTGGGACCCCGAAATATTGAATTTTCGGGAGTTTTGAGGTTGAATTTGGGATATAAACGGGTGCAGAAGATTCATACACATATTGACTTTGGGCACCTAAAATATCGATTTTCAGCATGTTTTGGGCCTGTATCCGAGTAGGCATGTACAGATCGCTTCTGGGACACCAAAATATCGAATTTTCGGGTGTTTGGAGCCTGAATTTGAGATATAAACTGGTACAGAAGATGCATGCACATATTGACTTTGGGCAACTAAAATATCGATTTTCAGCATGTTTTTGGCCTGTATTTTGAAAATACTCTAACACGGAGTAGGCATGTTCAGATCGCTTCTGGGACCCCAAAATATCAAATTTTCGGGTGTTTTGTGCCAGAATTTGAGATATCGACTTTGGGCACCTAAAATATCGATTTTTAGAATGTTTCGGGCCTATATTTTGAAAATATTCTAGCACTGAGTGGGCATGTACAGATCGCTTCTGGGACCCCAAAATATCGAATTTTCGGGTTTTTTGAGCCTGAATTTGAGATATAAACGGGTACAGAAGATGCATGCACATATTTGTTTTGGGCACCTAAAAAATCGATTTTCAGCATGTTTTGGGCCGGTATTTTGAAAATTCTCGAACACGGAGTAGGCATGTACAGATCGCTTCTGGGACACCAAAATATCGAGTTTTCGGGTATTTTGAGCCTGAATTTGAGATATAAACGGGTACAGAAGATGCATGCACATATCGACTTTTGAGCACCTAAAATATCGATTTTGAGCATGTTTTGGGTCTGTATCTTGAAAACATTCTAACTAGGAGTAGGCATGTACAGATCGCTTCTAGGATCCAAAAACACCGAATTTTCGGGTGTTTTAATCCTCAATTTGAGATATAAACGGGTTCAGAAGATGCATGCACATATCGACTTTGGACACTTAAAATATCGATTTTTAGCATGTTTTGAGCCTATATTTTGAAAACATTCTAGCACTGAGTAGGCATGTACAGATCGCTTCTGGGACCCAAATATATCAAATTTTCGGGTGTTTTTAGCCTGAATTTGGGATATAAACGGGTGCTGAAAATCCATACACATATTGACTTTGGGCACCAAAAATATCGATTTTCAGCATGTTTTGGGCCTGTATCTGAGTAGGCATGTACAGATCGCTTCTGGGACCCCAAAATATCGAATTTTCGGGTGTTTGGAGCCTGAATTTGAGATATAAACTGGTACAGAAGATGCATGCACATATTGACTTTGGGCAACTAAAATATCGATTTTCAGCATGTTTTTGGCCTGAATTTTGAAAATACTCTAACACGGAGTAGGCAGATACAGATCGCTTCTGGGACCCCAAAATATCGAATTTTCGGGTGCTTTGGGCCAGAATTTGAGATATCGACTTTGGGCACCTAAAATATCGATTTTTAGCATGTTTCGAGCCAATATTTTAAAAATATTCTAGCACTGAGCAGGCATGTACAGATCGCTTCTGGGACCCCAATATATCGAATTTTCGGGTGTTTTGAGCCTGAATTTGAGATATAAACGGGTACAGAAGATGCATGCACATATTGACTTTGGGCACCTAAAATATCGATTTTCAGCATGTTTTGGGCCTGTATTTTGAAAATACTCTAACAAGGAGTAGGCATGTACAGATCGCTTCTGGGACCCCAAAATATCGATTTTTCGGGTGTTTTAAGCCTGAATATGAGATATAAATTGGTACTGAAGATGCATGCACATATCGACTTTGGACACTTAAAATATCGATTTATAGCAAGTTTTGAGCCTTTATTTTGAAAACATTCTATCACTGAGTAGGCATGTAGAGATCGCTTCTGGGACCCAAAAATATCGAATTTTCGGGTGTTTTGAGCCTTAATTTGGGATATAAACGGGTGCTGAAAATGCATACACATATTGACTTTGGGCACCTAAAATATCGATTTTCAGCATGTTTTGGGCCTGTAATCTCATAAAACTCTAGCACTGAGTAGGCATGTACAGATCGCTTCTTGGACCCATAAATATCGAATTTTCGGGTGTTTTGAGGTTGAATTTGGGATAAAAACGGGTGCAGAATATTAATGCACATATCAACTTTTGGGAACCTAAAATATCGATTTTGAGCATGTTTTGGGTCTGTATCTTGAAAACATTCTTACTAGGAGTAGGAATGTACAGATCGCTTCTAGGACCCAAAAATACCGAATTTTCGGATGTTTTGACCATCAATTTGAGATATAAACGGGTACAGAAGATGCATGCACATATCGACTTTGGACACTAAAATATCGATTTTTAACATGTTTTGAGCCTATATTTTGAAAACATTCTAGCACTGAGTAGGTATGTACAGATCGCTTCTGGGACCCAAAATTATCGAATTTTCGGGCGTTTTGAGCCTGAATTTGAGATATAAACGTGTACTGAAGATGCATACACATATTGACTTTTGGTCACCAAAAATATCAATTTGGAGCATGTTTTGGGTCTGTAACTTGAAAACATTATAACTAGGAGTAAGCATGTACAAATCGCTTTTAGGACCAAATAATACCGAGATTTCGGGGGTTTTGAGCCTGAATTTGAGATATAAACGGGTACAGAAGATGCATGCACATATCGACTTAGTGCACTTAAAATATCGATTTCTAGCATGTTTTATGCTTATATTTTGAAAACATTCTAGCACTGAGTAGGCATGTACAGATCGCTTCTGGGACCCATAAATATCGAATTTTCGGGTGTTTTGAGGTTAAATTTGGGATATAAACGGGTGCAGAATATGCATGCACACATCGACTTTTGGGCACCGAAAATATCGATTTTTAGTATGCTTTGGGCCTGTATTTTGAAAATATTTAAACACGGAGTAGGCATGTACAGATCGCTTCAGGGAACCCAAAATATCGAATTTTCGGGTTTTTTGGGCCTGAATTTTTTATATCAACTTTGGTCACCTAAAATATCGATTTTTAGCATGTTTTGAGCCTATATTTTGAAAATAATCTAGCACTGAGTAGGCATGTACTGATTGCTTCTGGGCCCCAAAAATATCGAATTTTCGGGTGTTTGGAGCCTGAATTTGAGATATAAACGAGTACTGAAGATGCATGCACATATCGACTTTTTGCACCTAAAATATCGATTTAGAGCATGTTTTGGGTCTGTAGCTTGAGAAGATTCTAACTATAAGTAGGCATGTACAGATCGCTTCTAGGCCCCAAAAATACCGAATTTTCGGGTGTTTTTAGCCTCAATTTGAGATATAAACTGGTACAGAAGATGCATGCACATACTGACTTTGGACACATAAAATATCGATTTTAGCAAGTTTTTTTGCTTATATTTTGAAAAAATTCTAGCACTGAGTAGACATGTACAGATCGCTTCTGGGACCCCAAAATATCGAATTTTCGGGTGTTTTGAGGTTGAATTTGGGATATAAACGGGTGCAGAAGATTCATACACATATTGACTTTGGGCACCTAAAATATCGATTTTCAGCATGTTTTGGGCCTGTATATGAGTAGGCATGTACAGATCGCTTCTGGGACACCAAAATATCGAATTTTCCGGTGTTTGGAGCCTGAATTTGAGATATAAACTGGTACAGAAGATGCATGCACATATTGACTTTGGGCAACTAAAATATCAATTTTCAGCATGTTTTCGGCCTGTATTTTGAAAATACTCTAACACGGAGTAGACATGTACAGATCGCTTCTGGGACCCCAAAATATCGAATTTTCGGGTTTTTTGAGCCTGAATTTGAGATATAAACGGGTACAGAAGATGCATGCACATATTTGTTTTGGGCACCTAAAATATCAATTTTCAGCATGTTTTCGGCCTGTATTTTGAAAATACTCTAACACGGAGTAGGCATGTACAGATCGCTTCTGGGACCCCAAAATATCGAATTGTCGGGTGTTTTGGGCCTGAATTTGAGATATCGACTTTGGCCACCTAAAATATCGATTTTTAGCATGTTTTGGGCCTATATTTTGAAAATATTCTAGCACTGAGCAGGCATGTACAGATCGCTTCTGGGACCCCAATATATCGAATTTTCGGGTGTTTTGAGTCTGAATTTCAGATATAAACGTGTACAGAAGATGCATGCACATTTTGACTTTGGGCACCTAAAATATCGATTTTCAGCGTGTTTTGGGTCTGTATCTGACTAGACATGTACAGATCGCTTCTGACACCCCAAAATATAAAATTTTCGGGTGATTGGAGCCTGAGTTTGAGATATAAACTGGTACAGAATATGCATGCACATATCGAATTTTGGGCACCTAAAAGATCGATTTTCAGTATGTTTTGGGCCTGTATTTTGAAAATACTCTAACACGGAGTAGGCATATACAGATCGCTTCTGGGACCCCAAAATATCGAATTTCCGGATGTTTTGGGCCTGAATTTCAGATATCGTTTTTGGGCAACTAAAATATCGATTTTTAGCATGTTTTGGGCCTATATTTCTAAAACATTCTAGTACTGAGTAGGCATGTACAGATCGCTTCTAGGACCCCAAAATATCGAATTGTCGGGTGTTTTCAGCCTGAATATGAGATATAAACGGTCACTGAAGGTGTATGCACATATCGATTTTTGGGCACCTAAAATATCGATTTTGAGCATGTTTTGGGTCTGTATCTTTAAAACATTCTAACTAGGAGTAGGCATGTACAGTTCGTTCTAGGACCCAAAAATAACGAATTTTCGGGTGTTTTGAGCCTGAATTTGAGATATAAACGGGTACAGAACATGCATGCACATATCGACTTTGGACACTTAAAATATTGATTTTTAGCATGTTTTGACCCTATATTTTGAAAACATTCTAGCACTGAGTAAGCATGTACAGATCGCTTCTGGGACCCAAAAATATCGAATTTTCGGGTGTTTGGAGCCTGAATTTGGGATGTAAACGGGTTCTGAAAATGCATGCACATATCGACTTTTGGGCACCTAAAAGATCGATTTTAAGTATGTTTTGGGCCTATATTTTGAAAATACTCTAACACGGAGTAGGCATGTACAGTTCGCTTCTGGGAACCCAAAATATCAGATTGTCGGTTGTTTTGGGCCTGAATTTGAGATATCGACTTTGGGCACCTAAAATATCGATTTTTGCATGTTTTGGGCCTATATTTCTAAAATATTCTAGCACTGAGTAGGCATGTACAGATCGCTTCTGGGACCCCAAAATATCGAATTTTCGGGTGTTTTGAGCCTGAACATGAGATATAAACGGGTACAGAAGATGCATGCACATATTGACTTTGGGCACCTAAAATATCGATTTTGAGCATGTTTTGGGCCTGTATTTTAAAAATACTCTAACACGGAGTAGGGATGTACAGATCGCTTCTGGGACCCCAAAATATCAAATTTTCGGGTGTTTTCAGCCTGAATATGAAATATAAACGGGTACTGAAGATGCATGCATATATCGACTTTTGGGCACCTAAAATATCGATTTTGAGCATGTTTTGAGTCTGTATCTTGTAAACATTCTAACAAGGAGTAGGCATGTACAGATCGCTTCTGGGACCCAAAAATATCAAATTTTCGGGTGTTTTGAGCCAGAATTTGAGATATAAACGGGTACTGAAGATGCATGCAGATATCGACTTTGGACACTTAAAATATCGATTTTCAGTATGTTTTGGGCCTGTATTTTGAAAATGCTCTAAAACGGATTAGGCATGTACAGATCGCTTCTGGGACCCCGAAATATCAAATTTTCGGGTGTTTTGTGCCTGAATTTGAGATATAAACGGGTACAGAATATGTATGCACATATTGACTTTGGGGACCTAAAATATCGATTTTCAGCATGTTTTGGGCCTGTATTTTGAAAATGCTCTAACACGGAGTAGGCATGTACAGATCGCTTATAGGACCCAAAAATACCAAATTTTCGGGTGTTTTGAGCCAGAATTTGAGATATAAACGGGTACTGAAGATGCATTCAGATATCGACTTTGGACACTTAAAATATCGATTTTTTGCATGTTTTAGGACTATATTTTGAAAACATTCTAGCACTGAGTAGGCATTTACAGATTGCTTCTGGGACTGAAAAATATCGAATTTTCGGGTGTTTTGAGGTTGAATTTGGGATATAAACGGGTGCTGAAAATGCATACACATATTGACTTTGGGCACCTAAAATATCGATTTTCATCATGTTTTGGGCCTGTATCTGAGTAGGCATGTACAGGTTGCTTCTGGGACCTCTAAGTATCGTATTTTCGGGTGTTTGGGGCCTGAATTTGAGATATAAACGGGTACAGAAGATACATGCACATATCGAATTTTGGGCACCTAAAAGATCGATTTTCAGCATGTTTTGGGCCTGTATTTTGAAAATGCTCTAACACGGAGTAGGCATGTACAGATCGCTTCTAGGACCCAAAAATACCAAATTTTCGGGTGTTTTGAGCCAGAATTTGAGATATAAACGGGTACTGAAGATGCATGCAGATATCGACTTTGGACACTTAAAATATCGATTTTTTGCATGTTTTAAGACTATATTTTGAAAACATTCTAGCACTGAGTAGGCATTTACAGATTGCTTCTGGGACCGAAAAATATCGAATTTTGGGTGTTTTGAGGTTGAATTTGGGATATAAACGGGTGCTGAAAATGCATACACATATTGACTTTGGGCACCTAAAATATCGATTTTCATCATGTTTTGGGCCTGTATCTGAGTAGGCATGTACAGATTGCTTCTGGGACCTCTAAGTATCGTATTTTCGGGTGTTTGGGGCCTGAATTTGAGATATAAACGGGTACAGAAGATACATGCACATATTGACTTTTGACACTTAAAATATCAATTTTTAGCATGTTTTGGGTCTGTATCTTGAAAACATTCTAACTAGGAATAGGCATGTACAGATCGCTTCTGGGACCCAAAAATATCGAATTTTCGGGAGTTTTGAGGTTTAATTTGGGATAAAAACGGGTGCAGAAGATGCATGCACATATCGACTTTTGGGCACCAAAAAGATCGATTTTCAGTATGTTTTGGGCCTGTATTTTGAAAATGCTCTAAAACGGAGTAGGCATGTACAGATCGCTTCTGGGAACCCAAAATATTGAATTTTCGGGTGTTTTCAGCCTGAATTTGAGATATCGACTTTGGACACCTAAAATATAGATTTTTAGCATGTTTTGGACCTATGTTTTGAAAATATTCTAGCACTGAGTAGGCATGTACAGATCGCTTCTGGGACCCAAAAATATCGAATTTTCGGGTGTTTTGAGGTTGATTTGGGATATAAACGGGTACAGAAGATGCATGCACATATCGACTTTTGGGCACCTAAAAGATCGATTTTCAGTATGTTTTGGGTCTGTATCTTGAAAACATACTAACTAGGAGTAGGGATGTACAGATCGCTTCTGGGACCCAAAAATATCGAATTTTCGGGTGTTTTGAGCCTGAATTTGAGATATAAACGGGTATAGAAGATGCATTCACATATCGACTTTGGACACTTAAAATATCGATTTTTAGTATGTTTTGAGCCTATATTTTGAAAAGATTCTAGCACTGACTAGACATGTACAGATCGCTTCTGGGACCCTAAATTATCGAATTTTCGGGTGTTTTGAGGTTGAATTTGACATATAAACGAGTGCAGAAGATTCATACACATGTTCAATTTGGGTACCTAAAATATCGATTTTTAGCATGTTTTGGGCCTGCATCTGAGTAGGCATGTACAGATCGCTTCTGGGACCCCA
Organism: Petrolisthes cinctipes; assembly: GCA_033782935.1. NCBI lineage: Eukaryota > Metazoa > Arthropoda > Malacostraca > Decapoda > Porcellanidae > Petrolisthes > Petrolisthes cinctipes. The sequence goes on from JAWQEG010000060.1 coordinate 1,700,113, forward strand.
AAATATCTAATTTTCGGGTGTTTGGAGACTGAATTTGAGATATAAACGGGTACAGAAGATGCATGCACATATCGAATTTTGGGCACCTAAAAGATCGATTTTCAGTATGTTTTGGGCCTGTATTTTGAAAATACTCTAAAACGGAGTAGGCATGTACAGTTCGCTTCTGGGACTCCAAAATATCGAATTTTAGGGTGTTTTGGGCCTGAATTTGAGATATCGACTTTGGACACCTAAAATATAGATTTTTAGCATGTTTTGGACCTATGTTTTGAAAATATTCTAGCACTGAGTAGGCATGTACAGATCGCTTCTGGGACCCAAAAATATCGAATTTTCGGGTGTTTTGAGGTTGATTTGGGATATAAACGGGTACAGAAGATGCATGCAGATATCGACTTTGGACACTTAAAATATTGATTTTTAGCATGTTTTGAGCCTATATTTTGAAAACATTCTAGCACTGAGTAGGCATGTACAGATTGCTTCTGGGACCCAAAAATATCGAATTTTCGGGTGTTTTGCGGTTGAATTTGGGATATAAACGGGTGCTGAAAATGAATACACATATTGACTTTGAGCACCTAAAATATCGATTTTCATCATGTTTTGGGCCTGTATCTGAGTAGGCATGTACAGATTGCTTCTGGGACTCCAAAATATCGTATTTTCGGGTGTTTTGGGTCTGAATTTGAGATATAAACGGGTACAGAAGATACATGCACATATCTACTTTTGGGCACCTAAAAGATCGATTTTAAGTATGTTTTGGGCCTGTATTTTGAAAATACTCTAACACGGAGTAGGCATGTTCAGATCGCTTCTGGGAACTCAAAATATCGAATTTTCGGGTGTTTTGGGTCTGAATTTGAGATATCGACTTGGAGCACCTAAAATATTGATTTTTAGCATGTTTTGGGCCTATATTTTGAAACTATTCTAGCACTGAGTAGGCATGTACAGATTGCTTCTGGGACTCCAAAATATCAAATTTTCGGGTGTTTTGAGCCTGAATTTGAGATAAAAACGGGTACAGAAGATGCATGCACATATTGACTTTGGACACTTAAAATATCGATTTTTAGCATGTTTTGAGCCAATATTTTGAAAACATTCTAGCACTGAGTAGGCATGTACAGATCCCTTCAGGGATCCAAATATATCAAATTTTCGGGTGTTTTGAGGTTGAATTTGGGATATAAACGTGTGCAGAAGATGCATACACATATTGACTTTGGGCACCTAAATTATCGTTTTTTAGCATGTTTTGGGCCTGTATCTGAGTAGGCATGTACAGATCGCTTCTGGGACCCCAAGATATCGAATTTTCGGGTGTTTGGAGCCTGAATTTGGGATATAAACGGGTACAGAAGGTTCATACACATATCGACTTTTGGGCACTTGAAAGATCGATTTTCAGTATGTTTTGGGCCTGCATTTTGAAAATACTCTAACACTGAGAAGGCATGTACAGATCGCTTTTGGGACCCCAAAATATCGAATTTTCGGGTGTATTGGGCCTGAATTTGAGATATAAACGGGTGCAGAAGATGCAAACACATGTTGACTTTGGTCACCTAAAATATCGATTTTCAGCTTGTTTTGGGCCTGTATTTTGAAAATACTCTAACACGGAGTAAGCAAGTACAGATCGCTTCTGGGACCCCAAAATATCGAATTTTCGGGTGTTTGGAGCCTGAATTTGAGATATAAACGGGTACAGAAGATGCATGCACATATCGACTTTTGGGCACCTAAAAAATCGATTTTCAGTATGTTTTGGGCCTGTATTTTGAAAATACTCTAACACGGAGTAGGCATGTACAGTTCGTATCTGGGACCCCCAAATATCGAATTTTCGGGTGTTTTGGGCCTGAATTCGAAATATCGACGTTGGGCACCTAAAATATCGATTTTTAGCAAGTTTTGGGCCTATATTTTGAAAATATTCTAGCACTGAGTAGGCATGTACAAATCGCTTCTGGGACCCCAAAATATCGAATTTACGGTTGTTTTGAGCCTGAATTTGAGATATAAACGGGTACAGAAGATGCATGAACATATCGACTTTTGGGCACTTAAAATATCGATTTTGAGCATGTTTTGGGTCTGTATCTTGATAACATACTAACTAGGAGTAGGGATGTACAGATCGCTTCTGGGACCCAAAAATACCGACTTTTCGGGTGTTTTGAGCCTGAATTTGAGATATAAACGGGTATAGAAGATGCATTCACATATCGACTTTGGACACTTTAAATATCGATTTTTAGCATGTTTTGAGCCTATATTTTGAAAACATTCTAGCACTGACTAGACATGTACAGATCGCTTCTGGGACCCTAAATTATCGAATTTTCGGGTGTTTTGAGGTTGAATTTGAGATATAAACGAGTGCAGAAGATTCATACACATGTTCAATTTGGGTACCTAAAATATCGATTTTTAGCATGTTTTGGGCATGCATCTGAGTAGGCATGTACAGATCGCTTCTGGGACCCCAAAATATCGAATTTTCGGGTGTTTGGAGACTGAATTTGAGATATAAACGGGTACAGAAGATGCATGCACATATCGACTTTTGGGCACCTAAAAGATCGATTTTCAGTATGTTTTGGGCCTGTATTTTGAAAATACTCTAAAACGGAGTAGGCATGTACAGTTCGCTTCTGGGACTCCAAAATATCGAATTTTCGGGTGTTTTGGGCCTGAATTTGAGATATCGACTTTGGGCACCTAAAATATCGATTTTTAGCATGTTTTGGGCCTATATTTTGAAAATATTCTAGCACTAAGTAGGCATGTACAGATCACTTCTGGGACCCCAAAATATCGAATTTTCGGGTGTTTTGAGCCTGAATTTGAGATATAAACGGGTACAGATGATGCATGCACATTTCTACTTTGGACACTTAAAATATCGATTTTTAGCATGTTTTGAGCCTATATTTTGAAAAAATCCTAGCACTAAGTAGGCATGTACAGATCGCTTCTGGGACCCAAAAATATCGAATTTTCGGGTGTTTTGAGGTTGAATTTGGGATATAAACGGGTGCAGAAGATGCATACACATGTTGACTTTGGTCACCTAAAATATCGATTTTCAGCTTGTTTTGGGCCTGTATTTTGAAAATACTCTAACACGGAGTAAGCAAGTACAGATCGCTTCTGTGACCCCAAAATATCGAATTTTCGGGTGTTTTGAGCCTGAATTTGAGATATAAACGGGTACAGAAGATTCATCCACATATCGACTTTTGGGCACCTATAAGATCGATTTTCAGTATGTTTTGAGCTTGTATTTTGAAAATACTCTAACACGGAGTGGGCATGTACAGTTCGCTTCTGGGACCCCAAAACATCGAATTTCGGGTGTTTTGGGCCTGAATTTGAAATATCGACGTTGGGCACCTAAAATATCGATTTTTAGCATGTTTTGGGCCTATATTTTGAAAATATTCTAGCACTGGGTAGGCATGTACAAATCGCTTCTGGGACCCCAAAAAATCGAATTTACGGTTGTTTTGAGCCTGAATTTGAGATATAAACGGGTACAGATGATGCATGCACATATCGACTTTTGGGCACTTAAAATATCGATTTTGAGCATGTTTTGGGTCTGTATCTTGAAAACATACTAACTAGGAGTAGGGATGTACAGATCGCTTCTGGGACCCAAAAATACCGAATTTTCGGGTGTTTTGAGCCTGAATTTGAGATATAAACGGGTACAGAAGATGCATGCACATATCGACTTTGGACACTTAAAATATCGATTTTTAGCATGTTTTGAGCCTATATTTTGAAAACATTCTAGCACTGACTAGACATGTACAGATCGCTTCTGGGACCCAAAATTATCGAATTTTCGGGTGTTTTGAGGTTGAATTTGAGATATAAACGAGTGCAGAAGATTCATACACATGTTCAATTTGGGTACCTAAAATATCGATTTTTAGCATGTTTTGGTCCTGCATCTGAGTAGGCATGTACAGATCGCTTCTGGGACCCCAACATATCGAATTATCGGGTGTTTGGAGGCTGGATTTGAGATATAAACGGGTACAGAAGATGCATGCACATATCGACTTTTGGGCACCTAAAAGATCGATTTTCAGTATGTTTTTGGCCTGTATTTTGAAAATACTCTAAAACGGAGTAGGCATGTACAGTTCGCTTCTGGGACTCCAAAATATCGAATTTTAGGGTGTTTTGGGCCTGAATTTGAGATATCGACTTTGGGCACCTAAAATATCGATTTTTAGCATGTTTTGGGCCTATATTTTGAAAATATTCTAGCACTAAGTAGGCATGTACAGATCACTTCTGGGACCCCAAAATATCGAATTTTCGGGTGTTTTGAGCCTGAATTTGAGATAAAAACGGGTACAGATGATGCATGCACATTTCTACTTTTGACACTTAAAATATCAATTTTTAGCATGTTTTGAGCCTATATTTTGAAAAAATTCTAGCACTAAGTAGGCATGTACAGATCGCTTCTGGGACCCAAATATATCAAATTTTCGGGTGTTTTGAGGTTGAATTTGGGATATAAACGTGTGCAGAAGATGCATACACATATTGACTTTGGGCACCTAAATTATCGTTTTTTAGCATGTTTTGGGCCTGTATCTGAGTAGGCATGTACAGATCGCTTCTGGAACCCCAAAATATCGAATTTTCGGGTGTTTGGAGCCTGAATTTGGGATATAAACGGGTACAGAAGGTTCATACACATATCGACTTTTGGGCACTTGAAAGATCGATTTTCAGTATGTTTTGGGCCTGTATTTTGAAAATACTCTAACACTGAGTAGGTATGTACAGATCGCTTTTGGGACCCCAAAATATCGAATTTTCGGGGGTTTTGGGCCTGAATTTGAGATATAAACGGGTGCAGAAGATGCAAACACATGTTGACTTTGGTCACCTAAAATATCGATTTTCAGCTTGTTTTGGGCCTGTATTTTGAAAATACTCTAACACGGAGTAAGCAAGTACAGATCGCTTCTGGGACCCCAAAATATCGAATTTTCGGGTGTTTTGAGCCTGAATTTGAGATATAAACGGGTACAGATGATGCATGCACATTTCTACTTTGGACACTTAAAATATCGATTTTTAGCATGTTTTGAGCCTATATTTTGAAAAAATTCTAGCACTAAGTAGGCATGTACAGATCGCTTCTGGGACCCAAAAATATCGAATTTTCGGGTGTTTTGAGGTTGAATTTGGGATATAAACGGGTGCAGAAGATGCATACAGATGTTGACTTTGGTCACCTAAAATATCGATTTTCAGCTTGTTTTGGGCCTGTATTTTGAAAATACTCTAACACGGAGTAAGCAAGTACAGATCGCTTCTGGGACCCCAAAATATCGAATTTTCGGGTGTTTTGAGCCTGAATTTGAGATATAAACGGGTACAGAAGATTCATCCACATATCGACTTTTGGGCACCTATAAGATCGATTTTCAGTATGTTTTGAGCTTGTATTTTGAAAATACTCTAACACGGAGTAGGCATGTACAGTTCGCTTCTGGGACCCCAAAATATCGAATTTTCGGGTGTTTTGGGCCTGAATTTGAAATATCGACGTTGGGCACCTAAAATATCGATTTTTAGCATGTTTTGGGCCAATATTTAGAAAATATTCTAGCACTGAGTAGGCATGTACAAATCGCTTCTGGGACCCCAAAATATCGAATTTACGGTTGTTTTGAGCCTGAATTTGAGATATAAACGGGTACAGAAGATGCATGCACACATCGACTTTTGGGCACTTAAAATATCGATTTTGAGCATGTTTTGGGTCTGTATCTTGAAAACATACTAACTAGGAGTAGGGATGTACAGATCGCTTCTGGGACCCAAAAATACCGAATTTTCGGGTGTTTTGAGCCTGAATTTGAGATATAAACGGGTACAGAAGATGCATGCACATATCGACTTTGGACACTTAAAATATCGATTTTTAGCATGTTTTGAGCCTATATTTTGAAAACATTCTAGCACTGACTAGACATGTACAGATCGCTTCTGGGACCCAAAATCATCGAATTTTCGGGTGTTTTGAGGTTGAATTTGAGATATAAACGAGTGCAGAAGATTCATACACATGTTCAATTTGGGTACCTAAAATATCGATTTTTAGCATGTTTTGGTCCTGCATTTCAGTAGGCATGTACAGATCGCTTCTGGGACCCCAAAATATCGATTTATCGGGTGTTTGGAGGCTGGATTTGAGATATAAACGGTTACAGAAGATGCATGCACATATCGACTTTTGGGCACCTAAAAGATCGATTTTCAGTATGTTTTGGGCCTGTATTTTTAAAATACTCTAAAACGGAGTAGGCATGTACAGTTCGCTTCTGGGACTCCAAAATATCGAATTTTAGGGTGTTTTGGGCCTGAATTTGAGATATCGACTTTGGGCACCTAAAATATCGATTTTTAGCATGTTTTGGGCCTATATTTTGAAAATATTCTAGCACTAAGTAGGCATGTACAGATCACTTCTGGGACCCCAAAATATCGAATTTTCGGGTGTTTTGAGCCTGAATTTGAGATATAAACGGGTACAGATGATGCATGCACATTTCTACTTTGGACACTTAAAATATCGATTTGTAGCATGTTTTGAGCCTATATTTTGAAAAAATTCTAGCACTAAGTAGGCATGTACAGATCGCTTCTGGGACCCAAAAATATCGAATTTTCGGGTGTTTTGAGGTTGAATTTGGGATATAAACGGGTGCAGAAGATGCATACACATGTTGACTTTGGTCACCTAAAATATCGATTTTCAGCTTGTTTTGGGCCTGTATATTGAAAATACTCTAACACGGAGTAGGCTTGTACAGTTCGCTTCTGGGACCCCAAAATATCGAATTTTCGGGTGTTTTGGGCCTGAATTTGAGATATCGACTTTTGGTCACCTAAAAGATCGATTTTCAGCATGTTTTGGGCCTGCATCTGAGTAGGCATGTACAGATCGCTTCTGGGACCCCAAAATATCGAATTTTCGGGTGTTTGGAGCCTGAATTTGAGATATAAACGTGTACAGAAGATGCATACACATATCGACTTTTGGGCACTTAAAAGATCGATTTTCAGTATGTTTTGGGCCTGTAATTTGAAAATACTCTAACACGGAGTAGGCATGTACAGTTCGTATCTGGGACCCCAAAATATCGAATTTTCGAGTGTTTTGGGCCTGAATTTGATATATCGACTTTGGGCTCCTAAAATATCGATTTTTAGCATGTTTTGGGCCTATATTTTGAAAATATTCTAGCACTGAGTAGGCATGTACAGATCGCTTCTGGGACCCCAAAATATCGAATTTACGGTTGTTTTGAGCCTGAATTTGAGATATAAACGGGTACAGAAGATGCATACACATATCGACTTTGGACACTTAAAATATCGATTTTAAGATTGTTTTGAGCCTATATTTTGAAAACAATCTAGCACTGACTAGACATGTACAGATCGATTCTGGGACCCAAAATTATCGAATTTTCGGGTGCTTTGAGGTTGAATTTGAGATATAAACGAGTGCAGAAGATGCATACACATGGTCAATTTGGGCACCTAAAATATCGATTTTCAGCATGTTTTGAGCCTATATTATGAAAACATTCTTGTACTGAGTAGGCATGTACAGATTGCTTCTGGGACCCAAAAATATCGAATTTTCGGGTATTTTGAGGTTAAATTTGGGATATAAACGTGTGCTGAAAATGCATACACATATTGACTTTGGGCACCTAAAATATCGATTTTTAGCATGTTTTGGGCCTGTATCTGAGTAGGCATGTCCAGATCGCTTCTGGGACCCTAAAATATCGAATTTTTGGGTGTTTTGGGCCTGAATTTGAGATATCGACTTTCGGCACCTAAAATATCGATTTTTAGTATGTTTTGGGCCTATATTTTGAAAATATTCTAGCACTGAGCATGCATGTACAGATCGCTTCTGGGACCCAGATATATCGAAATTTTGGGTGTCTTGAGCATGAATTTGAGATATAAACGGGTACAGAAGATGCATACACATATTGACTTTGGGCACCTAAAATATCGATTTTCAGCATGTTTTGGGCCTGTATTTTTAAAATACTCTAACACGGAGTAGGCATGTACAGATCGCTTCTAGGACCCAAAAATACCGAACTTTCGGGTGTTTTGAGCCTCAATTTGAGATATAAACGGGTACAGAAGATGCATGCACATATCGACTTTGGACACTTAAAATATCGATTTTTAGCATGTTTTGAGCCTATATTTTGAAAACATTCTAGCACTGAGTAGGCATGTACAGATCGCTTCTGGGACCCAAAAATATCGAATTTTCGTGTGTTTTGAGGTTGAATTTGGGATATAAACGGATGCAGAAGATGCATACACATATTGACTTTAGGCACCTAAAATATCGATTTTCAGCATGTTTTGGGCCTGTATCTGAGTAGGCATGTACAGATCGCTTCTGGGAAACCAAAATATCGAAATTTCGGGTGTTTGTAGCCTGAATTTAAGATATAAACGGGTACAGAAGATACATGCACATATCGACTTTTATCACCAAAAAGATCGATTTTCAGTATGTTATGGGCCTGTATTTTGAAAATACTCCAACACGGAGTAGGCATGTACAGATTGCTTCTGGGACCACAAAATATCGAATTTTTGGGTGTTTGGGCCTGAATATGAGATATCGGCTTTGGGCACCTAAAATATAGATTTTTAGCATGTTTTGGGTCTATTTTTTGAAAATATTCTAGCACTGAGCAGGCATGTACAGATCGCTTCTGGGACCCAAAAATCTCGAATTTTCGGGTGTTTTGAGCTTGAAGTTGAGATATAAACGGGTACAGAAGATGTATGCACATATCGACTTTTGGGCACCTATAATATTGATTTTTAGCATGTTTTGAGCCTTTATTTTGAAAACATTCTAGCAATGAGTAGGCATGTACAGGTCGCTTCTAGGACCCAAAAAATTCGAATTTTCGGGGGTTTTGAGGTTGGATTTACGATATAAACAGGTGCAGAATATGCATACACATTTTGACTTTGGGCACCTAAAATATCGATTTTCAGCATGTTTTGGGCCTGTATTTTGAAAATACTCTAACACGGAGTAGGCATGTACAGTTCGCTTCTGGGACCCCAAAATATCAAACTTTCAGTTGTTTTGGGCCTGAATTTGAGATATCGACTTTTGGGCACCTAAAATATCGATTTTTAGCATGTTTTGGGTCTGTATCTTGAAAACATTCTAACTAGGAGTAGGCATGTACAGTTCGTTCTAGGACCCAAAAATTACGAATTTTCGGGTGTTTTGAGCCTGAATTTGAGATATAAACGGGTACAGAACATGCATGCACATATCGACTTTGGACACTTAAAATATTGATTTTTAGCATGTTTTGAGCCTATATTTTGAAAACATTCTAGCACTGAGTAAGCATGTACAGATCGCTTCTGGGACCCAAAAATATCGAATTTTCGGGAGTTTTGAGGTTTAATTTGGGATATAAACGAGTGCAGAAGATGCATGCACATATCGATTTTTGGGCACCTAAAAGATCGATTTTCAGTATGTTTTGGGCCTGTATTTTGAAAATGCTCTAAAACGGATTAGGCATATACAGATTGCTTATGGGAACCCAAAATATTGAATATTCGGGTGTTTTGGGCCTGAATTTGAGATATTGACTTTGGATACCTAAAATATCGATTTTTAGCATGTTTTGGGCTATATTTTGAAAATATTCTAGAACTGAGTAGGCATGTACCGATCGTTTCTGGGACCCCGAAATATCGAATTTTCTGGTGTTTTGAGCCTGAATTTGAGATATAAACGGGTACAGAATATGCATGCACATATTGACTTTGGGCACCTAAAATATCGATTTTCAGCATGTTTTGGGACTGTATTTTGAAAATGCTCTAACACGGAGTAGGCATTTACAGATTGCTTCTGGGACCGAAAAATATCGAATTTTCGGGTGTTTTGAGGTTGAATTTGGGATATAAACGGGTGCTGAAAATGCATACACATATTGACTTTGGGCACCTAAAATATCGATTTTCATCATGTTTTGGGCCTGTATCTGAGTAGGCATGTACAGATTGCTTCTGGGACCTCTAAATATCGTATTTTCGGATGTTTGGGGCCTGAATTTGAGATATAAACGGGTACAGAAGATACATGCACATATCGAATTTTGGGCACCTAAAAGATCGATTTTAAGTATATTCTGGGCCTGTATTTTGAAAATACTCTAACACGGAGTAGGCATGTTGAGATCGCTTCTGGGACCCCAAAATATCGAATTTTCGGGTGTTTTGGGCCTGAATTTGAGATATAGACTTGGGGCACCTAAAATATTGATTTTTAGCATGTTCTGGGCCTATCTTTTGAAACTATTCTAGCACTGAGTAGGCATGTACCGATAGCTTCTGGGATTCCAAAATATCGAATTTTCGGGTGTTTTGAGCCTGAATTTGAGATAAAAACGGGTACAGAAGATGCATGCACATATTGACTTTGGACACTTAAAATATCAATTTTTAGCATGTTTTGGGTCTGTATCTTGAAAACATTCTAACTAGGAATAGGCATGTACAGATCGCTTCTGGGACCCAAAAATATCGAATTTTCGGGAGTTTTGAGGTTGAATTTGGGATATAAACGGGAGCAGAAGATGCATGCACATATCGACTTTTGGGCACCAAAAAGATCGATTTTCAGTATGTTTTGGGCCTGTATTTTGAAAATGCTATAAAACGGAGTAGGCATGTACAGATCGCTTCTGGGAACTCAAAATATTGAATTTTCGGGTGTTTTCGGCCTGTATTTGAGATATCGACTTTGGACACCTAAAATATAGATTTTTAGCATGTTTTGGGCCTATGTTTTGAAAATATTCTAGCACTGAGTAGGCATGTACAGATCGCTTCTGGGACCAAAAAATATCGAATTTTCGGGTGTTTTGAGGTTGATTTGGGATATAAACGGGTACAGAAGATGCATGCACAGATTGACTTTGAGCACCTAAAATATCGATTTTCATCATGTTTTGGGCCTGTATCTGAGTAGGCATGTACAGATTGCTTCTGGGACTCCAAAATATCGAATTTTCGGGTGTTTTGGGCCTGAATTTGAGATATAGACTTGGGGCACCTAAAATATTGATTTTTAGCATGTTTTGGGCCTATATTTTGAAACTATTCTAGCACTGAGTAGGCATGTACAGATTGCTTCTGGGACTCCAAAATATCAAATTTTCGGGTGTTTTGAGCCTGAATTTGAGATAAAAACGGGTACAGAAGATGCATGCACATATTGACTTTGGACACTTAAAATATCGATTTTTAGCATGTTTTGAGCCAATATTTTGAAAACATTCTAGCACTGAGTAGGCATGTACAGATCGCTTCTGGGACCCAAATATATCAAATTTTCGGGTGTTTTGAGGTTGAATTTGGGATATAAACGTGTGCAGAAGATGCATACACATATTGACTTTGGGCACCTAAATTATCGTTTTTTAGCATGTTTTGGGCCTGTATCTGAGTAGGCATGTACAGATCGCTTCTGGGACCCCAAAATATCGAATTTTCGGGTGTTTGGAGCCTGAATTTAAGATATAAACGGGTGCAGAAGATGCATACACATATTAACTTTGGGCACCTAAAATATCGATTTTCAGCATGTTTTAGGTCTGTATCTGAGTGGGCATGTACAGATCGCTTCTGGGACCCCAAAATATCATATTTTTGGGTGTTTGGGGCCTGAATTTGAGATATAAACGGGTACAGAAGATACATGCACATGTCGACAATTGGGCACCAAAAAGATCGATTTTAGGTATGTTTTATGCCTGTATTTTGAAAATACTCTAACACGGAGTAGGCATGTACAGATCGCTTCTGAGACCCCAAAATATCGAATTTTCTGGTGTTTTGAGCCTGAATTTGAGATATAAACGGATACAGAATATGCATGCACATATTGACTTTGGGGACCTAAAATATCGATTTTCAACATGTTTTGGGCCTGTATTTTGAAAATACTCTAACACGGAGTAGGCATGTACAGATCGCTTCTGGGACCCCAAAATATCGAATTTTCGGGTGTTTTGTGCCTGAATTTGAGATATCGACTTTGGGCACCTAAAATATCGATTTTTAGCATGTTTTGGGCTTATATTTTGAAAATATTCTAGCACTGACTAGGCATGTTCAGATCGCTTCTGAGACCCCAAAATATCGAATTTTCTGGTGTTTTGAGCCTGAATTTGAGATATAAACGGATACAGAATATGCATGCACATATTGACTTTGGGGACCTAAAATATCGATTTTCAACATGTTTTGGGCCTGTATTTTGAAAATACTCTAACACGGAGTAGGCATGTACAGATCGCTTCTGGGACCACAAAATATCGAATTTTCGGGTGTTTTGGGCCTGAATTTGAGATATCGACTTTGGGGACCTAAAATATCGATTTTTAGCATGTTATGGGCTTATATTTTGAAAATATTCTAGCACTGAGTATGCATGTACAAATCGCTTCTGGGACCCAAAAATATCGAATTTTCGGGTGTTTTGAGCCTGAATTTAAGATATAAACGGGTACTGAAGATACATGCACATATCGTCTTTTGGGCACATAAAATATCGATTTTGAGCATGTTTTGGGTATGTATCTTGAAAACATTCTAACTAGGAGTAGGCATGTACAGATCGCTTCTAGGACCTAAAAATACCGAATTTTCAAGTGTTTTGAGCCTGAATTTGAGATATAAACGGGTACAGAAGATGCATGCACATATCGACTTTGGACACTTAAAATAACGATTTTTAGCATGTTTTGTGCCAATATTTTGAAAACATTCTAGCACTGAGTAGGCATGTAAAGATCGCTTCTGAGACCATAAAATATCGTATTTTCGTGTGTTTTGAGGTTGAATTTGGGATTTAAACGGTTGCAGAAGATGCATACACATATTAACTTTAGGCACCTAAAATATCGATTTTCAGCATGTTTTGGGCCTGTATCTGTTTAGGCATGTACAGATCGCTTCTGGGACCCCGAAATATCGTATTTTCGGGTGTTTGGAGCCTGAATTTAAGATATAAACGGGTGCAGAAGATGCATACACATTTTAACTTTCGGCACCTAAAATATCGATTTTCTGCATGTTTTAGGCCTGTATCTGAGTGGGCATGTACAGATCGCTTCTGGGACCCCAAAATATCGAATATTCGGGTGTTTGGAGCCTGAATTTAAGATATAAGCGGGCGCAGAAGATGCATACACATTTTAACTTTCGGCACCTAAAATATCGATTTTCAGCATGTTTTAGGCCTGTATCTGAGTGGGCATGTACAGATCGCTTCTGGGACCCCAAAATATCGAATTTTCGGGTGTTTTGGGCCTGAATTTGAGATATCGACTATGGGCACCTAAAATATTGATTTTTAGCATGTTTTGGGCTTATATTTTGAAAATATTCTAGCATTGATTAGGCGTGTACAGATCGCTTCTGGGACCCAAAAATATCGAATTTTCGGGTGTTTGGAGACTGAATTTTAGATATAAACAGGTAATGAAGATGCAAGCACATATCGACTTTTGGGCACCTAAAATATCGATTTTCAGCATGTTTTGGGCCTGTATTTTGAAAATACTCTAACACTGAGTAGGCATGTACAGATTGCTTCTGGGACCCCAAAATATCGAATTTTTGGGAGTTTGGAGACTGAATTTGAGATATAAAAGGGTACTGAAGATGCAAGCACATATCGACTTTTGGGCACATAAAATATCGGTTTTTAGCATGTTTTGGGTCTGTATCTTGATAACATTTTAACTAGGAGTAGGCATGTACAGATCGCTTCTAGTACCCAAAAATACCGAATTTTCGGGTGTTTTGAGCCTGAATTTGAGATATAAACAAGTACAGAAGATGCATGCACATATCGACTTTGGACACTTAAAATATCGATTTTGAGCATGTTTTGGGTCTGCATCTTGAAAACATTCTAACTAGGAGTAGGCATGTACAAAACGCTTCTGGGACCCAAAAATATCGATTTTTCGGGTGTTTTGAGGTCGAATTTGGGATATAATCATGTGCAGAAGAAGCATACACATATTGACTTTGGGAACCTAAAATATCGATTTTCAGCATGTTTTGGGCCTGTATCTGAGCAGGCATGTACAGATCGCTTCTGGGACCCCAAAATATCGAACTTTCTGGTGTTTGGAGCCAGAATTTGAGATATAAACGGGTACAGAAGATGCATGCACATATCGTCTTTCCCGCACCTAAAAGATCGATTTTCAGCATGTTTTTGTCCTGTATCTTAGTAGGCATGTAGAGATCGCATCTGGGACCCCAAAATATCGAATTTTCGTGTGATTGGAGCCTGAATTTGAGATATAAACGGGGGCAGAAGATGCATGCACGTATCGACTTTTGGGCACCTAAAAGATCGATTTTCAGTATGTTTTGGGCTTGTATTTTGAAAATATTCTAACACGGAGTAGGCATGTACATATCGCTTCTGGGACCCCAAAATATCGAATTTTCCGGTGTTTTATGCCTAAATTTGAGATATCGACTTTGGGCACCTAAAATATAGTTTTTTAGCATGTTTTGGGCCTATATTTTGAAAACATTCTAGCACTGAGTAGGCATGTACAGATCGCTTCTGGGACCCCAAAATATAGAATTTTCGGGTGTTTTGAGCCTGAATTGGAGATATAAACGGGTACAGAAGATGCATGCACATATTGACTTTGGGCACATTAAATATAGATTTTCAGCATGTTTTTGGCCTGTATATTGAAAAAACTCTAACAAGGAGTAGGCATGTACAGATCGCTTCTGGGAACCCAATATAACGAATTTTCGGGTGTTTGGAGCCTGAATTTGAGATATAAACGGGTACAGAAGATGCGTGCACATATCGACTTTTGGGCACCTAAAAAATCGATTTTCAGTATGTTTTGGGCCTGTATTTTGAAAATACTCTAACACGGAGTAGGCATGTACAGATCGCTTCTGGGACCCCAAAATATCGAATTTTCGGGTGTTTTGGGCCTGAATTTGAGATATCGACGTTGGGCACCTAAATTATTGATTTTTAGCATGTTTTTTGCCTATATTTTGAAAATATTCTAGCACTGAGTAGGCATGTACAGATCGCTTCTGGAACCCCAAAATATCCAATTTTCGGGTGTTTTGAGCCTGAATTTGAGATATAAACGGGTACTGAAGATGCATGCACATATCGACTTTTCGGCACCTAAAATATCGATATTGAGCATGTTTTGGGTCTGTATCTTGAAAATATTCTAACTAGGAGTAGGCATGTACAGATCTCTTCTAGGACCCAAAAATACCGAATTTTCGGGTGTTTTGAGCTTGAATTTAAGATATAATCAGGTACAGAAGATGCATGCACATTTGACCTTGGATACTTATGATATCGATTTTTAGCAGGTTTTGTGCCTGTATTTTGAAAATACTCTAACATTGAGAATGCATGTACAGATCGCTTCTGGGACCACAAAATATCGAATTTTCGGGTGTTTGAAGCCTGAATTTGAGAGATAAACGGGTACAGAAGATGCATGCACATATTGACTTTGAGCACATTAAATATCGATTTTCAGCATGTTTTTGGCCTATATCTGAGTAGGCATGTAGAGATCGCATCTGGGACCCAAAAATATCGAATTTTCGGGTGTTTGGAGCCTGAATTTGAGATATAAACGGGTACAGAAGATGCATGCACATATCGTCTTTCGCGCACCTAAAAGATCGATTTTGAGCATGTTTTGGGCCTGTATTTTGAAAATACTCTAGCACTGAGTAGGCATGTACAGATCGCTCCTGGGACCCCAAAATATCGACTTTTCGTGTGTTTGGAGCCTGAATTTGAGATATAAACGGGTACTGAAGATGCAAGCACATATCGACTTTTTGGCACATAAAATATCGGTTTTTAGCATTTTTTGGGTCTGTATCTTGAAAACATTTTAACTAGGAGTAGGCATGTACAGATCGCTTCTAGGACCCAAAAATACCGAATTTTCATGTGTTTTGAGCCTGAATTTGAGATATAAACAAGTACAGAAGATGCATGCACATATCGACTTTTGACACTTAAAATATCGATTTTGAGCATGTTTTGGGTCTGCATCTTGAAAACATTCTAACTAGGAGTAGGCATGTAGAAAACGCTTCTGGGACCCAAAATAATCGATTTTTCGGGTGTTTTGAGGTCGAATTTGGGATATAATCATGTGCAGAAGATGCATACACATATTGACTTTGGGAACCTAAAATATCGATTTTCAGCATGTTTTGGGCCTGCATCTGAGCAGGCATGTACAGATCGCTTCTGGGACCCCAAAATATCGAACTTTCGGGTGTTTGGAGCCAGAATTTGAGATATAAACTGGTACAGAAGATGCATGCACATATCGTCTTTCGCGCACCTAAAAGATCGATTTTCAGCATGTTTTGGGCCTGTATCTGAGTAGGCATGTAGAGATCGCATCTGGGACCCCAAAATATTGAATTTTCGTGTGATTGGAGCCTGAATTTGAGATATAAACGGGTGCAGAAGATGCATGCACGTATCGACTTTTGGGCACCTAAAAAATCGATTTTCAGAATGTTTTGGGTATGTATCTTGAAAACATTTTAACTAGGAGTAGGCATGTACAGATCGCTTCTAGGACCCAAAAATACCGAATTTTCGTATGTTTTGAGCCTGAATTTGAGATATAAACGTGTACAGAAGATGCATGCACATATCGACTTTGGACACTTAAAATAACGATTTTTAGCATGTTTTGTGCCAATATTTTGAAAACATTCTAGCACTGAGTAGGCATGTAAAGATCGCTTCTGAGACCATAAAATATCGAATTTTCGTGTGTTTTGAGGTTGAATTTGGGATTTAAACGGTTGCAGAAGATGCATACACATATTAACTTTAGGCACCTAAAATATCGATTTTCAGCATGTTTTGGGCCTGTATCTGTTTAGGCATGTACATATCGCTTCTGGGACCCCGAAATATCGTTTTTTCGGGTGTTTGGAGCCTGAATTCAAGATATAAACGGGTGCAGAAGATGCATACACATTTTAACTTTCGGCACCTAAAATATCGATTTTCTGCATGTTTTAGGCCTGTATCTGAGTGGGCATGTACAGATCGCTTCTGGGCCCCAAAATATCGAATTTTCGGGTGTTTGGAGCCTGAATTTAAGATATAAACGGGTGCAGAAGATGCATACACATTTTAACTTTCGGCACCTAAAATATCGATTTTCAGCATGTTTTAGGCCTGTATCTGAGTGGGTATGTACAGATCGCTTCTGGGACCCCAAAATATCGAATTTCTCGGGTGTTTGGAGCCTGAATTTAACATATAAACGGGTACAGAAGGTGCATGCACATATGGACTTTTGGGCACCTAAAAGATTGATTTTCAGTATGTTTTGGGCCTGTATTTCGAAAATACTCTAACACGGAGTAGGCATGTACAGATCGCTCCTGGGACCCCAAAATATCGAATTTTCGGGTGTTTTGGGCCAGAATTTGAGATATCGACTATGGGCACCTAAAATATTGATTTTTAGCATGTTTTGGGCTTATATTTTGAAAATATTCTAGCACTGATTAGGCATGCACAGATCGTTTCTGGGACCCCAAAATATCGAATTTTCGGGTATTTGGAGACTGAATTTTAGATATAAACAGGTACTGAAGATGCAAGCACATATCGACTTTTGGGCACCTAAAATATCGATTTTCAGCATGTTTTGGGCCTGTATTTTGAAAATACTCTAACACTGAGTAGACATGTACAGATTGCTTCTGGGACCCCAAAATATCGAATTTTTGGGAGTTTGGAGACTGAATTTGAGATATAAAAGGGTACTGAAGATGCAAGCACATATCGACTTTTGGGCACATAAAATATCGGTTTTTAGCATGTTTTGGGTCTGTATCTTGAAAACATTTTAACTAGGAGTAGGCATGTACAGATCGCTTCTAGGACCCAAAAATACCGAATTTTCGGGTGTTTTGAGCCTGAATTTGAGATATAAACAAGTACAGAAGATGCATGCACATATCGACTTTTGACACTTAAAATATCGATTTTGAGCATGTTTTGGGTCTGCATCTTGAAAACATTCTAACTAGGAGTAGGCATGTACAAAACGCTTCTGGGACCCAAAAATATCGATTTTTCGGGTGTTATGAGGTCGAATTTGGGATATAATCATGTGCAGAAGATGCATACACATATTGACTTTGGGAACCTAAAATATTGGTTTTCAGCATGTTTTGGGCCTGTATCTGAGCAGGCATGTACAGATCGCTTCTGGGACCCCAAAATATCGAACTTTCGGGTGTTTGGAGCCAGAATTTGAGATATAAACGGGTACAGAAGATGCATGCACATATCGTCTTTCGGGCACCTAAAAGATCGATTTTCAGCATGTTTTGGGCATGTATCTGAGTAGGCATGTAGAGATCGCATCTGGGACCCCAAAATATCGAATTTTCGTGTGATTGGAGCCTGAATTTGAGATATAAACGGGTGCAGAAGATGCATGCACGTATCGACTTTTGGGCACCTAAAAGATCGATTTTCAGTATGTTTTGGGCTTGTATTTTGAAAATACTCTAATAAGGAGTAGGCATGTAAATATCGCTTCTGGGACACCAAAATATCGAATTTTCCGGTGTTTTATGCCTAAATTTGAGATATCGACTTTGGGCACCTAAATATCGATTTTTAGCATGTTTTGGGCCTATATTTTGAAAACATTCTAGCACTGAGTAGGCATGTACAGATCGCTTCTGGGACCCCAAAATATAGAAATTTCGGGTGTTTTGAGCCTGATTTTGAGATATAAACGGGTACTGAAGATGCAAGCACATATCGACTTTTGGGCACCTAAAATATCGAGTTTGAGCATGTTTTGTGTCTGTATTTAGAAAACATTCTAACTAGGAGTAAGCATGTACAGATCGCTTCTAGAACCCAAAAATACCGAATTTTCGGGTGTTTTGAGCCTGAATTTGAGATATAAACGGGTACAGAAGATGCATGCACATATCGACTTAATACACTTAAAATATCGATTTTAAGCATGTTCTAAGCCTATATTATGAAAACATTCTAGCACTGAGTAGGCATGTACAGATCGCTTCTGGGACGAGAAAATATCGAATTTTTGGGTGTTTTGATGTTGAATTAGGGATATAAACGGGTGCAGAATATACATACACATATCGACTTTGGGCAACTAAAAAATCGATTTTTAGCATGTTTTGGGTCTGTATTTTGAAAATATTCTACCACTGATTAGGCATGTACAGATCGCTTCTGGGACCCACAAATATCGAATTTTCGGGTGTTTGGAGCCTGAATTTGAGATATAAACGGGTACTGAAGATGCCTGCACATATCGACTTTTGGTCACCAAAAATATCGATTTTGAGCATGTTTTGGGTCTGTATCTTAAAAACATTCTAACTAGGAGTAGGCATGTACAGATCGCTTCTAGAACCCAAAAATACCGAATTTTCGGGTGTTTTGAGCCTTAATTTGAGATATAAACGGGTACAGAAAATGCATGCACATATCAACTTAGTACACTTAAAATATCGATTTTAAGCATGTTTTGAGCCTATATTTTGAAAACATTCTAGCACTGATTAGGCATGTACAGATCGCTTCTGGTAACAAAAAAGATCGAATTTTCGGGTGTTTTGATGTTGAATTTGGGATTTAAACGGATACTGCAAATGCATGCACATATCGACTTTGGGCACATAAAGTATCGATTTTCAGCATGTTTCTGGCCTGTATATTGAAACTACTCTAACCTGCCTATATTTTGAACACATTCTAGCACTGAGTAAGCATGTACAGTTCGCTTCTGGGACCCAAAAATATCGAATTTTCGGGAGTTTTGAGGTTGAATTTGAGATATAAACAGGTGCAGAAGATGCATACACTTATTGACATTGGGCACCTAAAATATCGATTTTCAGCATGTTTTGGGCCTGTATCTGAGTAGGCATGTACATATCGCTTCTGGGACCCCAAAATATCGAATTTTCGGGTGTTTGGAGCCTGAATTTAAGATATAAACGTGTACAGAAGATGCATGCACATATCGACTTTTGGGCACCTAAAAGATCGATTTTGTGTATGTTTTGGGCCTGTATTTTAGAAATACTCTAACATGGAGTAGGCATGTATAGATCATTTCGGGGACTCCAAAATATCGAATTTTCGGGTGTTTTGGGCCTGAATTTGAGATATCGACATTGGGCACCTAAAATATCGATTTTTAGCATGTTTTGGGCCTATATTTTGAAAATATTCTAGCACTGAGTAGGCATGTACAGATCGCTTCTGGGACCCAAAAATATCGAATTTTATGGTGTTTTGAGCCTGAATTTGAGATATAAACGGATACAGAAGATGCAGGCACATATTGACTTTGGGCACCTAAAATATCGATTTTCAACATGTTTTGGGCCTGTATTTTGAAAATACTCTAACACTGAGTAGGCATGTACAGATCGCTTCTGGGACCCAAAAATATCGAATTTTCGGGTGTTTTGAGCCTGAATTTGAGATATAAACGGGTACTGAAGATGCATGCACATATCGACTTTGGACACCTAAAATATCGATTTTAAGCATGTTTTGGGCCTGTATCTGAGTAGGCATGTACAGATCGCTTCTGGGACCCCAAAATATCGAATTTTCGGGTGTTTGGAGCCTTAATTTGAGATATAAACGGGTACAGGAGATGCATGCAAATATTGACTTTGGCACCTAAAATATCGATTTTCAGCATGTTTTGGGAATGTACTTTGAAAATACTCTGACACGGAGTAGGCATGTACAGAGCGCTTCTACGACCCAAAAATACCGAATTTTCGGGTGTTTTGAGCCTGAATTTGAGATATAAAAGGGTACAGAAGATGTATGCACATATCGACTTTGGACACATAAAAATATCGGTTTTTAGCATGTTTTGAGCCTATATTTTGAAAACATTCTAACTAGGAGTAGGCATGTATAGATTGCTTCTGGGACCCAAAAATAAAGAATTTTCTGGTGTTTTGAGGTTGTATTTGGGATATAAACGGGTGCAGAAGATGCATACACATATCGTCTTTCGGGCACCTAAAAGATAGATTTTCAGCATGTTTTGGGCCTGTATCTGAGTAGGCATGTAGAGATTGCATCTGGGACATCAAAATATCGATATTTCGTGTGTTTGGAGCCTGAATTTGAGATATAAACTGGTACAGAAGATGCATGCACATATCGACTTTTGGGCACCTAAAAGATCAATTTTCAGTATGTTTTGGGCTTGTATTTTGAAAATACTCTAACACGGAGTAGGCATGTACAGATCACTTTATTGGACCCCAAAATATCGAATTTTCCGGTGTTTTGGGCCTGAATTTGATATATCGATTTTGGGCACCTAAAATATCGATTTTTAGCATGTTTTGGGCCTATATTTTTAAAATATTCTAGCACTCAGTAGGCATGTACAGATCGCTTCTGGGACCCCAAAATATCGAATTTTCGGGTGTTTTGAGCCTGAATTTGAGATATAAACGGATACTGAAAATGCATGCACATATTGACTTTGGGCACATTAAATATCGATTTTCAGCATGTTTTTGGCCTGTATATTGAAACTACTCTAACCTGGAGTAGGCATGTACAGATCGCTTCTGGGACCCCAATATATCGAATTTTCGGGTGTTTGGAGCCTGAATTTGAGATATAAACGGGTACAGAAAATGCATGCACATATCGACTTTTGGGCACCTAAAAGATCGATTTTCAGTATGTTTTGGGCCTGTATTTTGAAAATATTCTAGCACTGAGTAGGCATGTATAGATCGTTTTTGGGACCCCAAAATATCGAATTTTCGGGTGTTTTGAGCCTGAATTTGAGATATAAACTGGTACTGAAGATGCATGCACATATCGACTTTGGGCACCTAAAATATCGATTTTCAGCATGTTTTGGGCTTGTATTATAAAAATACTCTAATACGGAGTAGGCATGTACAGATCGCTTCTTGGGCAGAAAAATATCGAATTTTCGGGTGTTTTGAGCCTGAATTTGAGATATAATCGGGTACAGAAGATGCATGCACATATTATGACCTTGGATACTTAAAATATCGTTTTTGAGCATGTTTTGAGCCTATATTTTGAAAACATTCTAGCACTAAGTAGGCATGTACAGTTCGCTTCTGTAGACCCAAAAATATCGATTTTTCGGGTGTTTTGAGGTTGATTTGGGATATAAACAGGTGCAGAAGATGCATACACATATTGACGTTGGGTACCTAAAATATCGATTTTCAGCATGTTTTGAGCCTTTAGCTGAGTAGGCATGTACATATCGCTTCTGGGACCCCAAAATATCGAATTTTTGGGTGTTTGGAGCCTGAATTTGAGATATAAACGGGTACAGAAAATGCATGCACATATCGACTTTTGGGCACATAAAAGATCGATTTTCAGTATGTTTTGGGCCTGTATTTTCAAAATACTCTAACATGTAGTAGGCATGTACAGATCGCTTCTGGGACTCCAAAATATCGAATTTTCGGGTGTTTTGGGCCTGAATTTGAGATATCGACTTTGGACACCTAAAATATCGACTTTTATCATGTTTTGGGCCTGTATTTTGAAATTATTCTAGCACTGAGTAGGCATGTTCAGATCGCTTCTGAGACCCCAAAATATCGAATTTTCTGGTGTTTTGAGCCTGAATTTGAGATATAAACGGATACAAAATATGCATGCACATATTGACTTTGGGGACCTAAAATATCGATTTCAACATGTTTTGGGCCTGTATTTTGAAAATACTCTAACACGGAGTAGGCATGTACAGATCGCTTCTGGGACCCCAAAATATAGAATTTTCGGGTGTTTTGAGCCTGAATTTTGATATAAACGGGTACTGAAGATGCATGCACATATCGACGTTTGGGCACATAAAATATCGATTTTGAGCATGTTTTGAGTATGTATCTTGAAAACATTCTAATTAGGAGTAGGCATGTACAGATCGCTTCTAGGACCCAAAAACACCGAATTTTCGAGTGTTTTGAGCCTGAATTTGAGATATAAACGGGTACAGAAGATGCATGCACATATTGACTTTGGGCACATTAAATATTGATATTCAGCATGTTTGTGGCCTGAAATTTGAAAATACTATAACACGGAGTAGGCATGTACATATCGCTTCTGGAACCCCAATATATCGAATGTTCGGGTGTTTGGAGCCTGAATTTGAGATATAAACGGGTAAAGAAGATGCATGCACATATCGACTTTTGGGCACCTAAAAGATCGATTTTCAGTATGTTTTGGGCCTGTATTTTGAAAATATTCTAGCACTGAGTAGGCATGTATAGATCGTTTCTGGGACCCCAAAATATCGAATTTTCGGGTGTTTCGAGCCTGAATTTAAGATATAAACGGGTACAGAAGTTGCATGCACATATCGACTTTGGACACTTAAAATAACGATTTTTAGCATGTTTTGAGCCTATATTTTGAAAACATTCTAGCACTGAGTAGGCATGTACAGATCGCTTCTTGGACAGAAAAATATCGAATTTTCGGGTGTTTTGAGCCTGAATTTGAGATATAAACGGGTACTGAAGATGCATGTACATATTGACTTTTGGGCACATAAAATATCGATTTTTGCATGTTTTGGGTCTGTATCTTGGAAACATTCTAACTAGGAGTAGGCATGTACAGATTGCTTCTGGGACCACAAAATTAAGAATTTTCGGGTGTTTTGAGGTTGTATTTGGGATATAAACGGGTGCAGAAGATGCATACACATATCGTCTTTCGGGCACCTAAAAGATCGATTTTCTGTATGTTTTGGGCTTGTATTTTGAAAATACTCTAGCACGGGGTAGGCATGTACAGATCGCTTCTTGGACACCAAAATATCGAATTTTCGGGTGTTTGGAGCGTGAATTTAAGATATAAACGGGTACAGAAGATGCATGCACATATCGACTTTGGACACTTAAAATAACGATTTTTAGCATGTTTTGAGCCTATATTTTGAAAACATTCTAGCACTGAGTAGGAATGTACAGATCGCTTCTGGGACCCCAAAATATCGAATTTTCGGGTGTTTTATGCCTGAATTTGAGATATAAAAGGGTACAGAAGATGCATGCACATATTGACTTTGGGCACCTAAAATATCGATTTTTAGCATGTTTTGGGCCTGTATTTTGAAAATACTCTAACACTGAGTAGGCATGTACAGATCGCTTCTGGGACCCCAAAATATCGAATTTTCGGGTGTTTGGAGACTGAATTTGAGATATAAACGGGAACTGAAGATGCATGCACATATCGACTTTGGGCATCAAAAATATCGATTTTGAGCATGTTTTTGGTGTGTATCTTAAAAACATTCTAACTAGGAGTAGGCATGTACAGATTGCTTCTAGGACCCAAAAATACCGAATTTTTGGGTGTTTTGAGCCTGAATTTCAGATATAATCGGGTACAGAAGATGAATGCACATATTATGACCTTGGATACTTAAAATATCGTTTTTGAGCATGTTTTGAGCCTATATTTTGAAAACATTCTAGCACTAAGTAGGCATGTACAGTTC
This sequence comes from Petrolisthes cinctipes, assembly GCA_033782935.1. Taxonomy (NCBI): domain Eukaryota; kingdom Metazoa; phylum Arthropoda; class Malacostraca; order Decapoda; family Porcellanidae; genus Petrolisthes; species Petrolisthes cinctipes. The sequence continues at coordinate 1,724,892 of JAWQEG010000060.1, forward strand.
GCTTCTGTAGACCCAAAAATATCAATTTTTCGGGTGTTTTGAGGTTGATTTGGGATATAAACAGGTGCAGAAGATGCATACACATATTGACGTTGGGCACCTAAAATATCGATTTTCAGCCTGTTTTGGGCCTTTAGCTGAGAAGGCATGTACATATCGCTTCTGGGATCCCAAAATATCGAAGTTTTAGGTGTTTGGAGCCTGAATTTGAGATATAAACGGGTACAGAAGATGCATGCACATATCGACTTTTGGGCACATAAAAGATCGATTTTCATTATGTTATGAGCCTGTATTTTCAAAATACTCTAACACGGAGTAGGCATGTACAGATCGCTTCTGGGACCATAAAATATCGAATTTTCGTGTGTTTTGGGCCTGAATTTGAGATATCGACTTTGGGCACTTAAAATATTGATTTTTAGCATGTTTTGGGCTTATATCTTGAAAATATTCTAGCACTGAGTAGGCATGTACAGATCGCTTGTGGGACCCCAAAATTTCAAATTTTCGAGTGTTTTGAGCCTGAATTTGAGATATAAACGGGTACTGAAGATCCCTGCACATATCGACTTTTGGGCACCAAAAATATCGATTTTGAGCATGTTTTGGGTCTGTATCTTAAAAACATTCTGACTAGGAGTAGGCATGTACAGATCGCTTCTAGAACCCAAAAATACCGAATTTTCGGGTGTTTTGAGCCTTAATTTGAGATATAAACGGGTACAGAAGATGCATGCACATATTGACTTAGTACACTTAAAATATCGATTTTAAGCATGTTTTGAGCCTATATTTTGAAAACATTCTAGCACTGATTAGGCATGTACAGATCGCTTCTGGGACCAAAAAATATCGAATTTTCGGGTGTTTTGATGTTGAATTTGGGATTTAAACGGATACTGCAAATGCATCCACATATCGAGTTTGGGCACATAAAGTATCTATTTTCAGCATGTTTTTGGCCTGTATATTGAAACTACTCTAACCTGCCTATATTTTGAACACATTCTAGCACTGAGTAAGCATGTACAGTTCGCTTCTGGGACCCAAAAATATCGAATTTTCGGGTGTTTTGTGCCTGAATTTGAGATATAAAAGGGTACAGAAGATGCATGCACATATTGACTTTGGGCACCTAAAATATCGATTTTTAGCATGTTTTGGGCCTGTATTTTGAAAATACTCTAACACTGAGTAGGCATGTACAGATCGCTTCTGGGACCCCAAAATATCGAATTTTCGGGTGTTTGGAGACTGAATTTGAGATATAAACGGGAACTGAAGATGCATGCACATATCGACTTTGGGCATCAAAAATATCGATTTTGAGCATGTTTTGGGTGTGTATCTTAAAAACATTCTAATTAGGAGTAGGCATGTACAGATTGCTTCTAGGACCCAAAAATACCGAATTTTTGGGTGTTTTGAGCCTGAATTTCAGATATAATCGGGTACAGAAGATGAATGCACATATTATGACCTTGGATACTTAAAATATCGTTTTTGAGCATGTTTTAAGCCTATATTTTGAAAACATTCTAGCACTAAGTAGGCATGTACAGTTCGCTTCTGTAGACCCAAAAATATCAATTTTTCGGGTGTTTTGAGGTTGATTTGGGATATAAACAGGTGCAGAAGATGCATACACATATTGACGTTGGGCACCTAAAATATCGATTTTCAGCCTGTTTTGGGCCTTTAGCTGAGTAGGCATGTACATATCGCTTCTGGGATCCCAAAATATCGAATTTTTGGGTGTTTGGAGCCTGAATTTGAGATATAAACGGGTACAGAAGATGCATGCACATATCGACTTTTGGGCACATTAAAGATCGATTTTCATTATGTTATGAGCCTGTATTTTCAAAATACTCTAACACGGAGTAGGCATGTACAGATCGCTTCTGGGACCATAAAATATCGAATTTTCGTGTGTTTTGGGCCTGAATTTGAGATATCGACTTTGGGCACTTAAAATATTGATTTTTAGCATGTTTTGGGCTTATATCTTGAAAATATTCTAGCACTGAGTAGGCATGTACAGATCGCTTGTGGGACCCCAAAATTTCAAATTTTCGGGTGTTTTGAGCCTGAATTTGAGATATAAACGGGTACTGAAGATCCCTGCACATATCGACTTTTGGGCACCAAAAATATCGATTTTGAGCATGTTTTGGGTCTGTATCTTAAAAACATTCTGACTAGGAGTAGGCATGTACAGATCGCTTCTAGAACCCAAAAATACCGAATTTTCGGGTGTTTTGAGCCTTAATTTGAGATATAAACGGGTACAGAAGATGCATGCACATATTGACTTAGTACACTTAAAATATCGATTTTAAGCATGTTTTGAGCCTATATTTTGAAAACATTCTAGCACTGATTAGGCATGTACAGATCGCTTCTGGGACCAAAAAATATCGAATTTTCGGGTGTTTTGATGTTGAATTTGGGATTTAAACGGATACTGCAAATGCATCCACATATCGAGTTTGGGCACATAAAGTATCTATTTTCAGCATGTTTTTGGCCTGTATATTGAAACTACTCTAACCTGCCTATATTTTGAACACATTCTAGCACTGAGTAAGCATGTACAGTTCGCTTCTGGGACCCAAAAATATCGAATTTTCGGGAGTTTTGAGGTTGAATTTGGGATATAAACAGGTGCAGAAGATGCATACACTTATTGACATTGGGCACCTAAAATATCGATTTTCAGCATGTTTTGGGCCTGTATCTGAGTAGGCATGTACATATCGCTTCTGGGACCCCAAAATATCGAATTTTCGGGTGTTTGGAGCCTGAATTTAAAATATAAACGGGTACAGATGATGAATGCACATATCGACTTTTGGGCACCTAAAAGATCGATTTTGTGTATGTTTTGGGCCTGTATATTCAAAATACTCTAACATGGAGTAGGCATGTACAGATCGCTTCTGGGACTCCAAAATATCGAATTTTTGGGTGTTTTGAGCCTGAATTTGAGATATCGACATTGGGCACCTAAAATATCGATTTTTAGCATGTTTTGGGCCTATATTTTGAAAATATTCTACCACTGAGTAGGTATGTACAGATCGCTTCTGGGACCCAAAAATATCGAATTTTATGGTGTTTTGAGAATGAATTTGAGATATAAACGGATACAGAAGATGCATGCACATATTGACTTTGGGCACCTAAAATATCGATTTTCAACATGATTTGGGCCTGTATTTTGAAAATACTCTAACACTGAGTAGGCATGTACAGATCGCTTCTGGGACCCAAAAATATCGAATTTTCGGGTGTTTTGAGCCTGAATTTGAGATATAAACGGGTACTGAAGATGCATGCACATATCGACTTTTGGGCACATAAAATATCGATTTTGAACATGTTTTGGGTATGTATCTTGAAAATATTTTAACAAGGATTAGGAATGTACAGATCGCTTTTAGGACCCCAAAAATACCGAATTTTCGGGTTTTTAGAGCATGAATTTGAGATATAAACGGGTTCAGAAGATGCATGCACATATCGACTTTGGACACCTAAAATAATGATTTTCAGCATGTTTTGGGCCTGTATCTGAGTAGGCATGTACAGAGCGCTTCTAGGACCCAAAAATACCGAATTTTCGGGTGTTTTGAGCCTGAATTTGAGATATAAAAGGGTACAGAAGATGTATGCACATATCGACTTTGGACACTTAAAATATCGGTTTTTAGCATGTTTTAAGCCTATATTTTGAAAACATTCTAACTAGGAGTAGGCATGTATAGATTGCTTCTGGGACCCAAAAAAAAAAGAATTTTCTGGTGTTTTGAGGTTGTATTTGGGATATAAACAGGTGCAGAAGATGCATACACATATCGTCTTTCGGGCACCTAAAAGATCGATTTTCAGCATGTTTTGGGCCTGTATCTGAGTAGGCATGTAGAGATTGCATCTGGGACATCAAAATATCGATATTTCGTGTGTTTGGAGCATGAATTTGAGATATAAACGGGTACAGAAGATGCATGCACATATCGACTTTTGGGCACCTAAAAGATCGATTTTCAGTATGTTTTGGGCCTGTATTTTGAACATACTCTAACACGGAGTAGGCATGTACAGATCGCTTATGGGACCCAAAAATATCGAATTTTATGGTGTTTTGAGAATGAATTTGAGATATAAACGGATACAGAAGATGCATGCACATATTGACTTTGGGCACCTAAAATATCGATTTTCAACATTATTTGGGCCTATATTTTGAAAATACTCTAACACTGAGTAGGCATGTACAGATCGCTTCTTGGACCCAAAAATATCGAATTTTCGTGTGTTTTGAGCCTGAATTTGAGATATAAACGGGTACTGAAGATGCATGCACATATCGACTTTTGGGCACATAAAATTTCGATTTTGAACATGTTTTGGGTATGTATCTTGAAAATATTTTAACTAGGATTAGGAATGTACAGATCGCTTTTAGGACCCCAAAAATACCGAATTTTCGGGTGTTTAGAGCATGAATTTGAGATATAAACGGGTTCAGAAGATGCATGCACATATCGATTTTGGACACCTAAAATAATGATTTTCAGCATGTTTTGGGCCTGTATCTGAGTAGGCATGTACAGAGCGCTTCTACGACCCAAAAATACCGAATTTTCGGGTGTTTTGAGCCTGAATTTGAGATATAAAAGGGTACAGAAGATGTATGCACATATCGACTTTGGACACTTAAAATATCGGTTTTTAGCATGTTTTAAGCCTATATTTTGAAAACATTCTAACTAGGAGTAGGCATGTATAGATTGCTTCTGGGACCCAAAAAAAAAGAATTTTCTGGTGTTTTGAGGTTGTATTTGGGATATAAACGGGTGCAGAAGATGCATACACATATCGTTTTTCGGGCACCTAAAAGATCGATTTTCAGCATGTTTTGGGCCTGTATCTGAGTAGGCATGTAGAGATTGCATCTGGGACATCAAAATATCGATATTTCGTGTGTTTGGAGCCTGAATTTGAGATATAAACGGGTACAGAAGATGCATGCACATAAGGACTTTTGGGCACCTAAAAGATCGATTTTCAGTATGTTTTGGGCTTGTATTTTGAAAATACTCTAACACGGAGTAGGCATGTACAGATCACTTCTGGGACCCCAAAATATCGAATTTTCCGTGTCTTGGGCCTGAATTTGATATATCGACTTTGGGCACCTAAAATATCGATTTTTAGCATGTTTTGGCCCTATATTTTTAAAATATTCTAGCACTCAGTAGGCATGTACAGATCGCTTCTGGGACCCCAAAATATCGAATTTTCGGGTGTTTTGAGTCTGAATTTGAGATATAAACGGATACAGAAAATGCATGCACATATTGACTTTGGGCACATTAAATATCGATTTTCAGCATGTTTTTGGCCTGTATATTGAAACTACTCTAACCTGGAGTAGGCATGTACAGATCGCTTCTGGGACCCCAATAAATCGAATTTTCGGGTGTTTGGAGCCTGAATTTGAGATATAAACGGGTACAGAAGATGCATGCACATATCGACTTTTGGGCACCTAAAAGATCGATTTTCAGTATGTTTTGGGCCTGTATTTTGAACATACTCTAACACGGAGTAGGCATGTACAGATCGCTTATGGGACCCCAAAATATCGAATTTTCGGGTGTTTTGGGCCTGAATTTGAGATATCGACTTTGTACCCCTAAAATATTGATTTTTAGCATGTTTTTGGACTATATTTTGAAAATATTCTAGCACTGAGTTGGCATGTACAGATCGCTACTGGGACCCCAAAATATCGAATTTTCGGGTGTTTTGAGCCTGAATTTGAGATATAAACGGGTACAGAAGATGCATGCACATATTGACTTTGGGCACATTAAATATTGATTTTCAGCATGTTTGTGGCCTGAATTTTGAAAATACTCTAGCACTGAGTAGGCATGTATAGATCGTTTCTGGGACCCCAAAATATCGAATTTTCGGGTGTTTTGAGCATGAATTTGAGATATAAACTGGTACTGAAGATGCATGCACATATCGACTTTGGGCACCTAAAATATCGATTTTCAGCATGTTTTGGGCCTGTATTAAAAAAATACTCTCATACGGAGTAGGCATGTACAGATCGCTTCTTGGACAGAAAAAATATCGAATTTTCGGGTGTTTTGAGCCAGAATTTGAGATATAAACGGGTACTGAAGATGCATGTACATATTGACTTTTGGGCACATAAAATATCGATTTTTGCATGTTTTGGGTCTGTATCTTGGAAACATTCTAACTAGGAGTAGGCATGTACAGATTGCTTCTGGGACCACAAAATTAAGAATTTTCGGGTGTTTTGAGGTTGTATTTGGGATATAAACGGGTGCAGAAGATGCATACACATATCGTCTTTCGGGCACCTAAAAGATCGATTTTCTGTATGTTTTGGGCTTGTATTTTGAAAATACTCTAACACGGAGTAGGCATGTACAGATCGCTTCTGGGACCCCAAAATATCGAATTTTCGGGTGTTTTGTGCCTGAATTTGAGATATAAACGGGAACTGAAGATGCATTCACATATCGACTTTGGGCACAAAAAATATCGATTTTGAGCATGTTTTGGGTGTGTATCTTGAAAACATTCTAACTAGGAGTAGGCATGTACAGATTGCTTCTAGGACCCAAAAATACCGAATTTTTGGGTGTTTTGAGCCTGAATTTGAGATATAAAAGGGTACAGAAGATGTATGCACATATCGACTTTGGACACTTAAAATATCGGTTTTTAGCATGTTTTAAGCCTATATTTTGAAAACATTCTAACTAGGAGTAGGCATGTATAGATTGCTTCTGGGACCCAAAAAAAAAGAATTTTCTGGTGTTTTGAGGTTGTATTTGGGATATAAACGGGTGCAGAAGATGCATACACATATCGTTTTTCGGGCACCTAAAAGATCGATTTTCAGCATGTTTTGGGCCTGTATCTGAGTAGGCATGTAGAGATTGCATCTGGGACATCAAAATATCGATATTTCGTGTGTTTGGAGCCTGAATTTGAGATATAAACGGGTACAGAAGATGCATGCACATATCGACTTTTGGGCACCTAAAAGATCGATTTTCAGTATGTTTTGGGCTTGTATTTTGAAAATACTCTAACACGGAGTAGGCATGTACAGATCACTTCTGGGACCCCAAAATATCGAATTTTCCGTGTCTTGGGCCTGAATTTGATATATCGACTTTGGGCACCTAAAATATCGATTTTTAGCATGTTTTGGGCCTATATTTTTAAAATATTCTAGCACTCAGTAGGCATGTACAGATCGCTTCTGGGACCCCAAAATATCGAATTTTCGGGTGTTTTGAGTCTGAATTTGAGATATAAACGGATACAGAAAATGCATGCACATATTGACTTTGGGCACATTAAATATCGATTTTCAGCATGTTTTTGGCCTGTATATTGAAACTACTCTAACCTGGAGTAGGCATGTACAGATCGCTTCTGGGACCCCAATAAATCGAATTTTCGGGTGTTTGGAGCCTGAATTTGAGATATAAACGGGTACAGAAGATGCATGCACATATCGACTTTTGGGCACCTAAAAGATCGATTTTCAGTATGTTTTGGGCCTGTATTTTGAACATACTCTAACACGGAGTAGGCATGTACAGATCGCTTATGGGACCCCAAAATATCGAATTTTCGGGTGTTTTGGGCCTGAATTTGAGATATCGACTTTGGACCCCTAAAATATTGATTTTTAGCATGTTTTTGGACTATATTTTGAAAATATTCTAGCACTGAGTTGGCATGTACAGATCGCTACTGGGACCCCAAAATATCGAATTTTCGGGTGTTTTGAGCCTGAATTTGAGATATAAACGGGTACAGAAGATGCATGCACATATTGACTTTGGGCACATTAAATATTGATTTTCAGCATGTTTGTGGCCTGAATTTTGAAAATACTCTAGCACTGAGTAGGCATGTATAGATCGTTTCTGGGACCCCAAAATATCGAATTTTCGGGTGTTTTGAGCCTGAATTTGAGATATAAACTGGTACTGAAGATGCATGCACATATCGACTTTGGGCACCTAAAATATCGATTTTCAGCATGTTTTGGGCCTGTATTAAAAAAATACTCTCATACGGAGTAGGCATGTACAGATCGCTTCTTGGACAGAAAAATATCGAATTTTCGGGCGTTTTGAGCCTGAATTTGAGATATAAACGGGTACTGAAGATGCATGTACATATTGACTTTTGGGCACATAAAATATCGATTTTTGCATGTTTTGGGTCTGTATCTTGGAAACATTCTAACTAGGAGTAGGCATGTACAGATTGCTTCTGGGACCACAAAATTAAGAATTTTCGGGTGTTTTGAGGTTGTATTTGGGATATAAACGGGTGCAGAAGATGCATACACATATCGTCTTTCGGGCACCTAAAAGATCGATTTTCTGTATGTTTTGGGCTTGTATTTTGAAAATACTCTAACACGGAGTAGGCATGTACAGATCGCTTCTGGGACCCAAAAATATCGAATTTTCGGGTGTTTTGTGCCTGAATTTGAGATATAAACGGGAACTGAAGATGCATTCACATATCGACTTTGGGCACCAAAAATATCGATTTTGAGCATGTTTTGGGTGTGTATCTTGAAAACATTCTAACTAGGAGTAGGCATGTACAGATTGCTTCTAGGACCCAAAAATACCGAATTTTTGGGTGTTTTGAGCTTGAATTTGAGATATAATCGGGTACAGAAGATGCCTTCACATATCGACTTTGGACACTTAAAATATCGGTTTTTAGCATGTTTTGAGCTTATATTTTGAAAACATTCTAACTAGGAGTAGGCATGTATAGATTGCTTCTGGGACCCAAATATAAAGATTTTTCTGGTGTTTTGAGGTTGTATTTGGGATATAAACGGGTGCAGAAGATGCATACACATATCGTCTTTCGGGCACCTAAAAGATCGATTTTCAGCATGTTTTGGGTCTGTATCTGAGTAGGCATGTAGAGATTGCATCTGGGACATCAAAATATCGATATTTCGTGTGTTTGGAGCCTGAATTTGAGATATAAACGGGTACAGAAGATGCATGCACATATCGACTTTTGGGCACCTAAAAGATCGATTTTCAGTATGTTTTGGGCTTGTATTTTGAAAATACTCTAACACGGAGTAGGCATGTACAGATCACTTCTGGGACCCCAAAATATCGAATTTTCCGGTGTTTTGGGCCTGAATTTGATATATCGACTTTGGGCACCTAAAATATCGATTTGTAGCATGTTTTGGGCCTATATTTTTAAAATATTCTAGCACTCAGTAGGCATGTACAGATCGCTTCTGGGAACCCAAAATATCGAATTTTCGGGTGTTTTGAGTCTGAATTTGAGATATAAACGGATACAGAAAATGCATGCACATATTGACTTTGGGCACATTAAATATCGATTTTCAGCATGTTTTTGGCCTGTATATTGAAACTACTCTAACCTGGAGTAGGCATGTACAGATCGCTTCTGGGACACCAATATATCGAATTTTCGGGAGTTTGGAGCCTGAATTTGAGATATAAACGGGTACAGAAGATGCATGCACATATCGACTTTTGGGCACCTAAAAGATCGATTTTCAGTATGTTTTGGGCCTGTATTTTGAACATACTCTAACACGGAGTAGGCATGTACAGATCGCTTCAGGGACCCCAAAATATCGAATTTTCGGGTGTTTTGGGCCTGAATTTGAGATATCGACATTGGACCCCTAAAATATTGATTTTCAGTATGTTTTGGGCCTGTAATTTGAAAATATTCTAGCACTGAGTAGGCATGTATAGATCGTTTCTGGGACCCCAAAATATCGAATTTTCGGGTGTTTTGAGCCTGAATTTGAGATATAAACTGGTACTGTAGTAGCATGCACTTATCGACCTTTGGGCACCTAAAATATCGATTTTGAGCATCTTTTTAGTCTGTATCTTGAAAACATTCTAACACGGATGAGGCATGTACAGATCGCTTCTTGGACAGAAAAATATCGAATTTTCGGGTGTTTTGAGCCTGAGTTTGAGATATAAACGGGTATTAAAGATGCATGTACATATTGACTTTTGGGCACATAAAATATCGATTTTGAGCATGTTTTGGGTCTGTATCTTGAAAACATTCTAACTAGGAGTAGGCATGTACAGACCGCTTCTAGGACTAAAAAATACCGAATTTTCCGGTGTTTTGAGCCTGAATTTGAATTATAAACGGATACAGAAGATGCATTCACATATCGACTTTGGACACTTAAAATATCAATTTTCAGCATGTTTTGAGCCTATATTTTGAAAAAAAATTAGCACTGAGTAGGCATGTATAGATCGCTTCTGGGACCCAAAAAAATCGAGATTTCGGGTGTTTTGAGGTTGAATTTTGGATATAAACTTGTGCAGAAGATGCATACACATATTGACTTTAGGCACCTAAAATATCGATTTTCAGCATGTTTTGGGCCTGTTTCTGAGTAGGCATGTACAGATCACTTCTGGGACCCCAAAATATCAAATTTTCAGGTGGTTGGAGCCTGAATTTGAGATATAAACGGGTACAGAAGATGCATGCAACTATCGACTTTTGGGCACCTAAAAGATCGATTTTCAGTATATTTTGGGCCTGTATTTTGAAAATACTCTAACACGGAGTAGGCATGTACAGATCGCTTCTGGGACCCCAAAATATAGAATTTTCGGGTGTTTTGGGCCTGAATTTGAGATATCGACTGCGGGCACCTAAAATATCGATTTTCAGCATGTTTTGGGCCTATATGTTGAAAATATTCAAGCACTGAATAGGCATGTACAGTTCGCTTCTTGGACACCAAAATATCGAATTTTCGGGTGTTTTGAGCCTGAATTTGAGATATAAACGGGTAGTGTAGATGCATGCACATATTGACTTTTGGGCACCTAAAATATCGATTTTGAGCATGTTTTGGGTCTGTATCTTGAAAACATTCTAACACGGAGTAGGCATGTACCCCAAAATATCGAATTTTCCTGTGTTTTGAGCCTGAATTTGAGATATAAACGGGTGCAGAAGATGCATGCACATATCGACTTTTGGGCACCTAAAAGACCAATTTTCAGTATGTTTTGGGCCTGTAATTTGAAAATACTCTAACATGGAGTAGCCATGTACAGATCGCTTCTGGGACCACAAAATATCGAATTTTCGTGTTTTTTGTACCTAAATTTGAGATATCGACTTTAGGCACCTAATATATCGATTTTTAGCATGTTTTGAGCCTATATTTTGAAAATTTTCTAGCACTGAATAGGCATGTACAGATCGCTTCTGGGACCCTAAAAAATAGAATTTTCGGGTGTTTTGAGCCTGAAATTGAGATATAAACGGGTACAGAAGATGCATGCACTTATCGACTTTGGACACTTTAAATATCAATTTTTAGCATGTTTTGAGCCTATATTTTGAAAACATTCTAGCACTGAGTGTACAAATCACATCTGGGACCCCAAAATATCGAATTTTCGGGTGTTTTGTGCCTGAATTTGAGATATAAACGGGTACAGATGATGCATACACATACTGACTTTAAGCACCTAAAATATCGATTTTCTGCATGGTTTGGGCCTGTATTTTGAAAAGGCATGTACAGATCGCTTCTGGTACCAAAAAATATCGAATTTTCGGGTGTTTTGAGGTTGAATTTGGGCTATAAACGGGTGCAGAAGATGCACACACATATTGACTTTGGGCACCTAAAATATCGATTATCAATATGTTTTGGGCCTGTATTTTGAAAATACTCTAACACGGAGTAGACATGTACAGATCGCTTCTAGGTCCCAAAAATACCGTATTTTCGGGTGTTTTGAGGCTGAATTTGAGATATAAACGGGTACAGAAGATGCATGCACATATTGACTTTGAGCATCTATAATATCGATTTTCTGCATGTTATGGGCCTGTATTTTGAAAATACTCTAACATTGTGTAGGCAGGTACAGATAGCTTCTTGGACACCAAAATATCGAATTTTCGGGTGTTTTGAGCCTGAATTTGATATATAAACGGGTACTGAAGATGCTTGCACATATTGACTTTTTATCACCTAAAATATCGATTTTGAGCATATTTTGGGTCTGTATCCCGAAAACATTCTTACTAGGAGTTCGCTTGTACAGATCGCTTCAAGGACCCAAAAATACCGAATTCTCGGGTGTTTTGAGCCTGAATTTGAGATATAAACGGGTACAGAAGATGCATGCACATATCGACTTTAGAAACTTAAAATATAATTTTTAGCTTGTTTTGAGCCTATATTTTGAAAACATTCTAGCACTGACTAGGCATGTACAGATCGCTTCTGGGACCCAAAAGTATCGAATTTTAGGGTGTTTTGAGGTTGAATTTGGGATATAAACGGGTGCAGAAGATGCATACACATATTGACTTTGGGCACCTAAAATATCGATTTACAGCATGTTTTGGGCCTGTATTTTGAAAAAACTCTAACACGGAGTAGGCATGTACAGATCGCTTCTTGGGCACCAAAATATCGAATTTTCGGGTGTTTTGAACCAGAATTTGAGATATAAACGGGTACTGTAGATGCATGCACATATCGATTTTTAGACACCTATAATATCGATTTTAAGCATGTTTTGAGTCTGTATCTTGAAAACATTCTAACTAGGAGTAAGCATGTACAGATCTCTTCTAGGACCCAAAAATACCGAATTTTCGGGTGTTTGGAGCCTGAATTTGAGAAATAAACGGGTACAGAAGATGCATGCACATATCGACAATTGGGCACCTGAAATATCGATTTTCAGCATGTTTTAGAGCCTGTATTTTGAAAATACTCTAACACGGACTAGGCATGTACAGATCGCTTCTTGGACCCCAAAATATCGAATTTTCGGGTGATTTGAGCCTGAATTTGAGATATTAACGGGTACTGAAGATGCATGTACATATTGACTTTTGGGCACCTAAAATATCGATTTTGAGCATGTTTTGAGTCTGTATCTTGAAAACATTCTAACTAGGAGTAGGCATGTACACATCGCTTTTAGGTCCCAAAAATATCGAATTTTCTGGAGTTTTGAGCCTGAATTTGATATATAAACGGGTATTGAAGATGCTTGCACATATCGACTTTGGACACTTAAAATATCGTTTTTAGCATGATTTGAGCCTATATTTTGAAAACATTCTAGCACTGAGTAGGCATGTACAGATCGCTTCTGGGACCCAAAAATATCGAATTTTCGAGTGTTTTGAGATTGAATTTGGGATATAAACGGGTGCAGAAGATGCATACACATATTGAAATTGGGCACCTAAAATATCGATTTTCGGCATGTTTTGGGCCTGTATTTTGAAAATACTCTATCACGGAGTAGGCATGTACAGATCGCTTCTTGGGCACCAAAATATCGAATTTTCGGTCGTTTTGAGCCTAAATTTGAGATATAAACGGATACTGTAGATGCATGCACATATCGATTTTTGGGCACCTATAATATCGATTTTAAGCATGTTTTGGGTCAGTATCTTGAAAACATTCTAACTAGGAGTAGGCATGTACAGATCGCTTCTAGGACCCAAAAATACCGAATTTTCGGGTGTTTTGGTCCTGAATTTGATATATAAACGGGTACAAAAGATGCATGCACATATCGACTTTGGACACTTAAAATATCGGTTTTTAGCATGTTTTTTGAGCCTATATTTTGAAAACATTCTAGCGCTGAGTAGGCATGTACAGATCGCTTCTGGGACCCAAAAATATCGAATTTTCGTGTGTTTTGAGGTTGAATTTGGGATATAAACGGGTGTAGAAGATGCATACACATATTGACTTTGGGCACATAAATTATCGATTTTCAGCATGTTTTCGGCATGTGTCTGAGTAGGCATGTACAGATCGCTTCTGGGACCCCAAAATATTGAATTTTTGGGTGTTTCGAGCCTGAATTTGATATATAAACGGGTACAGAAGATGCATGCACATATCGACTTTGGACACTTAAAATATCGGTTTTTAGCATGTTTTATGAGCCTATATTTTGAAAACATTCTAGCACTGAGTAGGCATGTACAGATCGCTTCTGGGACCCAAAAATATCGAATTTTCGGGTGTTTTGAGGTTGAATTTGGGATATAAACGGGTGTAGAAGATGCATACACATATTGACTTTGGGCACATAAATTATCGATTTTCAGCATGTTTTGGGCATGTGTCTGAGTAGGCATGTACAGATCGCTTCTGGGACCCCAAAATATTGAATTTTTGGGTGTTTTGAGCCTGAATTTGAGATATAAAAGGGTACAGAAGATGCATGCACATATCGACTTTTGGGCACCTAAAAGATCGATTTTCAGTATGTTTTGAGCCTGTATTTTGAAAATACTCGAACACGGAGTAAGCATGTACAGATTGCTTCTGGGACCCCAAAATATCGAATTTTCGGGAGTTTTGTGCCTGAATTTGAGATATAAACGGGTACTGAAGATGCATGCACATATCGACTTTTGGGCACCTAAAATATCGATTTTGAGCATGTTTTGGGTCTCAATCTTGAAAACATTCTAACCAAGAGTAGGCATGTACAGATCGCTTCTGTGACCCCAAAATATTAAATTTTCGGGTGTTTTGTGCCTGAAATTGAGATATAAACGGGTACAGAAGATGTATGCACATATCGACTTTGGACACTTTAAATATGAATTTTTAGCATGTTTTGAGAATATATTTTGAAAACATTCTAGCACTGAGTGTACAAATCGCATCTGGGACCCCAAAATATCGAATTTTCGGGTGTTTTGTGCCTGAATTTGAGAAATAAACGGGTACTGACGATCCATGCACATATTGACTTTGGGCACCTAAAATATCGATTTTCAGCATGTTTTTTGCCTGTATCTGAGTAGGCTTGTACACCGCTTCTGGGATCCCAAAATATCGAAATTTCGGGTGTTTTGGGCCTGAATTTGAGATATCGACTTTGTGCACCTAAAATATCGATTTTTAGCATGTTTTGGGCCTATATTTTGAAAATATTCTAGCACTGAATAGGCATGTACAGATCGCTTCTGGGACCCTAATATATCGAATTTTCGGGTGTTTTGAGCCTGAATTTGAGATATAAACGGGTACTGAAGATGCATGCACATATTGACTTTGGGCACTTAAAATATCGATTTTCAGCATGCTTTGGGCCTGTATCTGAGTAGGCTTGTACACATTGCTTCTGGGATCCCAAAATATCGAAATTTCGGGTGTTTTGGACCTGAATTTGAGATATCGACTTTGGGCACCTAAAATATCGATTTTTAGAATGTCTAGGGACTTTATTTTGAAAATACTCTAACACGGAGTAGGCATGTATATGATCGCTTCTTGGACCCCAAAATATCGAATTTTCCGGTGTTTTGAGCCTGAATTTGAGATATAAACGGGTACAGAAGATGCATGCACATGTCGACTTTTGGGCACCTAAAATATCGATTTTGAGCGTGTTTTTGGTCTGTATCTTAAAAACATTCTAACTAGGAGTAGGCATGTACAAATCGCTTCTGGAACCCAAAAATATCGAATTTTCGGGTGTTTTGAGGTTGAATTTGGGATATAAACGGGTGCAGAAGATGCATACACATATTGACTTGGAGCACCTAAAATATCGATTTTCAGCATGTTTTGGGTCTGTATTTTGAAAAGGTATGTACAGATCGCTTCTGGGACCCCAAAATATCGAATTTTCGGGTGTTTTGAGGTTGAATTTGGGATATAAACGGGTGCAGAAGATGCATACACATATTGACTTTGGGCACCTAGAAATATCGATTATCAGTATGTTTTGGGCCTGTATTTTGAAAATACTCTAACACGGAGTAGGCATGTACAGATCGCTTCTGGGACCCCAAAATATCAAAGTTTCGGGTGTTTTGACCCTGAATTTGAAATATAAACGGGTACAGAAGATGAATGCACATATTGACTTTGGGCACTTAAAATATCGATTTTCAGCATGTTTTTGGCCTGTATCTGAGTAGGCTTGTACACATCGCTTCTGGGATCACAAAGTATCGAAATTTCGGGTCTTTTGGACCTGAATTTGAGATATCGACTTTGGGCACCTAAAATATCGATTTTTAGCATGTTTTGGGCCTGTATTTTGAAAATATTCTAGCACTGAGTAGGCATGTATAGATCGCTTCTTGGACCCCAAAATATCGAATTTTCGTGTGTTTTGTGCCTGAATTTGAGATATCGACTTTGGACACTTAAAATATCGATTTTTAGCATGTTTTGAGCCTATATTTTGAAAATATTCTAGCACTGAGTAGGCATGTACAGATTGCTTCTTGGACCCCAAAACATCGAATATTCGGTGGTTTTGAGCCTGAATTTGAGATATAAACGGGTACTGAAGATGCATGCATATATCGACTTTTGGGCACCTAAAATATCGATTTTGAGCTTGTTTTGTTTCTGAATATTGAGAACATTCTAACTAGGAGTAGGCATGTACAGATTGCTTCTAGGCCCCAAAAATACCGAATTTTCGGGTGTTTTGAGCCTGAATTTGAGATATAAACGGGTACAGAAGATGCATGCACATATTGACTTTGTGCACCTAAAATATCGATTTTCTGCATGTTTTGGGCCTGTATTTTGAAAATACTCTAACACGGAGTAGGCATGTACAGATCGCTTCTTGGACACTAAAATATCGAATTTTCTGGTATTTTGAGCCTGAATTTGAGATATAAACGGGTACTGAAGATGCATGCATATATTGACTTTTTGGCACCTAAAATATCGATTTTAGCATGTTTTGAGCCTATATTTTGAAAACATTCTAGTACTGAGTAGGCATGTACAGATCGCTTCTGGGACTCAAAAATATCAAATTTTCGGGTGTTTTGAGGTTGAATTTGGGTTATTAACGGGTGCAGAAGATTCATACACATATTGACTTTGTGCACCTAAAATATCGATTTTCAGCATGTTTTGGGCTTGTATCTGAGTAGGCATGTACAGATCGCTTCTGGGACCCCAAAATATCGAATTTTCTGGTGTTTTGTGCCTGAATTTTAAATATCGAGTTTCGGCACCCAAAATATCGATTATTAGCATGTTTTGGGCCTATATTTTAAAAATATTCTAGAACTGAGTAGGCATGTACATATCGCTTCTGGGATCCCAAAATATCAAAGTTTCGGGTGTTTTGAGCCTGAGTTTGAGATATAAACGGGTACTGAAGATGCATGCACATATCGACTTTTGGGCACCTAAAATATCGATTTTGAGCATGTTTTGGGTCTGTATCTTGAAAACATTCTAACTAGGAGTAGGCATGTACAGATCGCTTCTAGGTCCCCCAAAAAACAAATTTTTGTATGTTTTGAGCCTGAATTTCAGATATAAACGGGTACAGAAGATTCATGCACATATCGACTTTGGACACTTAAAATATAGATTTTTAGCAAGTTTTGAGCCTTTTTTTTTTTAAACATTCTAGCACTGAGTAGGCATGTACAGATCGTTTCTGGGACCCAAAAAAATTGAATTTTTGGGTGCTTTGAGGTTGAATTTAGGATATAAATGTGTGCAGAAGATTTTCAGCATGTTTTGGGCCTGTATTTGAGTAGGCATGTACAGATCGCTTCTGGGACCCCAAAATATTGAATTTTCGGGTATTTGGAGCCTGAATTTGAGATATAAAGGGGTACTGAAGATGCAGGCACATATCGACTTTTGGGCACCTAAAATATCGATTTTGAGCATGTTTTGGGTCTGTATCTTGAAAATATTCTAACTAGGAGGAGGCATGTACAGATCGCTTCTGGGACCCCAAAATATAGAATTTTCGGGTGTTTGGAGCCTGAATTTAAGATATAAACGGGTACAGAAGATGCATGCTCATATCGACTTTTGGGCACCTAAAAGATCGATTTTCAGTATGTTTCTGGGCCTGTATTTTGAAAATACTCTAACACGGAGTAGGCATGTACCGATCGCTTCTGGGACCCCAAAATATCGAATTCTCGGGTGTTTTTAGCCTGAATTTGAGATATAAACGGGTACAGAAGATGCATGCACATATCGACTTTTGGGCGCCTAAAATTTCGATTTTGAGCATGTTTTGGGTCTGTATCTTAAAAACATTCGAACTAGGAGTAGGCATGTACAAATCGCTTCTGGGACCCAAAAATATCGAATTATCGGGTGTTTTGAGGTTGAATTTGGGATATAAACGGGTGCATAAGATGCATACACATATTGACTTTGGGCACCTAAAATATCGATTGTCAGTATGTTTTGGGCCTGTATTTTGAAAATACTCTAACACGGAGTAGGCATATACAGATCGCTTTTTGGACCCCAAAATATCGATTTTTAGCATGTTTTGGGCCTGCATTTTAAATATATTCTAGCACTAAGTAAGCATGTACATATCGCTTTTGGGCCCCAAAAATATTAAATTTTCGGGTGTTTTGAGCTTGAATTTGAGATATCAACGGGTACAGAAGATGCATGCACATATTGACTTTGGGCACCTAAAATATCGATTTTCAGCATGTTTAGGGCCTGCATTTTGAAAATACCCTAACACGGAGTAGGCATGTACAGATCGCTTCTTGGACCCCAAAATATCGAATTTTCGGGTGTTTTGAGCCTGAATTTGAGATATAAACGGGTACAGAAGATGTATGCACATATCGACTTTTGGGCACCTAAAATATCGATTTTGAGTATGTTTTGGGTCTGTATCTTAAAAACATTCTAACTAGGAGTAGGCTTGTACAAATCGCTTCTGGGACCCAAAAATATCGAATTTTCGGGTGTTTTGAGGTTGAATTTGGGATATAAACGGGTGCAGAAGATGCATACACATATTGACTTGGAGCACCTAAAATATCGATTTTCAGCATGTTTTGGGTCTGTATTTTGAAAAGGTATGTACAGATCGCTTCTGGGACCCAAAAATATCGAATTTTCGGGTGTTTTGAGGTTGAATTTGGGATATAAACGGGTGCAGAAGATGCATACACATATTGACTTTAGGCACCTAAAATATCGATTATCAGCATGTTTTGGGCCTGTATTTTGAAAATACTCTAACACGGAGTAGGCATGTACAGATCCCTTTTTGGACCCCAAAATATCGAATTTTCGGGTGTTTTGTGCCTGAATTTGAGATATCGTCTTTGGGCACCTAAAATATCGATTTTTAGCATGTTTTTGGCCTATTTTTTGAAAATATTCTAGCACTGAGTAGGCATGTATAGATCGCTTCTGGGACCCCAAAATATCAAAGTTTCGGGTGTTTTGAACCTGAATTTGAAATATAAACGGGTACAGAAGATGTATGCACAAAATTGACTTTTGCACCTAAAATATCGATTTTCAGCATGTTTTGGGCCGGTAATTCGAAAATACTATAACACGGAGTAGGCATGTATTGATCGCTTCTTGGACCCAAAAACATCGAATTTTTGGTGGTTTTGAGCCTGAATTTGAGATATAAACGGGTACAGAAGATGCATGCACATATTGACTTTGGGCACCTAAAATATCGATTTTAAGCATGTTTTGGGCCTGTATTTAGAAAAGGCATGTACAGATCGCTTCTGGGACCCAAAAATATCGAATTTTCGGGTGTTTTGAGGTTGAATTTGGGATATAAACGGGTGCAGAAGATGCATACACATATTGACTTTTGGCACCTAAAATATCGATTATCAGTATGTTTTTTGGCCTGTATTTTGAAAATACTCTAACACGGAGTAGGCATGTACAAATCGCTTCTTGGACCCCAAAATATCGAATTTTCGAGTGTTTTGTGCCTGAATTTGAGATATCGACTTTGGGCACTTAAAATATCGATTTTTAGCATGTTTTGGGCCTATATTTTGTAAATATTCTAGCACTGAGTAGGCATGTACAGATCGCTTCTTGGACCCCAAAATATCAGAGTTTCGGGTGTTTTGAACCTGAATTTGAAATATAAACAGGTACAGAAGATGGATGTACATATTGACTTTGGGCACCTAAAATATCGATTTTAAGCATGTTTTGGGCCTGTAATTTGAAAATACTATAACACGGAGTAGGCATGTACAGATCGCTTCTTGGACCCCAAAACATCGAATTTTTTGGTGGTTTTGAGCCTGAATTTGAGATATAAACGGGTACTGAAGATGCATGCATATATCGACTTTTGAGCACCTAAAAATCGATTTTGAGCTTGTTTTGTATCTGAATATTGAAAACATTCTAACTAGGAGTAGGCATGTACAGATTGCTTCTAGGCCCAAAAAATACCGAATTTTCGGGTGTTTTGAACCTGAATTTGAGATATAAACGGGTACAGAAGATGCATGCACATATTGACTTTGGGCACCTAAAATATCGATTTTCTGCATGTTTTGGGTCTGTATCTTGAAAACATTCTTACTAGGAGTAGGCATGTACAGATCGCTTCTAGGACCCAAAAATACCGAATTCTCGGGTGTTTTGAGCCTGAATTTGGGATATAAACGGGTACAGAAGATGCATGCACATATCGACTTTGGACACTTAAAATATCGATTTTAGCATGTTTTGAGCCTATATTTTGAAAACATTCTAGCACTGAGTAGGCATGTGCAGATCGCTTCTGGGACCCAAAAATATCAAATTTTCGGGTGTTTTGAGGTTAAATTTGGGATATAAACGGGTGCAGAAGATGCCTACACATATTGACTTTGGGCACTTAAAATATCGATTTTCAGCATGTTTTGGGCCTGTATCTGAGTAGGCATGTACAGATCGCTTCTGGGACCCCAAAATATCAAATTTTCTGGTGTTTTGTTCCTGAATTTTTAATATCTACTTTCGGCACCTAAAATATCGATTATTAGCATGTTTTGGGCCTATATTTTGAGAATATTCTAGCACTGAGTAGGCATGTACATATCACTTCTGGGACCCCAAAATATCAAAGTTTCGGGTGTTTGGAGCCTGAATTTGAGATATAAACGGGTACTGCAGATGCATGCACATATCGACTTTTGGGCACCAAAAATATCGATTTTGAGCGTGTTTTGGGTATGTATCTTGAAAACATTCTAACTAGGAGTAGGCATGTACAGAACGCTTCTAGGACCCAAAAATACCGAATTTTCGGGTGTTTTGAGCCTGAATTTGAGATATAAACGGGCACAGAAGATGCATGCACATATCGACTTTGGACACTTAAAATAACGATTTTTAGCATGTTTTAAGCCAATATTTTGAAAACTTTCTAGCACTGAGTAGGCATGTACAGATCGTTTCTGGGACCATAAAATATCGAATTTTCGTGTGTTTTGAGGTTGAATTTGGGATATAAACGGTTGCAGAAGATGCATACACATATTAACTTTAGGCACGTATAATATCAATTTTCAGCATGTTTTGGGCCTGTATCTGATTAGGCATGTACAGATCGCTTCTGGGACCCCAAAATATCGAATTTTCGGGTGTTTGGAGCCTGAATTTAGGATATAAACGGTTGCAGAAGATGCATACACATATTAACTTTGGGCACCTAAAATATCGATTTTCAGCATGTTTTGGGCCTGTATCTGAGTAGGCATGTACAGGTCGCATCTGGGACCCGAAATTATTGAATTTTCGGGTGTTTGGAGCCTGAATTTGAGATATAAAGGGGTACTGAAGATGCATGCACATATCTACTTTTGGGCACCTAAAATATCGATTTTGAGCATGTTTTGGGTCTGTATCTTGAAAACATTCTAACTAGGAGGAGGCATGTACAGATCGCTTCTAGGCCCAAAAATACCGAATTTTCGTGTATTTTGAGCCTGAAATTGAGATATAAACGGGTACAGAAGATGGATGCACATATCGACTTTGGACACTTAAAATATCGATTTTAGCATGTTTTTAACCTATATTTTGAAAACATTCTAGCACTGAGTAGGCATTTACAGATCGCTTCTGGGACCCCAAAATATCGAATTTTCGGGTGTTTGGAGCCTGAATTTAAGATAAAAACGCGTACAGAAGATGCATGCTCATATCGACTTTTGGGCACCTAAAAGATCGATTTTCAGTATGTTTTGGGCCTGTATTTTGAAAATACTCTAACACGGAGTAGGCATGTACAGATCTTTTCTAGGACCCAAAAATATCGAGTTTTCGGGTGTTTTGAGGTTGAAATATTGGGATATAAACGGGTGCAGATGATGCATACACATATTGTCTTGGATCACCAAAAATATCGATTTTCATCATGTTTTGGGTCTGTATTTTGAAAAGGTTTGTACAGATCGTTTTTGGGACCAAAAAATATCGAATTTTCGGGTGTTTTGAGGTTGAATTTGGGATATAAACGGGTGCATAAGATGCATACACATATCGACTTTGGGCACCTAAAATATCGATTATCAGTATGTTTTGGGCCTGTATTTTTAAAATACTCTAACACGGAGTAGACATGTACAGATCGCTTCTAGGCCCCAAAAATACCGAATTTTCGGGTGTTTTGAGCCTGAATTTGAGATATAAACGGGTACAGAAGATGCATGCACATATCGACTTTTGGGCACCTAGAATATTGATTATAAGTATGTTTTGGGCCTATATTTTTAAAATACTCTAACACGAAGTAGGCATGTACAGATCGCTGCTCGGACCCCAAAATATCGAATTTTCGGGTGATTTGTGCCTGAATTTGAGATTGCAACTTTGAGCACCTAAAATATCGATTTTTAGCATATTTTGGGCCTATATTTTGAAAATATTCTAGCACTGAGTAGGCATGTACAGATCGCTTCTGGGACCCCAAAATAACTAAGTTTCGGGTGTTTTGAACCTGAATTAGAAATATAAACGGGTACAGAAGATGCATGCACATATTGACTTTGGGCACCTAAAATATCGATTTTCAGCATGTTTTGGTCCTGTAATTTGAAAATACTATAACACGGAGTAGGCATGTACAGATCGCTTCTTGGACACCAATATATCGAATTTTCGGTGCTTTTGAGCCTGAATTAGAGATATAAACGGGTACTGAAGATGCATTCACATATCGACTTTTGGGCACCTAAAATATCGATTTTGAGCATGTTTTGGGTCTATATCTTAAAAACAATCTAACTAGGAATAGGCATGTACAGATTGCTTCTAGGCCCCAAAAATACCGAATTTTCGGGTGTTTTGAGCCTGAATTTGTGATATAAACGGGTACAGAAGATGCATGCACATATTGACTTTGGGCACCTAAAATATTGAATTTCTGCATGTTTTGGGTTTGTACTTTGAAAAAACTCTAACACGGAGTAGGCATGTACAGATCGCTTCTTGGACACCAAAATATCGAATTTTCTGGTGTTTTGAGCCTGAATTTGAGATATAAACGGGTACTGAAGATGTCATCACATATTGACTTTTTGGCACCTAAAATATCGATTTTGAGCATGTTCTGGGTCTGTATCTTGAAAACATTCTTGTACAGATCGCTTTTAGGACCCAAAAATACCGAATTCTCGGGTGTTTTGAGCCTGAATTTAAGAAATAAACGGGTAAAGAAGATGCATGCACATATCGACTTTGGACACTTAAAATATCGATTTTAAAATGTTTTGAGCCTATATTTTGAAAATATTCTAGCACTGAGTAGGCATGTACAGATCGCTTCTGGTACCCAAAAATATCGAATTTTCGGGTGTTTTAAGGTTGAATTTGGGATATAAAAGGTGCAGAATATGCATACACATATTGACTTTGTGCACCTAAAATATCGATTTTCCGCATGTTTTGGGCCTGTATCTGAGTATGCATGTACATATCGCTTCTAGGACCCCAAAATATCAAAGTTTCGGGTGTTTTGAACCTGAATTTGAAGCATAAACATGTACAGAAGATGCATACACATATTGACTTTGGGCACCTAAAATATCGATTTTCAGCATGTTCTGGGCCTGTATCTGAGTAGGCATGTACAGATCGCTTCTGGGACCCCAAAATATCGAAATTTCCGGTGTTTTGAGCCTGAAATTGAGATATAAACTGGTACTGAAGATGCATGCACATATCGACTTTTGGGCACCTAAAATATCGATTTTGATCATGTTTTGGGTCCGTATCTTGAAAACATTCTAACTAAGAGTATGCATGTACAGATCGCTTCTAGGCCCAAAAATACCGAATTTTCGGGTGTTTTAAGCCTGAATTTGAGATATAATCGGGTACAGAAGATGCATGCACATATCGACTTTGGACACTTAAAATATCGATTTTTAGCATGTTGTGAGCCTTTATTTTAAAATCATTCTAACACTGAGTAGGCATGTACAGATCGTATCTGGGACCCAAAAATATCGAATTTTCGGGTGTTTTGAGGTTGAATATGGGATATAAACGGGTGCAGAAGATGCAAACACATATTGACTTTGGGCACAAAAAATATCGATTTTCAGCATGTTTTGGGCAGGTGTCTGAGTAGGCATGAACAGATCGCTTCTGGGACCCCAAAATATCGAATTTTCGGGTGTTTGGAGCCTGAATTTGAGATATAAACGGGTACAGAAGATGCATGCACATATTGACTTTTGGGCACCTAAAATATCGATTTTGAGCATGTTTTGGGTCTGAATCTTGAAAACATTCTAACTAGGAGTAGGCATGTACAGATCGCTTCTGGGACCCCAAAATATTGAATTTTCGGGTGATTTGTGCCTGAATTTGAGATATAAACGGGTACAGAAGATGCATGCACATATCGACTTTGGACACTTAAAATATCAATTTTTAGCATGTTTTGAGCCAATATTTTGAAAACATTCTAGCTCTGAGTGTACAAATCGCTTCTGGGACCCAAAAATATCGAATTTTCGGATGTTTTGAGGTTGAATTTGAGATATAAACGGGTGCAGAAGATGCATACACATATTGACTTTGGGCACCTAAAATATCGATTTTCAGCATGTTTTGGGCCTGTAAATTGAAAATACTATAACACGGAGTAGGCATGTACAGATCGCTTCTTGGACCCCAAAATATCGAATTCTCGGGTTTTTGAGCCTGAATTTGATATATAAACGGGTACTGAAGATGCATGCATATATCGACTTTTGGGCACCTAAAATATCGATTTTGAGCATGTTTTGGGTCTGTATCTTGAAAACATTCAAGCACTGAGTAGGCATGTACAGATCGCTTCTGGGACCCAAAAATATCGAATTTTCGTGTGTTTTGAGGTTGAATTTGGGATATAAACAGGTGCAGAAGATGCATACACATATTGACTTTGGGCACCTAAAATATTGATTTTCAGCATGTTTTGGGCCAGTATCTGAGTAGGCATGTACAGATCGCTTCTGGGACCCCAAAATATCGAATTTTCGGGTGTTTGGAGCCTGAATTTGAGATATAAACGGGTACTGAAGATGCATGCACATATCGACTTTTGGGCACCTAAAATATCGATTTTGAGCATGTTTTGGGTCCGTATCTTGAAAACATTCGAAAGGAGTAGGCATGTACAGATCGCTTCTAGGCCCAAAAATACCGAATTTTCGAGTGTTTTTAACCTGAATTTGAGATAT
Organism: Petrolisthes cinctipes; assembly: GCA_033782935.1. Lineage (NCBI taxonomy): Eukaryota > Metazoa > Arthropoda > Malacostraca > Decapoda > Porcellanidae > Petrolisthes > Petrolisthes cinctipes. The sequence goes on from JAWQEG010000060.1 coordinate 1,750,536, forward strand.
AAACGGGTACAGAAGATGCATGCACATATCGACTTTGGACACTTAAAATATTGATTTTAGCATGTTTTGAGCCTTTTTTTTATAAACATTCTAGCACTGAGTAGGCATGTACAGATCGCTTCTGGGATCCAAAAATATTGAATTTTCGGGTGTTTTGAGGTTAAATTTAGGATATAAACGTGTGCAGAAGATGCATACAGATATTGACTTTGGGCACCTAAAATATCGATTTTCAGCATGTTTTGTGTCTGTATCTGAGTAAGCATGTACAGATCGCTTCTGGGACCCCAAAATATCGAATTTTCGGGTGTTCGGAGCCTGAATTTGAGATATAAACGTGTACAGAAGATACATGCACATATCGACTTTTGGGCACCTAAAGTATTGATTATCAGTATGTTTTGGGACTGTATTTTGAAAATACTCTAACACGGAGTAGGCTTGTACAGATCGCTTCTTGGACCCCAAAATATAGAATCTTCGGGTGTTTTGAGCCTGAATTTGAGATATAAACGGGTACAGAAGATGCATGAACATATCGACTTTGGACACTTAAAATATCGATTTTTAGCATGTTTTGAGCCTATATTTTTAAATCATTCTAGCAATGAGTAGGCATGTACAGATCGTTTCTGGGATCCAAAAATATTGAATTTTCGGGTGTTTTGAGGTTAAATTTAGGATATAAACGTGTGCAGAAGATGCATACAGATATTGACTTTGGGCACCTAAAATATCGATTTTCAGCATGTTTTGGGCCGGTATCTGAGTAGGCATGTACAGTTTGCTTCTGGGACACCAAAATATCAAATTTTCGGGTGTTTGGAGCCTGAATTTGAGATATAAACGGGTACTGAAGATGCATGCACATATCGACTTTTCGGCACCTAAAATATCGATTATGAGCATGTTTTTGGTCTGTATCTTGAAAACATTCTAACTAGGAGTAGGCATGTACAGATCGCTTCTAGGCCCAAAAATACCGAATTTTCGGGTGTTTTGAGCCTGAATTTGGGATATAAACAGGTGCAGAAGATGCATACACATATCGCCTTTGGGCACATTAAATATCGATTTTCAGCATCTTTTGGTCCTAAATCTGAGTAAGCATGTACAGATCGCTTCTGGGACCCTAAAATATCGAATTTTCGGGTAATTGGAGCTTGAATTTGAGATATAAACGGGTACAGAAGATGCATGCACAAATCGATTTTTGGGCAACTAAAAGATCGATTTTCAGTATGTTTTGGGCCTCTATTTTGAAAATACTCTAACACGGAGTAGGCATGTACAGATCGCTTCTGGGACCCCAAAATATCGAATTTTCGGTGGTTTTGAGCCTGAATTTGAGATATAAACGTGTACTAAAGATGTATGCATATATCGACTTTTGGGCACCTAAAAGATCGATTTTAAGCATGTTTTGGGTCTGTATCTTGAAAACATTCTAACTAGGAGTAGACATGTACAGATCGCTTCTAGGCCTTAAAGATACCGAATTTTCGGGTGTTTTGAGCCTGAATTTGAGTTATAAACGGGTACAGAAGATGCATGCACATATTGACTTTGGACACTTAAAATATCGATTTTAGCATGTTTTGAGCCTATATTTTTAAAACATTCTAGCACTGAGTAGGCATGTACAGATCGTTTCTGGGACCCAAAAATATTGAATTTTCGGGTGTTATGAGGTTGAATTTAGGATATAAACGTGTGCAGAAGATGCATACATATATTGACTTTGGGCACCTAAAATATCGATTTTCAGAATGTTTTGGGCCTGTATCTGAGTAGGCATGTACAGATCGCTTCTGGGACCCCAAAATATCGAATTTTCGGGTGTTTTGAGCCTGAATTTGAGATATAAACGGGTACTGAAGATGCATGCACTTATCGACTTTTGGGCACCTAAAATATCGATTTTGAGCATGTTTTGGGTCTGTATCTTGAAAACATTCTAACTAGGAGTAGGCATGTACAGATCGCTTCTCGGCACAAAATTACCGAATTTTCGGGTGTTTTGAGCCTGAATTTGAGATATAAACGGGTACAGAAGATGCATGCACATATTGACTTTGGGCACCTAAAATATCGATTTTCTGCATGTTTTGGGCCTGTATTTTGAAAATATTCTAACACGGAGTAGGCATGTACAGATCACTTCTTGGACACCAAAATATCGAACTTTCTGGTGTTTTATGCCTGAATTTAAGATATAAACGGGTACTGAATATGCATGCACATATTTACTTTTTGGAACCGAAACTATCGATTTTGAGCATGTTTTGGGTCTGTATCTTGAAAACATTCTAACTAGGAGTAGGCATGTACAGGTCCCTTCTAGGACCCAAAAATACCGAATTTTCGGGTGTTTTGTGACTGAATTTGAGATATAAACGGGTACAGAAGATTCATGCACATATCGACTTTGGACACTTAAAATATCGATTTTCAGCATGTTTTGGGTCTATATCTTTGTAAGCATGTACAGATCGCTTCTGGGACCCCAAAATATCGAATTTTCGGGTGTTTGGAGCCTGAATTTGAGATATAAACGGGTACAGAAGATGCATGCACAAATCGACTTTTGGGCACTTAAAAGATCGATTATAAGTATCTTATGGGCCTGTATTTTGAAAATACTCTAACACGGATTAGGCATGTACAGATCGCTTCTGGGACCCCAAAATATCGAATTTTCGGGTGTTTTGTGCATGAATTTGAGATATCGACTTTCGGCACCTAAAATATCGATTTTTAGCATGTTTTGGGCCTATATAATTTGAAAATATTCTAGCACCGAGTAGGCATGTACAGATCGCTTCTGGGACCCCAAAATATCAAAGTTTCGGGTGTTTTGAACCTAAATTTGAAATATAAACGGTTACTGAAGATGCATGCACATATCGACTTTTGGGCACTTAAAATATCGATTTTGAGCATGTTATGAGTCCGTATCTTGAAAACATTCGAACTAGGAGTAGGCATGTACAGATCGATTCTAGGCCCAAAAATACCGAATTTTCGGGTGTTTTGAGGTTAAATTTAGGATATAAACGTGTGCAGAAGATGCATACAGATATTGACTTTGGGCACCTAAAATATCGATTTTCAGCATGTTTTGGGCCGGTATCTGAGTAGGCATGTACAGTTTGCTTCTGGGACACCAAAATATCAAATTTTCGGGTGTTTGGAGCCTGAATTTGAGATATAAACGGGTACTGAAGATGCATGCACATATCGACTTTTCGGCACCTAAAATATCGATTTTGAGCATGTTTTTGGTCTGTATCTTGAAAACATTCTAACTAGGAGTAGGCATGTTCAGATCGCTTCTAGGCCCAAAAATACCGAATTTTCGGGTGTTTTGAGCCTGAATTTGGGATATAAACAGGTGCAGAAGATGCATACACATATCGACTTTGGGCACATTAAATATCGATTTTCAGCATCTTTTGGTCCTAAATCTGAGTAAGCATGTACAGATCGCTTCTGGGACCCTAAAATATCGAATTTTCGGGTAATTGGAGCCTGAATTTGAGATATAAACGGGTACAGAAGATGCATGCACAAATCGATTTTTGGGCAACTAAAATATCGATTTTCAGCATGTTTTGAGCCTGTAATTTGAAAATACTATAACACGGAGTAGGCATGAACAGATCGCTTCTTGGACTCCAAAATATCGAATTCTTGGGTGTTTTGAGCCTGAATTTGAGATATAAACGGGTACTGAAGATGCATGCATATATCGACTTTTGGGCACCTAAAATATCGATTTTGAGCATGTTTTGGGTCTGTATCTTGAAAACATTCTAACACTGAGTAGGCATGTACAGATCGCTTCTGGGACATAAAAATATCGAATTTTCGTGTGTTTTGAGGTTGAATTTGGGATATAAACGGGTGCAGAAGATGCATACACATATTGACTTTGGGCACCTAAAATATCGATTTTCAGCATGTTTTGGGCCTGTATCTGAGTAGGCATGTACAGATCGTTTCTGGGACCCCAAAATATCGAATTTTCGGGTGTTTTATGCCTAAATTTTAGATATCGACTTTTGGCACCTAAAATATCGATTATTAGCATGTTTTGGGCCTATATTTCGAAAATATTCTAGAACTGAGTAACCATGTACATATCGCTTCTGAGACCCCAAAATATCAAAGTTTCGGGTGTTTTGAACCTGAATTTGAAATATAAACGGGTACAGAAGATGCATGCACATATTGACTTTGGGAACCTAAAATATCGATTTTCAGCATGTATTGGGCCTGTAATTTGAAAATACTATAACACGGACTAGGCATGTACAGATCGATTCTAGGCCCAAAAATACCGAATTTTCGGGTGTTTTGAGCCTGAATTTGAGATATAAACGGGTACAGAAGATGAATGTATGCACATATCGACTTTGGACACTTAAAATATCGATTTTTAGCATGTTTTAAGCCTCTATTTTTAAAAAATTCTAGCACTGAGTAGGCATGTACAGATCGCTTCTGGGACCCAAAAATATTGAATTTTCGGGTGTTTTGAGGTTGAATTTAGGATATAAACGTGTGCAGAAGATGCATACACATATTGACTTTGGGCACCTAAAATATCGATTTTCAGCATGTTTTTGGCATGTATCTGAGTAGGCATGTACAGATCGCTTCTGGGACCCCAAAATATCGAATTTTCGGGTGTTTGGAGCCTGAATTTGAGATATAAACGGGTACTGAAGATGCATGCACATATCGACTTTTGGGCACCTAAAATATCGATTTTGAGCATGTTTTGGGTCTGTATCTTGAAAACATTCTAACTAGAAGTAGGCATGTACAGATCGCTTCTAGGCACAAAAATACCGAATTTTCGGGTGTTTTGAGCCTGAATTTGAGATATAAACGGGTACAGAAGATGCATGCACATATTGACTTTGGGCACCTAAAATATCGATTTTCTGCATGTTTTGGGCCTGTATTTTGAAAATATTCTAACACGGAGTAGGCATGTACAGATCACTTCTTGGACACCAAAATATCGAACTTTCTGGAGTTTTATGCCTGAATTTAAGATATAAACGGGTACTGAATATGCATGCACATATTTACTTTTTGGAACCGAAACTATCGATTTTGAGCATGTTTTGGTTCTGTATCTTGAAAACATTCTAACTAGGAGTAGGCATGTACAGGTCCCTTCTAGGACCCAAAAATACCGAATTTTCGGGTGTTTTGTGCCTGAATTTGTGATATAAACGGGTACAGAAGATTCATGCACATATCGACTTTGGACACTTAAAATATCGATTTTCAGCATGTTTTGGGCCTATATCTTTGTAAGCATGTACAGATCGCTTCTGGGACCCCAAAATATCGAATTTTCGAGTTTTTGGAGCCTGAATTTGAGATATAAACGGGTACAGAAGATGCATGCACAAATCGACTTTTGGGCACCTAAAAGATCGATTATAAGTATCTTATGGGCCTGTATTTTGAAAATACTCTAACACGGATTAGGCATGTACAGATCGCTTCTGGGACCCCAAAATATCGAATTTTCGGGTGTTTTGTGCATGAATTTGATATATCGACTTTTGGCACCTAAAATATCGATTTTTAGCATGTTTTGGGCCTATATTTTGAAAATATTCTAGCACCGAGTAGGCATGTACAGATCGCTTCTGGGACCCCAAAATATCAAAGTTTCGGGTGTTTTGAACCTAAATTTGAAATATAAACGGTTACTGAAGATGCATGCACATATCGACTTTTGGGCACTTAAAATATCGATTTTGAGCATGTTATGAGTCCGTATCTTGAAAACATTCGAACTAGGAGTAGGCATGTACAGATCGATTCTAGGCCCAAAAATACCGAATTTTTGGGTGTTTTGATGTTAAATTTAGGATATAAACGTGTGCAGAAGATGCATACAGATATTGACTTTGGGCACCTAAAATATCGATTTTCAGCATGTTTTGGGCCGGTATCTGAGTAGGCATGTACAGTTTGCTTCTGGGACACCAAAATATCAAATTTTCGGGTGTTTGGAGCCTGAATTTGAGATATAAACGGGTACTGAAGATGCATGCACATATCGACTTTTGGGCACCTAAAATATCGATTTTGAGCATGTTTTTGGTCTGTATCTTGAAAACATTCTAACTAGGAGTAGGCATGTACAGATCGCTTCTAGGCCCAAAAATACCGAATTTTCGGGTGTTTTGAGCCTGAATTTGGGATATAAAAAGGTGCAGAAGATGCATACACATATCGCCTTTGGGCACATTAAATATCGATTTTCAGCATCTTTTGGTCCTAAATCTGAGTAAGCATGTACAGATCGCTTCTGGGACCCTAAAATATCGAATTTTCGGGTAATTGGAGCTTGAATTTGAGATATAAACGGGTACAGAAGATGCATGCACAAATCGATTTTTGGGCAACTAAAAGATCGATTTTCAGTATGTTTTGGGCCTGTATTTTGAAAATACTCTAACACGGAGTAGGCATGTACAGATCGCTTCTGGGACCCCAAAATATCGAATTTTCGGTGGTTTTGAGCCTGAATTTGAGATATAAACGTGTACTAAAGATGTATGCATATATCGACTTTTGGGCACCTAAAAGATCGATTTTAAGCATGTTTTGGGTCTGTATCTTGAAAACATTCTAACTAGGAGTAGACATGTACAGATCGCTTCTAGGCCTTAAAGATACCGAATTTTCGGGTGTTTTGAGCCTGAATTTGAGTTATAAACGGGTACAGAAGATGCATGCACATATTGACTTTGGACACTTAAAATATCGATTTTAGCATGTTTTGAGCCTATATTTTTAAAACATTCTAGCACTGAGTAGGCATGTACAGATCGTTTCTGGGACCCAAAAATATTGAATTTTCGGGTGTTATGAGGTTGAATTTAGGATATAAACGTGTGCAGAAGATGCATACATATATTGACTTTGGGCACCTAAAATATCGATTTTCAGAATGTTTTGGGCCTGTATCTGAGTAGGCATGTACAGATCGCTTCTGGGACCCCAAAATATCGAATTTTCGGGTGTTTTGAGCCTGAATTTGAGATATAAACGGGTACTGAAGATGCATGCACTTATCGACTTTTGGGCACCTAAAATATCGATTTTGAGCATGTTTTGGGTCTGTATCTTGAAAACATTCTAACTAGGAGTAGGCATGTACAGATCGCTTCTCGGCACAAAATTACCGAATTTTCGGGTGTTTTGAGCCTGAATTTGAGATATAAACGGGTACAGAAGATGCATGCACATATTGACTTTGGGCACCTAAAATATCGATTTTCTGCATGTTTTGGGCCTGTATTTTGAAAATATTCTAACACGGAGTAGGCATGTACAGATCACTTCTTGGACACCAAAATATCGAACTTTCTGGTGTTTTATGCCTGAATTTAAGATATAAACGGGTACTGAATATGCATGCACATATTTACTTTTTGGAACCGAAACTATCGATTTTGAGCATGTTTTGGGTCTGTATCTTGAAAACATTCTAACTAGGAGTAGGCATGTACAGGTCCCTTCTAGGACCCAAAAATACCGAATTTTCGGGTGTTTTGTGCCTGAATTTGAGATATAAACGGGTACAGAAGATTCATGCACATATCGACTTTGGACACTTAAAATATCGATTTTCAGCATGTTTTGGGTCTATATCTTTGTAAGCATGTACAGATCGCTTCTGGGACCCCAAAATATCGAATTTTCGGGTGTTTGGAGCCTGAATTTGAGATATAAACGGGTACAGAAGATGCATGCACAAATCGACTTTTGGGCACTTAAAAGATCGATTATAAGTATCTTATGGGCCTGTATTTTGAAAATACTCTAACACGGATTAGGCATGTACAGATCGCTTCTGGGATCCCAAAATATCGAATTTTCGGGTGTTTTGTGCATGAATTTGAGATATCGACTTTCGGCACCTAAAATATCGATTTTTAGCATGTTTTGGGCCTATATTTTGAAAATATTCTAGCACCGAGTAGGCATGTACAGATCGCTTCTGGGACCCCAAAATATCAAAGTTTCGGGTGTTTTGAACCTAAATTTGAAATATAAACGGTTACTGAAGATGCATGCACATATCGACTTTTGGGCACTTAAAATATCGATTTTGAGCATGTTATGAGTCCGTATCTTGAAAACATTCGAACTAGGAGTAGGCATGTACAGATCGATTCTAGGCCCAAAAATACCGAATTTTCGGGTGTTTTGAGGTTAAATTTAGGATATAAACGTGTGCAGAAGATGCATACAGATATTGACTTTGGGCACCTAAAATATCGATTTTCAGCATGTTTTGGGCCGGTATCTGAGTAGGCATGTACAGTTTGCTTCTGGGACACCAAAATATCAAATTTTCGGGTGTTTGGAGCCTGAATTTGAGATATAAACGGGTACTGAAGATGCATGCACATATCGACTTTTCGGCACCTAAAATATCGATTTTGAGCATGTTTTTGGTCTGTATCTTGAAAACATTCTAACTAGGAGTAGGCATGTTCAGATCGCTTCTAGGCCCAAAAATACCGAATTTTCGGGTGTTTTGAGCCTGAATTTGGGATATAATCAGGTGCAGAAGATGCATACACATATCGACTTTGGGCACATTAAATATCGATTTTCAGCATCTTTTGGTCCTAAATCTGAGTAAGCATGTACAGATCGCTTCTGGGACCCTAAAATATCGAATTTTCGGGTAATTGGAGCCTGAATTTGAGATATAAACGGGTACAGAAGATGCATGCACAAATCGATTTTTGGGCAACTAAAATATCGATTTTCAGCATGTTTTGAGCCTGTAATTTGAAAATACTATAACACGGAGTAGGCATGAACAGATCGCTTCTTGGACTCCAAAATATCGAATTCTTGGGTGTTTTGAGCCTGAATTTGAGATATAAACGGGTACTGAAGATGCATGCATATATCGACTTTTGGGCACCTAAAATATCGATTTTGAGCATGTTTTGGGTCTGTATCTTGAAAACATTCTAACACTGAGTAGGCATGTACAGATCGCTTCTGGGACATAAAAATATCGAATTTTCGTGTGTTTTGAGGTTGAATTTGGGATATAAACGGGTGCAGAAGATGCATACACATATTGACTTTGGGCACCTAAAATATCGATTTTCAGCATGTTTTGGGCCTGTATCTGAGTAGGCATGTACAGATCGTTTCTGGGACCCCAAAATATCGAATTTTCGGGTGTTTTATGCCTAAATTTTAGATATCGACTTTTGGCACCTAAAATATCGATTATTAGCATGTTTTGGGCCTATATTTCGAAAATATTCTAGAACTGAGTAACCATGTACATATCGCTTCTGAGACCCCAAAATATCAAAGTTTCGGGTGTTTTGAACCTGAATTTGAAATATAAACGGGTACAGAAGATGCATGCACATATTGACTTTGGGAACCTAAAATATCGATTTTCAGCATGTATTGGGCCTGTAATTTGAAAATACTATAACACGGACTAGGCATGTACAGATCGATTCTAGGCACAAAAATACCGAATTTTCGGGTGTTTTGAGCCTGAATTTGAGATATAAACGGGTACAGAAGAAGAATGTATGCACATATCGACTTTGGACACTTAAAATATCGATTTTTAGCATGTTTTAAGCCTCTATTTTTAAAAAATTCTAGCACTGAGTAGGCATGTACAGATCGTTTCTGGGACCCAAAAATATTGAATTTTCGGGTGTTTTGAGGTTGAATTTAGGATATAAACGTGTGCAGAAGATGCATACACATATTGACTTTGGGCACCTAAAATATCGATTTTCAGCATGTTTTTGGCCTGTATCTGAGTAGGCATGTACAGATCGCTTCTGGGACCCCAAAATATCGAATTTTCGGGTGTTTGGAGCCTGAATTTGAGATATAAACGGGTACTGAAGATGCATGCACATATCGACTTTTGGGCACCTAAAATATCGATTTTGAGCATGTTTTGGGTCTGTATCTTGAAAACATTCTAACTAGAAGTAGGCATGTACAGATCGCTTCTAGGCACAAAAATACCGAATTTTCGGGTGTTTTGAGCCTGAATTTGAGATATAAACGGGTACAGAAGATGCATGCACATATTGACTTTGGGCACCTAAAATATCGATTTTCTGCATGTTTTGGGCCTGTATTTTGAAAATATTCTAACACGGAGTAGGCATGTACAGATCACTTCTTGGACACCAAAATATCGAACTTTCTGGAGTTTTATGCCTGAATTTAAGATATAAACGGGTACTGAATATGCATGCACATATTTACTTTTTGGAACCGAAACTATCGATTTTGAGCATGTTTTGGTTCTGTATCTTGAAAACATTCTAACTAGGAGTAGGCATGTACAGGTCCCTTCTAGGACCCAAAAATACCGAATTTTCGGGTGTTTTGTGCCTGAATTTGTGATATAAACGGGTACAGAAGATTCATGCACATATCGACTTTGGACACTTAAAATATCGATTTTCAGCATGTTTTGGGCCTATATCTTTGTAAGCATGTACAGATCGCTTCTGGGACCCCAAAATATCGAATTTTCGAGTTTTTGGAGCCTGAATTTGAGATATAAACGGGTACAGAAGATGCATGCACAAATCGACTTTTGGGCACCTAAAAGATCGATTATAAGTATCTTATGGGCCTGTATTTTGAAAATACTCTAACACGGATTAGGCATGTACAGATCGCTTCTGGGACCCCAAAATATCGAATTTTCGGGTGTTTTGTGCATGAATTTGATATATCGACTTTTGGCACCTAAAATATCGATTTTTAGCATGTTTTGGGCCTATATTTTGAAAATATTCTAGCACCGAGTAGGCATGTACAGATCGCTTCTGGGACCCCAAAATATCAAAGTTTCGGGTGTTTTGAACCTAAATTTGAAATATAAACGGTTACTGAAGATGCATGCACATATCGACTTTTGGGCACTTAAAATATTGATTTTGAGCATGTTATGAGTCCGTATCTTGAAAACATTCGAACTAGGAGTAGGCATGTACAGATCGATTCTAGGCCCAAAAATACCGAATTTTTGGGTGTTTTGATGTTAAATTTAGGATATAAACGTGTGCAGAAGATGCATACAGATATTGACTTTGGGCACCTAAAATATCGATTTTCAGCATGTTTTGGGCCGGTATCTGAGTAGGCATGTACAGTTTGCTTCTGGGACACCAAAATATCAAATTTTCGGGTGTTTGGAGCCTGAATTTGAGATATAAACGGGTACTGAAGATGCATGCACATATCGACTTTTGGGCACCTAAAATATCGATTTTGAGCATGTTTTTGGTCTGTATCTTGAAAACATTCTAACTAGGAGTAGGCATGTACAGATCGCTTCTAGGCCCAAAAATACCGAATTTTCGGGTGTTTTGAGCCTGAATTTGGGATATAAACAGGTGCAGAAGATGCATACACATATCGACTTTGGGCACATTAAATATCGATTTTCAGCATCTTTTGGTCCTAAATCTGAGTAAGCATGTACAGATCGCTTCTGGGACCCTAAAATATCGAATTTTCGGGTAATTGGATCCTGAAATTGAGATATAAACGGGTACAGAAGATGCATGCACAAATCGATTTTTGGGCAACTAAAATATCGATTTTCAGCATGTTTTGGGCCTGTATTTTGAAAATACTATAACACGGAGTAGGCATGAACAGATCGCTTCTTGGACTCCAAAATATCGAATTCTTGGGTGTTTTGAGCCTGAATTTGAGATATAAACGGGTACTGAAGATGCATGCATATATCGACTTTTGGGCACCTAAAATATCGATTTTGAGCATGTTTTGGGTCTGTATCTTGAAAGCATTCTAGCACTGACTAGGCATGTACAGATCGCTTCTGGGACATAAAAATATCGAATTTTCGTGTGTTTTGAGGTTGAATTTGGGATATAAACGGGTGCAGAAGATGCATACACATATTGACTTTGGGCACCTAAAATATCGATTTTCAGCATGTTTTGGGCCTGTATCTGAGTAGGCATGTACAGATCGCTTCTGGGACCCCAAAATATCGAATTTTCGGGTGTTTTATGCCTAAATTTTAGATATCGACTTTTGGCACCTAAAATATCGATTATTAGCATGTTTTGGGCCTATATTTTGAAAATATTCTAGAACTGAGTAACCATGTACATATCGCTTCTGAGACCCCAAAATATCAAAGTTTCGGGTGTTTTGAACCTGAATTTGAAATATAAACGGGTACAGAAGATGCATGCACATATTGACTTTGGTAACCTAAAATATCGATTTTCAGCATGTTTTGGGCCTGTATTTTGAAAATACTATAACACGGAGTAGGCATGAACAGATCGCTTCTTGGACTCCAAAATATCGAATTCTTGGGTGTTTTGAGCCTGAATTTGAGATATAAACGGGTACAGAAGATGTATGTATGCACATATCGACTTTGGACACTTAAAATATCGATTTTTAGCATGTTTTAAGCCTCTATTTTTAAAAAATTCTAGCACTGAGTAGGCATGTACAGATCGTTTCTGGGACCCAAAAATATTGAATTTTCGGGTGTTTTGAGGTTGAATTTAGGATATAAACGTGTGCAGAAGATGCATACACATATTGACTTTGGGCACCTAAAATATCGATTTTCAGCATGTTTTTGGCCTGTATCTGAGTAGGCATGTACAGATCGCTTCTGGGACCCCAAAATATCGGATTTTCGGGTGTTTGGAGCCTGAATTTGAGATATAAACGGGTACTGAAGATGCATGCACATATCTACTTTTGGGCACCTAAAATATCGATTTTGAGCATGTTTTGGGTCTGTATCTTGAAAACATTCTAACTAGGAGTAAGCATGTACAGATCGCTTCTAGGCCCAAAAATACCGAATTTTCGGGTGTTTTGAGCCTGAATTTGAGATATAAACGTGTACAGAAGATGCATTCACATATCGACTTTGGACACTTAAAATATCGATTTTTAGCATGTTTTGAGCCTATATTTTTAAAACATTCTAGCACTGAGTAGGCATGTACAGATCGTTTCTGGGACCCAAAAATATTTAATTTTCGGGTGTTTTGAGGTTGAATTTAGGATATAAACGTGTGCAGAAGATGCATACACATATTGACTTTGGTCACCTAAAATAACGATTTCAGCATGTTTTTGGCCTGTATCTGAGTAGGCATGTACAGTTTGCTTCTGGGACCCCAAAATATCGAATTCTCGGGTGTTTGGAGCCTGAATTTGAGATATAAACAGGTACTGAAGATGCATGCACATATCGACTTTTGGGCACCTAAAATATCGATTTTAGCATGTTTTGAGCTTTTTTTTTATAAACATTCTAGCACTAAGTAGGCATGTGCAGATCGCTTCTGGGACCCAAAAATATCGAATTTTCGGTTGTTTTGAGGTTGAATTTGGGATATAAACAGGTGCAGAAGATGCATACACATATTGACTTTGGGCACATAAAATATCAGCATCTTTTGGTCGTGTATCTGAGTAAGCATGTACAGAGCGCTTCTGGGACCCTAAAATATCGAATTTTCGGGTAATTGGAGCCTGAATTTGAGATATAAACGGGTACAGAAGATGTATGCACAAATCGATTTTTGGGCAACTAAAAGATCGATTTTCAGTATGTTTTGGGCCTGTATTTTGAAAATACTCTAACACGGAGTAGGCATGTACAGATCGCTTCTGGGACCCCAAAATATCAGATTTTCGGGTGTTTTGTGCCTGAATTTGAGATATCGACTTTCGGCACCTAAAATATTGATTTTTAGAATGTTTTGGGCCTATATTTTGAAAATATTCTAGCACTGAGTAGGCATGTACAGATCGCTTATGGGACCCCAAAATATCAAAGTTTCGGGTGTTTTGAACCTAAATTTGAAATATAAACGGGTACAGAAGATGCATGCACATATTGACTTTGGGCACCTAAAATGTCGATTTTCAGCATGTTTTGGGCCTGTATTTTGAAAATACTATAACACGGAGTAGGCATGTACAGATTGCTTCTTGGACCCTAAAATATCGAATTTTCGGTGGTTTTGAGCCTGAATTTGAGATATAAACGGGTACTAAAGATGTATGCATATATCGACTTTTGGGCACCTAAAATATCGATTTTAAGCATGTTTTGGGTCTGTATCTTGAAAACATTCTAACTAGGAGTAGACATGTACAGATCGCTTCTAGGCCTTAAAGATACCGAATTTTCGGGTGTTTTGAGCCTGAATTTGAGTTATAAACGGGTACAGAAGATGCATGCACATATTGACTTTGGACACTTAAAATATCGATTTTAGCATGTTTTGAGCCTATATTTTGAAAACATTCTAGCACTGAGTAGGCATGTACAGATCGTTTCAGGGACCCAAAAATATTGAATTTTCGGGTGTTATGAGGTTGAATTTAGGATATAAACGTGTGCAGAAGATGCATACAGATATTGACTTTGGGCACCTAAAATATCAATTTTCAGCATGTTTTGGGCCGGTATCTGAGTAGGCATGTACAGTTTGCTTCTGGGACACCAAAATATCAAATTTTCGGGTGTTTGGAGCCTGAATTTGAGATATAAACGGGTACTGAAGATGCATGCACATATCGACTTTTCGGCACCTAAAATATCGATTTTGAGCATGTTTTTGGTCTGTATCTTGAAAACATTCTAACTAGGAGTAGGCATGTACAGATCGCTTCTAGGCCCAAAAATACCGAATTTTCGGGTGTTTTGAGCCTGAATTTGGGATATAAACAGGTGCAGAAGATGCATACACATATTGACTTTGGGCACATAAAATATCAGCATCTTTTGGTCCTGTATCTGAGTAAGCATGTACAGAGCGCTTCTGGGACCCTAAAATATCGAATTTTCGGGTAATTGGAGCCTGAATTTGAGATATAAACGGGTACAGAAGATGCATGCACAAATCGACTTTTGGGCACCTGAAAGATCGATTTTCAGCATGTTTTGGGCCTGTATTTTGAAAATACTCTAACACGGAGTAGGCATGTACAGATCGCTTCTGGGACCCCAAAATATCGAATTTTCGGGTGTTTTGTGCATGAATTTGAGATATCGACTTTCGGCACCTAAAATATCGATTTTTAGCATGTTTTGGGCCTATATTTTGAAAATATTCTAGCACCGAGTAGGCATGTACAGATCGCTTCTGGGACCCCAAAATATCAAAGTTTCGGGTGTTTTGAACCTAAATTTGAAATATAAACGGTTACTGAAGATGCATGCACATATCGACTTTTGGGCACTTAAAATATCGATTTTGAGCATGTTATGAGTCCGTATCTTGAAAACATTCGAACTAGGAGTAGGCATGTACAGATCGATTATAGGCCCAAAAATACCGAATTTTCGGGTGTTTTGAGCCTGAATTTGGGATATAAACAGGTGCAGAAGATGCATACACATATCGACTTTGGGCACATTAAATATCGATTTTCAGCATCTTTTGGTCCTAAATCTGAGTAAGCATGTACAGATTGCTTCTGGGACCCTAAAATATCGAATTTTCGGGTAATTGGAGCCTGAATTTGAGATATAAACGGGTACAGAAGATGCATGCACAAATCGATTTTTGGGCAACTAAAATATCGATTTTCAGCATGTTTTGGGCCTGTAATTTGAAAATACTATAACACGGAGTAGGCATGAACAGATCGCTTCTTGGACTCCAAAATATCGAATTCTTGGGTGTTTTGAGCCTGAATTTGAGATATAAACGGGTACTGAAGATGCATGCATATATCGACTTTTGGGCACCTAAAATATCGATTTTGAGCATGTTTTGGGTCTGTATCTTGAAAACATTCTAGCACTGAGTAGGCATGTACAGATCGCTTCTGGGACATAAAAATATCGAATTTTCGTGTGTTTTGAGGTTGAATTTGGGATATAAACGGGTGCAGAAGATGCATACACATATTGACTTTGGGCACCTAAAATATCGATTTTCAGCATGTTTTGGGCCTGTATCTGAGTAGGCATGTACAGATCGCTTCTGGGACCCCAAAATATCGAATTTTCGGGTGTTTTATGCCTAAATTTTAGATATCGACTTTTGGCACCTAAAATATCGATTATTAGCATGTTTTGGGCCTATATTTTGAAAATATTCTAGAACTGAGTAACCATGTACATATCGATTCTGGGACCCCAAAATATCAAAGTTTCGGGTGTTTTGAACCTGAATTTGAAATATAAACGGGTACAGAAGATGCATGCACATATTGACTTTGGGCACCTAAAATATCGATTTTCAGCATGTATTGGGCCTGTAATTTGAAAATACTATAACACGGACTAGGCATGTACAGATCGATTCTAGGCCCAAAAATACCGAATTTTCGGGTGTTTTGAGCCTGAATTTGAGATATAAACGGGTACAGAAGATGTATGTATGCACATATCGACTTTGGACACTTAAAATATCGATTTTTAGCATGTTTTAAGCCTCTATTTTTAAAAAATTCTAGCACTGAGTAGGCATGTACAGATCGTTTTTGGGACCCAAAAATATTGAATTTTCGGGTGTTTTGAGGTTGAATTTAGGATATAAACGTGTGCAGAAGATGCATACACATATTGACTTTGGGCACCTAAAATATCAATTTTCAGCATGTTTTTGGCTTGTATCTGAGTAGGCATGTACAGATCGCTTCTGGGACCCCAAAATATCGAATTCTCGGGTGTTTGGAGCCTGAATTTGAGATATAAACGGGTACTGAAGATGCATGCACATATCGACTTTTGGGCACCTAAAATATCGATTTTGAGCATGTTTTGGGTCTGTATCTTGAAAACATTCTAACTAGGAGTAGGCATGTACAGATTGCTTCTAGGCCCAAAAATACCGAATTTTCGGGTGTTTTGAGCCTGAATTTGAGATATAAACGGGTACAGAAGATGCATTCACATATCGACTTTGGACACTTAAAATATCGATTTTTAGCATGTTTTGAGCCTATATTTTTAAAACATTCTAGCACTGAGTAGGCATGTACAGATCGTTTCTGGGACCCAAAAATATTTAATTTTAGGGTGTTTTGAGGTTGAATTTAGGATATAAACGTGTGCAGAAGATGCATACACATATTGACTTTGGTCACCTAAAATATCGATTTCAGCATGATTTTGGCCTGTATCTGAGTAGGCATGTACAGTTTGCTTCTGGGACCCCAAAATATCGAATTCTCGGGTGTTTGGAGCCTGAATTTGAGATATAAACGGGTACTGAAGATGCATGCACATATCGACTTTTGGGCACCTAAAATATCGATTTTGAGCATGTTTTGGGTCTGTATCTTGAAAACATTCTAACTAGGAGTAGGTATGTACAGATCGCTTCTAGGCCCAAAAATACCGAATTTTCGGGGGTTTTGAGCCTGAATTTGAGATATAAACGGGTACAGAAGATGCATGCACATATCGAGTTTGGACAGTTAAAATATTGATTTTAGCATGTTTTGAGCTTTTTTTTTATAAACATTCTAGCACTAAGTAGGCATGTACAGATCGCTTCTGGGACCCAAAAATATCGAATTTTCGGGTGTTTTTGAGGTTGAATTTGGGATATAAACAGGTGCAGAAGATGCATGCACATATTGACTTTGGGCACCTAAAATATCGATTTCAGCATGATTTTGGCCTGTATCTGAGTAGGCATGTACAGTTTGCTTCTGGGACCCCAAAATATCGAATTCTCGGGTGTTTGGAGCCTGAATTTGAGATATAAACGGGTACTGAAGATGCATGCACATATCGACTTTTGGGCACCTAAAATATCGATTTTGAGCATGTTTTGGGTCTGTATCTTGAAAACATTCTAACTAGGAGTAGGTATGTACAGATCGCTTCTAGGCCCAAAAATACCGAATTTTCGGGGGTTTTGAGCCTGAATTTGAGATATAAACGGGTACAGAAGATGCATGCACATATCGAGTTTGGACAGTTAAAATATTGATTTTAGCATGTTTTGAGCTTTTTTTTTATAAACATTCTAGCACTAAGTAGGCATGTACAGATCGCTTCTGGGACCCAAAAATATCGAATTTTCGGGTGTTTTTGAGGTTGAATTTGGGATATAAACAGGTGCAGAAGATGCATACACATATTGACTTAGGGCACATAAAATATCAGCATCTTTTGGTCCTGTATCTGAGTAAGCATGTACAGAGCGCTTCTGGGACCCTAAAATATCGAATTTTCGGGTAATTGGAGCCTGAATTTGAGATATAAACGGGTACAGAAGATGCATGCACAAATCGACTTTTGGGCACCTAAAAGATCGATTTTCAACATGTTTTGGGCCTGTATTTTGAAAATACTCTAACACGGAGTAGGCATGTACAGATCGCTTCTTGGACCCCAAAATATCGAATTTTCGGGTGTTTTGAGCTTGAATTTGAGATATTAACGGGTACTGAAGATGTATGCACATATCGACTTTTGGGCACCTAAAAGATCGATTTTCAGTATGTTTTGGGCCTGTATTTTGAAAATACTCTAACACGGAGTAGGCATGTACAGATCGCTTGTGGGACCCCAAAATATCGAATTTTCGGGTGTTTTGTGCCTGAATTTGAGATATCGACTTTGGGCACCTAAAATATCTATTTTTAGCATGTTTTGTGCCAATATTTTGATATATACAGATCGCTTCTGGGAGCCCATAATATCGAATTTTCGTGTGTTTTGACCCGGAATTTGAGATATAAACGGGTACAGAAGATGCATGCACATATTGACTTTGGGCACCTAAAATTTCAATTTTCAGCATGTTTTGGGTCTGTATTTTGAAAACATTCTAACTAGAAGTAGGCATGTACAGATCGCTTCTAGGCCCCAAAAATAGCGATTTTTCGGATGTTTTGATCCTGAATCTGAGATATAAACGGGTACAGAAGATGCATGCACATATCGACTTTGGACACTTAAAATATCGATTTTTAGCATGTTTTAAGCCTATATTTTGAAAATATTCTTGCACTGAGTAGGCATGTACAGATTGTTTCTGGGACCCCACAATATCGATTTTTCGGGTGTTTTGAGCCTGAATTTGAAATATAAACGGGTACAGAAGATGCATGCACATATCGACTTTCGGGAACCTAAAAGATCGATTTTCTGTATGTTTTGGGCCTGTATTTTGAAAATACTCTAACACGCAGTAGGCATGTTCAGATCGCTTCTGAGACCCCAAAATATCGAATTTTAGGGTGTTTTGTGCCTGAATTTGAGATATCGACTTTGGGCACATAAAATATCGATTTTTAGCATGTTTTGGGCCTATATTTTGAAAATATTCTAACTAGGAGTAGGCATGTACAGATCGCTTCTTGGACTCCAAAATATCGAATTTTCTGGTGTTTTGAGCCTGAATTTGAGATATAAACGGGTACTGAAGATGCATGCACATATTGACTTTTTGGCACCTAAAATATCGATTTTGAGCATCTTTTGGTTCTGTATCTTGAAAACATTCTAACTAGGAGTAGGCATGTACCGATCGCTTCTAGTACCCAAAAATAGCGAATTTTCGGGTGTTTTGAGGCTGAATTTGAGATATAAACAGGAACAGAAGATGCATGCACATATCGACTTTGGACACTTAAAATATCGATTTTAGCATGTTTTTAGCCTATAATTTGAAAAAATTCTAGCAATGAGTAGGCATGTACAGATAGCTTCTTGGACCCAAAAATATCGAATTTTCGGGTGTTTTGAGGTTGAATTTGGGATATAAACGGGTGCAGAAGATGCATACACATATTGACTTTTGGCACCTAAAATATCGATTTTGAGCATGTTTCGGGTCTGTATCTTGAAAACATTCTAACTAGGAGTAGGCATGTACAGATCGCTTCTGGGACCAAAAAGTATCGAATTTTCTGGTGTTTTGAGGTTGAATTTGGGATATAAACGGGTGCAGAAGATACATACACATATTGACTTTAGGCACATAAAATACCGATTTTCAGTATGTTTTGGACCTGTATTTTGAAAATACTCTAACACAGAGTAGGCATGCACATATCGCTTCTTGGACCCCAAAATATCAATTTTTTGGGTGTTTTGTGCCTGAATTTGAGATATCGTCTTTGGGCACCTAAAATATCGATTTTTAGCATGTTTTGGGCCTATATTTTGAAAATATTCTAGCACTGAATAGGCATTTACAGATTGCTTCTGGGACCCAAAAATATCAAATTTTCGGGTATTTTGACCATGTATTTGAAATATAAACGGGTACAGAAGGTGCATGCACATATTGACTTTAGGCACTTAAAATATCGATTTTCAGCATGTTTTGGGCCTGTATTTTGAAAATACTCTAACACGGAGTAGGCATGTACAGATCGCTTCTTGAACACCAACATATCGAATTTTTCGGTGTTTTGAGCCTGAATTTGAGATATAAACGGGTACTGAAGATGCATACACATATTGACTTTTTGGCACCTAAAATATCGATTTTGAGCATGTTTTTGGTCTGTATCTAGAAAACTTTCTAACAAGGAGTAGGCATGTACAAATCGCTTCTAGGCCCCAAAAATACCGAATTTTCGGGTATTTTGAGCCTGAATTTGAGATATAAACGGGTACGGAATATGCATGCACATATCGACTTTGGACACTTAAAATATCGATTTTAGCATGTTTTGAGCCTATTTTTTGAAAACATTCTAGCACTGAGTAGGCATGTACAGATCGCTTCTGGGACCCAAAAATATCGAATTTTCGGGTGTTTTGAGGTTGAATTTGGGATATAAACGGGTACATAAGATGCATACACATATTGACTTTGGGCACCTAAAATATCGATTTTTAGCATGTTTTGTGCCAATATTTTGAAATATAGAGATCGCTTCAAGTAGCCCAAAATATCGAATTTTCGTGTGTTTTGACCCTGAATTTGAGATATAAACGGGTACAGAAGATGCATGCACATATTAACTTTGGACACCTAAAATTTCGATTTTCAGCATGTTTTGGGCTTGTATTTTGAAAATACTCTAAAACGGAGTAGGCATGTACAGATCGCTTCTTGGACCCCAAAATATCAAATTTTCGGGTGTTTTGAGCTTGAATTTGAGATATAAACGGGTTATGAAGATGTATGCACATATCGACTTTTGGGCACCTAAAATATCGATTTTCAGCATGTTTTTGGTCTGTATCTTGAAAACATTCTAACTTGGAGTAGGCATGTACAGATCGCTTCTGGGACACCAAAATATGAAATTTTCTGGTGTTTGGAGCCTGAATTTGATATATAAACGGGTACAGAAGATGCATGCACATATTGACTTTGGTCACCTTAAATTTCGATTTTCAGCATGTTTTGGGCTTGTATTTTGAAAATACTCTAACACGAAGTAGGTATGTATAGATAGTTTCTTGGACCACAAAATATCGAATTTTCGGGTGTTTTGAGCTTGAATTTGAGATATAAACGGGTACTGAAGATGCATGCACATATCGACTTTTAGGCACCTAAAATATCGATTTTGAGCATGTTTTGGGTCTGTATCTTGAAAACATTCTAACTAGGAGTAGGCATGTACAGAACGCTTCTAGGACCCAAAAACACCGAATTATCGAGTGTTTTAAGCCTGAATTTGAGATATAAACGGGTACAGAAGATTCATGCACATATCGGCTTTTGGGCACGTAAAAGTTCGATTTTCAGTATGTTTGGGTCTGTATTTTAAAAAATACTCTAACACGGAATAGGCATGTACAGATCGCTTCTGGGACCCAAATATATCGAATTTTCGGGTGTTTTGAGCATGAATCTGAGATATAAACGGGTACAAAAGATGCATGCACATATCGACTTTGGACACTTAAAATATCGATTTTTAGCATGTTTTAAGCCTATATTTTGAAAAAATTCTAGCACTGAGTAGGAATGTACAGATTGTTTCTGGGACCCCACAATATCGATTTTTCGGGTGTATTGAGCCTGAATTTGAAATATAAACGGGTTCAGAAGATGCATGCACTTATCGACTTTTGGGAACCTAAAAGATCGATTTTCTCTATGTTTCGGGCCTGTATTTTGAAAATACTCTAACACGGAGTAGGCATGTACAGATTGCTTCTGGGACCCCAAAATATCGAATTTAAGGGTGTTTTGCGCCTGAATTTGAGATATCGACTTTGGGCACATAAAATATCGATTTTTAGCATGTTTTGGGCCTATATTTTGAAAATATTCTAGCACTGAGTAGGCATGTACAGATCGCTTCTGGGATCACAAAATATCAAATTTTCGGGTGTTTGGAGCCTGAATTTGAGATATAAACGGGTACAGAAGATGCATGCACATATCGACTTTTGGGCACCTAATAGATCGATTTTCAGTATGTTTTGGGCTTGTATTTTGAAAATACTCTAACACGGAGAAGGCATGTACAGATCGCTTCTGGGACCCCGAAATACCTAATTTTCGGGTGTTTGGAGCCTGAATTTGAGATATAAACGGGTACAGAAGATGAATGCACATATCGACTTATGGGCACCTAAAATATCGATTTTTAGCATGTTTTGGGCATGTATTTTGAAAATATTCTAACACGGAGTAGGCATGTACTGATCGCTTGTGGGACCCCAAAATATCGAATTTTCGGGTGTTTTGAGCCTGAATTTGAGATACAAACTGGTACTGAAGATGCATGCACATATCGACTTTTGGGCACCTATAATATCGATTTTGAGCATGTTTTGGGTCTGTATTTTGACATTTTTTTAGCACTGAGTAGGCATGTACAGATCGATTCTGGGACCCAAAAATATCGAATTTTCGTGTGTTTTGAGGTTGAATATGGGATATAAACGGGTACAGAAAATGCATGCACATATTGACTTTTGCAATTAAAATATCGATTTTCAGCATGTTTTGAGCCTGTATTTTAAAAATACTCTAACACGGTTAGGCATGTACAGATCGCTTCTTGGACCCCAAAGTAGCGAATTTTCGGGTGTTTTGAGCCTGAATTTGTGATATTAACGGGTACTGAAGATGCATGCACATATTGACTTTTGGGAACCTATAAGATCGATTTTCTGTATGTTTTGGGCCTGTATTTTAAAAATACTCTAACAAGGAGTAGGCATGTACAGATCGCTTCTGGGACCCCAAAATATCGAATTTTAGGGTGTTTTGTGCCTGAATTTAACATATCAACTTTGGGCACATAAAATATCGGTTTTTAGCATGTTTTGGGCATATATTTTGAAAATATTCTAGCTCTGAGTAGGTATGTACAGATCGCTTTTGGGACCCCAAAATATCGAATTTTCCGGTGTTTTGAGCCTAACTTTGAGATATAAACGGGTACAGAAGATGCATGCACATATCGACTTTTAGTCACCTAAAATATCGATTTTGAGTATGTTTTGGGTCTGTATCATGAAAACATTCTAACTAGGAGTAGGCATTTACAGATCGCTTCTGGGACCCTAAAATATCGAAGTTTCGGGTGTTTTGAGCCTGAATTTGAGATATAAACGGGTACTGAGGATGCATGCACATATCGAATTTTGGGCACCTAAGATATCGATTTTGAGCATGTTTTGGGTCTGTATCTTGAAAACATTCTAAATAGGAGTAGGCATGTACAAATCGCTTCTAGGCCCCAAAAATACCGAATTTTCGGGTGTCTTGAGCCTGAATTTGAGATATAAACGGGAACAGAAGATGCATGCACATATCGACTTTGGACACTTAAAATATCGATTTTTAGCATGTTTTAAGCTTATATTTTGAATTTTTTTTAGCACTGAGTAGGCATGTACAGATCGCTTCTGGGACCCAAGAACATCGAATTTTCGGGTGTTTTGAGGTTGAATTTGGGATATCAACGGGTGCAGAAGTTGCATACACATATTGACTTTGGGCACCTAAAATATCGATTTTTAGCATGTTTTGGGGCTGTATCTGAGTAGGCATGTACAGATCGTTTCTGGGACCCAAAAATATCGATTTTTCGGGTGTTTTAAGCCTGAATTTGAGTTATAAACGGGTACTGAAGATGCATGCACATATCGACTTTTAGGCACCTAAAATATCGATTTTGAGTATGTTTTGGGTTTGTATCATGAAAACATTCTAACTAGGAGTAGGCATTTACAGATCGCTTCTAGGCTCCCTAAATACCGATTTCTCGGTGTTTTGAGCATGAATTTGAGATATAAACGGGTACAAAAGATGCATGCACATATCGACTTTGGACACCTAAAATATTGATTTTTGCATGTTTTGAGCCTATATTTTGAAAAAATTCTAGCATTGAGTAGGCATGTACAGATCGCTTCTGGGACCCAAAAATATCGAATTTTCGGGTGTTTTGAGGTTGAATTTGTGATATAAACGGGTGCAGAAGATACATACACATATTGACTTTGGGCACCTAAAATATCGATTTTCCGCATGTTTTGGGCCTGTATCTGAGTAAGCATGTACAGATTGCTTCTGGGACCCCAAAATACCGAATGTTCGGGTGTTTGAAGCCTGAATGTGAGATATAAACGGGTACAGAAGATACATGCACATATTGACTTTTGGGCACCTAAAATATCGATTTTCAGTATGTTTTGGGCCTGTATTTTGAAAATACTCTAACACGGGGTAGGCATGTACAGATCGCTTGTGGGGGACCAAAATATCGAATTTTCGGGTGTTTTGGGCCTAAATTTGAGATAACGACTTTGGGCACCTAAAATATCGATTTTTAGCATGTTTTTTGGCCTATATTTTGAAAATGTTCTAGCACTGATAAGGCATGTACAGATCGCTTCTGGGACCCCGAAATATCGAATTTTCGGGTGTTTGGAGCCTGAATCTGAGATATAAACGGGTACAGAAGATGCATGCACATATCGACTTTGGACACTTAAAATATCGATTTTTAGCATATTTTGAGCCTATATTTTGAAAACATTCTAGCACTGTGTAGGCATGTACAAATCGCTTCTGGGGCCCAAAATATTGGATTTTCGGTGTGTTTGGAGACTGAATTTGAGATATGAACGGGTACAGAAGATGCATGCACATATCGACTTATGGGCACCTAAAATATCGATTTTTAGCATGTTTTGGGCATGTATTTTGAAAATATTCTAACACGGAGTAGGCATGTACAGATCGCTTGTGGGACCCCAAAATATCGAATTTTCGGGTGTTTTGAGCCTGAATTTGAGATACAAACTGGTACTGAAGATGAATGCACATATCGACTTTTGGGCACCTATAATATCGATTTTGAGCATGTTTTGGGTCAGTATTTTGAAATTTTTTTAGCACTGAGTAGGCATGTACAGATCGATTCTGGGACCCAAAAATATCGAATTTTCGGGTGTTTTGAGGTTGAATATGGGATATAAACGGGTACAGAAAATGCATGCACATATTGACTTTTGCAATTAAAATATCGATTTTCAGCATGTTTTGAGCCTGTATTTTAAAAATACTCTAACACGGTTAGGCATGTACAGATCGCTTCTTGGACCCCAAAGTAGCGAATTTTCGGGTGTTTTGAGCCTGAATTTGTGATATTAACGGGTACTGAAGATGCATGCACATATCGACTTTGGACACTTAAAATATCGATTTTTAGCATGTTTTAAGCCTATATTATGAAAACATTCTAGCACTGAGTAGGCATGTACAGATCGATTCTGGGCCCCCACAATATCGATTTTTCGGGTGTTTTGAGCCTGTATTTGAAATATAAACGGGTACAGAAGATGCATGCACATATTGACTTTTGGGAACCTATAAGATCGATTTTCTGTATGTTTTGGGCCTGTATTTTAAAAATACTCTAACAAGGAGTAGGCATGTACAGATCGCTTCTGGGACCCCAAAATATCGAATTTTAGGGTGTTTTGTGCCTGAATTTAACATATCAACTTTGGGCACATAAAATATCGATTTTTAGCATGTTTTGGGCATATATTTTGAAAATATTCTAGCTCTGAGTAGGTATGTACAGATCGCTTTTGGGACCCCAAAATATCGAATTTTCCGGTTTTTTGAGCCTAACTTTGAGATATAAACGGGTACAGAAGATGCATGCACATATCGACTTTTAGTCACCTAAAATATCGATTTTGAGTATGTTTTGGGTCTGTATCATGAAAACATTCTAACTAGGAGTAGGCATTTACAGATTGCTTCTGGGACCCTAAAATATCGAAGTTTCGGGTGTTTTGAGCCTGAATTTGAGATATAAACGGGTACTGAGGATGCATGCACATATCGAATTTTGGTCACCTAAGATATCGATTTTGAGCATGTTTTGGGTCTGTATCTTGAAAACATTCTAAATAGGAGTAGGCATGTACAGATCGCTTCTAGGCCCCAAAAATACCGAATTTTCGGGTGTCTTGAGCCTGAATTTGAGATATAAACGGGAACAGAAGATGCATGCACATATCGAGTTTGTACACTTAAAATATCGATTTGTAGCATGTTTTAAGCTTATATTTTGAATTTTTTTTAGCACTGAGTAGGCATGTACAGATCGCTTCTGGGACCCAAGAATATCGAATTTTCGGGTGTTTTGAGGTTGAATTTGGGATATCAACGGGTGCAGAAGTTGCATACACATATTGACTTTGGGCACCTAAAATATCGATTTTCAGCATGTTTTGGGGCTGTATCTGAGTAGGCATGTACAGATCGTTTCTGGGACCCCAAAATATCGATTTTTCGGGTGTTTTAAGCCTGAATTTGAGTTATAAACGGGTACTGAAGATGCATGCACATATCGACTTTTAGGCACCTAAAATATCGATTTTGAGTATGTTTTGGGTCTGTATCATGAAAACATTCTAACTAGGAGTAGGCATTTACAGATCGCTTCTAGGCACCCTAAATACCGATTTCTCGGTGTTTTGAGCATGAATTTGAGATATAAACGGGTACAAAAGATGCATGCACATATCGACTTTGGACACCTAAAATATTGATTTTTGCATGTTTTGAGCCTATATTTTGAAAAAATTCTAGCATTGAGTAGGCATGTACAGATCGCTTCTGGGACCCAAAAATATCGAATTTTCGGGTGTTTTGAGGTTGAATTTGGGATATAAACGGCTGCAGAAGATACATACACATATTGACTTTGGGCACCTAAAATATCGATTTTCCGCATGTTTTGGGCCTGTATCTGAGTAAGCATGTACAGATCGCTTCTGGGACCCCAAAATACCGAATGTTCGGGTGTTTGAAGCCTGAATGTGAGATATAAACGGGTACAGAAGATACATGCACATATTGTCTTTTGGGCACCTAAAATATCGATTTTCAGTATGTTTTGGGCCTGTATTTTGAAAATACTCTAACACGGAGTAGGCATGTACAGATCGCTTGTGGGGGACCAAAATATCGAATTTTCGGGTGTTTTGGGCCTAATTTTGAGATAACGACTTTGGGCACCTAAAATATTGATTTTTAGCATGTTTTTTGGCCTATATTTTGAAAATGTTCTAGCACTGATAAGGCATGTACAGATCGCTTCTGGGACCCCGAAATATCGAATTTTCGGGTGTTTGGAGCCAGAATTTGAGATATTAACGGGTACTGAAGATGCATGCACATATCGAATTTTGGGCACCTAAAATAACGATTTTGAGCATGTTTTGGGTCTGTATCTTTTAAACATTCTAACTAGGAGTATACATGTACAGATCGCTTCTAGGACCCAAAAACACCTAATTTTCGGGTGTTTTGAGCCTGAATTTGAGATATAAACGGGTACAGAAGATGCATGCACATATCGACTTTGGACACTTAAAATATCGATTTTTAGCATATTTTGAGCCTATATTTTGAAAACATTCTAGCACTGTGTAGGCATGTACAAATCGCTTCTGGGGCCCAAAATATTGGATTTTCGGTGTGTTTGGAGACTGAATTTGAGATATGAACGGGTAAAGAAGATGTATGCACATATCGACTTTTGGGCACCTATAAGATCGATTTTCAGTATGTTTTGGGCCTGTATTTTGAAAATACTCTAACACTGAGAAGGCATGTACAGATCGCTTCTGGGACCCCAAAATATCGAATTTTCGGGTGTTATGAGCCTGAATTTGAGATATAAACGGGTACTGAGGATGCATGCACATATCGAATTTTGGGCACCTAAGATATCGATTTTTAACATGTTTTGGGTCTGTATCTTGAAAACATTCTAACTAGGAGTAGGCATGTACAGATCGCTTCTAGGCCCCAAAAATACCAAATTTTCGGGTGTTTTGAGCCTGAATTTGAGATATAAACGGGCACAGAAGATGCATGCACATATCGACTTTGGACACTTAAAATATCGATTTTTAGCATGTGTTAAGCCTATATTTTGAAATTTTTTTAGCACTGAGTAGGCATATACAGATCGCTTCTGGGACCCAAAAATATCGAATTTTCGGGTGTTTTGAGGTTGAATTTGGGATATCAACGGGTGCAGAAGATGCATACACATATTGACTTTGGGCACCTAAAATATCGATTTTCAGCATGTTTTGGGGCTGTATCTGAGTAGGCATGTACAGATCGTTTCTGGGACCCAAACATATCGATTTTTCGGGTGTTCTGAGTCTGAATTTGTGATATAAACGGGTACAGAAGATGCATGCACATATTGACTTTTGCACCTAAAATATCGATTTTCAGCATGTTGTGAGCCTGTATTTTGAAAATGCTCTAACACGGTTAGGCATGTACAGATCGCTTCTTGGACCCCAAAATATCGAATTATCGGGTGTTTTAAGCCTGAATTTGAGTTATAAACGGGTACTGAAGATGCATGCACATATCGACTTTTAGGCACCTAAAATATCGATTTTGAGTATGTTTTGGGTCTGTATCATGAAAACATTCTAACTAGGATTAGGCATGTACAGATCGCTTCTAGGCCCCAAAAATAGCGAATTTTCGGGTGTTTTCAGCCTGAATTTGAGATATTAACGGGTACTGAAGATGCATGCACATATCGACTTTGGAAACTTAAAATATCAATTTTTAGCATGTTTTATGAACATTCTAGCACTGAGTAGGCATGTACAGATCGTTTCTGGGACCCCACAATATTGATTTTTCGGGTGTTTTGAGCCTGAATTTGAAATATAAACGGGTACAGAAGATGCATTCACATATTGACTTTTGGGCACCTAAAAGATCGATTTTCAGTATGTTTTGTGCTTGTATTTTGAAAATACTCTAACACGGAGTAGGCATGTATAGATCGCTTCTGGGACCCCAAATATCGAATTTTCGAGTGTTTTGTGCCTGAATTTCATATATATCGACTTGAGCCACCTAAAATATCGATTTTTAGCATGTTTTGGGCCTCTATTTTAAAAATACTCTAACACGGAGAAGGCATGTACAGATCGCTTCTTGGACCCAAAAATTTCGAATTTTCGGGTGTTTTCAGCCTGAATTTGAGATATAAACGGGTACTGAAGATGCATGCACATATCAACCTTTGGGAACCTATAATATCGATTTTGAGCATGTTTTGGGTCTGTATCTTGAAAACATTCTAACTAGGAGTAGGCATGTACAGATCGCTTCTAGGACACAAAAATATCGAATTTTTGGGTGTTTTGAGCCTGAATTTGAGATATAAACGGGTATTGAGGAAGCATGCACATATCGAATATTGGGCACCTAAGATATCGATTTTGAGCATGTTTTGGGTCTGTATCTTGAAAACATTCTAACTAGAAGTAGGCATGTACAGATCGCTTCTAGACCCCAAAAATACCGAATTTTCGGGGGTTTTGAGCCTGAATTCGAGATATAAACGGGTAAAGAAGATGCATGCACATATCGACTTTGGACACTTAAAATATCGATTTTTAGTATGTTTTGAGCCTATTTTTTGAAAACATTTTAGCACTGAGTAGGCATGTACAGATCGCTTCTGGGACCCAAAAATATTGAATTTTCGGGTGTTTTGAGGTTGAAATTGGGATACAAACGGGTGATGAAAATGCATACACATATTGACTTTGGTCACCTAAAATATCGATTTTCAGCATGTTTTGTGCCTGTATCTGAGTAGGCATGTACAGATCGCTTCTGGGACCAAAAAATATCGATTTTTCGGGTGTTTTGAGCCTGAATTTGTGATATAAACGGGTACAGAAGATGCATGCACATATCGACTTTGGACACTTAAAATATTGATTTTTAGCATGTTTCGAGCCTATATATTGAAAACATTCTAGCACTGAGTAGGCATGTACAGATCGCTTTTGGGACCCCAAAATACCGAATTTTCGGTTGTTTGGAGCCTGAATGTGAGATTTAAACGGGTACAGAAGATGCATGCACATATCGACTTTTGGGCACCTAAAATATCGATTTTCAGTATGTTTTGGGCCTGTATTTTGAAAATACTCTAACACGGAGTAGGAATGCACAGATCGCTTCTGGGACCCCAAAATATTGAATTTTCGGGTTTTTTGGGCCTAAATTTGAGATATCGAATTTTGGGCACCTAAAATATCGATTTTGAGCATGTTTTGGGTCTGTATCTTGAAAACATTCTAACTAGGAGTAGGCATGTACAGATCGCTTCTAGGTCCCAAAAATACCGAATTTTCGGGTGTTTTGAGCCTGAATTTGAGATATAAACGGGTACAGAAGATGCATGCACATATCGACTTTGGACACTTAAAATATCGATTTTTAGCATGTTTTGAGCCTATATTTTGAAATTTTTTTAGCACTGAGTAGGCATGTACAGATCGCTTCTGGGACCCAAAAATATCGAATTTTCGGGTGTTTTGAGCCTAAATTTGAGATATAAACGAGTACTATTATGCATGCACATATTGAATTTTGGGCACCTAAGATATCGATTTTGAGCATGTTTTGGGTCTGTATCTTGAAAACATTCTCACTAAGAGTAGGCATTTACAGATCGCTACTAGGCCCCAAAAATAACGAATTTTCGGGTGTTTTGGGCCTGAATTTGAGATATAAACGGGAACAGAAGATGCATGCACATATCGACTTTGGACACTTAAAATATCGATTTTTAGCATGTTTTAAGCCTATATTTTGAAAATTTTTTAGCACTGAGTAGGCATGTACAGATCGCTTTTGGGACCCCAAAATATTGAATTTTTGGGTTTTTGGAGCCTGAATTTTATATATAAACGGGTACAGATCATGCATGCACATATCGACTTTTGGGGACCTAAAAGATCGATTTTCAGTATGTTTTGGGCTTGTAGTTTGAAAATACTCTAACACGGAGTAGGCATGTACAGATCGCTTCTGGGACCCCAAAATATCGAATTTTCGAGTGTTTTGTGCCTGAATTTGGGATATCGACTTTGAGGCACATAAAATATCGATTTTTAGCATGTTTTGGGCCTCTATTTTTAAAATACTCTAACACGGAGTAGGCATGTACAGATCGCTTCTGGGACCCCAAAATATCGGATTTTCGGGTGTTTTGAGGTTGAAATTGGGATACAAACGGGTGATGAAAATGCATACACATATTGACTTTGGTCACCTAAAATATCGATTTTCAGCATGTTTTGTGCCTGTATCTGAGTAGGCATGTACAGATCGCTTCTGGGACCAAAAAATATCGATTTTTCGGGTGTTTTGAGCCTGAATTTGTGATATAAACGGGTACAGAAGATGCATGCACATATCGACTTTGGACACTTAAAATATTGATTTTTAGCATGTTTTGAGCCTATATATTAAAAACATTCTAGCACTGAGTAGGCATGTACAGATCGCTTTTGGGACCCCAAAATACCGAATTTTCGGTTGTTTGAAGCCTGAATGTGAGATTTAAACGGGTACAGAAGATGCATGCACATATCGACTTTTGGGCACCTAAAATATCGATTTTCAATATGTTTTGGGCCTGTATTTTGAAAATACTCTAACACGGAGTAGGAATGCACAGATCGCTTCTGGGACCGCAAAATATTGAATTTTCGGGTGTTTTGGGCCTAAATTTGAGATATCGAATTTAGGGCAAATAAAATATCGATTTTGAGCATGTTTTGGGTCTGTATCTTGAAAACATTCTAACTAGGAGTAGGCATGTACAGATCGCTTCTAGGTCCCAAAAATACCGAATTTTCGGGTGTTTTGGGCCTGAATTTGAGATATAAACGGGTACAGAAGATGCATGCACATATCGACTTTGGACACTGAAAATATCGATTTTTAGCATGTTTTAAGCCTATATTTTGAAATTTTTTTAGCACTGAGTAGGCATGTACAGATCGCTTTTGGGACCCCAAAATATTGAATTTTTGGGTTTTTGGAGCCTGAATTTGATATATAAACGGGTACAGATCATGCATGCACATATCGACTTTTGGGGACCTAAAAGATCGATTTTCAGTATGTTTTGGGCTTGTATTTTGAAAATACTCTAACACGGAGTAGGCATGTACAGATCGCTTCTGGGACCCCAAAATATCGAATTTTCGAGTGTTTTGTGCCTGAATTTGGGATATCGACTTTGAGGCACATAAAATATCGATTTTTAGCATGTTTTGGGCCTCTATTTTTAAAATACTCTAACACGGAGTAGGCATGTACAGATCGCTTCTGGGACCCCAAAATATCGGATTTTCGGGTGTTTTGGGCCTGAATTTAAGATATAAACGGTTACTGAAGATGCATGCACATATCGAATTTTGGGCACCTAAAATATAGATTTTGATCATGTTATGGGTCTGTATCTTGAAAACATTTTAACTAGGAGTAGGCATGTACAGATCGCTTCTAGGACCCGAAAATACCGAATTTTCGGGTGTTTTGAGCCTGAATTTGAGATATAAACGGGTACAGAAGATGCATGCACAAATCGGCTTTGGACACTTAAAATATCGATTTTTAGCATGTTTTGGGGCTATATTTTGAAAACATTCTAGCACTGTGTAGGCATGTACAAATCGCTTCTGGTGCCCCCAAATATCGAGCTTTCGGTGTGTTTGGAGCCTGAATTTGAGATATAAACGGGTAAAGAAGATGTATGCACATATCGACTTTTGGGCACCTAAAAGATCGATTTTCAGTATGTTTTGGGCATGTATTTTGAAAATACTCTAACACGGAGTAGGCATGTACAGATCGCATCTGGGACCCCAAAATATCGAATTTTCGGGTGTTTTGAGCCTGAATTTGAGATATAAACGGGTACTGAGGATGAATGCACATATCGAATTTTGGTCACCTAAAATATCGATTTTGAGCATGTTTAAGGTCTGTATCTTAAAAACATTCTAACTAGGAGTAGGCATGTACAGATCGCTTCTAGGCCCCCAAAATACCGAATTTTCGGGTTTTTTGAGCCTGAATTCGAGATATATACGGATAAAGAAGATGGCTCATATCGACTTTGGACACTTAAAATATCGATTTTTAGCATGTTTTGAGCCTATATTTTGAAAACATTTTAGCACTGAGTAGGCATTTACAGATCGCTTCTGGGACCCAAAAATATCGAATTTTCGGGTGTTTTGAGGTTGAATTTGGGATATAAACGGGTGAAGAAAATGCATACACATATTGACTTTGGGCACCGAAAATATCGATTTTCAGCATGTTTTGTGCCTGTATCTGAGTAGGCATGTACAGATCGCTTCTGGGACCAAAATATATCGATTTTTCGGGTGTTTTGAGCCTGAATTTGTTATATAAACGGGTACAGAAGATGCATGCACATATCGACTTTGGACACTTAAAATATCGATTTTAAGCATGTTTTGAGCCTATATTTTGAAAACATTCTAGCACTGAGTAGGCATGTACAGATCGCTTTAGGACCCCAAAATACCGAATTTTCGGGTGTTTGGAGCCTGAATGTGAGATTTAAACGGGTACAGAAGATGCATGCACATATCGACTTTTATGCACCTAAAATAGCGATTTTCAGTATGTTTTGGGCCTGTATTTTGAAAATACTCTAACACGGAGTAGGAATGTACAGATCGCTTCTGGGACCCCAAAATATTGAATTTTCGGGTGTTTTGGGCCTGAATTTGAGATATCGAATCTGGGCACCTAAAATATCGATTTTTAGCACATTTTTTGGCCTTTATTTTGAAAATATTCTGGCACAGAGTAGGCATGTACAGATCGCTTCTGGGACCCCAAAATATTGAATTTTCGGGTGTTTTGAGCCTGAATTTGAGATATAAACGGTTACTGAAGATGCATGCACATATCGAATTTTGGGCACCTAAAATATCGATTTTGAGCATGTTTTGGGTCTGTATCTTGAAAACATTCTAACTATGAGTAGGCATGTACAGATTGCTTCTAGGTCCCAAAAATACCGAATTTAGGGTGTTTTGAGCCTGAATTTGAGATATAAACGGGAACAGAAGATGCATGCACATATCGAATTTGGACACTTAAAATATAGTTTTTTTAGCATGTTTTGAGCCTATATTTTGAAAACATTCTAGCACTGTGTAGGCATGTACAAATCGCTTCTGGGGCCCAAAAATATCGAATTTTCTGTGAGTTTGGAGCCTGAATTTGAGATATAAACGGGTAAAGAAGATGTATGCACATATCGACTTCTGGGCACCTAAAAGATCGATTTTCAGTATGTTTTGGACCTGTATTTTGAAAATACTCTAACACGGAGTAGGCATGTACAGATCGCTTCTAGGCCCCAAAAATACCGACTTTTGGGTGTTTTGAGCCTGAATTTGAGATATAAACGGTTACAGAAGATGCATGCACATATCGACTTTGGAGACTTAAAATATTGATTTTTGCATGTTTTGAGCCTAAATTTTGAAAACATTCTAACTAGGAGTAGGCATGTACAGATCGCTTCTAGGTCCCAAAAATACCGAATTTTCGGGTGTTTTGGGCCTGAATTTGAGATATAAACGGGTACAGAAGATGCATGCACATATCGACTTTGGACACTTAAAATATCGATTTTTAGCATGTTTTAAGCCTATATTTTGAAATTTTTTTAGAACTGAGTAGGCATGTACAGATCGCTTTTGGGACCCCAAAATATTGAATTTTTGGGTTTTTGGAGCCTGAATTTGATATATAAAAGGGTACAGATCATGCATGCACATATCGACTTTTGGGGACCTAAAAGATCGATTTTCAGTATGTTTTGGGCTTGTATTTTGAAAATACTCTAACACGGAGTAGGCATGTACAGATCGCTTCTGGGACCCCAAAATATCGAATTTTCGAGTGTTTTGTGCCTGAATTTGGGATATCGACTTTGAGGCACATAAAATATCGATTTTTAGCATGTTTTGGGCCTCTATTTTTAAAATACTCTAACACGGAGTAGGCATGTACAGATCGCTTCTGGGACCCCAAAATATCGGATTTTCGGGTGTTTTGGGCCTGAATTTAAGATATAAACGGTTACTGAAGATGCATGCACATATCGAATTTTGGGCACCTAAAATATAGATTTTGATCATGTTATGGGTCTGTATCTTGAAAACATTTTAACTAGGAGTAGGCATGTACAGATCGCTTCTAGGACCCGAAAATACCGAATTTTCGGGTGTTTTGAGCCTGAATTTGAGATATAAACGGGTACAGAAGATGCATGCACAAATCGGCTTTGGACACTTAAAATATCGATTTTTAGCATGTTTTGGGGCTATATTTTGAAAACATTCTAGCACTGTGTAGGCATGTACAAATCGCTTCTGGTGCCCCCAAATATCGAGCTTTCGGTGTGTTTGGAGCCTGAATTTGAGATATAAACGGGTAAAGAAGATGTATGCACATATCGACTTTTGGGCACCTAAAAGATCGATTTTCAGTATGTTTTGGGCATGTATTTTGAAAATACTCTAACACGGAGTAGGCATGTACAGATCGCATCTGGGACCCCAAAATATCGAATTTTCGGGTGTTTTGAGCCTGAATTTGAGATATAAACGGGTACTGAGGATGAATGCACATATCGAATTTTGGTCACCTAAAATATCGATTTTGAGCATGTTTAAGGTCTGTATCTTAAAAACATTCTAACTAGGAGTAGGCATGTACAGATCGCTTCTAGGCCCCAAAAATACCGAATTTTCGGGTTTTTTGAGCCTGAATTCGAGATATAAACGGATACAGAAGATGGCACATATCGACTTTGGACACTTAAAATATCGATTTTTAGCATGTTTTGAGCCTATATTTTGAAAACATTTTAGCACTGAGTAGGCATTTACAGATCGCTTCTGGGACCCAAAAATATCGAATTTTCGGGTGTTTTGAGGTTGAATTTGGGATATAAACGGGTGAAGAAAATGCATACACATATTGACTTTGGGCACCGAAAATATCGATTTTCAGCATGTTTTGTGCCTGTATCTGAGTAGGCATGTACAGATCGCTTCTGGGACCAAAATATATCGATTTTTCGGGTGTTTTGAGCCTGAATTTGTTATATAAACGGGTACAGAAGATGCATGCACATATCGACTTTGGACACTTAAAATATCGATTTTAAGCATGTTTTGAGCCTATATTTTGAAAACATTCTAGCACTGAGTAGGCATGTACAGATCGCTTTAGGACCCCAAAATACCGAATTTTCGGGTGTTTGGAGCCTGAATGTGAGATTTAAACGGGTACAGAAGATGCATGCACATATCGACTTTTATGCACCTAAAATAGCGATTTTCAGTATGTTTTGGGCCTGTATTTTGAAAATACTCTAACACGGAGTAGGAATGTACAGATCGCTTCTGGGACCCCAAAATATTGAATTTTCGGGTGTTTTGGGCCTGAATTTGAGATATCGAATCTGGGCACCTAAAATATCGATTTTTAGCACATTTTTTGGCCTTTATTTTGAAAATATTCTGGCACAGAGTAGGCATGTACAGATCGCTTCTGGGACCCCAAAATATTGAATTTTCGGGTGTTTTGAGCCTGAATTTGAGATATAAACGGGTACTGAAGATGCATGCACATATCGAATTTTGGGCACCTAAAATATCGATTTTGAGCATGTTTTGGGTCTGTATCTTGAAAACATTCTAACTATGAGTAGGCATGTACAGATTGCTTCTAGGTCCCAAAAATACCGAATTTAGGGTGTTTTGAGCCTGAATTTGAGATATAAACGGGAACAGAAGATGCATGCACATATCGAATTTGGACACTTAAAATATAGTTTTTTTAGCATGTTTTGAGCCTATATTTTGAAAACATTCTAGCACTGTGTAGGCATGTACAAATCGCTTCTGGGGCCCAAAAATATCGAATTTTCTGTGTGTTTGGAGCCTGAATTTGAGATATAAACGGGTAAAGAAGATGTATGCACATATCGACTTCTGGGCACCTAAAAGATCGATTTTCAGTATGTTTTGGACCTGTATTTTGAAAATACTCTAACACGGAGTAGGCATGTACAGATCGCTTCTAGGCCCCAAAAATACAGACTTTTGGGTGTTTTGAGCCTGAATTTGAGATATAAACGGTTACAGAAGATGCATGCACATATCGACTTTGGAGACTTAAAATATTGATTTTTGCATGTTTTGAGCCTAAATTTTGAAAACATTCTAGCATTGAGTAGGCATGTACAGATAGCTTCTGGGACCCAAAAATATCGATTTTTCGGGTGTTTTGAGGTTGAATTTGGGATATAAATGGGTGCAGAAGATGCATACACATATTGACTTTGGGCACCTAAAATATTGATTTTCCGCATGTTGTGGGCCTGTATCTGAGTAGGCATGTACAGATCGCATCTGGGACCCCAAAATACCGAATGTTCGGGTGTTTGGAGCCTGAATGTGAGATATAAACGGGTACAGAAGATGCATGCACATATTGACTTTTGGGCACATAAAATACCGATTTTCAGTATGTTTTGGGCCTGTATTTTGAAAATACTCTAACACGGAGTAGGCATGTACAGATCGCTTCTGGGGCCCCAAAATATCGAATTTTTGGGTGTTTTGGGCCAAAATTTGAGATAACGACTTTGGGCACCTAAAATATCGATTTTGAGCATGTTTTGGGTCTGTATCATAAACACATTCTAACTAGGAGTAGGCATGTACAGATCGCTTCTGGGACCCCAAAATATCGAATTTTCGGGTGTTTTAAGCCTGAATTTGAGATATAAACGGGTACTGAAGATGCATGCACATATCGAATTTTGGGCACCTAAAATATCGATTTTGAGCATGTTTTGGGTCTGTATCTTGAAAACATTCTAACTAGGAGTAGACATGTACATATCGCTTCTAGAACCCAAAAACACTTAATTTTCGGGTGTTTTGAGCCTGAATTTGAGATATAAACGTGTACAGAAGATGCATGCACATATCGACTTTAAACACTTAAACTATCGATTTTTAGCATGTTTTGAGTCTATATTTTGAAAACATTCTAGCCCTGTGTAGGCATGTACAAATCGCTTCTGGGGCCCTAAAATATCGAATTTTCAGTGCGTTTGGAGACTGAATTTGAGATATAAACGGGTACTGAAGATGCATGCACATATCGAATTTTGGGCACCTAAAATATTGATTTTAAGCTTGTTTTTAAATCTGTATCTTGAAAACATTCTAACTAGGAGTAGGCATGTACAGATCGCTTCTAGGCCCCCAAAATACCGAATTTTTGGGTGTTTTAAGCCTGAATTTGAGATATAAACGGGTACAGAAGATGCATGCACATATCGACTTTGGACACTTAAAATATCGATTTTTAGCATGTTTTAAACCTATATTTTGAAAAAAATTTAGCACTTAGTAGGTATGTATAGATCGCTTCTGGGACCCAAAAATATCGAATTTTCGGGTGTTTTGAGGTTGAATTTGGGATATAAACGGGTGCAGAAGATACATACACATATTGACTTTGGGCACCTAAAATATCGATTTTCAGCATGTTTTGGGCCTGTATCTGAGTAGGCATGTACAGATTGTATCTGGGACCCAAAAATATCGAATTTTCGGGTGTTTTGAGGTTGAATTTGGGATATAAACGAGTGCAGAAGATGCATGCACATATTGACTTTGGGCACCTAAAATATCAATTTTCAGCATGTTTTGTGACTGAATTTTGAAAATACTCTAACACGGAGTAGGCATGTACAGATCGCTTCTTGGACCCCAAAATATCGAATTTTCGGGTGTTTTAAGCCTGAATTTGAGATATAAACGGGTACTGAAGATGCATGCACATATCGACTTTTAGGCACCTAAAATATCGATTTTGAGTATGTTTTGGGTCTGTATCTTGAAAATATTCTAACTAGGAGTAGGCATGTACACATCGCTTCTTCGACCCAAAAAATTCCAATTTTCGGCTGTTTTGAGGCTGAATTTGAGATATAAACGGGTAAAGAAGATGCATGCACATATCGACTTTGGACACTTAAAATATCGATTTTTAGCATGTTTTTAACCTATATTTTGAAAACTTTCTAGCACTGTGTAGGCATGTACAAATCGCTTCTGGGGCCACAAAATATCGAATTTTCTGTGTGTTTGGAGACTGAATTTGAGATATAAACGGGTAAAGAAAATGTATGCACATATCGACTTTTGGGCAACTAAAAGATCGATTTTCAGTATGTTTTGGGCTTGTATTTTGAAAATACTCTAACACGGAGTAGGCATGTACAGATCGCTTCTGGGACTCCAAAATATCGAATTTTCGGGTGTTTTGAGCCTGAATTTGAGATATAAACGGGTACTGAGGATTCATGCACATATTGACTTTGGACACTTAAAATATCGATTTTTAGCATGTTTAGTGCCTGTATCTGAGTAGGCATGTTCAGATCGCTTCTGGGACCAAAAAATATCGATTTTTCGGGTGTTTTGAGCCTGAATTTGTGATATAAACGGGTACAGAAGATGCATGCACATATTGACTTTGGACACTTAAAATATCGATTTTTAGCATGTTTTGAGCCTATATTTTGTAAACATTCTAGCACTGAGTAGGCATGTACAGATCGCTTTTGGGACCCCAAAATACCGAATTTTCGGGTGTTTGGAGTTTGAATGTGAGATTTAAACGGGTACAGAAGATGCATGCACATATCGACTTTTGGGCACCTAAAATATCGATTTTCAGTATGTTTTGGGCTTGTATATTGAAAAAATTCTAACACGGACTAGGAATGTACAGATCGCTTGTGGGACCCCAAAATATTGAATTTTCGGATGTTTTGGGCCTGAATTTGAGATATCGACTTTGGGCACCTAAAATATCGATTTTTAGCATATTTTTTGGCCTATATTTTGAAAATATTCTAGAACTGAATAGGCATGTACAGATCGCTTCTGGGACCCCAAAATATCGAATTTTCGGGTGTTTTGAGCCTGAATTTGAGATATAAACGGGTACTGAAGATGAATGCACATATCGAATTTAGACACCTAAAATATCGATTTTGAGCATGTTTTGGGTCTGTATCTTGAAAACATTCTAACTAGGAGTAGGCATGTACAGATCGCTTCTGGGACCAAAAAATATCGAATTTTCGGGTGTTTTGAGCCTGAATTTGAGATATAAACGGGTACAGAAGATGCATGCACATATTGACTTTGGACACTTAAAAATATCGATTTTTAGCATGTTTTGAGCCTATATTTTGAAAACATTTTAGCACTGAGTAGGCATGTACAGATTGCTTCTGGGACCCAAAAATATCGAATTTTCGGGTGTTTTAAGGTTGAATATGGGATATAAACGGGTGAAGAAAATGCATACACATATTGACTTTGGGCACCTAAAATATCGATTTTCAGCATGTTTTGTGCTTGTATCTGAGTAGGCATGTACAGATCGCTTCTGGGTCCAAAAAATATCGATTTTTCTGGTGTTTTGAGCCTGATTTTGTGATAT
Source organism: Petrolisthes cinctipes (assembly GCA_033782935.1). Lineage (NCBI taxonomy): Eukaryota > Metazoa > Arthropoda > Malacostraca > Decapoda > Porcellanidae > Petrolisthes > Petrolisthes cinctipes. Next base: position 1,791,491 of record JAWQEG010000060.1, read on the forward strand.
AAACGGGTACAGAAGATGCATGCACATATTGACTTTGGACACTTAAAATATCGATTTTTAGCATGTTTTGAGCCTATATTTTGAAAACATTCTAGCACTGAGTAGGCATTTACAGATCGCTTTTGGGACCCCAAAATACCGAATTTTCGGGTGTTTGGAGCCTGAATGTGAGATTTAAACGGGTACAGAAGATGCATGCACATATCGTCTTTTGGGCACCTAAAATATCGATTTTCAGTATGTTTTGGGCTTGTATATTGAAAATACTCTAACATGGAGTAGGAATGTACAGATCGCTTCTGGGACCCCAAAATATTGAATTTTCGGGTGTTTTGGGCCTGAATTTGAGATATCGACTTTGGGCACCTAAAATATCGATTTTCAGTATGTTTTAGGCCTGTATTTTGAAAATACTCTAACACGGAGTAGGCATGTACAGATCGTTTCTGGGACCCCAAAATATCGAATTTTCGTGTGTTTTGAGCCTGAATTTGAGATATAAACGGGTACTGAGAATGCATGCACATATCAAATTTTGGGCACCTAAAATATTGATTTTGAGCATGTTTTGAATCTGTATCTTGAAAACATTCTAACTAGGAGTAGGCATGTACAGATCGCTTCTAGGCCCCAAAAATACCGAATTTTTGGGAGTTTTAAGCCTGAATTTGAGATATAAACGGGTACAGAAGATGCATGCACATATCGACTTTGGACACTTAAAATATCGATTTTTAGCATGTTTTAAGCCTATATTTTGAAAACATTTTAGCACTGAGTAGGCATGTACAGATCGCTTCTGGGACCCAAAAATATCGATTTTTCGGGTGTTTTGAGGTTGAATTTGGGATATAAACGTGTGCAGAAGATGCATACACATATTGACTTTGGGCACCAAAAATATCGATTTTTAGCATGTTTTGAGCCTATATTTTGAAATTTTTTTAGCACTGAGTAGGCATGTACAGATCGCTTCAGGGACCCAAAAATATCGAATTTTCGGGTGTTTTGAGTCTGAATTTGAGATATAAACGAGTACAGAAGATGCATGCACATATCGACTTTTGGGCACCTAAAATATCGAATTTCAATATGTTTTGGGCCTGTATTTTGAAAATACTCTAACACGGAGTAGGAATGTACAGATCGCTTCTGGGACCCCAAAATATTGAATTTTCGGGTGTTTTGGGCGTGAATTTGAGATATCGACTTTGGGCACCTAAAATATCGATTTTTAGCATATTTTTTGGCCAATATTTTGAAAATATTCTAGAACTAAATAGGCATGTACAGATCGCTTCTGGGACCCCAAAATATCGAATTTTCGGGTTCTTTGAGCCTGAATTTGAGATATAAACGGGTACAGAAGATTCATGCACATATTGACTTTGGACACTTAAAAATATCGATTTTTAGCATGTTTTGAGCCTATATTTTGAAAACATTTTAGCACTGAGTAGGCATGTACAGATCGCTTCTGGGACCCAAAAATATCGAATTTTCGGGTGTTTTAAGGTTGAATTTGGGATATAAACGGGTGAAGAAAATGCATACACATATTGACTTTGGGCACCTAAAATATCGATTTTCAGCATGTTTTGTGCCTGTATCTGAGTAGGCATGTACAGATCGCTTCTGGGTCCAAAAAATATCGATTTTTCGGGTGTTTTGAGCCTGAATTTGTGATATAAACGGGTACAGAAGATGCATGCACATATTGACTTTGGACACTTAAAATATCGATTTTTAGCATGTTTTGAGCTTATATTTTGAAATTTTTTTAGCACTGAGTAGGCATGTACAGATCGCTTCTGGGACCAAAAAATATCGAATTTTCGGGTGTTTTGAGCCTGAATTTGAGATATAAACGGGTACAGAAGATGCATGCACATATTGACTTTGGACACTTAAAAATATCGATTTTTAGCATGTTTTGAGCCTATATTTTGAAAACATATTAGCACTGAGTAGGCATGTACAGATCGCTTCTGGGACCCAAAAATATCGAATTTTCGGGTGTTTTAAGGTTGAATATGGGATATAAACGGGAGAAGAAAATGCATACACATATTGACTTTGGGCACCTAAAATATCGATTTTCAGCATGTTTTGTTCCTGTATCTGAGTAGGCATGTACAGATCGCTTCTGGGTCCAAAAAATATCGATTTTTCGGGTGTTTTGAGCCTGAATTTGTGATATAAACGGGTACAGAAGATGCATGCACATATTGACTTTGGACACTTAAAATCTCGATTTTTAGCATGTTTTGAGCCTATCTTTTGAAAACATTCTAGCACTGAGTAGGCATGTACAGATCGCTTTTGGGACCCCAAAATACCGAATTTTCGGGTGTTTGGAGCCTGAATGTGAGATTTAAACGGGTACAGAAGATGCATGCACATATCGTCTTTTGGGCACCTAAAATATCGATTTTAAGTATGTTTTGGGCCTGTATATTGAAAATACTCTAACACGGAGTAGGAATGTACAGATCGCTTCTGGGACCCCAAAATATTGAATTTTCGGGTGTTTTGGGCCTGAATTTGAGATATCGACTTTGGGCACCTAAAATATCGATTTTTAGCATATTTTTGGGCCTTTTATTTTGAAAATATTCTAGCACTGACTAGGCATGTACAAATCGCTTCTGGGACCCCCAAATATCGAATTTTCGTATGTTTTGAGCCTGAATTTGAGATATAAACGGGTACTGAAGATTCATGCACATATCGAATTTTGGGCACCTAAAATATCGATTTTGAGCATGTTTTGGGTTTGTATCTTGAAAACATTCTAACGAGGAGTAGGCATGTACAGGTCGCTTCTGGGCCCCCAAAATATCGAATTTTCTGTGTGTTTGGAGCCTGAATTTGAGATATAAACGGGTAAAGAAGATGTATGCACATATCGACTTTTGGGCACCTAAATGATCGATTTTCAGTATGTTTTAGGCCTGTATTTTGAAAATACTCTAACACGGAGTAGGCATGTACAGATCGTTTCTGGGACCCCAAAATATCGAATTTTCTGGTGTTTTGAGCCTGAATTTGAGATATAAACGGGTACTGAGAATGCATGCACATATCGAATTTTGGGCACCTAAAATATTGATTTTGAGCATGTTTTGAATCTGTATCTGAGTAGGCATGTACAGATCGCTTCTGGGACCCCAAAATATCGAATTTTCGAGTGTTTTGAGCCTGAATTTGAGATATAAACTGGTACAGAAGATGCATGCACATATCGACTTTGGACACTTAAAATATCGATTTTTAGCATGTTTTGAGCCTTTTTTTTGAAACTTTTTTAGCACTGTGTAGGCATGTACAGATCGCTTCTGGGACCCAAAAATATCGAATTTTCGGGTGTTTTGAGTCTGAATTTGAGATATAAACGAGTACAGAAGATGCATGCACATATCGACTTTTGGGCACCTAAAATATCGATTTTCAATATGTTTTGGGCCTGTATTTTGAAAATACTCTAACACGGAGTAGGAATGTACAGATCGCTTCTGGGACCCCAAAATATTGAATTTTCGGGTGTTTTGGGCTTGAATTTGAGATATCGACTTTGGGCACCTATAATATCGATTTTGAGCATGTTTTGGGTTTGTATCTTGAAAACATTCTAACTAGGAGTAGGCATGTACAGATCGCTTCTAGGTCCCAAAAATACCGAATTTTCGGGTGTTTTGAGCCTGAATTTGAGATATAAACGGGTACAGAAGATGCATGCACATATCGACTTTGGACACTTAAAATATCGATTTTTAGCATGTTTTGAGCCTATATTTTGACAAATTTTTAGCACTGAGTAGGCATGTACAGATCGCTTCTATTCCCCCAAAAATACCGAATTTTTGGGTGTCTTAAGCCTGAATTTGAGATATAAACGGGTACAGAAGATCCATGCACATATCGACTTTGGACACTTAAAATATCGATTTTTAGCATGTTTTAAGCCTATATTTTGAAAAAAATTTAGCACTGAGTAGGCATGTACAGATCGCTTCTGGGACCCAAAAATATCGAATTTTCGGGTTTTTTGAGGTTGAATTTGGGATATAAACGGGTGCAGAAGATGCATACACGTATTGACTTTGTGCACAAAAAATATCGATTTTCAGCATGTTTTGGGCCTGTATCTGAGTAGGCATGTACAGATCGCTTCTAGACCCCCAAAATACCGAATTTTCGGGTGTTTTGAGCCTAATTTTGAGATATAAACGGGTACAGAAGATGCATGCACATATCGACTTTAGACATATCGATTTTTAGCATGTTTTGTGCCTATATTTCGAAAACATTCTAGCACTGGGTAGGCATGTACAGATCGCTTCTGGGACCCAAAAATATCGAATTTTTGGGTGTTTTGAGGTTGAATTTGGGATATAAACGGGTGCAGAAGATACATGCACATATTGACTTTGGGCACCTAAAATATCGATTTTCAGCATGTTTTGGGCCTGAATTTTGAAAATACTCTAACACGAAGTAGGCATGTACAGATCGCTTCTTGGACCCCAAAATATCGAATTTTCGGGTGTTTTAAGCCTGAATTTGAGATATAAACGGGTACTGAAGATGCATGCACATATCGACTTTTAGGCACCTAAAATATCGATTTTGAGTATGTTTTGGGTCTGTATCTTGAAAACATTCTAACTAGGAGTAGCCATGTACACATCGCTTCTTGGCCCCAAAAAATTCCAATTTTCGGATGTTTTGAGCCTGAATTTGAGATATAAACGGGTAAAGAAGATACATGCACATACAGACTTTGGGCACTTAAAATATCGATTTTTATTATGTTTTGATCCTATATTTTGAAAACATTCTAGCACTTAGTAGGCTTGTACAGATCGCTTCTGGAACCCCAAAATATCGAATTTTCGGGTGTTTTATGCCTGAATTCGAGATATCGAATTTGGGCACCTAAAATATCGATTTTTAGCATGTTTTGGGCCTATATTTTGAAAATAATCTAGCACTGAGTAGGCATATACAGATCGCTTCTGGGACCCCAAAATATTGAATTTGCGGGTTTTTTGGAGCCTGAATTTGAGATATAAACGGGTACAGAACATGGATGCACATATCGACTTTTGGGCACCTAAAATATCGATTTTTAGGATGTTTTGGGCCTGAATCTTGAAAATACTTTAACACGGTGTAGGCATGTACAGATCGCTTCTTGGACACCAAAATATCGAATTTTCGGGTGTTTTAAGCCTGAATTTGAGATATAAACTGGTACTGAAGATGAATGCACATATCGACTTTTAGGCACCTAAAATATCGATTTTGAGTATGTTATGGGTCTGTATCTTGAAAACATTCTAACTAGGAGTAGGCATGTACACATCGCTTCTAGGTCCAAAAAAATCCCAATTTTCGGATGTTTTGAGCATGAATTTGAGATATAAACGGGTACAGAAGATACATGCACATATCGACTTTGGACACTTAAAATATCGATTTTTATCATGTTTTGAGCCTATATTTTGAAAACATTCTAGCACTGAGTAGGCTTGTACAGATCTCTTCTGGGACCCCAAAATATCGAATTTTCGGGTGTTTTGAGCCTGAATTTGAAATATAAACGGGTACAGAAGATGAATGCACATATCGACTTTTGGGAACCTAAAAGATCGATTTTCAGTATGTTTTGGGCCTGTATTTTGTAAATACTCTAACACGGAGTAGGTATGTACAGATTGCTTCTGTGACCCAAAAATATCGATTTTTCGGGTGTTTTGTGCCTGAATTTGAGATATCGACTTTGGGCACATGAAATATCGATTTTTACCATGTTTTTGGCCTATATTTTGAAAATATTCTAGCACTGAGTAGGCATGTACAGATCGCTTCTGGGACCCAAAAATATGGAAATTTCGGGTGTATTGAGGTTGAATTTGGGATATAAAAGGGTGCAGAAGATGCATACACATATTGACTTTGGACACTTAAAATATCGATTTTTTGCATGTTTTGAGCCTATATTTTGAAAACATTCTAGCACTGAGTAGGCATGTACAGATCGCTTCTGGGACCCAAAAATATGGAAATTTCGGTGTATTGAGGTTGAATTTGGGATATAAACGGGTGCAGAAGATGCATACACATATTGACTTTGGGCACCTAAAATATCGATTTTCAGCATGTTTTGGGCCTGTATCTGAGTAGGCATGTACAGATCGCTTCTGGGACCCAAAAATATCGATTTTTCGGGTGCTTTGAGCCTGAATTTGTGATATAAACGGGTATAGAAGATGCATGCACATATTGACTTTGGGCACCTAAAATATCGATTTTCAGCATGTTTTGGGCCTGAATCTTGAAAATACTCTAATACGGAGTAGGCATGTACAGATTGCTTCTTGGACCCCAAAATATCGAATTTTCGGGTGTTTTGTGGTTGAATTTGAGATATAAACGGGTACTGAAGATGCATGCACATATCGACTTTTGGGCACTTATAATATCGATTTTGAGTATGTTTTGGGTCGGTATCTTGAAAATATTCTAACTAGGAGTAGGCATGTACAGATCTCTTCTAGGACCCAAAAATATCGAATTTTCAGGTGTTTTGAGCCTGAATTTGAGATATAAACGGGTACAGAAGATGCATGCACATATCGTCTTTCGGGCACCTAAAATATCGATTTTCAGTACGTTTTGGGCTTGTAATTTGAAAATACTCTAACACAGAGTAGGCATGTACAGATCCCTTCTTGGATCCCAAAATATCGAATTTTCGGGTGTTTTGTGCCTGAATTCGATTTTTAGCATGTTTTGGGCCTATATTTTGAAAATATTCTAACTAGGAGTAGGCATGTACAGATCGCTTCTAGGCCCCCAAAATACCGATTTTTCGGGTGTTTTGAGGTTGAATTTGGGATATAAACGGGTGAAGAAAATGCATGCACATATCGACTTTTAGGCACCTAAAATATCGATTTTGAGTATGTTTTGGGTCTGTATCTTGAAAACATTCTAACTAGGAGTAGCCATGTACACATCGCTTCTTGGCCCCAAAAAATTCCAATTTTCGGATGTTTTGAGCCTGAATTTGAGATATAAACGGGTAAAGAAGATACATGCACATACAGACTTTGGGCACTTAAAATATCGATTTTTAGCATGTTTTGATCCTATATTTTGAAAACATTCTAGCACTTAGTAGGCTTGTACAGATCGCTTCTGGAACCCCAAAATATCGAATTTTCGGGTGTTTTATGCCTGAATTCGAGATATCGAATTTGGGCACCTAAAATATCGATTTTTAGCATGTTTTGGGCCTATATTTTGAAAATAATCTAGCACTGAGTAGGCATATACAGATCGCTTCTGGGACCCCAAAATATTGAATTTGCGGGTTTTTTGGAGCCTGAATTTGAGATATAAACGGGTACAGAACATGGATGCACATATCGACTTTTGGGCACCTAAAATATCGATTTTTAGGATGTTTTGGGCCTGAATCTTGAAAATACTTTAACACGGTGTAGGCATGTACAGATCGCTTCTTGGACACCAAAATATCGAATTTTCGGGTGTTTTAAGCCTGAATTTGAGATATAAACTGGTACTGAAGATGAATGCACATATCGACTTTTAGGCACCTAAAATATCGATTTTGAGTATGTTATGGGTCTGTATCTTGAAAACATTCTAACTAGGAGTAGGCATTTACACATCGCTTCTAGGTCCAAAAAAATCCCAATTTTCGGATGTTTTGAGCATGAATTTGAGATATAAACGGGTACAGAAGATACATGCACATATCGACTTTGGACACTTAAAATATCGATTTTTATCATGTTTTGAGCCTATATTTTGAAAACATTCTAGCACTGAGTAGGCTTGTACAGATCTCTTCTGGGACCCCAAAATATCGAATTTTCGGGTGTTTTGAGCCTGAATTTGAAATATAAACGGGTACAGAAGATGAATGCACATATCGACTTTTGGGAACCTAAAAGATCGATTTTCAGTATGTTTTGGGCCTGTATTTTGTAAATACTCTAACACGGAGTAGGTATGTACAGATTGCTTCTGTGACCCAAAAATATCGATTTTTCGGGTGTTTTGTGCCTGAATTTGAGATATCGACTTTGGGCACATGAAATATCGATTTTTACCATGTTTTGGGCCTATATTTTGAAAATATTCTAGCACTGAGTAGGCATGTACAGATCGCTTCTGGGACCCAAAAATATGGAAATTTCGGGTGTATTGAGGTTGAATTTGGGATATAAAAGGGTGCAGAAGATGCATACACATATTGACTTTGGACACTTAAAATATCGATTTTTTGCATGTTTTGAGCCTATATTTTGAAAACATTCTAGCACTGAGTAGGCATGTACAGATCGCTTCTGGGACCCAAAAATATGGAAATTTCGGTGTATTGAGGTTGAATTTGGGATATAAACGGGTGCAGAAGATGCATACACATATTGACTTTGGGCACCTAAAATATCGATTTTCAGCATGTTTTGGGCCTGTATCTGAGTAGGCATGTACAGATCGCTTCTGGGACCCAAAAATATCGATTTTTCGGGTGCTTTGAGCCTGAATTTGTGATATAAACGGGTATAGAAGATGCATGCACATATTGACTTTGGGCACCTAAAATATCGATTTTCAGCATGTTTTGGGCCTGAATCTTGAAAATACTCTAATACGGAGTAGGCATGTACAGATTGCTTCTTGGACCCCAAAATATCGAATTTTCGGGTGTTTTGTGGTTGAATTTGAGATATAAACGGGTACTGAAGATGCATGCACATATCGACTTTTGGGCACTTATAATATCGATTTTGAGTATGTTTTGGGTCGGTATCTTGAAAATATTCTAACTAGGAGTAGGCATGTACAGATCTCTTCTAGGACCCAAAAATATCGAATTTTCAGGTGTTTTGAGCCTGAATTTGAGATATAAACGGGTACAGAAGATGCATGCACATATCGTCTTTCGGGCACCTAAAATATCGATTTTCAGTACGTTTTGGGCTTGTAATTTGAAAATACTCTAACACAGAGTAGGCATGTACAGATCCCTTCTTGGATCCCAAAATATCGAATTTTCGGGTGTTTTGTGCCTGAATTCGATTTTTAGCATGTTTTGGGCCTATATTTTGAAAATATTCTAACTAGGAGTAGGCATGTACAGATCGCTTCTAGGCCCCCAAAATACCGATTTTTCGGGTGTTTTGAGGTTGAATTTGGGATATAAACGGGTGAAGAAAATGCATACACATATTGACTTTGGGCACCTAAAATATCGATTTTCAGCATGTTTTGTGCCTGTATCTGAGTAGGCATGTACAGATCGCTTCTGGGACCAAAAAATATCGATTTTTCGGGTGTTTTGAGCCTGAATTTGTGATATAAACGGGTACAGAAGATACATGCACATATTGACTTTGGACACTTAAAATATCGATTTTTAGCATGTTTTGAGCCTATATTTTGAAAACATTCTACCACTGAGTAGGCATGTACAGATCGCTTTTGGGACCCCAAAATACCGAATTTTCGGGTGTTTGGAGCCTGAATGTGAGATTTAAACGGGTACAGAAGATGCATGCACATATCGTCTTTTGGGCACCTAAAATATCGATTTTCAGTATGTTTTGGGCCTGTATATTGAAAATACTCTAACACGGAGTAGGAATGTACAGATCGCTTCTGGGACCCCAAAATATTGAATTTTCGGGTGTTTTGGGCTTGAATTTGAGATATCGACTTTGGGCACCTAAAATATCGATTTTTAGCATATTTTTTGGCCTATATTTTGAAAATATTCTAGCACTGACTAGGCATGTAGAAATTGCTTCTGGGACCCCCAAATATCGAATTTTCGGGTGTTTTGAGCCTGAATTTGAGATATAAACGGGTACTGAAGAAGCATGCACATATCGAATTTTGGGCACCTAAAATATTGATTTTGAGCATGTTTTGAATCTGCGTCTTGAAAACATTCTAACTAGGAGTAGGCATGTACAGATCGCTTCTAGGCCCCAAAAATACCGATTTTTTTGGTGTTTTAAGCCTGAATTTGAGATATAAACGGGTACAGAAGATGCATGCACATATCGACTTTGGACATATCGATTTTTAGCATGTTTTGTGCCTATATTTCGAAAACATTCTAGCACTGGGTAGGCATGTACAGATCGCTTCTGGGTCCCAAAAAAATCGAATTTTCGGGTGTTTTGAGGTTGAATTTGGGATGTAAACGGGTGCAGAAGATGCATACACATATTGACTTTTGGCACCTAAAATATCGATTTTCAGCATGTTTTGGGCCTGTATCTGAGTAGGCATGTACAGAGCGCTTCTGGGACCCCAAAATATCGAATTTTCGGGTGTTTTGTACCGGAATTTGAGATATAAACGGGTACTGAAGATGCATGCACATATCGAATTTTGAGCACCTAAAATATCGATTTTGGGCATGTTTTGGGTCAGTATCTTGAAAACATTCTAACTAGGAGTATGCATGTACAGATCGCTTCTAGGCCCCCAAAATACCGAATTTTCGGGTGTTTTGAGCCTAAAATTTGAGATATAAACGGGTACAGAAGATGCATGCACATATCGACTTTGGACATATCGATTTTTAGCATGTTTTGTGCCTATATTTCGAAAACATTCTAGCACTGGGTAGGCATGTACAGATCGCTTCTGGGTCCCAAAAAAATCGAATTTTCGGGTGTTTTGAGGTTGAATTTGGGATATAAACGGGTGCAAAAGATGCATGCACATATTGACTTTGGGAACCTAAAATATCGATTTTCAGCATGTTTTGGGCCTGAATTTTGAAAATACTCTAACACGGAGTAGGCATGTACAGATCGCTTTTTGGACCCCAAAATATCGAATTTTCGGGTGTTTTAAGCCTTTATTTAAGATATAAACGGGTACAGAAGATACCTGCACATACCGACTTTGGGCACTTAAAATATCGATTTTGAGTATGTTTTGGGTCTGTATCTTGAAAACATTCTAACTAGGAGTAGGCATGTACACATCGCTTCTTGGCCCCATAAAATTCCAATTTTCGGATGTTTTGAGCCTGAATTTGAGATATAAACGGGTACAGAAGATACATGCACATACAGACTTTGGGCACTTAAAATATCGATTTTTATTATGTTTTGATCCTATATTTTGAAAACATTCTAGCACTTAGTAGGCTTGTACAGATCGCTTCTGGGACCCCAAAATATCGAATTTTCGGGTGTTTTATGCCTGAATTCGAGATATCGAATTTGGGCACCTAAAATATCGATTTTTAGCATGTTTTGGGCCTATATTTTGAAAATAATCTAGCACTGAGTAGGCATATACAGATCGCTTCTGTGACCCCAAAATATTGAATTTGCGGGTTTTTGGAGCCTGAATTTGAGATATAAACGGGTACAGAACATGCATGCACATGTCGACTTTTGGGCACCTAAAAGATCGATTTTCAGTATGTTTTGGGCTTGTATTTTGAAAATACTCTAACACGGAGTACTCATGTACAGATCGCTTCTGGGACCCCAAAATATCGAATTTTTGAGTGTTTTGTCCCTGAATTTGAGATATCGACTTGAGCCACCTAAAATATCGATTTTTAGGACGTTTTGTGCCTCTATTTGAAAATACTCTAACACGGAGTAGGCATGTACAGATCGCTTCTGGGACCCCAAAATATCGAATTTTCGGGTGTTTAGTGCCTGAATTTGAGATTTAAACGGGTACTGAGGATGCATGCACATATCGAATTTTGGGCACCTAAGATATCGATTTTGAGCATGTTTTGGGTCTGTATCTTGAAAACATTCTAACTAGGAGTAGGCATGTACAGATCGCTTCTAGGCCCCAAAAATACCGAATTTTCGGGTGTTTCGAGCCTGAATTTGAGATATAAACGGGTACAGAAGATGCATGCACATATCGACTTTGGACACTTAAAATATCGATTTTTAGCATGTTTTGAGCCGATATTTTGAAAAAAAATTAGCACTGAGTAGGCATGTACAGATCGCTTATGGGACCCATAAATATCGAATTTTCGGGTGTTTTGAGCCTGAATTTGAGATATAAACAGGTACTGAGGATGCATGCACTTATCGAATTTTGGGCACCTAAGATATCGATTTTGAGTATGTTTTGGGTCTGTATCTTGAAAACATTCTAACTAGGAGTAGGCATGTACAGATCGCTTCTAGGCCCTCAAAATAACGAATTTTCGGGTGTTTTGGGCCTGAATTAGAGATATAAACGGGTACAGAAGATGCATGCACATATCGACTTTGGACACTTAAAATATCGATTTTTAGCTTATGAGCCTATATTTTGAATTTTTTTTAGCACTGAGTAGGCTTGTACAGATCGCTTCTGGGACCCCAAAATATTGAATTTGCGGTTTTTTGGAGCCTGAATTTGATATATAAACGGGTACAGAATATGCATGCACATATCGACTTTTGGGCACCTAAAAGATCGATTTTCAGTATGTTTTGGGCTTGTATTTTGAAAATACTATAACATGGAGTAGGCATGTACAGATCGCTTCTGGGACCCCAAAATATCGAATTTTCGAGTGTTTTGTGCCGGAATTGGAGATATCGACTTGAGCCACCTAAAATATCGATTTTTAGCATGTTTTGGGCCTCTATTTTGAAAATACTCTAACACGGAGTAGGCATGTACAGATCGCTTCGTGGACCCAAAAATTTCGAATTTTCGGGTGTTTTGAGCCTGAATTTGAGATATAAACGGGTACTGAAGATGCATGCACATATCGACTTTTGGGCACTTATAATATCGATTTTGAGTATGTTTTGGGTCGGTATCTTGAAAACATTCTAACTAGGAGTAGGCATGTACAGATCGCTTCTAGGACCCAAAAATATCGAATTTTCAGGTGTTTTGAGCCTGAATTTGAGATATAAACGGGTACAGAAGATGCATGCACATATCGTCTTTTGGGCACCTAAAATATCGATTTTCAGTATGTTTTGGGCTTGTAATTTGAAAATACTCTAACACAGAGTAGGCATGTACAGATCCCTTCTTGGATCCCAAAATATCGAATTTTCGGGTGTTTTGTGCCTGAATTCGATTTTTAGCATGTTTTGGGCCTATATTTTGAAAATATTCTAACTAGGAGTAGGCATGTACAGATCGCTTCTAGGCCCCAAAAATACCGATTTTTCGGGTGTTTTGAGGTTGAATTTGGGATATAAACGTGTGAAGAAAATGAATACACATATTGACTTTGGGCACCTAAAATATCGATTTTCAGCATGTTTTGTGCCTGTATCTGAGTAGGCATGTACAGATCGCTTCTGGGACCAAAAAATATCGATTTTTCGGGTGTTTTGAGCCTGAATTTGTGATATAAACGGGTACAGAAGATGCATGCACATATTGACTTTGGACACTTAAAATATCGATTTTTAGCATGTTTTGAGCCTATATTTTAAAAACATTCTACCACTGAGTAGGCATGTACAGATCGCTTTTGGGACCCCATAATACCGAATTTTCGGGTGTTTGGAGCCTGAATGTGAGATTTAAACGGGTACAGAAGATGCATGCACATATCGTCTTTTGGACACCTAAAATATCGATTTTCAGTATGTTTTGGGCCTGTATACTGAAAATACTCTAACACGGAGTAGGAATGTACAGATCGCTTCTGGGACCCCAAAATATTGAATTTTCGGGTGTTTTGGGCCTTAATTTGAGATATCGACTTTGGGCACCTAAAATATCGATTTTTAGCATATTTTTTGGCCTATATTTTGAAAATATTCTAGCACTGACTAGGCATGTACAAATTGCTTCTGGGACCCCCAAATATCGAATTTTCGGGTGTTTTGAGCCTGAATTTGAGATATAAACGGGTACTGAAGAAGCATGCACATATCGAATTTTGGGCACCTAAAATATTGATTTTGAGCATGTTTTGAATCTGCGTCTTGAAAACATTCTAACTAGGAGTAGGCATGTACAGATCGCTTCTAGGCCCCAAAAATACCGATTTTTTGGGTGTTTTAAGCCTGAATTTGAGATATAAACGGGTACAGAAGATGCATGCACATATCGACTTTGGACACTTAAAATATCGATTTTTAGCATGTTTTTTGCCTATATTTTGAAAACATTTTAGCACTGAGTAGGCATGTACAGATCGCTTCTGGGACCCAAAAATATCGAATTTTCGGGTGTTTTGAGCCCGAATTTGAGATATAAACAGGTACTGAGGATTCATGCACATATCGAATTATGGGCACCTAAGATATCGATTTTGAGCATGTTTTGGGTCTGTATCTTGAAAACATTCTAACTAGGAGTAGGCATGTACAGATCACTTCTAGGCCCCCAAAATAACGAATTTTCGGGTGTTTTGGGGCTGAATTTAAGATATAAACGGGTACAGAAGATGCATGCACATATCGACTTTGGACACTTAAAATATCGATTTTTAGCTTTTGAGCCTATATTTTGAAATTTTTTTAGCATTGAGTAGGCATGTACAGAGCGCTTCTGGGACCCCAAAATATTGAATTTGCGGTTTTTTGGAGCCTGAATTTGATATATAAACGGGTACAGAACATGCATGCACATATCGACTTTTGGGCACCTAAAAGATCGATTTTCAGTATGTTTTGGGCTTGTATTTTGAAAATACTCTAACACGGAGTAGGCATGTACAGATCGCTTCTGGGACCCCAAAATATCGAATTTTCGAATGTTTTGTGCCTGAATTTGAGATATCGACTTGAGCCACCTAAAATATCTATTTTTAGCATGTTTTGGGCCTTTTTTTTGAAAATACTCTAACACGGAGTAGGCATGTACAGATCGCTTCTTGGACCCAAAAATTTCGAATTTTCGGGTGTTTTGAGCCTAAATTTGAGATAAAAACGGGTACTGAAGATGCATGCACATATCGACTTTTGGGCACCTATAATATCGATTTTGAGCATGTTTTGGGTCGGTATCTTGAAAACATTCTAACTAGGAGTAGGCATGTACAGATCGCTTCTAGGACCATAAAAATATCGAATTTTCGGGTGTTTTGAGCCTGAATTTGAGATATAAACGGGTACAGAAGATGCATGCACATATCGACTTTTGGGCACCTAAAATATCGATTTTCAGTATGTTTTGGGCTTGTAATTTGAAAATACTCTAACACAGAGTAGGCATGTACAGATCGCTTCTAGGATCCCAAAATATCGAATTTTCGGGTGTTTTGTTCCTGAATTCGATTTTTAGCATGTTTTGGGCCTATATTTTGAAAATATTCTAACTAGGAGTAGGCATGTACAGATCGCTTCTGGGACCCAAAAGTATCGAATTTTCGGGTGTTTTGAGGTTGAATTTGGGATATAAACGTGTGAAGAAAATGCATACACATATTGACTTTGGGCACCTAAAATATCGATTTTCAGCATGTTTTGTGCCTGTATCTGAGTAGGCATGTACAGATCGCTTTTGAGACCAAAATATACCGATTTTTCGGGTGTTTTGAGCCTGAATTTGTGATATAAACGGGTACAGAAGATGCATGCACATATCGACTTTGGACACTTAAAATATCGATTTTAAGCATGTTTTGAGCCAATATTTTGAAAATACTCTAACACGGAGTAGGAATGTACAGATCGCTTCTGGGACCCCAAAATATTGAATTTTCGGGTTTTTTGCCTGAATTTGAGATATAAACGGGTACAGAAGATGCATGCACATATTGACTTTGGGCACCTAAAATATCGATTTTCAGTATGTTTTAGGCCTGTATCTTGAAAACATTCTAACTAGGAGTATGCATGTACAGATCGCTTCAAGGCCCCAAAAATACATAATTTTCGGGTGTTTTGAGCCTGAATTTGAGATATAAACGGGTACAGAAGATGCATGCACATATCGACTTTGGATATATCCATTTTTAGCATGTTTTGAGCCTATATTTTGAAAACATTCTAGCACTGAGTAGGCATGTACAGATCGCTTCTGGGACCCAAAAATATCGAATTTTCGGGTGTTTTGAGGTTGAATTTGGGATATAAACGGGTGCAGAAGATGCATACACATATTGACTTTGGGCACCTAAAATATCGATTTTCAACATGTTTTGGGCCTGTATCTGAGTAGGCATGTACAGATCGCTTCTGGGACCCAAAAATATCGATTTTTCGGGTGTTTTGAGCCTGAAGTTGTGATATAAACGGGTACAGAAGATGCATGCACATATTGACTTTGGGCACCTAAAATATCGATTTTTAGCATGTTTTGGGCCTGAATCTTGAAAATACTCTAACACGGTGTAGGCATGTACAGATCGATTCTTGGACCCCAAAATATCGAATTTTCGGGTGTTTCAAGCCTGAATTTGAGATATAAACGGGTACTGAAGATGCATGCATATATCAACTTTAAGGCACCTAAAATATCGATTTTGAGTATGTTTTGGGTCTGTATCTTGAAAACATTCTAACTAGGAGTAGGCATATACACATCGCTTTTGGGCCCCCCAAAATTCCAATTTTCGGATGTTTTGAGCCTGAATTTGAGATATAAACGGGTACAGAAGATACATGTACATACCGACTTTGGACACTTAAAATATCGATTTTTAGCATGTTTTGAGCCTATATTTTAAATTTTTTTTAGCACTGAGTAGGTTTGTACAGATCGCTTCTGGGACCCCAAAATACCGAATTTTCGGATGTTTTGAGACTGAATTAAGGAAATAAACGGGTACTGAAGATGCATGCACATATCGAATTTTGTGCACCTAAGATATCGATTTTGAGCATGTTTTGGGTCTGTATCTTGAAAACATTCTAACTAAGAGTAGGCATGTACAGATCGCTTCTGGGACCCCAAAATATCGAATTTTCGGGGGTTTTGAGATTGAATTTGGGATATAAACGGGTGAAGAAAATGCATACACATATTGACTTTGGGCACCTAAAATATCGATTATCAGCATGTTTTGGGTCTGTATCTGAGTAGGCATGTACAGATCGCTTCTGGGACCAAAAAATATCGATTTTTCGAGTGTTTTGAGCCTGAATTTGTGATACAAACGGGTACAGAAGGTGCATGCACATATCGACTTTGGACACTTAAAATATCGATTTTTAGCATGTTTTGAGCCTATATTTTGAAAACATTCTAGCACTGAGTAGGCATGTACAGATCGCTTTTGGGACCCCAAAATACCGAATTTTCGGGTGTTTGTAGCCTGAATGTGAGATTTAAACGGGTACAGAAGATGCATGCACATATCGACTTTTGGGCACCTAAAATAT
This sequence comes from Petrolisthes cinctipes, assembly GCA_033782935.1. Taxonomy (NCBI): domain Eukaryota; kingdom Metazoa; phylum Arthropoda; class Malacostraca; order Decapoda; family Porcellanidae; genus Petrolisthes; species Petrolisthes cinctipes. The sequence goes on from JAWQEG010000060.1 coordinate 1,808,824, forward strand.
CGATTTTCAGTATGTTTTCGGCCTGTATTTTGAAAATACTCTAACACGGAGTAGGAATGTACAGATCGCTTCTGAGACCCCAAAATATTGAATTTTCGGGTGTTTTTGGGGTGAATTTGAGATATCGACTTTGGGCACCTAAAATATCGATTTTTAGCATATTTTTTGGCCTATATTTTGAAAATATTCTAGCACTGAATAGGCATGTATAGATCGCTTCAGGGACCCCAAAATATCGAATTTTCGAGTGTTTTGAGCCTGAATTTGAGATATAAACGGGTACTGAAGATGCATGCACATATCGAATTTTGGGCACCTAAAATATCGATTTTGAGCTTGTTTTGGGTCTGTATCTTGAAAACATTCTAACTAGGAGTAGGCATGTACAGATCGCTTCTAGGTCCCAAAAATACCGAGTTTTCGGGTGTTTTGAGCCTGAATTTGAGATATAAACGGGTACAGAAGATGCATGCACATATCGACTTTGGACACTTAAAATATCGATTTTTAGCATGTTTTGATCCTATATTTTGAAAAAAAATTAGCACTGAGTAGGCATGTACAGATCGCTTCTGGGACCCAAAAATATCGAATTTTCGGGTGTTTTGATGTTGAATTTGGGATATAAACGGGTGCAGAAGATGCATACACATATTGACTTTGGGCACCTAAAATATCGATTTTCAGCATGTTTTGGGCCTGTATCTGAGTAGGCATGTACAGATCGCTTCTGGGACCCAAAAATATCGATTTTTCGGGTGTTTTGAGCCTGAAGTTGTGATATAAACGGGTACAGAAGATGCATGCACATATTGACTTTGGGCACCTAAAATATCGATTTTCAGCATGTTTTGGGCCTGAATCTTGAAAATACTCTAACACGGTGTAGGCATGTACAGATCGATTCTTGGACCCCAAAATATCGAATTTTCGGGTGTTTCAAGCCTGAATTTGAGATATAAACGGGTACTGAAGATGCATGCATATATCGACTTTAAGGCACCTAAAATATCGATTTTGAGTATGTTTTGGGTCTGTATCTTGAAAACATTCTAACTAGGAGTAGGCATATACACATCGCTTTTGGGCCCCCAAAAATTCCAATTTTCGGATGTTTTGAGCCTGAATTTGAGATATAAACGGGTACAGAAGATACATGTACATACCGACTTTGGACACTTAAAATATCGATTTTTAGCATGTTTTGAGCCCATATTTTACATTTTTTTTAGCACTGAGTAGGTTTGTACAGATCGCTTCTGGGAAACCAAAATACCGAATTTTCGGATGTTTTGAGACTGAATTAAGGAAATAAACGGGTACTGAAGATGCATGCACATATCGAATTTTGGGCACCTAAGATATCGATTTTGAGCATGTTTTGGGTCTGTATCTTGAAAACATTCTAACTAAGATTAGGCATGTACAGATCGCTTCTGGGACCCCAAAATATCGAATTTTCGGGGGTTTTGAGGTTGAATTTGGGATATAAACGGGTGAAGAAAATGCATACACATATTGACTTTGGGCACCTAAAATATCGATTATCAGCATGTTTTGTGCCTGTATCTGAGTAGGCATGTACAGATCGCTTCTGGGACCAAAAAATATCGATTTTTCGAGTGTTTTGAGCCTGAATTTGTGATACAAACGGGTACAGAAGGTGCATGCACATATCGACTTTGGACACTTAAAATATCGATTTTTAGCATGTTTTGAGCCTATATTTTGAAAACATTCTAGCACTGAGTAGGCATGTACAGATCGCTTTTGGGACCCCAAAATACCGAATTTTCGGGTGTTTGTAGCCTGAATGTGAGATTTAAACGGGTACTGAAGATGCATGCACATATCGACTTTTGGGCACCTAAAATATCGATTTTCAGTATGTTTTCGGCCTGTATTTTGAAAATACTCTAACACGGAGTAGGAATGTACAGATCGCTTCTGAGACCCCAAAATATTGAATTTTCGGGTGTTTTTGGGGTGAATTTGAGATATCGACTTTGGGCACCTAAAATATCGATTTTTAGCATATTTTTTGGCCTATATTTTGAAAATATTCTAGCACTGAATAGGCATGTACAGATCGCTTCAGGGACCCCAAAATATCGAATTTTCGAGTGTTTTGAGCCTGAATTTGAGATATAAACGGGTACTGAAGATGCATGCACATATCGAATTTTGGGCACCTAAAATATCGATTTTGAGCTTGTTTTGGGTCTGTATCTTGAAAACATTCTAACTAGGAGTAGGCATGTACAGATCACTTCTAGGTCCCAAAAATACCGAGTTTTCGGGTGTTTTGAGCCTGAATTTGAGATATAAACGGGTACAGAAGATGCATGCACATATCGACTTTGGACACTTAAAATATCGATTTTTAGCATGTTTTGAGCCTATATTTTGAAAAAAAATTAGCATTGAGTAGGCATGTACAGATCGCTTCTGGGACCCAAAAATATCGAATTTTCGGGTGTTTTGAGGTTGAATTTGGTATATAAACGGGTGCGGAAGATGCATACACATATTGACTTAGGGCACCTAAAATATCGATTTTCAGCATGTTTTGGGACTGTATCTGAGTAGGCATGTACAGATCGCTTCTGGGACCCCAAAATATCGAATTCTCGGTTTTTTTGTGCCTTAATTTGAGATACAAACGGGTACTGAAGATCCATGCACATATCGAATTTTGAGCACCTAAAATATCGATTTTGGGCATGTTTTGGGTCAGTATCTTGAAAACATTCTGACTAGGAGTATGCATGTACAGATCGCTTCTAGGCACCCCAAAATACCGAGTTTTCGGGTGTTTTGAGCCTGAATTTGAGATATAAACGGGTATAGAAGTTGCATGCACATATCGACTTTGGACATATCGATTTTTAAAATGTTTTGTGCCTATATTTTGAAAACATTCTAGCACTGGGTAGTCATGTACAGATCGCTTCTTGGACCCCAAAATATCGAATTTTCGGGTGTTTTAAGCCTGAATTTGAGATAGAAACGGGTACTGACAATGCATGCACATATCGACTTTTAGGCACTTAAAATATCGATTTTGAGTATGTTTTGGGTCTGTGTCTGGAAAACATTCTAACTAGGAGTAGGCATGTACACATCGCTTCTTGGCCCCAAAAAATTCCAATTTTCGGATGTTTTGAGTCTGAATTTGAGATATAAACGGGTATAGAATATACATGCACATACCGACTTTGGGCACTTAAAATATCGATTTTTAGCATGTTTTGAGCCTATATTTTGAAAAAAAATTAGCACTGAGTAGGCATGTACAGATCGCTTCTGGTACCCAAATATATCGAATTTTTGGGTGTTTTGAGCCTGAATTTGAGATATAAACAGGTACTGAGGATGCATGCACATATCGAATTTTGGGCACCTAATATATTGATTTTGAGCATGTTTTGGGTCTGTATCTTGAAAACATTCTAACTAGGAGTAGGCATGTACAGATCGCTTCTAGGCCCCCAAAATACCGAATTTTCGGGTGTTTTGAGCCTGAATTTGAGATATAAACGGGTACAGAAGAGGCATGCACATATCGACTTTGGACACTTAAAATATCGATTTTTAGCATGTTTTGAGCCTATATTTTGAAAAAAAATTAGCACTGAGTAGGCATGTACAGATCGCTTCTGGTACCCAAATATATCGAATTTTTGGGTGTTTTGAGCCTGAATTTGAGATATAAACAGGTACTGAGGATGCATGCACATATCGAATTTTGGGCACCTAATATATTGATTTTGAGCATGTTTTGGGTCTGTATCTTGAAAACATTCTAACTAGGAGTAGGCATGTACAGATCGCTTCTAGGCCCCAAAAATAACGAATTTTCGGGTGTTTTTGGCCTGAATTTGAGATATAAACGGGTACAGAAGATGCATGCACATATCGACTTTGGACATATCCATTTTTAGCATGTTTTGAGCCTATATTTTGAAAACATTCTAGCACTGAGTAGGCATGTACAGATCGCTTCTGGGACCCAAAAATATCGAATTTTCGGGTGTTATTAGCCTGAATTTGAGATATAAACGGGTACTGAAGATGCATGCACATATCGAATTTTGGGCACCTAAAATATCGATTTTGAGCATGTTTTGGGTCTGTATCTTGAAAACATTCTAACTATGAGTAGGCATGTACAGATCGCTTCTAGGTCCCAAAAATACCGAATTTCGGGTGTTTTGAGGTTGAATTTGGGATATAAACGGGTGCAGAAGATGCATACACATATTGACTTTGGGTACGGAAAATATCGATTTTCAGCATGTTTTGGGCCTGTATCTGAGTAGGCATGTACAGATCGCTTCTGGGACCCCAAAATATCGAATTTTCGGGTGTTTTTTGCGTGAATTTGAGATATAAACGGGTACTGAAGATGCATGCACATATCGAATTTTGAGCACCTAAAATATCGATTTTGGGCATGTTTTGGGTCAGTATCTTGAAAACATTCTAACTAGGAGTATGCATGTACAGATCGCTTCTAGGCCCCCAAAATACAAAATTTTCGGGTGTTTTGAGCCTAAATTTGATATATAGACGGGTACAGAAGTTGCATGCACATATCGACTTTGGACATATCGATTTTTAACATGTTTTGTGCCTATATTTTGAAAACATTCTAGCACTGAGTAGGCATGTACAGATCGCTTCTGTGACCCAAAAATATCGAATTTTCGGGTGTTTTCAGGTTGAATTTGGTATATAAACGGGTGCGGAAGATGCATACACATATTGACTTAGGGCACCTAAAATATCGATTTGCAGCATGTTTTGGGACTGTATCTGAGTAGGCATGTACAGATCGCTTCTGGGACCCCAAAATATCGAATTCTCGGGTTTTTTGTGCCTTAATTTGAGATATAAACGGGTACTGAAGATCCATGCACATATCGAATTTTGAGCACCTAAAATATCGATTTTGGGCATGTTTTGGGTCAGTATCTTGAAAACATTCTGACTAGGAGTATGCATGTACAGATCGCTTCTAGGCACCCCAAAATACCGAGTTTTCGGGTGTTTTGAGCCTGAATTTGAGATATAAACGGGTATAGAAGTTGCATGCACATATCGACTTTGGACATATCGATTTTTAAAATGTTTTGTGCCTATATTTTGAAAACATTCTAGCACTGGGTAGTCATGTACAGATCGCTTCTTGGACCCCAAAATATCGAATTTTCGGGTGTTTTAAGCCTGAATTTGAGATAGAAACGGGTATTGACAATGCATGCACATATCGACTTTTAGGCACCTAAAATATCGATTTTGAGTATGTTTTGGGTCTGTGTCTGGAAAACATTCTAACTAGGAGTAGGCATGTACATATCGCTTCTTGGCCCCAAAAAATTCCAATTTTCGGATGTTTTGAGCCTGAATTTGAGATATAAACGGGTATAGAATATACATGCACATACCGACTTTGGGCACTTAAAATATCGATTTTTAGCATGTTTTGAGCCTATATTTTGAAAACATTCTAGCACTGAGTAGGCTTGTACAGAACGCTTCTGGGACCCCAAAATATCGAATTTTCGGGTGTTTTGTGCCTGAATTTGAGATATCGAATTTGGGCACCTAAAATATCGATTTTTAGCATGTTTTGTGCCTATATTTTGAAAATAATCTAGCACTGACTAGGCATGTACAGATCGCTTCTGGGACCCCAAAATATTGAATTTGCTGGTTTTTGGAGCCTGAATTTGAGATATAAACGGGTACAGAACATGCATGCACATATCGACTTTTGGGCAGCTAAAAGATCGATTTTCAGTATGATTTGGGCTTGTATTTTGAAAATACTCTAACACGGAGTAGGCATGTACAGATCGCTTCTGGGACCCCAAAATATCGATTTTTCGAGTGTTTTGTGCCTGAATTTGAGATATCGACTTGAGCCACCTAAAATATCGATTTTTAGCATGTTTTGGGCCTCTATTTTGAAAATACCCTAACACGGAGTAGGCATGTACAGATCGCTTATGGGACCCCAAAATATCGAATTTTCGGGTGTTTTGTGCCTGAATTTGAGATATAAACGGGTACTGAGGATGCATGCCCATATCGAATTATGGGCACCTAAGATATCCATTTTGAGCATGTTTTGGGTCTGTATCTTGAAAACATTCTAACTAGGAGTAGGCATGTACAGATCGCTTCTAGGCCCCCAAAATACCGAATTTTCGGGTGTTTTGAGCCTGAATTTGAGATATAAACGGGTACAGAAAATGCATGCACATATCGACTTTGGACACTTAAAATATCGATTTTTAGCATGTTTTGAGCCTATATTTTGAAAAAAAATTAGCACTGAGTAGGCATGTACAGATCGCTTCTGGTACCCAAATATATCGAATTTTTGGGTGTTTTGAGCCTGAATTTGAGATATAAACAGGTACTGAGGATGCATGCACATATCGAATTTTGGGCACCTAATATATTGATTTTGAGCATGTTTTGGGTCTGTATCTTGAAAACATTCTAACTAGGAGTAGGCATGTACAGATCGCTTCTAGGCCCCAAAAATAACGAATTTTCGGGTGTTTTTGGCCTGAATTTGAGATATAAACGGGTACAGAAGATGCATGCACATATCGACTTTGGACATATCCATTTTTAGCATGTTTTGAGCCTATATTTTGAAAACATTCTAGCACTGAGTAGGCATGTACAGATCGCTTCTGGGACCCAAAATAATCGAATTTTCGGGTGTTATTAGCCTGAATTTGAGATATAAACGGGTACTGAAGATGCATGCACATATCGAATTTTGGGCACCTAAAATATCGATTTTGAGCATATTTTGGGTCTGTATCTTGAAAACATTCTAACTATGAGTAGGCATGTACAGATCGCTTCTAGGTCCCAAAAATACCGAATTTCGGGTGTTTTGAGGTTGAATTTGGGATATAAACGGGTGCAGAAGATGCATACACATATTGACTTTGGGCACCTAAAATATCGATTTTCAGCATGTTTTGGGCCTGTATCTGAGTAGGCATGTACAGATCGCTTCTGGGACCCCAAAATATCGAATTTTCGGGTGTTTTTTGCGTGAATTTGAGATATAAACGGGTACTGAAGATGCATGCACATATCGAATTTTGAGCACCTAAAATATCGATTTTGGGCATGTTTTGGGTCAGTATCTTGAAAACATTCTAACTAGGAGTATGCATGTACAGATCGCTTCTAGGCCCCCAAAATACAAAATTTTCGGGTGTTTTGAGCCTAAATTTGATATATAGACGGGTACAGAAGTTGCATGCACATATCGACTTTGGACATATCGATTTTTAACATGTTTTGTGCCTATATTTTGAAAACATTCTAGCACTGGGTAGGCATGTACAGATCGCTTCTGGGACCCAAAAATATCGAATTTTTGGGTGTTTTGAGGTTGAATTTGGGATATAAACGGGTGCAGACGATGCATGCACATATTGACTTTTAGCACCTAAAATACCGATTTTCAGCATGTTTTGGGCGTGAATTTTGAAAATACTCTAACACGGAGTAGGCATGTACAGATCGCTTCTTGGACCCCAAAATATCGAATTTTCGGGTGTTTTAAGCCTGAATTTGAGATATAAACGGGTACTGAAGATGCATGCACATATCGACTTTTAGGCACCTAAAATATCGATTTTGAGTATGTTTTGGGTCTGTGTCTTGAAAACATTCTAACTAGGAGTAGGCATGTACACATCGCTCCTTGGCCCCAAAAAATTCCAATTTTCGGATGTTTTGAGCCTGAATTTGAGATATAAACGGGTATAGAAGACACATGCCCATACCGACTTTGGGCACCTAAAATATAGATTTTTAGCATGTTTTGAGCCTATATTTTGAAAACATTCTAGCACTGAGTAGGCTTGTACAGATCGCTTCTGGGACCCCAAAATATCGAATTTTCGGGTGTTTTGTGCCTGAAATTGAGATATCGAATTTGGGCACCTAAAATATCGATTTTTACCAAGTTTTGTGCCTATATTTTGAAAATAATCTAGCACTGAGTAGGCATGTACAGATCGCTTCTGGGACCCCAAAATATTGAATTTGCTGGTTTTTGGAGCCTGAATTTGAGATATAAACGGGTACAGAAGATGCATGCACATATCGACGTTGGACACTTAAAATATCGATTTTATGCATGTTTTGAGCAAATATTTTGAAAATACTCTAATATGGAGTAGGAATGTACAGATCGCTTCTGGGACCCCAAAATATTGAATTTTCGGGTGTTTTGGGCCTGAATTTGAGATATCGACTCTGGGCACCTAAAATATCGATTTTTAGCATATTTTTTGGCCTATATTTTGAAAATATTCTAGCACTGACTAGGCATGTACAGATCGCTTCTGGGACCCCAAAATATCGAATTTTCGTGTGTTTTTAGCCTGAATTTGAGATATAAACGGGTACTGAAGATGCATGCACATATCGAATTTTATGCACCTAAAATATCGATTTTGAGCATGTTTTAGTTCTGTATCTTGAAAACATTCTAACTATGAGTAGGCATGTACAGATCGCTTCTAGGTCCCAAAAATACCGAATTTCGGGTGTTTTGAGCCTGAATTTGAGATATAAACGGGTACAGAAGATGCATGCACATAACGACTTTGGACACTTAAAATATCGATTTTTAGCATGTTTTGAGCCAATATTTTGAAAACATTCTAGCACTGTGTAGGCATGTACAAATCGCTTCTGGGGCCCCAAAATATCGAATTTTCTGTGTGTTTGGAGCCTAAATTTGAGATATAAACGGGTAAAGAAGATGTATGCACATATCGACTTTTGGGCACCTAAAAGATCGATTTTCAGTATGTTTTGGGCCTGTAATTTTAAAATACTCTAACACGGAGTAGGCATGTACAGATCGCTTCTAGGCCCCAAAAATACCGACTTTTGGGTGTTTTGACCCAGAATTTGAGATATAAACGGGTACAGAAGATGCATACACATATCGACTTTGGACACTTAAAATATCGATTTTTAGCATGTTTTGAGCTTATATTTTGAAAAAATTTTAGCACTGAGTAGGCATGTACAGATCGCTTCTGGGACCAAAAAATATCGAATTTCGGGTGTTTTGAGGTTGAATTTGGGATATAAACGGTTGCAGAAGATGCATACACATATTGACTTTGGTCACCTAAAATATTGATTTTCAGCATGTTTTGGGCCTGTATCTGAGTAGGCATGTGCAGATCGCTTCTGGGACCCCAAAATATCGAATTTTCGGGTCTTTTTTGCCTGAATTTGAGATATAAACGGGTCCTGAAGATGCATGCACATATCGAATTTTGAGCACCTAAAATATCGATTTTGGGCATGTTTTTGGTCTGTATCTTGAAAACATTCTAACTAGGAGTATGCATGTACAGATCGCTTCTAGGCCCCAAAAATACCGAATTTTCGGGTGTTTTGAGCCTGAATTTGAGATATAAACGGGTACAGAAGATGCATGCACATATCGACTTTGGACATATCCATTTTTAGCATGTTTTGAGCCTATATTTTGAAAACATTCTAGCACTGAGTAGGCATGTACAGATCGCTTCTGGGACCCAAAAATATCTATTTTTCGGGTGTTTTGAGCCTGAATTTGTGATATAAACGGGTACAGAAGATGCATGTACATATTGACTTAGGGCACCAAAAATATCGATTTTCAGCATGTTTTGGGCCTGAATTTTGAAAATACTCTAACACGGAGTAGGCATGTACAGATCGCTTCTTGGACCCCAAAATATCGAATTTTCGGGTGTTTCAAGCCTGAATTTGTGATATAAACGTGTATTGAAGATGCATGCACATATCGACTTTTAGGCACCTAAAATATCGATTTTGAGTATGTTTTGGGTCTGTATCTTGAAAACATTCTAACTAGGAGTAGGCATGTACACATCGCTTCTGGGCCCCAAAAAATTCCAATTTTCGGATGTTTTGAGACTGAATTTGAGATATAAACGGGTACAGAAGATACATGCACATACCGACTTTGGAGACTTAAAATATCGATTTTTATCATGTTTTGAGCCTATATTTTAAATTTTTTTTAGCACTGTGTAGGCATGTACAAATCGCTTCTGGGGCCCCAAAATATCGAATTTTCGGGTGTTTTGTGCCTGAATTTGAGATATCGACTTTAGGCACATAAAAGATCGATTTTCAGTATGTTTTGGGCCTATATTTTGAAAATATTCTAGCACTGAGTAGGCATGTACAGATCGGTTCTGGGACCCCAAAATATCGAATTTTCGGGTGTTTTAAGCCTGAATTTGAGATATAAACGGGTACTGAAGATGCATGCACATATCGAATTTTAGGCACCTAAAATATCGATTTTCTTTATGTTTTGAGCCTGTATTTTGAAAATACTCTAACACGGAGTAGGCATGTACAGATCGCTTCTGGGACCCCAAAATATCGAATTTTCGGGTGTTTTGTGCCTGAATTTGAGTAATCGACTTTGGGCACATAAAATATCGATTTTTACCATGTTTTGGGCCTATATTTTGAAAATATTCTAGCACTGAGTAGGCATGTACAGATCGGTTCTGGGACCCCAAAATATCGAATTTTCGGGTGTTTTAAGCCTGAATTTGAGATATAAACGCGTATAGAAGATGCATGCGCATATAGACATTGGACACTTAAAATATCGATTTTTTGCATGTTTTGAGCCTATATTTTGAAAACATTCTAGCACTGAGTAGGCTTGTACAGATCGCTTCTGGGACCCCGAAATATCGAATTTTCGGGTGTTTTGAGCCTGAATTTGAAATATAAACGGGTACAGAAGATGCATGCACATATCGACTTTTGGGAACCTAAAAGATCGATTTTCAGTATGTTTTGGGCCTGTATTTTGTAAATACTCTAAAACGGAGTAGGCATGTACTGATTGCTTCTGGTACCCAAAAATATTTATTTTTCGGGTGTTTTGAGCCTGAATTTGTGATATAAACGGGTACAGAAGATGCATGCACATATCGACTTTTAGTCACCTAAAATATCGATTTTGAGTATGTTTTGGGCCTATATTTTGAAAATACTCTAACACGGAGTAGGCATGTACAGATCGCTTCTGGGACCCCAAAATATCGAATTTTCGGGTGTTTTAAGCCTGAATTTGAGATATAAACGGGTACTGAAGATACATGCACATATCGACTTTGGACACTTCTTAAAATATCGATTTTTATCATGTTTTGAGCCTATATTTTGAAAACATTCTAGCAATGAGTAGGCATGTACAGATTGCTTCTGGGACCCAAAAATATCGATTTTTCGGGTTTTTTGAGCCTGAATTTGAAATATAAACGGGTACAGAAGATGCATGCACAAAATTGACTTTTGCACCTAAAATATTGATTTTCAGCATGTTTTAGGCCTGTATTTTGAAAATACTCTAACACGGAGTAGGCATGTACAGATCGCTTCTTGGACCCCAAAATATCGAATTTTCGGGTGTTTTAAGCCTGAATTTCAGATATAAACGGGTACTGAAGATGCATGCACATATCGACTTTTAGGCACCTAAAATATCGATTTTGAGTATGTTTTGGGTCTGTATCTTGAAAACATTCTAACTAGGAGTAGGCATGTACAGATCGCTTTTAGGACCCAAAAATATCGATGTTTCGGGTGTTTTAAGCCTGAATTTGAGATATAAACGGGTACTGAAGATGCATGCACATATCGACTTTTAGGCACCTAAAATATCGATTTTCTGTATGTTTTGGGCCTGTATTTTGAAAATACTCTAACACGGGGTAGGCATGTTCCGATCGCTTCTGTGACCCCAAAATATCGAATTTTCGGGTGTTTTGTGCCTGAATTTGAGATATCGACTTTGGGCACATAAAATATCGATTTTTAGCATGTTTTGGGCCTATATTTTGAAAATTTTCTAGCACTGAGTAGGCATGTACAGATCGGTTCTGGGACCCCAAAATATCGAATTTTCGGGTGTTTTAAGCCTGAATTTGAGATATAAACGGGTACTGAAGATAAATGCACATATCGGCTTTTAGGCACCTAATATATCGATTTTGAGTATGTTATGGGTCTGTATCTTGAAAACATTCTAATTAGGAGTAGGCATGTACACATCGCTTCTAGGCTCAAAAAAATCCCAATTTTCGGATGTTTTGAGCATGAATTTGAGATATAAACGGATACAGAAGATACATGCACATATCGACTTTGGACACTTAAAATATCGATTTTTATCATGTTTGGAGCCTATATTTTGAAAACATTCTAGCACTGAGTAGGCTTGTACAGATCGCTTCTGGGACCCCAAAATATCGAATTTTCGGGTGTTTTGAGCCTGAATTTCAAATATAAACGGGTACATAAGATGCATGTACATATCGACTTTTGGGAACCTAAAAGATCGATTTTCAGTATGTTTTGGGCCTGTATTTTGTAAATACTCTAAAATGGAGTAGGCATGTACTGATTGCTTCTGGGACCCAAAAATATCGATTTTTCGGGTGTTTTGAGCCGGAATTTGTGATATAAACGGGTACAGAAGATGCATGGACAAAATTGACTTTTGCACCTAAAATATCGATTTTCAGCATGTTTTAGGCCTGTATTTTGAAAATACTCTAACACGGAGTAGGCATGTACAGATCGCTTCTTGGACCCCAAAATATCGAATTTTCGGGTGTTTTAAGCCTGAATTTGAGATATAAACGGGTACTGAATATGCATGCACATATCGAATTTTAGGCACCTAAAATATCGATTTTCTGTATGTTTTGGGCCTGTATTTTGAAAATACTCTAACACGGAGTAGGCATGTACAGATCGCTTCTGGGACCCCAAAATATCGAATTTTCGGGTGTTTTGTGCCTGAATTTGAGATATCGACTTTGGGCACATAAAATATCGATTTTAGCATGTTTTGGGCCTATATTTTGAAAATATTCTAGCACTGAGTAGGCATGTACAGTTCGGTTCTGGGACCCCAAAATATCGAATTTTCGGGTGTTTTAAGCCTGAATTTGAGATATAAACGCGTACAGAAGATGCATGCACATATTGACTTTGGACACTTAAAATATCGATTTTTTGCATGTTTTGAGCCTATATTTTGAAAACATTCTAGCACTGAGTAGGCATGTACAGATCGCTTCTGGGACCCAAAAATATGGAATTTTATGGTGTTTTGAGGTTGAATTTGGGATATAAACGGGTGCAGAAGATGCATACACATATTGACTTTGGGCACCTAAAATATCGATTTTCAGCATGTTTTGGGCCTGTATCTGAGTAGGCATGTACAGATCGCTTCTGGGAACCCAAAATATCGAATTCTCGGGTGTTTGGAGCCTGAATTTGAGATATAAACGGGTCCTGAAGATGCATGCACATATCGAATTTTGAGCACCTAAAATATCGATTTTGGGCATGTTTTGGGTCTGTATCTTGAAAACATTCTAACTAGGAGTATGCATGTACAAATCGCTTCTAGGCCCCATAATTACCGAATTTTCGGGTGTTTTGAGCCTGAATTTGAGATATAAACGGGTACAGAAGATGCATGCACATATCGACTTTGGACATATCCATTTTTAGCATGTTTTGAGCCTATATTTTGAAAACATTCTAGCACTGAGTAGGCATGTACAGATCGCTTCTGGGACCCAAAAATATCGAATTTTCGGGTGTTATTAGCCTGAATTTGAGATATAAACGGGTACTGAAGATTCATGCACATATCGAATTTTGGGCACCTAAAATATCGATTTTGAGCATGTTTTGGGTCTGTATCTTGAAAACATTCTAACTATGAGTAGGCATGTACAGATCGCTTCTAGGTCCCAAAAATACCGAATTTCGGGTGTTTTGAGGTTGAATTTGGGATATAAACGGGTGCAGAAGATGCATACACATATTGACTTTGGGCACCTAAAATATCGATTTTCAGCATGTTTTGGGCCTGTATCTGAGTAGGCATGTACAGATCGCTTCTGGGACCCCAAAATATCGAATTTTCGGGTGTTTTTTGCGTGAATTTGAGATATAAACAGGTACTGAAGATGCATGCACATATCGAATTTTGAGCACCTAAAATATCGATTTTGGGCATGTTTTGAGTCAGTATCTTGAAAACATTCTAACTAGAAGTATGCATGTACAGATCGCTTCTAGGCCCCCAAAATACCGAATTTTCGGGTGTTTTGAGCCTAAATTTGATATATAAACGGGTACAGAAGTTGCATGCACATATCGACTTTGGACATATCGATTTTTAACATGTTTTGTGCCTATATTTTGAAAACATTCTAGCACTGGGTAGGCATGTACAGATCGCTTCTGGGACCCAAAAATATCGAATTTTTGGGTGTTTTGAGGTTGAATTTGGGATATAAACGGGTGCAGACGATGCATGCACATATTGACTTTTAGCACCTAAAATACCGATTTTCAGCATGTTTTGGGCGTGAATTTTGAAAATACTCTAACACGGAGTAGGCATGTACAGATCGCTTCTTGGACCCCAAAATATCGAATTTTCGGGTGTTTTAAGCCTGAAATTGAGATATAAACGGGTAGTGAAGATGCATGCACATATCGACTTTTAGGCACCTAAAATATCGATTTTGAGTATGTTTTGGGTCTGTGTCTTGAAAACATTCTAACTAGGAGTAGGCATGTACACATCGCTTCTTGGCCCCAAAAAATTCCAATTTTCGGATGTTTTGAGCCTGAATTTGAGATATAAACGGGTATAGAAGACACATGCCCATACCGACTTTGGGCACCTAAAATATCGATTTTTAGCATGTTTTGAGCCTATATTTTGAAAACATTCTAGCACTGAGTAGGCTTGTACAGATCGCTTCTGGGACCCCAAAATATAGAATTTGCTGGTATTTGGAGCCTGAATTTGAGATATAAACGGGTACAGAAGATGCATGCACATATCGACGTTGGACACTTAAAATATCGATTTTAAGCATGTTTTGAGCAAATATTTTGAAAATACTCTAACATGGAGTAGGAATGTACAGATCGCTTCTGGGACCCCAAAATATTGAATTTGCTGGTATTTGGAGCCTGAATTTGAGATATAAACGGGTACAGAAGATGCATGCACATATCGACGTTGGACACTTAAAATATCGATTTTAAGCATGTTTTGAGCAAATATTTTGAAAATACTCTAACATGGAGTAGGAATGTACAGATCGCTTCTGGGACCCCAAAATATTGAATTTTCGGGTGTTTTGTGCCTGAAATTGAGATATCGAATTTGGGCACCTAAAATATCGATTTTTACCAAGTTTTGTGCCTATATTTTGAAAATAATCTAGCACTGAGTAGGCATGTACAGATCGCTTCTGGGACCCCAAAATATTGAATTTGCTGGTATTTGGAGCCTGAATTTGAGATATAAACGGGCACAGAAGATGCATGCACATATCGACGTTGGACACTTAAAATATCGATTTTAAGCATGTTTTGAGCAAATATTTTGAAAATACTCTAACATGGAGTAGGAATGTACAGATCGCTTCTGGGACCCCAAAATATTGAATTTTCGGGTGTTTTGGGCCTGAATTTGAGATATCGACTCTGGGCACCTAAAATATCGATTTTTAGCATATTTTTTGGCCTATATTTTGAAAATATTCTAGCACTGAGTAGGCATGTACAGATCGCTTCTGGGACCCCAAAATATCGAATTTTCGGGTGTTTTTAGCCTGAATTTGAGATATAAACGGGTACTGAAGATGCATGCACATATCGAATTTTATGCACCTAAAATATCGATTTTGAGCATGTTTTGGGTCTGTATCTTGAAAACATTCTAACTATGAGTAGGCATGTACAGATCGCTTCTAGGTCCCCAAAATACCGAATTTCGGGTGTTTTGAGCCTGAATTTGAGATATAAACGGGTACAGAAGATGCATGCACATATCGACTTTGGACACTTAAAATATCGATTTTTAGCATGTTTTGAGCCAATATTTTGAAAACATTCTAGCACTGTGTAGGCATGTACAAATCGCTTCTGGGGCCCCAAAATATCGAATTTTATGTGTGTTTGGAGCCTAAATTTGAGATATAAACGGGTAAAGAAGATGTATGCACATATCGACTTTTGGGCACCTAAAAGATCGATTTTCAGTATGTTTTGGGCCTGTAATTTTAAAATACTCTAACACGGAGTAGGCATGTATAGATCGCTTCTAGGCCCCAAAAATACCGACTTTTGGGTGTTTTGACCCAGAATTTGAGATATAAACGGGTACAGAAGATGCATACACATATCGACTTTGGACACTTAAAATATCGATTTTTAGCATGTTTTGAGCTTATATTTTGAAAACATTTTAGCACTGAGTAGGCATGTACAGATCGCTTCTGGGACCCAAAAATATCGAATTTCGGGTGTTTTGAGGTTGAATTTGGGATATAAACGGGTGCAGAAGATGCATACACATATTGACTTTGGTCACCTAAAATATCGATTTTCAGCATGTTTTGGGCCTGTATCTGAGTAGGCATGTACAGATCGCTTCTGGGACCCCAAAATATCGAATTTTCGGGTCTTTTTTGCCTGAATTTGAGATATAAACGGGTCCTGAAGATGCATGCACATATCGAATTTTGAGCACCTAAAATATCGATTTTGGGCATGTTTTGGGTCTGTATCTTGAAAACATTCTAACTAGGAGTATGCATGTACAAATCGCTTCTAGGCCCGAAAAATACCGAATTTTCGGGTGTTTTGAGCCTGAATTTGAGATATAAACGGGTACAGAAGATGCATGCACATATCGACTTTGGACATATCCATTTTTAGCATGTTTTGAGCCTATATTTTGAAAACATTCTAGCACTGAGTAGGCATGTACAGATCGCTTCTGGGACCCAAAAATATCTATTTTTCGGGTGTTTTGAGCCTGAATTTGTGATATAAACGGGTACAGAAGATGCATGTATATATTGACTTAGGGCACCAAAAATATCGATTTTCAGCATGTTTTGGGCCTGAATTTTTAAAATACTCTAACACGGAGTAGGCATGTACAGATCGCTTCTTGGACCCCAAAATATCGAATTTTCGGGTGTTTCAAGCCTGAATTTGTGATATAAACGGGTATTGAAGATGCATGCACATATCGACTTTTAGGCACCTAAAATATCGATTTTGAGTATGTTTTGGGTCTGTATCTTGAAAACATTCTAACTAGGAGTAGGCATGTACACATCGCTTCTGGGCCCCAAAAAATTCCAATTTTCGGATGTTTTGAGACTGAATTTGAGATATAGACGGGTACAGAAGATACATGCACATACCGACTTTGGACACTTAAAATATCGATTTTTATCATGTTTTGAGCCTATATTTTAAATTTTGTTTAGCACTGTGTAGGCATGTACAAATCGCTTCTGGGGCCCCAAAATATCGAATTTTCGGGTGTTTTGTGCCTGAATTTGAGATATCGACTTTGGGCACATAAAAGATCGATTTTCAGTATGTTTTGGGCCTGTATTTTGAAAATACTCTAACACAGAGTAGGCATGTACAGATCGCTTCTTGGACCCCAAAATATCGAATTTTCTGGTGTTTTAAGCCTGAATTTGAGATATAAACGGGTACTGAAGATGCATGCACATATCGAATTTTAGGCACCTAAAATATCGATTTTCTTTATGTTTTGGGCCTGCATTTTGAAAATACTCTAACACGGAGTAGGCATGTACAGATCGCTTCTGGGACCCCAAAATATCGAATTTTTGGGTGTTTTGTGCCTGAATTTGAGTAATCGACTTTGGGCACATAAAATATCGATTTTTACCATGTTTTGGGCCTATATTTTGAAAATATTCTAGCACTGAGTAGGCATGTACGGATCGGTTCTGGGACCCCAAAATATCGAATTTTCGGGTGTTTTAAGCCTGAATTTGAGATATAAACGCGTACAGAAGATGCATGCACATATAGACATTGGACACTTAAAATATCGATTTTTTGCATGTTTTGAGCCTATATTTTGAAAACATTCTAGCACTGAGTAGGCTTGTACAGATCGCTTCTGGGACCCCGAAATATCGAATTTTCGGGTGTTTTGAGCCTGAATTTGAAATATAAACGGGTACAGAAGATGCATGCACATATCGACTTTTGGGAACCTTAAAGATCGATTTTCAGTATGTTTTGGGCCTGTATTTTGTAAATACTCTAAAACGGAGTAGGCATGTACAGATTGCTTCTGGAACCCAAAAATATTGATTTTTCGGGTGTTTTGAGCCTGAATTTGTGATATAAACGGGTACAGAAGATGCATGCACATATCGACTTTTAGTCACCTAAAATATCGATTTTGAGTATGTTTTGGGCCTATATTTTGAAAATACTCTAACACGGAGTAGGCATGTACAGATCGCTTCTGGGACGCCAAAATATCGAATTTTCGGGAGTTTTAAGCCTGAATTTGAGATATAAACGGGTACTGAAGATACATGCACATATCGACTTTGGACACTTCTTAAAATATCGATTTTTATCATGTTTTGAGCCTATATTTTGAAAACATTCTAGCACTGAGTAGGCATGTACAGATTGCTTCTGGGACCCAAAAATATCGATTTTTCGGGTGTTTTGAGCCTGAATTTGAAATATAAACGGGTACAGAAGATGCATGCACAAAATTGACTTTTGCACCTAAAATATTGATTTTCAGCATGTTTTAGGCCTGTATTTTGAAAATACTCTAACACGGAGTAGGCATGTACAGATCGCTTCTTGGACCCCAAAATATCGAATTTTATGGTGTTTTGAGGTTGAATTTGGGATATAAACGGGTGCAGAAGATGCATACACATATTGACTTTGGGCACCTAAAATATCGATTTTTTGCATGTTTTGGGCCTGTATCTGAGTAGGCATGTACAGATCGCTTCTTTGGACCCAAAAATATCGATTTTTCGGGTGTTTTGAGCCTGAATTTGTGATATAAACGGGTACAGAAGATGCATGCACATATCGACTTTTAGGCACCTAAAATATCGATTTTGAGTATGTTTTGGGTCTGTATCTTGAAAACATTCTAACTAGGAGTAGGCATGTACAGATCGCTTCTAGGACCCAAAAATATCGATTTTTCGGGTGTTTTGAGCCTGAATTTGAGATATAAACGGGTACTGAAGATGCATGCACATATCGACTTTTAGGCACCTAAAATATCGATTTTCTGTATGTTTTGGGCCTGTATTTTGAAAATACTCTAACACGGGGTAGGCATGTACCGATCGCTTCTGTGACCCCAAAATATCGAATTTTTGGGTGTTTTGTGCCTGAATTTGAGATATCGACTTTGGGCACATAAAATATCGATTTTCAGCATGTTTTGGGCCTGAATCTTGAAAATACTCTAACACGGAGTAGGCATGTACAGATCGCTTCTTGGACCCCAAAATATCGAATTTTCGGGTGTTTTAAGCCTGAATTTGAGATATAAACGGGTTATGAAGATAAATGCACATATCGGCTTTTAGGCACCTAATATATCGATTTTGAGTATGTTATGGGTCTGTATCTTGAAAACATTCTAATTAGGAGTAGGCATGTACACATCGCTTCTAGGCCCAAAAAAATCCCAATTTTCGGATGTTTTGAGCATGAATTTGAGATATAAACGGATACAGAAGATACATGCACATATCGACTTTGGATACTTAAAATATCGATTTTTATCATGTTTTGAGCCTATATTTTGAAAACATTCTAGCACTGAGTAGGCGTGTACAGATCGCTTCTGGGACCCCAAAATATCGAATTTTCGGGTGTTTTGAGCCTGAATTTGAAATATAAACGGGTACATAAGATGCATGTACATATCGACTTTTGGGAACCTAAAAGATCGATTTTCAGTATGTTTTGGGCCTGTATTTTGTAAATACTCTAACACGGAGTAGGCATGTACAGATCGCTTATTGGACCCCAAAATATCAATTTTCGGGTGTTTTAAGCCTGAATTTGAGATATAAACGGATACTGAAAATGCATGCACATATCGACTTTTAGGCACCTAAAATATCGATTTTGAGTATGTTTTGGGCCTGTATTTTGTAAATACTCTAACACGGAGTAGGCATGTACAGATCGCTTCTGGGACCCCAAAATATCGAATTTTCGGGTGGTTTGTGCCTGAATTTGAGATATCGACTTTGTGCACATAAAATATCGATTTTTAGCATGTTTTGCGACTATATTTTGAAATATTCTAGCACTGAGTAGGCATGTACAGATCGGTTCTGGGACCCCAAAATATCGAATTTTCGGGTGTTTTAAGCCTGAATTTAAGATATAAACGCGTACAGAAGCATGCACATATTGACTTTAAACACTTATAATATCGATTTTTTGCATGTTTTGAGCCTATATTTTGAAAACATTCTAGCACTGAGTAGGCATGTACAGATCGCTTCTGGGACCCAAAAATATGGAATTTTCGGGTGTTTTGAGGTTGAATTTGGGATATAAACGGGTGCAGAAGATGCATACACATATTGACTTTGGGCACCTAAAATATCGATTTCCAGCATGTTTTGGGCCTGTATCTGAGTAGGCATGTACAGATCGCTTCTGGGACCCAAAAATATCGATTTTTCTGGTGTTTTGATCCCGAATTTGTAATATAAACGGGTACAGAAGATGCATGCACATTTTGACTTTGGGCACCTAAAATATCGATTTTCAGCATGTTTTGGGCCTGAATCTTGAAAATACTCTAACACGGAGTAGGCATGTACAGATCGCTTCTTGGACCCCAAAATATCGAATTTTGGGTGTTTTAAGCCTGAATTTGAGATATAAACGGGTACTGAAAATAAATGCACATATCGACTTTTAGGCAACTAAAATATCGATTTTGAGTATGTTATGGGTCTGTATCTTGAAAACATTCTACCTAGGAGTAGGCATGTACACATTGGTTCTAGGCCCCAAAAAATCCTAATTTTCGGATGTTTTGAGCATGAATTTAAGATATAAACGGGTACAGAAGATACATGCACATATCGACTTTAGACACTTAAAATATCGATTTTTAGCATGTTTTGAGCCAATATTTTGAAAACATTCTAGCACTGTGTAGGCATGTACAAATCGCTTCTGGGGCCCCAAAATATCGAATTTTCTGTGTGTTTGGAGCCTAAATTTGAGATATAAACGGGTAAAGAAGATGTATGCACATATCGACTTTTGGGCACCTAAAAGATCGATTTTCAGTATGTTTTGGGCCTGTAATTTTAAAATACTCTAACACGGAGTAGGCATGTACAGATCGCTTCTAGGCCCCAAAAATACCGACTTTTGGGTGTTTTGACCCAGAATTTGAGATATAAACGGGTACAGAAGATGCATACACATATCGACTTTGGACACTTAAAATATCGATTTTTAGCATGTTTTGAGCTTATATTTTGAAAACATTTTAGCACTGAGTAGGCATGTACAGATCGCTTCTGGGACCCAAAAATATCGAATTTCGGGTGTTTTGAGGTTGAATTTGGGATATAAACGGGTGCAGAAGATGCATACACATATTGACTTTGGTCACCTAAAATATCGATTTTCAGCATGTTTTGGGCCTGTATCTGAGTAGGCATGTACAGATCGCTTCTGGGACCCCAAAATATCGAATTTTCGGGTCTTTTTTGCCTGAATTTGAGATATAAACGGGTCCTGAAGATGCATGCACATATCGAATTTTGAGCACCTAAAATATCGATTTTGGGCATGTTTTGGGTCTGTATCTTGAAAACATTCTAACTAGGAGTATGCATGTACAAATCGCTTCTAGGCCCCAAAAATACCGAATTTTCGGGTGTTTTGAGCCTGAATTTGAGATATAAACGGGTACAGAAGATGCATGCACATATCGACTTTGGACATATCCATTTTTAGCATGTTTTGAGCCTATATTTTGAAAACATTCTAGCACTGAGTAGGCATGTACAGATCGCTTCTGGGACCCAAAAATATCTATTTTTCGGGTGTTTTGAGCCTGAATTTGTGATATAAACGGGTACAGAAGATGCATGTATATATTGACTTAGGGCACCAAAAATATCGATTTTCAGCATGTTTTGGGCCTGAATTTTGAAAATACTCTAACACGGAGTAGGCATGTACAGATCGCTTCTTGGACCCCAAAATATCGAATTTTCGGGTGTTTCAAGCCTGAATTTGTGATATAAACGGGTATTGAAGATGCATGCACATATCGACTTTTAGGCACCTAAAATATCGATTTTGAGTATGTTTTGGGTCTGTATCTTGAAAACATTCTAACTAGGAGTAGGCATGTACACATCGCTTCTGGGCCCCAAAAAATTCCAATTTTCGGATGTTTTGAGACTGAATTTGAGATATAGACGGGTACAGAAGATACATGCACATACCGACTTTGGACACTTAAAATATCGATTTTTATCATGTTTTGAGCCTATATTTTAAATTTTGTTTAGCACTGTGTAGGCATGTACAAATCGCTTCTGGGGCCCCAAAATATCGAATTTTCGGGTGTTTTGTGCCTGAATTTGAGATATCGACTTTGGGCACATAAAAGATCGATTTTCAGAATGTTTTGGGCCTGTATTTTGATAATACTCTAACACAGAGTAGGCATGTACAGATCGCTTCTTGGACCCCAAAATATCGAATTTTCTGGTGTTTTAAGCCTGAATTTGAGATATAAACGGGTACTGAAGATGCATGCACATATCGAATTTTAGGCACCTAAAATATCGATTTTCTTTATGTTTTGGGCCTGCATTTTGAAAATACTCTAACACGGAGTAGGCATGTACAGATCGCTTCTGGGACCCCAAAATATCGAATTTTCGGGTGTTTTGTGCCTGAATTTGAGTAATCGACTTTGGGCACATAAAATATCGATTTTTACCATGTTTTGGGCCTATATTTTGAAAATATTCTAGCACTGAGTAGGCATGTACGGATCGGTTCTAGGACCCCAAAATATCGAATTTTCGGGTGTTTTAAGCCTGAATTTGAGATATAAACGCGTACAGAAGATGCATGCACATATAGACATTGGACACTTAAAATATCGATTTTTTGCATGTTTTGAGCCTATATTTTGAAAACATTCTAGCACTGAGTAGGCTTGTACAGATCGCTTCTGGGACCCCGAAATATCGAATTTTCGGGTGTTTTGAGCCTGAATTTGAAATATAAACGGGTACAGAAGATGCATGCACATATCGACTTTTGGGAACCTAAAAGATCGATTTTCAGTATGTTTTGGGCCTGTATTTTGTAAATACTCTAAAACGGAGTAGGCATGTACAGATTGCTTCTGGAACCCAAAAATATTGATTTTTCGGGTGTTTTGAGCCTGAATTTGTGATATAAACGGGTACAGAAGATGCATGCACATATCGACTTTTAGTCACCTAAAATATCGATTTTGAGTATGTTTTGGGCCTATATTTTGAAAATACTCTAACACGGAGTAGGCATGTACAGATCGCTTCTGGGACCCCAAAATATCGAATTTTCGGGAGTTTTAAGCCTGAATTTGAGATATAAACGGGTACTGAAGATACATGCACATATCGACTTTGGACACTTCTTAAAATATCGATTTTTATCATGTTTTGAGCCTATATTTTGAAAACATTCTAGCACTGAGTAGGCATGTACAGATTGCTTCTGGGACCCAAAAATATCGATTTTTCGGGTGTTTTGAGCCTGAATTTGAAATATAAACGGGTACAGAAGATGCATGCACAAAATTGACTTTTGCACCTAAAATATTGATTTTCAGCATGTTTTAGGCCTGTATTTTGAAAATACTCTAACACGGAGTAGGCATGTACAGATCGCTTCTTGGACCCCAAAATATCGAATTTTCGGGTGTTTTAAGCCTGAATTTCAGATATAAACGGGTACTGAAGATGCATGCACATATCGACTTTTAGGCACCTAAAATATCGATTTTGAGTATGTTTTGGGTCTGTATCTTGAAAACATTCTAACTAGGAGTAGGCATGTACAGATCGCTTCTAGGACCCAAAAATATCGATTTTTCGGGTGTTTTGAGCCTGAATTTGAGATATAAACGGGTACTGAAGATGCATGCACATATCGACTTTTAGGCACCTAAAATATCGATTTTCTGTATGTTTTGGGCCTGTATTTTGAAAATACTCTAACACGGGGTAGGCATGTACCGATCGCTTCTGTGACCCCAAAATATCGAATTTTCGGGTGTTTTGTGCCTGAATTTGAGATATCGACTTTGGGCACATAAAATATCGATTTTTAGCATGTTTTGGGCCTATATTTTGAAAATTTTCTAGCACTGAGTAGGCATGTACAGATCGGTTCTGGGACCCCAAAATATCGAATTTTCGGGTGTTTTAAGCCTGAATTTGAGATATAAACGCGTACAGAAGATGCATCCACTTATTGACTTTGGGCACCTAAAATATCGATTTTCAGCATGTTTTGGGCCTGTATCTGAGTAGGCATGTACAGATCGCTTCTGGGACCCAAAAATATCGATTTTTCGGGTGTTTTGAGCCTGAATTTGTGATATAAACGGGTACAGAAGATGCATACACATATTGACTTTGGGCAGTTAAAATATCGATTTTCAGCATGTTTTGGGCCTGAATCTTGAAAATACTCTAACACGGAGTAGGCATGTACAGATCGCTTCTTGGACCCCAAAATATTGAATTTTCGGGTGTTTTAAGCCTGAATTTGAGATATAAACGGGTTATGAAGATAAATGCACATATCGGCTTTTAGGCACCTAATATATCGATTTTGAGTATGTTATGGGTCTGTATCTTGAAAACATTCTAATTAGGAGTAGGCATGTACACATCGCTTCTAGGCCCAAAAAAATCCCAATTTTCGGATGTTTTGAGCATGAATTTGAGATATAAACGGATACAGAAGATACATGCACATATCGACTTTGGACACTTAAAATATCGATTTTTATCATGTTTTGAGCCTATATTTTGAAAACATTCTAGCACTGAGTAGGCTTGTACAGATCGCTTCTGGGACCCCAAAATATCGAATTTTCGGGTGTTTTGAGCCTGAATTTGAAATATAAACGGGTACAGAAGATGCATGCACCTATCGACTTTTAGGCACCTAAAATATCGATTTTGAGTATGTTTTGGGCCTGTATTTTGAAAATATTCTAACACGGAGTAGGCATGTACAGATCGCTTATTGGACCCCAAAATATCAATTTTCGGGTGTTTTAAGCCTGAATTTGAGATATAAACGGATACTGAAAATGCATGCACATATCGACTTTTAGGCACCTAAAATATCGATTTTGAGTATGTTTTGGGCCTGTATTTTGTAAATACTCTAACACGGAGTAGGCATGTACAGATCGCTTCTGGGACCCCAAAATATCGAATTTTCGGGTGGTTTGTGCCTGAATTTGAGATATCGACTTTGGGCACATAAAATATCGATTTTTAGCATGTTTTGCGACTATATTTTGAAATATTCTAGCACTGAGTAGGCATGTACAGATCGGTTCTGGGACCCCAAAATATCGAATTTTCGGGTGTTTTAAGCCTGAATTTAAGATATAAACGCGTACAGAAGCATGCACATATTGACTTTAAACACTTAAAATATCGATTTTTTGCATGTTTTGAGCCTATATTTTGAAAACATTCTAGCACTGAGTAGGCATGTACAGATCGCTTCTGGGACCCAAAAATATGGAATTTTCGGGTGTTTTGAGGTTGAATTTGGGATATAAACGGGTGCAGAAGATGCATACACATATTGACTTTGGGCACCTAAAATATCGATTTCCAGCATGTTTTGGGCCTGTATCTGAGTAGGCATGTACAGATCGCTTCTGGGACCCAAAAATATCGATTTTTCGGGTGTTTTGATCCCGAATTTGTAATATAAACGGGTACAGAAGATGCATGCACATTTTGACTTTGGGCACCTAAAATATCGATTTTCAGCATGTTTTGGGCCTGAATCTTGAAAATACTCTAACACGGAGTAGGCATGTACAGATCGCTTCTTGGACCCCAAAATATCGAATTTTGGGTGTTTTAAGCCTGAATTTGAGATATAAACGGGTACTGAAAATAAATGCACATATCGACTTTTAGGCACCTAAAATATCGATTTTGAGTATGTTATGGGTCTGTATCTTGAAAACATTCTACCTAGGAGTAGGCATGTACACATTGGTTCTAGGCCCCAAAAAATCCTAATTTTCGGATGTTTTGAGCATGAATTTAAGATATAAACGGGTACAGAAGATACATGCACATATCGACTTTAGACACTTAAAATATCGATTTTTATCATGTTTTGAGCCTATATTTTGAAAATATTTTAGCACTGAGTAGGCTTGTACAGATCGCTTCTGGGACCCCAAAATATCGAATTTTCGGGTGTTTTGAGCCTGTATTTAAAATATATACGGGTACAGAAGATGCATGCACATATCGACTTTTGGGAACCTAAGAGATCGATTTTCTGTATGTTTTGGGTCTGTATTTTGTAAATACTCTAACACGGAGTAGGCATGTACAGATTGCTTCTGGGACCCCAAAATATCGAATTTTCGGGTGTTTTGTGCCTGAATTTGAGATATCGACTTTGGGCACATAAAATATCGATTTTTACCATGTTTTGGGCCTATATTTTGAAAATATTCTAGCACTGAGTAGGCATGTACAGATCAGTTCTGGAACCCCAAAATATCGAATTTTCGGGTGTTATAAGCCTGAATTTGAGATATAAACGCGTACAGAAGATGCATGCACATATTGACTTTGGACACTTAAAATATCGATTTTTTGCATGTTTTGAGCCTATATTTTGAAAACGTTCTAGCACTGAGTAGGCATGTACAGATCGCTTCTGGGACCCAAAAATATGGAATTTTCGGGTGTTTTGAAGTTGAATTTGGGATATAAACGGGTGCAGAAAATGCATACACATATTGACTTTGGGCACCTAAAATATCGATTTTCAGCATGTTTTGGGCCTGTATCTGAGTAGGCATGTACAGATCACTTCTGGGACCCAAAAATATCGATTTTTCGGGTGTTTTGAGCCTGAATTTGTGATATAAACGGGTACAGAAGATGCATGCACATATTGACTTTGGGCACCTAAAATATCGATTTTCAGCATGTTTTGGGCCTGTATTTTGAAAACATTCTAGCACAGAGTAGGCATGTACAGATCGCTTCTTGGACCCCAAAATATCGAATTTTCGGGTGTTTTGAGCCTGAATTTGAAATATAAACGGGTACAGAAGATGTATGCACATATCAACTTTTGGGAACCTAAAAGATCGATTTTCAGTATGTTTTGGGCCTGTATTTTGTAAATACTCTAACACGGAGTAGGCATGTACAGATTGCTTCTGGGACCCAAAAACATCGATTTTTCGGGTGTTTTGAGCCTGAATTTGTGATATAAACGGGTACAGAAGATGCATGCACAAAATTGACTTTTGCACCTAAAATATAGATTTTCAGCATGTTTTGGGCCTGTATTTTGAAAATACTCTAACACGGAGTAGGCATGTACAGATCGCTTCTTGGACCCCAAAATATCGAATTTTAGGGTGTTTTAAGCCTGAATTTGAGATATCTACTTTGGGCACATAAAAAAACGATTTTTAGCATGTTTTGGGCCTATATTTTGAAAATATTCTAGCACTGAGTAGGCATGTACAGATCGGTTCTGGGACCCCAAAATATCGAATTTTCGGGTGTTTTAAACCTGAATTTGAGATATAAACGCGTACAGAAGATGCATGCACATATTGACTTTGGACACTTAAAATATCGATTTTTTGCATGTTTTGTGCCTATATTTTGAAAACATTCTAGCACTGAGTAGGCATGTACAGATCGCTTCTGGGACCCCAAAGTATCGAATTTCCGGGTGTTTTGAGCCTGAATTTGAAATATAAACGGGTACAGAAGATGAATGCACATATCGACTTTTGGGAACCTAAGAGATCGATTTTCTGTATGTTTTGGGTCTGTATTTTGAAAATACTCTAACACGGAGTAGGCATGTACAGATTGCTTCTGGGACCCCAAAATATCGAATTTTCGGGTGTTTTGTGCCTGAATTTGAGATATCGACTTTGGGCACATAAAATATCGATTTTTACCATGTTTTGGGCCTATATTTTGAAAATATTCTAGCACTGAGTAGGCATGTACAGATCAGTTCTGGAACCCCAAAATATCGAATTTTCGGGTGTTATAAGCCTGAATTTGAGATATAAACGCGTACAGAAGATGCATGCACATATTGACTTTGGACACTTAAAATATCGATTTTTTGCATGTTTTGAGCCTATATTTTGAAAACGTTCTAGCACTGAGTAGGCATGTACAGATCGCTTCTGGGACCCAAAAATATGGAATTTTCGGGTGTTTTGAAGTTGAATTTGGGATATAAACGGGTGCAGAAAATGCATACACATATTGACTTTGGGCACCTAAAATATCGATTTTCAGCATGTTTTGGGCCTGTATCTGAGTAGGCATGTACAGATCACTTCTGGGACCCAAAAATATCGATTTTTCGGGTGTTTTGAGCCTGAATTTGTGATATAAACGGGTACAGAAGATGCATGCACATATTGACTTTGGGCACCTAAAATATCGATTTTCAGCATGTTTTAGGCCTGTATTTTGAAAACATTCTAGCACAGAGTAGGCATGTACAGATCGCTTCTTGGACCCCAAAATATCGAATTTTCGGGTGTTCTGAGCCTGAATTTGAAATATAAACGGGTACAGAAGATGTATGCACATATCAACTTTTGGGAACCTAAAAGATCGATTTTCAGTATGTTTTGGGCCTGTATTTTGTAAATACTCTAACACGGAGTAGGCATGTACAGATTGCTTCTGGGACCCAAAAACATCGATTTTTCGGGTGTTTTGAGCCTGAATTTGTGATATAAACGGGTACAGAAGATGCATGCACAAAATTGACTTTTGCACCTAAAATATAGATTTTCAGCATGTTTTGGGCCTGTATTTTGAAAATACTCTAACACGGAGTAGGCATGTACAGATCGCTTCTTGGACCCCAAAATATCGAATTTTAGGGTGTTTTAAGCCTGAATTTGAGATATCGACTTTGGGCACATAAAAAAACGATTTTTAGCATGTTTTGGGCCTATATTTTGAAAATATTCTAGCACTGAGTAGGCATGTACAGATCGGTTCTGGGACCCCAAAATATCGAATTTTCGGGTGTTTTAAACCTGAATTTGAGATATAAACGCGTACAGAAGATGCATGCACATATTGACTTTGGACACTTAAAATATCGATTTTTTGCATGTTTTGTGCCTATATTTTGAAAACATTCTAGCACTGAGTAGGCATGTACAGATCGCTTCTGGGACCCCAAAATATCGAATTTCCGGGTGTTTTGAGCCTGAATTTGAAATATAAACGGGTACAGAAGATGAATGCACATATCGACTTTTGGGAACCTAAAAGATCGATTTTCAGTATGTTTTGGGCCTGTATTTTGTAAATACTCTAACACGGAGTAGGTATGTACAGATTGCTTCTGTGACCCAAAAATATCGATTTTTCGGGTGTTTTGTGCCTGAATTTGAGATATCGACTTTGGGCACATAAAATATCGATTTTACCATGTTTTGGGCCTATATTTTGATAATATTCTAGCACTGAGTAGGCATGTACAGATCGGTTCTGGGACCCCAAAATATCGAATTTTCGGGTGTTTTAAGCCTGAATTTGAGATATAAACGCGTACAGAGGATGCATGCACATATTGACTTTGGACACTTAAAATATCGATTTTTTGCATGTTTTGAGCCTATATTTTGAAAACATTCTAGCACTGAGTAGGCATGTACAGATCGCTTCTGGGACCTAAAAATATGGAAATTTCGGGTGTATTGAGGTTGAATTTGGGATATAAATGGGTGCTGAAGATGCATACACATATTGACTTTGGGCACCTAAAATATCGATTTTCAGCATGTTTTGGGCCTGAATCTTGAAAATACTCTAACACGGTGTAGGCATGTACAGATCGCTTCTTGGACCCCAAAATATCGAATTTTCGGGTGTTTTAAGCCTGAATTTGAGATATAAACTGGTACTGAAGATGAATGCACATATCGACTTTTAGGCACCTAAAATATCGATTTTGAGTATGTTATGGGTCTGTATCTTGAAAATATTCTAACTAGGAGAAGGCATGTACACATCGCTTCAAGGCCCCAAAAAATCCCAATTTTCGGATGTTTTGAGCATGAATTTGAGATATAAACGGGTACAAAAGTTACATGCACATATCGACTTTGGACACTTAAAATATCGATTTTTATCATGTTTTGAGTCTATATTTTAAAAACATTCTAGCACTGAGTAGGCTTGTACAGATCGCTTCTGGGACCCCAAAATATCGAATTTTCTAGTGTTTTGAGCCTGAATTTGAAATATAAACGGGTACAGAAGATGCATGCACATATCGACTTTTGGGAACCTAAAAGATCGATTTTCAGTATGTTTTGGGCCTGTATTATGTAAATACTCTAACACGGAGTAGGCATGTACAGATTGCTTCTGGGACCCAAAAATATCGATTTTTCGGGTGTTTTGAGCCTGAATTTGTGATATAAACGGGTACAGAAGATGCATGCACAAAATTGACTTTTGCACCTAAAATATCGATTTTCAGCATGTTTTGGGCCTGTATTTTGAAAATACTCTAACACGGAGTAGGCATGTACAGATCGCTTCTTGGACCCCAAAATATCGAATTTTAGGGTGTTTTAAGCCTGAATTTGAGATATAAACGGGTACTGAAGATGAATGCACATATCGACTTTTAGGCACCTAAAATATCGATTTTGAGTATGTTATGGGTCTGTATCTTGAAAACATTCTAACTAGGAGTAGGCATGTACACATCGCTTCTATGTCCAAAAAAAATCCCAATTTTCGGATGTTTTGAGCATGAATTTGAGATATAAACGGGTACAGAAGATTCATGCACATATCGACTTTGGACACTTAAAATATCGATTTTTATCATGTTTGGAGCCTATATTTTGAAAACATTCTAGCACTGAGTAGGCTTGTACAGATCGCTTCTGGGACCCCAAAATATCGAATTTTCGGGTGTTTTGAGCCTGAATTTGAAATATAAACGGGTACAGAAGATGAATGCACATATCGACTTTTGGGAACCTAAAAGATCGATTTTCAGTATGTTTTGGGCCTGTATTTTGTAAATACTCTAACACGGAGTAGGTATGTACAGATTGCTTCTGTGACCCAAAAATATCGATTTTTCGGGTGTTTTGTGCCTGAATTTGAGATATCGACTTTGGGCACATAAAATATCGATTTTTACCATGTTTTGGGCCTATATTTTGAAAATATTCTAGCACTGAGTAGGCATGTACAGATCGGTTCTGGGACCCCAAAATATCGAATTTTCGGGTGTTTTAAGCCTGAATTTGAGATATAAACGCGTACAGAGGATGCATGCACATATTGACTTTGGACACTTAAAATATCGATTTTTTGCATGTTTTGAGCCTATATTTTGAAAACATTCTAGCACTGAGTAGGCATGTACAGATCGCTTCTGGGACCTAAAAATATGGAAATTTCGGGTGTATTGAGGTTGAATTTGGGATATAAACGGGTGCTGAAGATGTATACACATATTGACTTTGGGCACCTAAAATATCGATTTTCAGCATGTTTTGGGCCTCAATCTTGAAAATACTCTAACACGGTGTAGGCATGTACAGATCGCTTCTTGGACACCAAAATATCGAATTTTCGGGTGTTTTAAGCCTGAATTTGAGATATAAACTGGTACTGAAGATGAATGCACATATCGACTTTTAGGCACCTAAAATATCGATTTTGAGTATGTTATGGGTCTGTATCTTGAAAACATTCTAATTAGGAGTAGGCATGTACACATCGCTTCAAGGCCCCAAAAAATCCCAATTGTCGGATGTTTTGAGCATGAATTTGAGATATAAACGGGTACAAAAGTTACATGCACATATCGACTTTGGACATTTAAAATATCGATTTTTATCATGTTTTGAGTCTATATTTTAAAAACATTCTAGCACTGAGTAGGCTTGTACAGATCGCTTCTGGGACCCCAAAATATCGAATTTTCGGGTGTTTTGACCCTGAATTTGAAATATAAATGGGTACAGAAGATGAATGCACATATCGACTTTTGGGAACCTAAAAGATCGATTTTCAGTATGTTTTGGGCCTGTATTTTGTAAATACTCTAACACGGAGTAGGTATGTACAGATTGCTTCTGTGACCCAAAAATATCGATTTTTCGGGTGTTTTGTGCCTGAATTTGAGATATCGACTTTGGGCACATGAAATATCGATTTTTACCATGTTTTGGGCCTATATTTTGAAAATATTCTAGCACTGAGTAGGCATGTACAGATCGGTTCTGGGACCCCAAAATATCGAATTTTCGGGTGTTTTAAGCCTGAATTTGAGATATAAACGCGTACAGAGGATGCATGCACATATTGACTTTGGACACTTAAAATATCGATTTTTTGCATGTTTTGAGCCTATATTTTGAAAACATTCTAGCACTGAGTAGGCATGTACAGATCGCTTCTGGGACCCAAAAATATGGAAATTTCGGATGTATTGAGGTTGAATTTGGGATATAAACGGGTGCAGAAGATGCATACACATATTGACTTTGGGCACCTAAAATATCGATTTTCAGCATGTTTTGGGCCTGTATCTGAGTAGGCATGTACAGATCGCTTCTGGGACCCAAAAATATCGATTTTTCGGGTGCTTTGAGCCTGAATTTGTGATATAAACGGGTATAGAAGATGCATGCACATATTGACTTTGGGCACCAAAAATATCGATTTTCAGCATGTTTTGGGCCTGAATCTTGAAAATACTCTAATACGGAGTAGGCATGTACAGATCGCTTCTTGGACCCCAAAATATCGAATTTTCGGGTGTTTTGTGGTTGAATTTGAGATATAAACGGGTACTGAAGATGAATGCACATATCGACTTTTAGGCACCTAAAATATCGATTTTGAGTATGTTATGGGTCTGTATCTTGAAAACATTCTAAATAGGAGTAGGCATGTACACATCGCTTCAAGGCCCCAAAAAATCCCAATTTTCGGATGTTTTGAGCATGAATTTGAGATATAAACGGGTACAGAAGTTACATGCATATATCGACTTTGGACACTTAAAATATCGATTTTTATCATGTTTTGAGTCTATATTTTGAAAACATTCTAGCACTGAGTAGGCTTGTACAGATCGCTTCTTGGACCCCAAAATATCGAATTTTCGGGTGTTTTGAGCCTGAATTTGAAATATAAACGGGTACAGAAGATGCATGCACATATCGACTTTTGGGAACCTAAAAGATCGATTTTCAGTATGTTTTGGGCCTGTATTATGTAAATACTCTAACACGGAGTAGGCATGTACAGATTGCTTCTGGGACCCAAAAATATCGATTTTTCGGGTGCTTAGAGCCTGAATTTGTGATATAAACGGGTACAGAAGATGCATGCACAAAATTGACTTTTGCACCTAAAATATCGATTTTCAGCATGTTTTGGGCTTGTATTTTGAAAATACTCTAACACGGAGTAGGCATGTCCACATCGCTTCTAGGCCCCAAAAAATCCCAATTTTCGGATGTTTTGAGCATGAATTTGAGATATAAACGGGTACAGAAGATACATGCACATATCGACTTTGGACACTTAAAATATCGATTTTTATCATGTTTCGAGCCTATATTTTGAAAACATTCTAGCACTGAGTAGGCTTGTACAGATCGCTTCTGGGACCCCAAAATATCGAATTTTCGGGTGTTTTGAGCCTGAATTTGAAATATAAACGGGTACAGAAGATGCATGCACATATCGACTTTTAGGCACCTAAAATATCGATTTTGAGTATGTTATGGGTCTGTATCTTGAAAACATTCTAACTAGGAGTAGGCATGTACACATCGCTTCTAGGTCCAAAAAAATCCCAATTTTCGGATGTTTTGAGCATGAATTTGAGATATAAACGGATACAGAAGATACATACACATATCGACTTTGGACACTTAAAATATCGATTTTTATCATGTTTTAAACCTATATTTTGAAAACATTCTAGCACTGAGTAGGCTTGTACAGATCGCTTCTGGGACCCCAAAATATCGAATTTTCGGGTGTTTTGAGCCTGAATTTGAAATATAAACGGGTACAGAAGATGATTGCACATATCGACTTTTGGGAACCTAAAAGATCGATTTTCAGTATGTTTTGGGCCTGTATTTTGTAAATACTCTAACACGGAGTAGGTATGTACAGATTGCTTCTGTGACCCAAAAATATCGATTTTTCGGGTGTTTTGTGCCTGAATTTGAGATATCGACTTTGGGCACATGAAATATCGATTTTTACCATGTTTTGGGCCTATATTTTGAAAATATTCTAGCACTGAGTAGGCATGTACAGATCGGTTCTGGGACCCCAAAATATCGAATTTTCGGGTGTTTTAAGCCTGAATTTGAGATATAAACGCGTACAGAGGATGCATGCACATATTGACTTTGGACACTTAAAATATCGATTTTTTGCATGTTTTGAGCCTATATTTTGAAAACATTCTAGCACTGAGTAGGCATGTACAGATCGCTTCTGGGACCCAAAAATATGGAAATTTCGGATGTATTGAGGTTGAATTTGGGATATAAACGGGTGCAGAAGATGCATACACATATTGACTTTGGGCACCTAAAATATCGATTTTCAGCATGTTTTGGGCCTGTATCTAAGTAGGCATGTACAGATCGCTTCTGGGACCCAAAAATATCGATTTTTCGGGTGCTTTGAGCCTGAATTTGTGATATAAACGGGTATAGAAGATGCATGCACATATTGACTTTGGGCACCAAAAATATCGATTTTCAGCATGTTTTGGTCCTGAATCTTGAAAATACTCTAATACGGAGTAGGCATGTACAGATCGCTTCTTGGACCCCAAAATATCGAATTTTCGGGTGTTTTGTGGTTGAATTTGAGATATAAACGGGTACTGAAGATGAATGCACATATCGACTTTTAGGCACCTAAAATATCGATTTTGAGTATGTTATGGGTCTGTATCTTGAAAACATTCTAAATAGGAGTAGGCATGTACACATCGCTTCAAGGCCCCAAAAAATCCCAATTTTCGGATGTTTTGAGCATGAATTTGAGATATAAACGGGTACAGAAGTTACATGCATATATCGACTTTGGACACTTAAAATATCGATTTTTATCATGTTTTGAGTCTATATTTTGAAAACATTCTAGCACTGAGTAGGCTTGTACAGATCGCTTCTGGGACCCCAAAATATCGAATTTTCGGGTGTTTTGAGCCTGAATTTGAAATATAAACGGGTACAGAAGATGCATGCACATATCGACTTTTGGGAACCTAAAAGATCGATTTTCAGTATGTTTTGGGCCTGTATTATGTAAATACTCTAACACGGAGTAGGCATGTACAGATTGCTTCTGGGACCCAAAAATATCGATTTTTCGGGTGTTTTGAGCCTGAATTTGTGATATAAACGGGTACAGAAGATGCATGCACAAAATTGACTTTTGCACCTAAAATATCGATTTTCAGCATGTTTTGGGCTTGTATTTTGAAAATACTCTAACACGGAGTAGGCATGTCCACATCGCTTCTAGGCCCCAAAAAATCCCAATTTTCGGATGTTTTGAGCATGAATTTGAGATATAAACGGGTACAGAAGATACATGCACATATCGACATTGGACACTTAAAATATCGATTTTTATCATGTTTTGAGCCTATATTTTGAAAACATTCTAGCACTGAGTAGGCTTGTACAGATCGCTTCTGGGACCCCAAAATATCGAATTTTCGGGTGTTTTGAGCCTGAATTTGAAATATAAACGGGTACAGAAGATGCATGCACATATCGACTTTTAGGCACCTAAAATATCGATTTTGAGTATGTTATGGGTCTGTATCTTGAAAACATTCTAACTAGGAGTAGGCATGTACACATCGCTTCTAGGTCCAAAAAAATCCCAATTTTCGGATGTTTTGAGCATGAATTTGAGATATAAACGGATACAGAAGATACATACACATATCGACTTTGGACACTTAAAATATCGATTTTTATCATGTTTTGAGCCTATATTTTGAAAACATTCTAGCACTGAGTAGGCTTGTACAGATCGCTTCTGGGACCCCAAAATATCGAATTTTCGGGTGTTTTGAGCCTGAATTTGAAATATAAACGGGTACAGAAGATGAATGCACATATCGACTTTTGGGAACCTAAAAGATCGATTTTCAGTATGTTTTGGGCCTGTATTTTGTAAATACTCTAACACGGAGTAGGTATGTACAGATTGCTTCTGTGACCCAAAAATATCGATTTTTCGGGTGTTTTGTGCCTGAATTTGAGATATCGACTTTGGGCACATGAAATATCGATTTTTACCATGTTTTGGGCCTATATTTTGAAAATATTCTAGCACTGAGTAGGCATGTACAGATCGGTTCTGGGACCCCAAAATATCGAATTTTCGGGTGTTTTAAGCCTGAATTTGAGATATAAACGCGTACAGAGGATGCATGCACATATTGACTTTGGACACTTAAAATATCGATTTTTTGCATGTTTTGAGCCTATATTTTGAAAACATTCTAGCACTGAGTAGGCATGTACAGATCGCTTCTGGGACCCAAAAATATGGAAATTTCGGATGTATTGAGGTTGAATTTGGGATATAAACGGGTGCAGAAGATGCATACACATATTGACTTTGGGCACCTAAAATATCGATTTTCAGCATGTTTTGGGCCTGTATCTGAGTAGGCATGTACAGATCGCTTCTGGGACCCAAAAATATCGATTTTTCGGGTGCTTTGAGCCTGAATTTGTGATATAAACGGGTATAGAAGATGCATGCAAATATTGACTTTGGGCACCAAAAATATCGATTTTCAGCATGTTTTGGGCCTGAATCTTGAAAATACTCTAATACGGAGTAGGCATGTACAGATCGCTTCTTGGACCCCAAAATATCGAATTTTCGGGTGTTTTGTGGTTGAATTTGAGATATAAACGGGTACTGAAGATGAATGCACATATTGACTTTTAGGCACCTAAAATATCGATTTTGAGTATGTTATGGGTCTGTATCTTGAAAACATTCTAAATAGGAGTAGGCATGTACACATCGCTTCAAGGCCCCAAAAAATCCCAATTTTCGGATGTTTTGAGCATGAATTTGAGATATAAACGGGTACAGAAGTTACATGCATATATCGACTTTGGACACTTAAAATATCGATTTTTATCATGTTTTGAGTCTATATTTTGAAAACATTCTAGCACTGAGTAGGCTTGTACAGATCGCTTCTGGGACCCCAAAATATCGAATTTTCGGGTGTTTTGAGCCTGAATTTGAAATATAAACGGGTACAGAAGATGCATGCACATATCGACTTTTGGGAACCTAAAAGATCGATTTTCAGTATGTTTTGGGCCTGTATTATGTAAATACTCTAACACGGAGTAGGCATGTACAGATTGCTTCTGGGACCCAAAAATATCGATTTTTCGGGTGTTTTGAGCCTGAATTTGTGATATAAACGGGTACAGAAGATGCATGCACAAAATTGACTTTTGCACCTAAAATATCGATTTTCAGCATGTTTTGGGCTTGTATTTTGAAAATACTCTAACACGGAGTAGGCATGTCCACATCGCTTCTAGGCCCCAAAAAATCCCAATTTTCGGATGTTTTGAGCATGAATTTGAGATATAAACGGTTACAGAAGATACATGCACATATCGACTTTGGACACTTAAAATATCGATTTTTATCATGTTTTGAGCCTATATTTTGAAAACATTCTAGCACTGAGTAGGCTTGTACAGATCGCTTCTGGGACCCCAAAATATCGAATTTTCGGGTGTTTTGAGCCTGAATTTGAAATATAAACGGGTACAGAAGATGCATGCACATATCGACTTTTAGGCACCTAAAATATCGATTTTGAGTATGTTATGGGTCTGTATCTTGAAAACATTCTAACTAGGAGTAGGCATGTACACATCGCTTCTAGGTCCAAAAAAATCCCAATTTTCGGATGTTTTGAGCATGAATTTGAGATATAAACGGATACAGAAGATACATACACATATCGACTTTGGACACTTAAAATATCGATTTTTATCATGTTTTGAGCCTATATTTTGAAAACATTCTAGCACTGAGTAGGCTTGTACAGATCGCTTCTGGGACCCCAAAATATCGAATTTTCGGGTGTTTTGAGCCTGAATTTGAAATATAAACGGGTACAGAAGATGAATGCACATATCGACTTTTGGGAACCTAAAAGATCGATTTTCAGTATGTTTTGGGCCTGTATTTTGTAAATACTCTAACACGGAGTAGGTATGTACAGATTGCTTCTGTGACCCAAAAATATCGATTTTTCGGGTGTTTTGTGCCTGAATTTGAGATATCGACTTTGGGCACATGAAATATCGATTTTTACCATGTTTTGGGCCTATATTTTGAAAATATTCTAGCACTGAGTAGGCATGTACAGATCGGTTCTGGGACCCCAAAATATCGAATTTTCGGGTGTTTTAAGCCTGAATTTGAGATATAAACGCGTACAGAGGATGCATGCACATATTGACTTTGGACACTTAAAATATCGATTTTTTGCATGTTTTGAGCCTATATTTTGAAAACATTCTAGCACTGAGTAGGCATGTACAGATCGCTTCTGGGACCCAAAAATATGGAAATTTCGGATGTATTGAGGTTGAATTTGGGATATAAACGGGTGCAGAAGATGCATACACATATTGACTTTGGGCACCTAAAATATCGATTTTCAGCATGTTTTGGGCCTGTATCTGAGTAGGCATGTACAGATCGCTTCTGGGACCCAAAAATATCGATTTTTCGGGTGCTTTGAGCCTGAATTTGTGATATAAACGGGTATAGAAGATGCATGCAAATATTGACTTTGGGCACCAAAAATATCGATTTTCAGCATGTTTTGGGCCTGAATCTTGAAAATACTCTAATACGGAGTAGGCATTTACAGATCGCTTCTTGGACCCCAAAATATCGAATTTTCGGGTGTTTTGTGGTTGAATTTGAGATATAAACGGGTACTGAAGATGAATGCACATATCGACTTTTAGGCACCTAAAATATCGATTTTGAGTATGTTATGAGTCTGTATCTTGAAAACATTCTAAATAGGAGTAGGCATGTACACATCGCTTCAAGGCCCCAAAAAATCCCAATTTTCGGATGTTTTGAGCATGAATTTGAGATATAAACGGGTACAGAAGTTACATGCATATATCGACTTTGGACACTTAAAATATCGATTTTTATCATGTTTTGAGTCTATATTTTGAAAACATTCTAGCACTGAGTAGGCTTGTACAGATCGCTTCTGGGACCCCAAAATATCGAATTTTCGGGTGTTTTGAGCCTGAATTTGAAATATAAACGGGTACAGAAGATGCATGCACATATCGACTTTTGGGAACCTAAAAGATCGATTTTCAGTATGTTTTGGGCCTGTATTATGTAAATACTCTAACACGGAGTAGGCATGTACAGATTGCTTCTGGGACCTAAAAA
Source organism: Petrolisthes cinctipes (assembly GCA_033782935.1). Taxonomy (NCBI): domain Eukaryota; kingdom Metazoa; phylum Arthropoda; class Malacostraca; order Decapoda; family Porcellanidae; genus Petrolisthes; species Petrolisthes cinctipes. Next base: position 1,848,672 of record JAWQEG010000060.1, read on the forward strand.
TATCGATTTTTCGGGTGTTTTGAGCCTGAATTTGTGATATAAACGGGTACAGAAGATGCATGCACAGAATTGACTTTTGAACCTAAAATATCGATTTTCAGCATGTTTTGGGCTTGTATTTTGAAAATACTCTAACACGGAGTAGGCATGTCCACATCGCTTCTAGGCCCCAAAAAATCCCAATTTTCGGATGTTTTGAGCATGAATTTGAGTTATAAACGGGTACAGAAGATACATGCACATATCGACTTTGGACACTTAAAATATCGATTTTTATCATGTTTTGTGCCTATATTTTGAAAACATTCTAGCACTGAGTAGGCTTGTACAGATCGCTTCTGGGACCCCAAAATATCGAATTTTCGGGTGCTTTGAGCCTGAATTTGTGATATAAACGGGTATAGAAGATGCATGCACATATTGACTTTGGGCACCAAAAATATCGATTTTCAGCATGTTTTGGGCCTGAATCTTGAAAATACTCTAATACGGAGTAGGCATGTACAGATCGCTTCTTGGACCCCAAAATATCGAATTTTCGGGTGTTTTGTGGTTGAATTTGAGATATAAACGGGTACTGAAGATGAATGCACATATTGACTTTTAGGCACCTAAAATATCGATTTTAATATGTTATGGGTCTGTATCTTGAAAACATTCTAAATAGGAGTAGGCATGTACACATCGCTTCAAGGCCCCAAAAAATCCCAATTTTCGGATGTTTTGAGCATGAATTTGAGATATAAACGGGTACAGAAGTTACATGCATATATCGACTTTGGACACTTAAAATATCGATTTTTATCATGTTTTGGGTCTATATTTTGAAAACATTCTAGCACTGAGTAGGCTTGTACAGATCGCTTCTGGGACCCCAAAATATCGAATTTTCGGGTGTTTTGAGCCTGAATTTGAAATATAAACGGGTACAGAAGATGCATGCACATATCGACTTTTGGGAACCTAAAAGATCGATTTTCAGTATGTTTTGGGCCTGTATTATGTAAATACTCTAACACGGAGTAGGCATGTACAGATTGCTTCTGGGACCCAAAAATATCGATTTTTTGGGTGTTTTGAGCCTGAATTTGTGATATAAACGGGTACAGAAGATGCATGCACAATATTGACTTTTGCACCTAAAATATCGATTTTCAGCATGTTTTGGGCTTGTATTTTGAAAATACTCTAACACGGAGTAGGCATGTCCACATCGCTTCTAGGCCCCAAAAAATCCCAATTTTCGGATGTTTTGAGCATGAATTTGAGATATAAACGGGTACAGAAGATACATGCACATATCGACTTTGGACACTTAAAATATCGATTTTTATCATGTTTTGAGCCTATATTTTGAAAACATTCTAGCACTGAGTAGGCTTGAACAGATCGCTTCTGGGACCCCAAAATATCGAATTTTCGGGTGTTTTGAGCCTGAATTTGAAATATAAACGGGTACAGAAGATGCATGCACATATCGACTTTTGGGAACCTAAAAGATCGATTTTCAGTATGTTTTTGGCCTGTATCTTGTAAATACTCTAACACGGAGTAGGCATGTACAGATTGCTTCTGGGACCCAAAAATATCGATTTTTCGGGTGTTTTGAGCCTGAATTTGTGATATAAACGGGTACAGAAGATGCATGAACAAAATTGACTTTTGCACCTAAAATATCGATTTTCAGCATGTTTTGGGCCTGTATCTTGTAAATACTCTAACACGGAGTAGGCATGTACAGATTGCTTCTGGGACCCAAAAATATCGAATTTTCGGGTGCTTTAAGCCTGAATTTGAGATATAAACGGGTACTGAAGATGCATGCACATATCGACTTTTAGGCACCTAAAATATCGATTTTCTGTATGTTTTAGGCCTGTATTTAGAAAATACTCTAACACGGAGTAGGCATGTACAGATCGCTTTTGGGACCCCAAAATATCGATTTTTCGGGTGTTTTGTGCCTGAATTTGAGTTATCGACTTTGGGCACATAAAATATCGATTTTTAGCATGTTTTGGGCCTATATTTTGAAAATATTCTAGCACTGAGTAGGCATGTACATATCGGTTCTGGGAACCCAAAATATCGAATTTTCGGGTGTTATAAGCCTGAATTTGAGATATAAACGCGTACAGAAGATGCATGCACATATTGACTTTGGACACTTAAAATATCGATTTTGAGTATGTTATGGGTCTGTATCTTGAAAACATTCTAACTAGGAGTAGGCATGTACACATCGCTTCTAGGCCCCAAAAAATCCCAATTTTCGGATGTTTTGAGCATGAATTTGAGATATAAACGGGTACAGAAGATACATGCTCATATCGACTTTGGACACTTAAAATATCGATTTTTATCATGTTTTGAGCCTATATTTTGAAAACATTCTAGCACTGAGTAGGCTTGTACAGATCGCTTCTGGGACCCCAAAATATCGAATTTTCGGGTGTTTTGAGCCTGAATTTGAAATATAAACGGGTACAGAAGATGAATGCACATATCGACTTTTGAGAACCTAAAAGATCGATTTTCAGTATGTTTTGGGCCTGTATTTTGTAAATACTCTAACACGGAGTAGGTATGTACAGATTGCTTCTGGGACCCAAAAATATCGATTTTTCGGGTGTTTTCTGCCTGAATTTGAGATATCGACTTTGGGCACATAAAATATCGATTTTTACCATGTTTTGGGCCTATATTTTGAAAATATTCTAGCACTGAGTAGGCATGTACAGATCGGTTCTGGGACCCCAAAATATCGATTTTTCGGGTGTTTTAAGCCTGAATTTGAGATATAAACGCGTACAGAAGATGCATGCACATATTGACTTTGGACACTTAAAATATCGATTTTTTGCATGTTTTGAGCCTATATTTTGAAAACATTCTAGCACTGAGTAGGCATGTACACATCGCTTCTGGGACCCAAAAATATGGAATTTTCGGGTGTTTTGAGGTTGAATTTGGGATATAAACGGGTGCAGAAAATGCATACACATATTGACTTTGGGCACCTAAAATATCGATTTTCAGCATGTTTTGGGCCTGTATCTGAGTAGGCATGTACAGATCGCTTCTGGGACCCAAAAATATCGATTTTTTGGGTGTTTTGAGCCTGAATTTGTGATATAAACGGGTACAGAAAATGCATGCTCATATTGACTTTAGGCACCTAAAATATCGATTTACAGCATGTTTTGGGCCTGAATCATGAAAATACTCTAACACGGAGTAGGCATGTACAGATCGCTTCTGGGACCCCAAAATATCGAATTTTAGGGTGTTTTAAGCCTGAATTTGAGATATAAACGGGTACTGAAGATGAATGCACATATCGACTTTTAGGCACCTAAAATATCGATTTTGAGTATGTTATGGGTCTGTATCTTGAAAACATTCTAACTAGGAGTAGGCATGTACACGTCGCTTCTAGGCCCCAAAAAATCCCAATTTTCGGATGTTTTGAGCATGAATTTGAGATATAAACGGATACTGAAGATACATGCACATATCGACTTTGGACACTTAAAATATCGATTTTTATCATGTTTTGAGCCTATATTTTGAAAACATTCTAGCACTGAGTAGGCTTGTACAGATCGCTTCTGGGACCCCAAAATATCGAATTTTCGGGTGTTTTGAGCCTGAATTTGAAATATAAACGGGTACAGAAGATGAATGCACATATCGACTTTTGGGAACCTAAAAGATCGATTTTCAGTATGTTTTGGGCCTGTATTTTATAAATACTCTAACACGGAGTAGGTATGTACAGATTGCTTCTGTGACCCAAAAATATCGATTTTTCGGGTGTTTTGTGCCTGAATTTGAGATATCGACTTTGGGCACATAAAATATCGATTTTTACCATGTTTTGGGCCTATATTTTGAAAATATTCTAGCACTGAGTAGGCATGTACAAATCGGTTCTGGGACCCCAAAATATCGAATTTTCGGGTGTTTTAAGCCTGAATTTGAGATATAAACGCGTACAGAGGATGCATGCACATATTGACTTTGGACACTTAAAATATCGATTTTTTGCATGTTTTGAGCCTATATTTTGAAAACATTCTAGCACTGAGTAGGCATGTACAGATCGCTTCTGGGACCCAAAAATATGGAAATTTCGAGTGTATTGAGGTTGAATTTGGGATATAAACGGGTGCAGAAGATGCATACACATATTGACTTTGGGAACCTAAAATATCGATTTTCAGCATGTTTTGGGCCTGTATCTGAGTAGGCATGTACAGATCGCTTCTGGGACCCAAAAATATCGATTTTTCGGGTGCTTTGAGCCTGAATTTGTGATATAAACGGGTATAGAAGATGCATGCACATATTGACTTTGGGCACCTAAAATATCGATTTTCAGCTTGTTTTGGGCCTGAATCTTGAAAATACTCTAATACGGAGTAGGCATGTACAGATCGCTTCTTGGACCCCAAAATATCGAATTTTCGGGTATTATGAGGTTGAATTTGAGATATAAACGGGTACTGAAGATGAATGCACATATCGACTTTTAGGCACCTAAAATATCGATTTTGAGTATGTTATGGGTCTGTATCTTCAAAACATTCTAACTAGGAGTAGGCATGTACACATTGCTTCAAGGCCCCAAAAAATCCCAATTTTCGGATGTTTTGAGCACGAATTTGAGATATAAACGGGTACAGAAGTTACATGCACATATCGACTTTGGACACTTAAAATATCGATTTTTATCATGTTTTGAGTCTATATTTTGAAAACATTCTAGCACTGAGTAGGCTTGTACAGATCGCTTCTGGGACCCCAAAATATCGAATTTTCGGGTGTTTTGAGCCTGAATTTGAAATATAAACGGGTACAGAAGATGCATGCACATATCGACTTTTGGGAACCTAAAAGATCGATTTTCAGTATGTTTTGGGCCTGTATTATGTAAATACTCTAACACGGAGTAGGCATGTACAGATTGCTTCTGGGACCCAAAAATATCGATTTTTCGGGTGTTTTGAGCCTGAATTTGTGATATAAACGGGTACAGAAGATGCATGCACAAAATTGACTTTTGCACCTAAAATATCGATTTTCAGCATGTTTTGGGCCTGTATTTTGAAAATACTCTAACACGGAGTAGGCATGTACAGATAGCTTCTTGGACCCCAAAATATTGAATTTTCGGGTGTTTTAAGCCTGAATTTGAGATATAAACGGGTACTGAAGATGAATGCACATATCGACTTTTAGGCACCTAAAATATCGATTTTGAGTATGTTATGGGTCTGTATCTTGAAAACATTCTAACTAGGAGTAGGCATGTACACATCGCTTCTAGGCCCCAAAAAATCCCAATTTTCGGATGTTTTGAGCATGAATTTGAGATATAAACGGATACTGAAGATACATGCACATATCGACTTTGGACACTTAAAATATCGATTTTTATCATGTTTTGAGCCTATATTTTGAAAACATTCTAGCACTGAGTAGGCTTGTACAGATCGCTTCTGGGACCCCAAAATATCGAATTTTCGGGTGTTTTGAGCCTGAATTTGAAATATAAACGGGTACAGAAGATGAATGCACATATCGACTTTTGGGAACCTAAAAGATCGATTTTCAGTATGTTTTGGGCCTGTATTTTATAAATACTCTAACACGGAGTAGGTATGTACAGATTGCTTCTGTGACCCAAAAATATCGATTTTTCGGGTGTTTTGTGCCTGAATTTGAGATATCGACTTTGGGCACATAAAATATCGATTTTTACCATGTTTTGGGCCTATATTTTGAAAATATTCTAGCACTGAGTAGGCATGTACAAATCGGTTCTGGGACCCCAAAATATCGAATTTTCGGGTGTTTTAAGCCTGAATTTGAGATATAAACGCGTACAGAGGATGCATGCACATATTGACTTTGGACATTTAAAATATCGATTTTTTGCATGTTTTGAGCCTATATTTTGAAAACATTCTAGCACTGAGTAGGCATGTACAGATCGCTTCTGGGACCCAAAAATATGGAAATTTCGGGTGCATTGAGGTTGAATTTGGGATATAAACGGGTGCAGAAGATGTATACACATATTGACTTTGGGCACCTAAAATATCGATTTTCAGCATGTTTTGGGCCTGTATCTGAGTAGGCATGTACAGATCGCTTCTGGGACCCAAAAATATCGATTTTTCGGGTGCTTTGAGCCTGAATTTGTGATATAAACGGGTATAGAAGATGCATGCACATATTGACTTTGGGCACCTAAAATATCGATTTTCAGCTTGTTTTGGGCCTGAATCTTGAAAATACTCTAATACGGAGTAGGCATGTACAGATCGCTTCTTGGACCCCAAAATATCGAATTTTCGGGTGTTTTGAGGTTGAATTTGAGATATAAACGGGTACTGAAGATGAATGCACATATCGACTTTTAGGCACCTAAAATATCGATTTTGAGTATGTTATGGGTCTGTATCTTCAAAACATTCTAACTAGGAGTAGGCATGTACACATTGCTTCAAGGCCCCAAAAAATCCCAATTTTCGGATGTTTTGAGCACGAATTTGAGATATAAACGGGTACAGAAGTTACATGCACATATCGACTTTGGACACTTAAAATATCGATTTTCAGTATGTTTTGGGCCTGTATTATGTAAATACTCTAACACGGAGTAGGCATGTACAGATTGCTTCTGGGACCCAAAAAATATCGATTTTTCGGGTGTTTTGAGCCTGAATTTGTGATATAAACGGGTACAGAAGATGCATGCACTAAATTGACTTTTGCACCTAAAATATCGATTTTCAGCATGTTTTGGGCCTGTAATTTGAAAATACTCTAACACGGAGTAGGCATGTACAGATCGCTTCTTAGACCCCAAAATATCGAATTTTAGGGTGTTTTAAGACTGAATTTGAGATATAAACGGGTACTGAAGATGAATGCACATATCGACTTTTAGGCACATAAAATATCGATTTTGAGTATGTTATGGGTCTGTATCTTGAAAACATTCTAACTAGGAGTAGGCATGTACACATCGCTTCTAGGTCCAAAAAAATCCCAATTTTCGGATGTTTTGAGCATGAATTTGAGATATAAACGGGTACAGAAGATACATGCACATATCGACTTTGGACACTTAAAATATCGATTTTTATCATGTTTTGAGCCTATATTTTGAAAACATTCTAGCACTGAGTAGGCTTGTACAGATCGCTTCTGGGACCCCAAAATATCGAATTTTGGGGTGTTTTGAGCCTGAATTTGAAATATAAACGGGTACAGAAGATGCATGCACATATCGACTTTTGGGAAACTAAAAGATCGATTTTCATTATGTTTTGGGCCTGTATTATGTAAATACTCTAACACGGAGTAGGCATGTAGAGATTGCTTCTGGGACCCAAAAATATCGATTTTTCGGGTGTTTTGTGCCTGAATTTGTGATATAAACGGGTACAGAAGATGCATGCACAAAATTGACTTTTGCACCTAAAATATCGATTTTCAGCATGTTTTGGGCCTGTATTTTGAAAATACTCTAACACGGAGTAGGCATGTACAGATCGCTTCTTGGACCCCAAAATATCGAATTTTAGGGTGTTTTAAGCCTGAATTTGAGATATAAACGGGTACTGAAGATGAATGCACATATCGACTTTTAGGCACCTAAAATATCGATTTTGAGTATGTTATGGGTCTGTATCTTGAAAACATTCTAACTAGGAGTAGGCATGTACACATCGCTTCTAGGTCCAAAAAAATCCCAATTTTCGGATGTTTTGAGCATGAATTTGAGATATAAACGGGTACAGAAGATACATGCACATATCGACTTTGGACACTTAAAATATCGATTTTTATCATGTTTTGAGCCTATATTTTGAAAACATTCTAGCACTGAGTAGGCTTGTACAGATCGCTTCTGGGACCCCAAAATATCGAATTTTCGGGTGTTTTGAGCCTGAATTTGAAATATAAACGGGTACAGAAGATGAATGCACATATCGACTTTTGGGAACCTAAAAGATCGATTTTCAGTATGTTTTGGGCCTGTATCTTATAAATACTCTAACACGGAGTAGGTATGTACAGATTGCTTCTGTGACCCAAAAATATCGATTTTTCGGGTGTTTTGTGCCTGAATTTGAGATATCGACTTTGGGCACATAAAATATCGATTTTTACCAAGTTTTGGGCCTATATTTTGAAAATATTCTAGCACTGAGTAGGCTTGTACAAATCGGTTCTGGGACCCCAAAATATCGAATTTTCGGGTGTTTTAAGCCTGAATTTGAGATATAAACGCGTACAGAGGATGCATGCACATATTGACTTTGGACACTTAAAATATTGATTTTTTGCATGTTTTGAGCCTATATTTTAAAAACATTCTAACACTGAGTAGGCATGTACAGATCGCTTCTGGGACCCAAAAATATGGAAATTTCGGGTGTATTGAGGTTGAATTTGGGATATAAACGGGTGCAGAAGATGCAAACACATATTGACTTTGGGCACCTAAAATATCGATTTTCAGCATGTTTTGGGCCTGTATCTGAGTAGGCATGTACAGATCGCTTCTGGGACCCAAAAATATCGATTTTTTGGGTGCTTTGAGCCTGAATTTGCGATATAAACGGGTATAGAAGATGCATGCACATATTGATTTTAGGCACCTAAAATATCGATTTTCAGTATGTTTTAGGCCTGAATCTTGAAAATACTCTAATACGGAGTAGGCATGTACAGATCGCTTCTTGGACCCCAAAATATCGAATTTTCGGGTGTTTTGAGGTTGAATTTGAGATATAAACGGGTACTGAAGATGAATGCACATATCGACTTTTAGGCACCTAAAATATCGATTTTGAGTATGTTATGGGTCTGTATCTTGAAAACATTCTAACTAGGAGTAGGCATGTACACATTGCTTCAAGGCCCCAAAAAATTCAAATTTTCGGATGTTTTGAGCGTGAATTTTAGATATAAACGGGTACAAAAGTTACATGCACATATCGACTTTGGACACTTAAAATATCAATTTTTATCATGTTTTCAGTCTATATTTTGAAAACATTCTAGCACTGAGTAGGCTTGTACAGATCGCTTCTGGGACCCCAAAATATCGAATTTTCGGGTGTTTTGAGCCTGAATTTGAAATATAAACGGGTACAGAAGATGCATGCACAAAATTGACTTTTGAACCTAAAATATCGATTTTCAGCATGTTTTGGGCCTGCATTTTGAAAATACTCTAACACGGAGTAGGAATGTACAGATCGCTTCTTGGACCCCAAAATATCGAATTTTCGGGTGTTTTGAGGTTGAATTTGAGATATAAACGGGTACTGAAGATAAATGCACATATCGACTTTTAGGCACCTAAAATATCGATTTTGAGTATGTTATGGGTCTGTATATTGAAAACATTCTAACTAGGAGTAGGCATGTACACATCGCTTCTAGGCCCCAAATAATCCCAATTTTCGGATGTTTTGAGCATGAATTTGAGATATAAACGGGTACAGAAGTTACATGCACATATCGACTTTGGACACTTAAAATATCGATTTTTATCATGTTTTGAGCCTATATTTTGAAAACATTCTAGCACTGAGTAGGCTTGTACAGATCGCTTCTGGGACCCCAAAATATCGAATTTTCGGGTGTTTTGAGCCTGAATTTGAAATATAAACGGGTACAGAAGATGAATGCACATATCGACTTTTGGGAACCTAAAAGATCGATTTTCAGTATGTTTTGGGCCTGTATCTTATAAATACTCTAACACGGAGTAGGTATGTACAGATTGCTTCTGTGACCCAAAAATATCGATTTTTCGGGTGTTTTGTGCCTGAATTTGAGATATCGACTTTGGGCACATAAAATATCGATTTTTACCAAGTTTTGGGCCTATATTTTGAAAATATTCTAGCACTGAGTAGGCATGTACAAATCGGTTCTGGGACCCCAAAATATCGAATTTTCGGGTATTTTAAGCCTGAATTTGAGATATAAACGCGTACAGAGGATGCATGCACATATTGACTTTGGACACTTAAAATATTGATTTTTTGCATGTTTTGAGCCTATATTTTAAAAACATTCTAACACTGAGTAGGCATGTACAGATCGCTTCTGGGACCCAAAAATATGGAAATTTCGGGTGTATTGAGGTTGAATTTGGGATATAAACGGGTGCAGAAGATGCAAACACATATTGACTTTGGGCACCTAAAATATCGATTTTCAGCATGTTTTGGGCCTGTACCTGAGTAGGCATGTACAGATCGCTTCTGGGACCCAAAAATATCGATTTTTTGGGTGCTTTGAGCCTGAATTTGCGATATAAACGGGTATAGAAGATGCATGCACATATTGATTTTAGGCACCTAAAATATCGATTTTCAGTATGTTTTAGGCCTGAATCTTGAAAATACTCTAATACGGAGTAGGCATGTACAGATCGCTTCTTGGACCCCAAAATATCGAATTTTCGGGTGTTTTGAGGTTGAATTTGAGATATAAACGGGTACTGAAGATGAATGCACATATCGACTTTTAGGCACCTAAAATATCGATTTTGAGTATGTTATGGGTCTGTATCTTGAAAACATTCTAACTAGGAGTAGGCATGTACACATTGCTTCAAGGCCCCAAAAAATTCAAATTTTCGGATGTTTTGAGCGTGAATTTTAGATATAAACGGGTACAAAAGTTACATGCACATATCGACTTTGGACACTTAAAATATCAATTTTTATCATGTTTTCAGTCTATATTTTGAAAACATTCTAGCACTGAGTAGGCTTGTACAGATCGCTTCTGGGACCCCAAAATATCGAATTTTCGGGTGTTTTGAGCCTGAATTTGAAATATAAACGGGTACAGAAGATGCATGCACAAAATTGACTTTTGAACCTAAAATATCGATTTTCAGCATGTTTTGGGCCTGCATTATGAAAATACTCTAACACGGAGTAGGAATGTACAGATCGCTTCTTGGACCCCAAAATATCGAATTTTCGGGTGTTTTGAGGTTGAATTTGAGATATAAACGGGTACTGAAGATGAATGCACATATCGACTTTTAGGCACCTAAAATATCGATTTTGAGTATGTTATGAGTCTGTATCTTGAAAACATTCTAAATAGGAGTAGGCATGTACACATCGCTTCAAGGCCCCAAAAAATCCCAATTTTCGGATGTTTTGAGCATGAATTTGAGATATAAACGGGTACAGAAGTTACATGCATATATCGACTTTGGACACTTAAAATATCGATTTTTATCATGTTTTGAGTCTATATTTTGAAAACATTCTAGCACTGAGTAGGCTTGTACAGATCGCTTCTGGGACCCCAAAATATCGAATTTTCGGGTGTTTTGAGCCTGAATTTGAAATATAAACGGGTACAGAAGATGCATGCACATATCGACTTTTGGGAACCTAAAAGATCGATTTTCAGTATGTTTTGGGCCTGTATTATGTAAATACTCTAACACGGAGTAGGCATGTACAGATTGCTTCTGGGACCTAAAAATATCGATTTTTCGGGTGTTTTGAGCCTGAATTTGTGATATAAACGGGTACAGAAGATGCATGCACAAAATTGACTTTTGAACCTAAAATATCGATTTTCAGCATGTTTTGGGCTTGTATTTTGAAAATACTCTAACACGGAGTAGGCATGTCCACATCACTTCTAGGCCCCAAAAAATCCCAATTTTCGGATGTTTTGAGCATGAATTTGAGATATAAACGGGTACAGAAGATACATGCACATATCGACTTTGGACACTTAAAATATCGATTTTTATCATGTTTTGTGCCTATATTTTGAAAACATTCTAGCACTGAGTAGGCTTGTACAGATCGCTTCTGGGACCCCAAAATATCGAATTTTCGGGTGCTTTGAGCCTGAATTTGTGATATAAACGGGTATAGAAGATGCATGCACATATTGACTTTGGGCACCAAAAATATCGATTTTCAGCATGTTTTGGGCCTGAATCTTGAAAATACTCTAATACGGAGTAGGCATGTACAGATCGCTTCTTGGACCCCAAAATATCGAATTTTCGGGTGTTTTGTGGTTGAATTTGAGATATAAACGGGTACTGAAGATGAATGCACATATTGACTTTTAGGCACCTAAAATATCGATTTTAATATGTTATGGGTCTGTATCTTGAAAACATTCTAAATAGGAGTAGGCATGTACACATCGCTTCAAGGCCCCAAAAAATCCCAATTTTCGGATGTTTTGAGCATGAATTTGAGATATAAACGGGTACAGAAGTTACATGCATATATCGACTTTGGACACTTAAAATATCGATTTTTATCATGTTTTGAGTCTATATTTTGAAAACATTCTAGCACTGAGTAGGCTTGTACAGATCGCTTCTGGGACCCCAAAATATCGAATTTTCGGGTGTTTTGAGCCTGAATTTGAAATATAAACGGGTACAGAAGATGCATGCACATATCGACTTTTGGGAACCTAAAAGATCGATTTTCAGTATGTTTTGGGCCTGTATTATGTAAATACTCTAACACGGAGTAGGCATGTACAGATTGCTTCTGGGACCCAAAAATATCGATTTTTTGGGTGTTTTGAGCCTGAATTTGTGATATAAACGGGTACAGAAGATGCATGCACAATATTGACTTTTGCACCTAAAATATCGATTTTCAGCATGTTTTGGGCTTGTATTTTGAAAATACTCTAACACGGAGTAGGCATGTCCACATCGCTTCTAGGCCCCAAAAAATCCCAATTTTCGGATGTTTTGAGCATGAATTTGAGATATAAACGGGTACAGAAGATACATGCACATATCGACTTTGGACACTTAAAATATCGATTTTTATCATGTTTTGAGCCTATATTTTGAAAACATTCTAGCACTGAGTAGGCTTGAACAGATCGCTTCTGGGACCCCAAAATATCGAATTTTCGGGTGTTTTGAGCCTGAATTTGAAATATAAACGGGTACAGAAGATGCATGCACATATCGACTTTTGGGAACCTAAAAGATCGATTTTCAGTATGTTTTTGGCCTGTATCTTGTAAATACTCTAACACGGAGTAGGCATGTACAGATTGCTTCTGGGACCCAAAAATATCGATTTTTCGGGTGTTTTGAGCCTGAATTTGTGATATAAACGGGTACAGAAGATGCATGAACAAAATTGACTTTTGCACCTAAAATATCGATTTTCAGCATGTTTTGGGCCTGTATCTTGTAAATACTCTAACACGGAGTAGGCATGTACAGATTGCTTCTGGGACCCAAATATATCGAATTTTCGGGTGCTTTAAGCCTGAATTTGAGATATAAACGGGTACTGAAGATGCATGCACATATCGACTTTTAGGCACCTAAAATATCGATTTTCTGTATGTTTTAGGCCTGTATTTAGAAAATACTCTAACACGGAGTAGGCATGTACAGATCGCTTTTGGGACCCCAAAATATCGATTTTTCGGGTGTTTTGTGCCTGAATTTGAGTTATCGACTTTGGGCACATAAAATATCGATTTTTAGCATGTTTTGGGCCTATATTTTGAAAATATTCTAGCACTGAGTAGGCATGTACATATCGGTTCTGGGAACCCAAAATATCGAATTTTCGGGTGTTATAAGCCTGAATTTGAGATATAAACGCGTACAGAAGATGCATGCACATATTGACTTTGGACACTTAAAATATCGATTTTGAGTATGTTATGGGTCTGTATCTTGAAAACATTCTAACTAGGAGTAGGCATGTACACATCGCTTCTAGGCCCCAAAAAATCCCAATTTTCGGATGTTTTGAGCATGAATTTGAGATATAAACAGGTACAGAAGATACATGCTCATATCGACTTTGGACACTTAAAATATCGATTTTTATCATGTTTTGAGCCTATATTTTGAAAACATTCTAGCACTGAGTAGGCTTGTACAGATCGCTTCTGGGACCCCAAAATATCGAATTTTCGGGTGTTTTGAGCCTGAATTTGAAATATAAACGGGTACAGAAGATGAATGCACATATCGACTTTTGAGAACCTAAAAGATCGATTTTCAGTATGTTTTGGGCCTGTATTTTGTAAATACTCTAACACGGAGTAGGTATGTACAGATTGCTTCTGGGACCCAAAAATATCGATTTTTCGGGTGTTTTCTGCCTGAATTTGAGATATCGACTTTGGGCACATAAAATATCGATTTTTACCATGTTTTGGGCCTATATTTTGAAAATATTCTAGCACTGAGTAGGCATGTACAGATCGGTTCTGGGACCCCAAAATATCGAATTTTCGGGTGTTTTAAGCCTGAATTTGAGATATAAACGCGTACAGAAGATGCATGCACATATTGACTTTGGACACTTAAAATATCGATTTTTTGCATGTTTTGAGCCTATATTTTGAAAACATTCTAGCACTGAGTAGGCATGTACACATCGCTTCTGGGACCCAAAAATATGGAATTTTCGGGTGTTTTGAGGTTGAATTTGGGATATAAACGGGTGCAGAAAATGCATACACATATTGACTTTGGGCACCTAAAATATCGATTTTCAGCATGTTTTGGGCCTGTATCTGAGTAGGCATGTACAGATCGCTTCTGGGACCCAAAAATATCGATTTTTTGGGTGTTTTGAGCCTGAATTTGTGATATAAACGGGTACAGAAAATGCATGCTCATATTTACTTTAGGCACCTAAAATATCGATTTACAGCATGTTTTGGGCCTGAATCATGAAAATACTCTAACACGGAGTAGGCATGTACAGATCGCTTCTGGGACCCCAAAATATCGAATTTTAGGGTGTTTTAAGCCTGAATTTGAGATATAAACGGGTACTGAAGATGAATGCACATATCGACTTTTAGGCACCTAAAATATCGATTTTGAGTATGTTATGGGTCTGTATCTTGAAAACATTCTAACTAGGAGTAGGCATGTACACGTCGCTTCTAGGCCCCAAAAAATCCCAATTTTCGGATGTTTTGAGCATGAATTTGAGATATAAACGGATACTGAAGATACATGCACATATCGACTTTGGACACTTAAAATATCGATTTTTATCATGTTTTGAGCCTATATTTTGAAAACATTCTAGCACTGAGTAGGCTTGTACAGATCGCTTCTGGGACCCCAAAATATCGAATTTTCGGGTGTTTTGAGGTTGAATTTGAGATATAAACGGGTACTGAAGATGAATGCACATATCGACTTTTAGGCACCTAAAATATCGATTTTGAGTATGTTATGGGTCTGTATCTTCAAAACATTCTAACTAGGAGTAGGCATGTACACATTGCTTCAAGGCCCCAAAAAATCCCAATTTTCGGATGTTTTGAGCACGAATTTGAGATATAAACGGGTACAGAAGTTACATGCACATATCGACTTTGGACACTTAAAATATCGATTTTTATCATGTTTTGAGTCTATATTTTGAAAAAATTCTAGCACTGAGTAGGCTTGTACAGATCGCTTCTGGGACCCCAAAATATCGAATTTTCGGGTGTTTTGAGCCTGAATTTGAAATATAAACGGGTACAGAAGATGCATGCACATATCGACTTTTGGGAACCTAAAAGATCGATTTTCAGTATGTTTTGGGCCTGTATTATGTAAATACTCTAACACGGAGTAGGCATGTACAGATTGCTTCTGGGACCCAAAAATATCGATTTTTCGGGTGTTTTGAGCCTGAATTTGTAATATAAACGGGTACAGAAGATGCATGCACAAAATTGACTTTTGCACCTAAAATATCGATTTTCAGCATGTTTTGGGCCTGTATTTTGAAAATACTCTAACACGGAGTAGGCATGTACAGATCGCTTCTTGGACCCCAAAATATTGAATTTTCGGGTGTTTTAAGCCTGAATTTGAGATATAAACGGGTACTGAAGATGAATGCACATATCGACTTTTAGGCACCTAAAATATCGATTTTGAGTATGTTATGGGTCTGTATCTTGAAAACATTCTAACTAGGAGTAGGCATGTACACATCGCTTCTAGGCCCCAAAAAATCCCAATTTTCGGATGTTTTGAGCATGAATTTGAGATATAAACGGATACTGAAGATACATGCACATATCGACTTTGGACACTTAAAATATCGATTTTTATCATGTTTTGAGCCTATATTTTGAAAACATTCTAGCACTGAGTAGGCTTGTACAGATCGCTTCTGGGACCCCAAAATATCGAATTTTCGGGTGTTTTGAGCCTGAATTTGAAATATAAACGGGTACAGAAGATGAATGCACATATCGACTTTTGGGAACCTAAAAGATCGATTTTCAGTATGTTTTGGGCCTGTATTTTATAAATACTCTAACACGGAGTAGGTATGTACAGATTGCTTCTGTGACCCAAAAATATCGATTTTTCGGGTGTTTTGTGCCTGAATTTGAGATATCGACTTTGGGCACATAAAATATCGATTTTTACCATGTTTTGGGCCTATATTTTGAAAATATTCTAGCACTGAGTAGGCATGTACAAATCGGTTCTGGGACCCCAAAATATCGAATTTTCGGGTGTTTTAAGCCTGAATTTGAGATATAAACGCGTACAGAGGATGCATGCACATATTGACTTTGGACATTTAAAATATCGATTTTTTGCATGTTTTGAGCCTATATTTTGAAAACATTCTAGCACTGAGTAGGCATGTACAGATCGCTTCTGGGACCCAAAAATATGGAAATTTCGGGTGCATTGAGGTTGAATTTGGGATATAAACGGGTGCAGAAGATGTATACACATATTGACTTTGGGCACCTAAAATATCGATTTTCAGCATGTTTTGGGCCTGTATCTGAGTAGGCATGTACAGATCGCTTCTGGGACCCAAAAATATCGATTTTTCGGGTGCTTTGAGCCTGAATTTGTGATATAAACGGGTATAGAAGATGCATGCACATATTGACTTTGGGCACCTAAAATATCGATTTTCAGCTTGTTTTGGGCCTGAATCTTGAAAATACTCTAATACGGAGTAGGCATGTACAGATCGCTTCTTGGACCCCAAAATATCGAATTTTCGGGTGTTTTGAGGTTGAATTTGAGATATAAACGGGTACTGAAGATGAATGCACATATCGACTTTTAGGCACCTAAAATATCGATTTTGAGTATGTTATGGGTCTGTATCTTCAAAACATTCTAACTAGGAGTAGGCATGTACACATTGCTTCAAGGCCCCAAAAAATCCCAATTTTCGGATGTTTTGAGCACGAATTTGAGATATAAACGGGTACAGAAGTTACATGCACATATCGACTTTGGACACTTAAAATATCGATTTTCAGTATGTTTTGGGCCTGTATTATGTAAATACTCTAACACGGAGTAGGCATGTACAGATTGCTTCTGGGACCCAAAAAATATCGATTTTTCGGGTGTTTTGAGCCTGAATTTGTGATATAAACGGATACAGAAGATGCATGCACTAAATTGACTTTTGCACCTAAAATATCGATTTTCAGCATGTTTTGGGCCTGTAATTTGAAAATACTCTAACACGGAGTAGGCATGTACAGATCGCTTCTTAGACCCCAAAATATCGAATTTTAGGGTGTTTTAAGCCTGAATTTGAGATATAAACGGGTACTGAAGATGAATGCACATATCGACTTTTAGGCACCTAAAATATCGATTTTGAGTATGTTATGGGTCTGTATCTTGAAAACATTCTAACTAGGAGTAGGCATGTACACATCGCTTCTAGGTCCAAAAAAATCCCAATTTTCGGATGTTTTGAGCATGAATTTGAGATATAAACGGGTACAGAAGATACATGCACATATCGACTTTGGACACTTAAAATATCGATTTTTATCATGTTTTGAGCCTATATTTTGAAAACATTCTAGCACTGAGTAGGCTTGTACAGATCGCTTCTGGGACCCCAAAATATCGAATTTTGGGGTGTTTTGATCCTGAATTTGAAATATAAACGGGTACAGAAGATGCATGCACATATCGACTTTTGGGAAACTAAAAGATCGATTTTCAGTATGTTTTGGGCCTGTATTATGTAAATACTCTAACACGGAGTAGGCATGTAGAGATTGCTTCTGGGACCCAAAAATATCGATTTTTCGGGTGTTTTGTGCCTGAATTTGTGATATAAACGGGTACAGAAGATGCATGCACAAAATTGACTTTTGCACCTAAAATATCGATTTTCAGCATGTTTTGGTCCTGTATTTTGAAAATACTCTAACACGGAGTAGGCATGTACAGATCGCTTCTTGGACCCCAAAATATCGAATTTTAGGGTGTTTTAAGCCTGAATTTGAGATATAAACGGGTACTGAAGATGAATGCACATATCGACTTTTAGGCACCTAAAATATCGATTTTGAGTATGTTATGGGTCTGTATCTTGAAAACATTCTAACTAGGAGTAGGCATGTACACATCGCTTCTAGGTCCAAAAAAATCTCAATTTTCGGATGTTTTGAGCATGAATTTGAGATATAAACGGGTACAGAAGATACATGCACATATCGACTTTGGACACTTAAAATATCGATTTTTATCATGTTTTGAGCCTATATTTTGAAAACATTCTAGCACTGAGTAGGCTTGTACAGATCGCTTCTGGGACCCCAAAATATCGATTTTTCGGGTGTTTTGAGCCTGAATTTGAAATATAAACGGGTACAGAAGATGAATGCACATATCGACTTTTGGGAACCTAAAAGATCGATTTTCAGTATGTTTTGGGCCTGTATCTTATAAATACTCTAACACGGAGTAGGTATGTACAGATTGCTTCTGTGACCCAAAAATATCGATTTTTCGGGTGTTTTGTGCCTGAATTTGAGATATCGACTTTGGGCACATAAAATATCGATTTTTACCAAGTTTTGGGCCTATATTTTGAAAATATTCTAGCACTGAGTAGGCATGTACAAATCGGTTCTGGGACCCCAAAATATCGAATTTTCGGGTGTTTTAAGCCTGAATTTGAGATATAAACGCGTACAGAGGATGCATGCACATATTGACTTTGGACACTTAAAATATTGATTTTTTGCATGTTTTGAGCCTATATTTTAAAAACATTCTAACACTGAGTAGGCATGTACAGATCGCTTCTGGGACCCAAAAATATGGAAATTTCGGGTGTATTGAGGTTGAATTTGGGATATAAACGGGTGCAGAAGATGCAAACACATATTGACTTTGGGCACCTAAAATATCGATTTTTAGCATGTTTTGGGCCTGTATCTGAGTAGGCATGTACAGATCGCTTCTGGGACCCAAAAATATCGATTTTTTGGGTGCTTTGAGCCTGAATTTGCGATATAAACGGGTATAGAAGATGCATGCACATATTGATTTTAGGCACCTAAAATATCGATTTTCAGTATGTTTTAGGCCTGAATCTTGAAAATACTCTAATACGGAGTAGGCATGTACAGATCGCTTCTTGGACCCCAAAATATCGAATTTTCGGGTGTTTTGAGGTTGAATTTGAGATATAAACGGGTACTGAAGATGAATGCACATATCGACTTTTAGGCACCTAAAATATCGATTTTGAGTATGTTATGGGTCTGTATCTTGAAAACATTCTAACTAGGAGTAGGCATGTACACATTGCTTCAAGGCCCCAAAAAATTCAAATTTTCGGATGTTTTGAGCGTGAATTTTAGATATAAACGGGTACAAAAGTTACATGCACATATCGACTTTGGACACTTAAAATATCAATTTTTATCATGTTTTCAGTCTATATTTTGAAAACATTCTAGCACTGAGTAGGCTTGTACAGATCGCTTCTGGGACCCCAAAATATCGAATTTTCGGGTGTTTTGAGCCTGAATTTGAAATATAAACGGGTACAGAAGATGCATGCACAAAATTGACTTTTGAACCTAAAATATCGATTTTCAGCATGTTTTGGGCCTGCATTTTGAAAATACTCTAACACGGAGTAGGAATATACAGATCGCTTCTTGGACCCCAAAATATCGAATTTTCGGGTGTTTTGAGGTTGAATTTGAGATATAAACGGGTACTGAAGATAAATGCACATATCGACTTTTAGGCACCTAAAATATCGATTTTGAGTATGTTATGGGTCTGTATATTGAAAACATTCTAACTAGGAGTAGGCATGTACACATCGCTTCTAGGCCCCAAATAATCCCAATTTTCGGATGTTTTGAGCATGAATTTGAGATATAAACGGGTACAGAAGTTACATGCACATATCGACTTTGGACACTTAAAATATCGATTTTTATCATGTTTTGAGCCTATATTTTGAAAACATTCTAGCACTGAGTAGGCTTGTACAGATCGCTTCTGGGACCCCAAAATATCGAATTTTCGGGTGTTTTGAGCCTGAATTTGAAATATAAACGGGTACAGAAGATGAATGCACATATCGACTTTTGGGAACCTAAAAGATCGATTTTCAGTATGTTTTGGGCCTGTATCTTATAAATACTCTAACACGGAGTAGGTATGTACAGATTGCTTCTGTGACCCAAAAATATCGATTTTTCGGGTGTTTTGTGCCTGAATTTGAGATATCGACTTTGGGCACATAAAATATCGATTTTTACCAAGTTTTGGGCCTATATTTTGAAAATATTCTAGCACTGAGTAGGCATGTACAAATCGGTTCTGGGACCCCAAAATATCGAATTTTCGGGTGTTTTAAGCCTGAATTTGAGATATAAACGCGTACAGAGGATGCATGCACATATTGACTTTGGACACTTAAAATATTGATTTTTTGCATGTTTTGAGCCTATATTTTAAAAACATTCTAACACTGAGTAGGCATGTACAGATCGCTTCTGGGACCCAAAAATATGGAAATTTCGGGTGTATTGAGGTTGAATTTGGGATATAAACGGGTGCAGAAGATGCAAACACATATTGACTTTGGGCACCTAAAATATCGATTTTCAGCATGTTTTGGGCCTGTATCTGAGTAGGCATGTACAGATCGCTTCTGGGACCCAAAAATATCGATTTTTTGGGTGCTTTGAGCCTGAATTTGCGATATAAACGGGTATAGAAGATGCATGCACATATTGATTTTAGGCACCTAAAATATCGATTTTCAGTATGTTTTAGGCCTGAATCTTGAAAATACTCTAATACGGAGTAGGCATGTACAGATCGCTTCTTGGACCCCAAAATATCGAATTTTCGGGTGTTTTGAGGTTGAATTTGAGATATAAACGGGTACTGAAGATGAATGCACATATCGACTTTTAGGCACCTAAAATATCGATTTTGAGTATGTTATGGGTCTGTATCTTGAAAACATTCTAACTAGGAGTAGGCATGTACACATTGCTTCAAGGCCCCAAAAAATTCAAATTTTCGGATGTTTTGAGCGTGAATTTTAGATATAAACGGGTACAAAAGTTACATGCACATATCGACTTTGGACACTTAAAATATCAATTTTTATCATGTTTTCAGTCTATATTTTGAAAACATTCTAGCACTGAGTAGGCTTGTACAGATCGCTTCTGGGACCCCAAAATATCGAATTTTCGGGTGTTTTGAGCCTGAATTTGAAATATAAACGGGTACAGAAGATGCATGCACAAAATTGACTTTTGAACCTAAAATATCGATTTTCAGCATGTTTTGGGCCTGCATATTGAAAATACTCTAACACGGAGTAGGAATGTACAGATCGCTTCTTGGACCCCAAAATATCGAATTTTCGGGTGTTTTGAGGTTGAATTTGAGATATAAACGGGTACTGAAGATAAATGCACATATCGACTTTTAGGCACCTAAAATATCGATTTTGAGTATGTTATGGGTCTGTATATTGAAAACATTCTAACTAGGAGTAGGCATGTACACATCGCTTCTAGGCCCCAAATAATCCCAATTTTCGGATGTTTTGAGCATGAATTTGAGATATAAACGGGTACAGAAGTTACATGCACATATCGACTTTGGACACTTAAAATATCGATTTTTATCATGTTTAGAGCCTATATTTTGAAAACATTCTAGCACTGAGTAGGCTTGTACAGATCGCTTCTGGGACCCCAAAATATCGAATTTTGGGGTGTTTTGAGCCTGAATTTGAAATATAAACGGGTACAGAAGATCCATGCACATATCGACTTTTGGGAACCTAACGGATCGATTTTCAGTATGTTTTGGGCCTGTATTTTGTAAATACTCTAACACGGAGTAGGCATGTACAGATTGCTTCTGGGACCCAAAAATATCGATTTTTCGGGTGTTTTGAGCATGAATTTGTGATATAAACGGGTACAGAAGATGCATGCACAAAATTGACTTTTCCACCTAAAATATCGATTTTCAGCATGTTTTGGTTCTGTATTTTGAAAATACTCTAACACGGAGTAGGCATGTACAGATCGCTTCTTGGACCCCAAAATATCGAATTTTCGGGTGCTTTAAGCCTGAATTTGAGATATAAACGGGTACTGAAGATGCATGCACATATCGACTTTTAGGCACCTAAAATATCGATTTTCTGTATGTTTTGGGCCTGTATTTTGAAAATACTCTAACACGGAGTAGGCATGTACAGATCGCTTCTGGGACCCCAAAATATCGAATTTTCGGGTGTTTTGTGCCTGAATTTGAGATATCGACTTTGGGCACATAAAATATCGATTTTTAGCATGTTTTGGGCCTATATTTTGAAAATATTCTAGCACTGAGTAGGCATGTAGAGATCGGTTCTGGGACCCCAAAATATCGAATTTTCAGGTGTTATAAGCCTGAATTTGATATATAAACGCGTACAGAAGATGCATGCACATATTGACTTTGGACACTTAAAATATCGATTTTTTGCATGTTTTGAGCCTATATTTTGAAAACATTCTAGCACTGAGTAGGCATGTACACATCGCTTCTGGGACCCAAAAATATCGAATTTTCGGGTGTTTTGTGGTTGAATTTGGGATATAAACGGGTGCAGAAAATGCATACACATATTGACTTTGGGCACCTAAAATATCGATTTTCAGCATGTTTTGGGCCTGTATCTGAGTAGGCATGTACAGATCGCTTCTGGGACCCAAAAATATCGATTTTTTGTGTGTTTTGAGCCTGAATTTGTGATATAAACGGGTACAGAAGATGCATGCACATATTGACTTTGGGCACCTAAAATATCGATTTACAGCATGTTTTGGGCCTGAATCATGAAAATACTCTAACACGGAGTAGGCATGTACAGATCGCTTCTTGGACCCCAAAATATCGAATTTTCGGGTGTTTTAAGCCTGAATTTGAGATATAAACGGGTACTGAAGATGAATGCACATATCGACTTTTAGGCACCTAAAATATCGATTTTGAGTATGTTATGGGTCTGTATCTTGAAAACATTCTAACTAGGAGTAGGCATGTACACATCGCTTCTAGGCCCCAAAAAAACCCAATTTTCGGATGTTTTGAGCATGAATTTGAGATATAAACGGATACTGAAGATACATGCACATATCGACTTTGGACACTTAAAATATCGATTTTTATCATGTTTTGAGCCTGTATTTTGAAAACATTCTAGCACTGAGTAGGCTTGTACAGATCGCTTCTGGGACCCCAAAATATCGAATTTTCGGGTGTTTTGAGCCTGAATTTGAAATATAAACGGGTACAGAAGATGCATGCACATATCGACTTTTGAGAACCTAAAAGATCGATTTTCAGTATGCTTTGGGCCTGTATTTTGTAAATACTCTAACACGGAGTAGGCATGTACAGATCGCTTCTTGGACCCTAAAATATCGAATTTTCGGGTGTTTTGAGCCTGAATTTGAAATATAAACGGGTACAGAAGATGCATGCACAAAATTGACTTTTGCACCTAAAATATCGATTTTCAGCATGTTTTGGGCCTGTATTTTGAAAATACTCTAACACGGAGTAGGCATGTACAGATCGCTTCTTGGACCCCAAAATATCGAATTTTCGGGTGTTTTAAGCCTGAATTTGAGATATAAACGGGTACTGAAAATGCATGCACATATCGAATTTTAGGCACCTAAAATATCGATTTTCTGTATGTTTTGGGCCTGTATTTTGAAAATACTCTAACACGGAGCAGGCATGTACAGATCGCTTCTGGGACCCCAAAATATCGAATTTTCGGGTGTTTTGTGCCTGAATTTGAGATATCGACTTTGGACACATAAAATATCGATTTTTAGCATATTTTGGGGCTATATTTTGAAAATATTCTAGCACTGAGTAGGCATGTACAGATCGCTTCTGGGACCCAAAAATATCGATTTTTCGGGTGTTTTGAGCCTGAATTTGTGATATAAACGGGTACAGAAGATGCATGCACTAAATTGACTTTTGCACCTAAAATATCGATTTTCAGCATGTTTTGGGCCTGTATTTTGAAAATACTCTAACACGGAGTAGGCTTGTACAGATCGCTTCTTGGACCCCAAAATATCGAATTTTCGGGTGTTTTGAGCCTGAATTTGAAATATAAACGGGTACAGAAGATGAATGCACATATCGACTTTTGGGAACCTAAAAGATCGATTTTCAGTATGTTTTGGTCCTTTATTTTGTAAATACTCTAACACGGAGTAGGTATGTACAGATTGCTTCTGTGACCCAAAAATATCGATTTTTCGGGTGTTTTGTGCCTGAATTTGAGATATCGACTGTGGGCACGTAAAATATCGATTTTTACCATGTTTTGGGCCTATATTTTGAAAATATTCTAGCACTGAGTAGGCATGTACAGATCGGTTCTGGGACCCCAAAATATCGAATTTTCGGGTGTTTTAAGCCTGAATTTGAGATATAAACGCATACAGAAGATGCATGCACATATTGATTTTGGACACTTAAAATATCGATTTTTTGCATATTTTGAGCCTATATTTTGAAAACATTCTAGCACTGAGTAGGCATGTACAGATCGCTTCTGGGACCCAAAAATATGGAAATTTCGGGTGTATTGAGGTTGAATTTGGGATATAAACGGGTGCCGAAGATGCATACACATATTGACTTTGGGCACCTAAAATATCGATTTTCAGCATGTTTTGGGCCTGTAACTGAGTAAGCATGTACAGATCGCTTCTGGGACCCAAAAATATCGATTTTTCGGGTGCTTTGAGCCTGAATTTGTGATATAAACGGGTATAGAAGATGCATGCACATATTGACTTTGGGCACCTAAAATATCGATTTTCAGCATGTTTTGGGCCTTAATATTGAAAATACTCTAATACGTATTAGGCATGTACAGATCGCTTCTTGGACCCCAAAATATCGAATTTTCGGGTGTTTTGAGGTTGAATTTGAGATATAAACGGGTACTGAAGATGAATGCACATATCGACTTTTAGGCACCTAAAATATCGATTTTGAGTATGTTATGGGTCTGTATCTTAAAAAACATTCTAACTAGGAGTAGGCATGTACATATCGCTTCTAGGCCCCAAAAAATCCCAATTTTCGGATGTTTTGAGTATGAATTTGAGATATAAACGGGTACAGAAGTTACATGCACATATCGACTTTGGACACTTAAAATATCGATTTTTATCATGTTTTAAGCCTATATTTTGAAAACATTCTAGCACTGAGTAGGCTTTTACAGATCGCTTCTAGGACCCCAAAATATCGAATTTTCGGGTGTTTTGAGCCTGAATTTGAAATATAAACGGGTACAGAAGATCCATGCACATATCGACTTTTGGGAACCTAAAAGATCGATTTTCAGTATGTTTTGGGCCTGTATTTTGTAAATACTCTAACACGGAGTAGGCATGTACAGATTGCTTCTGGGACCCAAAAATATCGATTTTTCGGGTGTTTTGAGCATGAATTTGTGATATAAACGGGTACAGAAGATGCATGCACAAAATTGACTTTTCCACTTAAAATATCGATTTTCAGCATGTTTTGAGCCTGTATGTTGAAAATACTCTAACACGGAGTAGGCATGTACAGATCGCTTCTTAGACCCCAAAATATCGAATTTTCGGGTGCTTTAAGCCTGAATTTGAGATATAAACGGGTACTGAAGATGCATGCACATATCGACTTTTAGGCACCTAAAATATCGATTTTCTGTATGTTTTGGGCCTGTATTTTGAAAATACTCTAACACGGAGTAGGCATGTACAGATCGCTTCTGGGACCCCAAAATATCGAATTTTCGGGTGTTTTGTGCCTGAATTTGAGATATCGACTTTGGGCACATAAAATATCGATTTTTAGCATGTTTTGGGCCTATATTTTGAAAATATTCTAGCACTGAGTAGGCATGTAGAGATCGGTTCTGGGACCCCAAAATATCGAATTTTCAGGTGTTATAAGCCTGAATTTGAGATATAAACGCGTACAGAAGATGCATGCACATATTGACTTTGGACACTTAAAATATCGATTTTTTGCATGTTTTGAGCCTATATTTGAAAACATTCTAGCACTGAGTAGGCATGTACACATCGCTTCTGGGACCCAAAAATGTGGAATTTTCGGGTGTTTTGAGGTTGAATTTGGGATATAAACGGGTGCAGAAAATGCATACACATATTGACTTTGGGCACCTAAAATATCGATTTTCAGCATGTTTTGGGCCTGTATCTGAGTAGGCATGTACAGATCGCTTCTGGGACCCAAAAATATCGATTTTTTGGGTGTTTTGAGCCTGAATTTGTGATATAAACGGGTACAGAAGATGCATGCACATATTGACTTTGGGCACCTAAAATATCGATTTACAGCATGTTTTGGGCCTGAATCATGAAAATACTCTAACACGGAGTAGGCATGTACAGATCGCTTCTTGGACCCCAAAATATCGAATTTTCTGGTGTTTTAAGCCTGAATTTGAGATATAAACGGGTACTGAAGATGAATGCACATATCGACTTTTAGGCACCTAAAATATCGATTTTGAGTATGTTATGGGTCTGTATCTTGAAAACATTCTAACTAGGAGTAGGCATGTACACATCGCTTCTAGGCCCCAAAAAATCCCAATTTTCGGATGTTTTGAGCATGAATTTGAGATATAAACGGATACTGAAGATACATGCACATATCGACTTTAGACACTTAAAATATCGATTTTTATCATGTTTTGAGCCTGTATTTTGAAAACATTCTAGCACTGAGTAGAGTTGTACAGATCGCTTCTGGGACCCCAAAATATCGAATTTTCGGGTGTTTTGAGCCTGAATTTGAGATATAAACGGGTACAGAAGATGCATGCACATATCGACTTTTGGGAACCTAAAAGATCGATTTTCAGTATGCTTTGGGCCTGTATTTTGTAAATACTCTAACACGGAGTAGGCATGTACAGATCGCTT
Organism: Petrolisthes cinctipes; assembly: GCA_033782935.1. Classification (NCBI taxonomy): domain Eukaryota; kingdom Metazoa; phylum Arthropoda; class Malacostraca; order Decapoda; family Porcellanidae; genus Petrolisthes; species Petrolisthes cinctipes. The sequence continues at coordinate 1,876,044 of JAWQEG010000060.1, forward strand.
CTTGGACCCTAAAATATCGATTTTTCGGGTGTTTTGAGCCTGAATTTGAAATATAAACGGGTACAGAAGATGCATGCACAAAATTGACTTTTGCACCTAAAATATCGATTTTCAGCATGTTTTGGGCCTGTATTTTGAAAATACTCTAACACGGAGTAGGCATGTACAGATCGCTTCTTGGACCCCAAAATATCGAATTTTCGGGTGTTTTAAGCCTGAATTTGAGATATAAACGGGTACTGAAAATGCATGCACATATCGAATTTTAGGCACCTAAAATATCGATTTTCTGTATGTTTTGGGCCTGTATTTTGAAAATACTCTAACACGGAGCAGGCATGTACAGATCGCTTCTGGGACCCCAAAATATCGAATTTTCGGGTGTTTTGTGCCTGAATTTGAGATATCGACTTTGGACACATAAAATATCGATTTTTAGCATGTTTTGGGGCTATATTTTGAAAATATTCTATCACTGAGTAGGCATGTACAGATCGCTTCTGGGACCCAAAAATATCGATTTTTCGGGTGTTTTGAGCCTGAATTTGTGATATAAACGGGTATAGAAGATGCATGCACTAAATTGACTTTTGCACCTAAAATATCGATTTTCAGCATGTTTTGGGCCTGTATTTTGAAAATACTCTAACACGGAGTAGGCATGTACAGATCGCTTCTTGGACCCCAAAATATCGAATTTTAGGGTATTTTAAGCCTGAATTTGAGATTTAAACGGGTACTGAAGATGAATTGCACATATCGACTTTTAGGCACCTAAAATATCGATTTTGAGTATGTTATGGGTCTGTATCTTGAAAACATTCTAACTAGGAGTAGGCATGTACACATCGCTTCTAGGTCCAAAAAAATCCCAATTTTCGGATGTTTTGAGCATGAATTTGAGATATAAACGGGTACAGAAGATACATGCACATATCGACTTTGGACACTTAAAATATCGATTTTTATCATGTTTGGAGCCTATATTTTGAAAACATTCTAGCACTGAGTAGGCTTGTACAGATCGCTTCTGGGACCCCAAAATATCGAATTTTCGGGTGTTTTGAGCCTGAATTTGAAATATAAACGGGTACAGAAGATAAATGCACATATCGACTTTTGGGAACCTAAAAGATCGATTTTCAGTATGTTTTGGTCCTGTATTTTGTAAATACTCTAACACGGAGTAGGTATGTACAGATTGCTTCTGTGACCCAAAAATATCGATTTTTCGGGTGTTTTGTGCCTGAATTTGAGATATCGACTTTGGGCACGTAAAATATCGATTTTTACCATGTTTTGGGCCTATATTTTGAAAATATTCTAGCACTGAGTAGGCATGTACAGATCGGTTCTGGGACCCCAAAATATCGAATTTTCGGGTGTTTTAAGCCTGAATTTGAGATATAAACGCATACAGAAGATGCATGCACATATTGACTTTGGACACTTAAAATATCGATTTTTTGCATATTTTGAGCCTATATTTTGAAAACATTCTAGCACTGAGTAGGCATGTACAGATCGCTTCTGGGACCCAAAAATATGGAAATTTCGGGTGTATTGAGGTTGAATTTGGGATATAAACGGGTGCCGAAGATGCATACACATATTGACTTTGGGCACCTAAAATATCGATTTTCAGCATGTTTTGGGCCTGTAACTGAGTAAGCATGTACAGATCGCTTCTGGGACCCAAAAATATCGATTTTTCGGGTGCTTTGAGCCTGAATTTGTGATATAAACGGGTATAGAAGATGCATGCACATATTGACTTTGGGCACCTAAAATATCGATTTTCAGCATGTTTTGGGCCTTAATATTGAAAATACTCTAATACGTATTAGGTATGTACAGATCGCTTCTTGGACCCCAAAATATCGAATTTTCGGGTGTTTTGAGGTTGAATTTGAGATATAAACGGGTACTGAAGATGAATGCACATATCGACTTTTAGGCACCTAAAATATCGATTTTGAGTATGTTATGGGTCTGTATCTTAAATAACATTCTAACTAGGAGTAGGCATGTACATATCGCTTCTAGGCCCCAAAAAATCCCAATTTTCGGATGTTTTGAGTATGAATTTGAGATATAAACGGGTACAGAAGTTACATGCACATATCGACTTTGGACACTTAAAATATCGATTTTTATCATGTTTTGAGCCTATATTTTGAAAACATTCTAGCACTGAGTAGGCTTGTACAGATCGCTTCTAGGACCCCAAAATATCGAATTTTCGGGTGTTTTGAGCCTGAATTTGAAATATAAACGGGTACAGAAGATCCATGCACATATCGACTTTTGGGAACCTAAAAGATCGATTTTCAGTATGTTTTGGGCCTGTATTTTGTAAATACTCTAACACGGAGTAGGCATGTACAGATTGCTTCTGGGACCCAAAAATATCGATTTTTCGGGTGTTTTGAGCATGAATTTGTGATATAAACGGGTACAGAAGATGCATGCACAAAATTGACTTTTCCACTTAAAATATCGATTTTCAGCATGTTTTGAGCCTGTATGTTGAAAATACTCTAACACGGAGTAGGCATGTACAGATCGCTTCTTAGACCCCAAAATATCGAATTTTCGGGTGCTTTAAGCCTGAATTTGAGATATAAACGGGTACTGAAGATGCATGCACATATCGACTTTTAGGCACCTAAAATATCGATTTTCTGTATGTTTTGGGCCTGTATTTTGAAAATACTCTAACACGGAGTAGGCATGTACAGATCGCTTCTGGGACCCCAAAATATCGAATTTTCGGGTGTTTTGTGCCTGAATTTGAGATATCGACTCTGGGCACATAAAATATCGATTTTTAGCATGTTTTGGGCCTATATTTTGAAAATATTCTAGCACTGAGTAGGCATGTAGAGATCGGTTCTGGGACCCCAAAATATCGAATTTTCAGGTGTTATAAGCCTGAATTTGAGATATAAACGCGTACAGAAAATGCATGCACATATTGACTTTGGACACTTAAAATATCGATTTTTTGCATGTTTTGAGCCTATATTTTGAAAACATTCTAGCACTGAGTAGGCATGTACACATCGCTTCTGGGACCCAAAAATGTGGAATTTTCGGGTGTTTTGAGGTTGAATTTGGGATATAAACGGGTACAGAAAATGCATACACATATTGACTTTGGGCACCTAAAATATCGATTTTCAGCATGTTTTGGGCCTGTATCTGAGTAGGCATGTACAGATCGCTTCTGGGACCCAAAAATATCGATTTTTTGGGTGTTTTGAGCCTGAATTTGTGATATAAACGGGTACAGAAGATGCATGCACATATTGACTTTGGGCACCTAAAATATCGATTTACAGCATGTTTTGGGCCTGAATCATGAAAATACTCTAACACGGAGTAGGCATGTACAGATCGCTTCTTGGACCCCAAAATATCGAATTTTCGGGTGTTTTAAGCCTGAATTTGAGATATAAACGGGTACTGAAGATGAATGCACATATCGACTTTTAGGCACCTAAAATATCGATTTTGAGTATGTTATGGGTCTGTATCTTGAAAACATTCTAACTAGGAGTAGGCATGTACACATCGCTTCTAGGCCCCAAAAAATCCCAATTTTCGGATGTTTTGAGCATGAATTTGAGATATAAACGGATACTGAAGATACATGCACATATCGACTTTAGACACTTAAAATATCGATTTTTATCATGTTTTGAGCCTGTATTTTGAAAACATTCTAGCACTGAGTAGAGTTGTACAGATCGTTTCTGGGACCCCAAAATATCGAATTTTCGGGTGTTTTGAGCCTGAATTTGAGATATAAACGGGTACAGAAGATGCATGCACATATCGACTTTTGGGAACCTAAAAGATCGATTTTCAGTATGCTTTGGGCCTGTATTTTGTAAATACTCTAACACGGAGTAGGCATGTACAGATCGCTTCTTGGACCCTAAAATATCGATTTTTCGGGTGTTTTGAGCCTGAATTTGAAATATAAACGGGTACAGAAGATGCATGCACAAAATTGACTTTTCCACCTAAAATATCGATTTTCAGCATGTTTTGGGCCTGTATTTTGAAAATACTCTAACACGGAGTAGGCATGTACAGATCGCTTCTTGGACCCCAAAATATCGAATTTTCGGGTGCTTTAAGCCTGAATTTGTGATATAAACAGGTACTGAAGATGCATGCACATATCGACTTTTAGGCACCTAAAATATCGATTTTCTGTATGTTTTGGGCCTGTATTTTGAAAATACTCTAACACGGAGTAGGCATGTACAGATCGCTTCTGGGACCCCAAAATATCGAATTTTCGGGTGTTTTGTGCCTGAATTTGAGATATCGACTTTGGGCACATAAAATATCGATTTTTAGCATGTTTTGGGCCTATATATTGAAAATATTCTAGCACTGAGTAGGCATGTAGAGATCGGTTCTGGGACCCCAAAATATCGAATTTTCGGGTGTTATAAGCCTGAATTTGAGATATAAACGCGTACAGAAGATGCATGCACATATTGACTTTGGACACTTAAAATATCGATTTTTTGCATGTTTTGAGCCTATATTTTGAAAACATTCTAGCACTGAGTAGGCATGTACACATCGCTTCTAGGACCCAAAAATAAGGAATTTTCGGGTGTTTTGAGGTTGAATTTGGGATATAAACGGGTGCAGAAAATGCATACACATATTGACTTTGGGCACCTAAAATATCGATTTTCAGCATGTTTTGGGCCTGTATCTGAGTAGGCATGTACAGATCGCTTCTGGGACCCAAAAATATCGATTTTTCGGGTGTTTTGAGCATGAATTTGTGATATAAACGGGTACAGAAGATGCATGCACATATTGACTTTGGGCACCTAAAATATCGATTTACAGCATGTTTTGAGCCTGAATCATGAAAATACTCTAACACGGAGTAGGCATGTACAGATCGCTTCTTGGACCCCAAAATATCGAATTTTCGGGTGTTCTAAGCCTGAATTTGAGATATAAACGGGTACTGAAGATGAATGCACATATCGACTTTTAGGCACCTAAAATATCGATTTTGAGTATGTTATGGGTCTGTATCTTGAAAACATTCTAACTAGGAGTAGGCATGTACACATCGCTTCTAGGCCCCAAAAAATCCCAATTTTCGAATGTTTTGAGCATGAATTTGAGATATAAACGGATACTGAAGATACATGCACATATCGACTTTAGACACTTAAAATATCGATTTTTATCATGTTTTGAGCCTGTATTTTGAAAACATTCTAGCACTGAGTAGGCTTGTACAGATCGCTTCTGGGACCCCAAAATATCGAATTTTCGGGTGTTTTGAGCCTGAATTTGAGATATAAACGGGTACAGAAGATGCATGCACATATCGACTTTTGAGAACCTAAAAGATCGATTTTCTGTATGCTTTGGGCCTGTATTTTGTAAATACTCTAACACGGAGTAGGCATGTACAGATCGCTTCTTGGACCCTAAAATATCGATTTTTCGGGTGTTTTGAGCCTGAATTTGAAATATAAACGGGTACAGAAGATGCATGCACAAAATTGACTTTTCCACCTAAAATATCGATTTTCAGCATGTTTTGGGCCTGTATTTTGAAAATACTCTAACACGGAGTAGGCATGTACAGATCGCTTCTTGGACCCCAAAATATCGAATTTTCGGGTGCTTTAAGCCTGAATTTGAGATATAAACGGGTACTGAAGATGCATGCACATATCGACTTTTAGGCACCTAAAATATCGATTTTCTGTATGTTTTGGGCCTGTATTTTGAAAATACTCTAACACGGAGTAGGCATGTACAGATCGCTTCTGGGACCCCAAAATATCGAATTTTCGGGTGTTTTGTGCCTGAATTTGAGATATCGACTTTGGGCACATAAAATATCGATATTTAGCATGTTTTGGGCCTATATTTTGAAAATATTCTAGCACTGAGTAGGCATGTAGAGATCGGTTCTGGGACCCCAAAATATCGAATTTTCAGGTGTTATAAGCCTGAATTTGAGATATAAACGCGTACAGAAAATGCATGCACATATTGACTTTGGACACTTAAAATATCGATTTTTTTCATGTTTTGAGCCTATATTTTGAAAACATTCTAGCACTGAGTAGGCATGTACACATCGCTTCTGGGACCCAAAAATGTGGAATTTTCGGGTGTTTTGAGGTTGAATTTGGGATATAAACGGGTGCAGAAAATGCATACACATATTGACTTTGGGCACCTAAAATATCGATTTTCAGCATGTTTTGGGCCTGTATCTGAGTAGGCATGTACAGATCGCTTCTGGGACCCAAAAATATCGATTTTTTGGGTGTTTTGAGCCTGAATTTGTGATATAAACGGGTACAGAAGATGCATGCACATATTGACTTTGGGCACCTAAAATATCGATTTACAGCATGTTTTGGGCCTGAATCATGAAAATACTCTAACACGGAGTAGGCATGTACAGATCGCTTCTTGGACCCCAAAATATCGAATTTTCGGGTGTTTTAAGCCTGAATTTGAGATATAAACGGGTACTGAAGATGAATGCACATATCGACTTTTAGGCACCTAAAATATCGATTTTGAGTATGTTATGGGTCTGTATCTTGAAAACATTCTAACTAGGAGTAGGCATGTACACATCGCTTCTAGGCCCCAAAAAATCCCAATTTTCGGATGTTTTGAGCATGAATTTGAGATATAAACGGATACTGAAGATACATGCACATATCGACTTTAGACACTTAAAATATCGATTTTTATCATGTTTTAAGCCTGTATTTTGAAAACATTCTAGCACTGAGTAGAGTTGTACAGATCGCTTCTGGGACCCCAAAATATCGAATTTTCGGGTGTTTTGAGCCTGAATTTGAGATATAAACGGGTACAGAAGATGCATGCACATATCGACTTTTGGGAACCTAAAAGATCGATTTTCAGTATGCTTTGGGCCTGTATTTTGTAAATACTCTAACACGGAGTAGGCATGTACAGATCGCTTCTTGGACCCTAAAATATCGATTTTTCGGGTGTTTTGAGCCTGAATTTGAGATATAAACGGGTACTGAAGATGAATGCACATATCGACTTTTAGGCACCTAAAATATCGATTTTGAGTATGTTATGGGTCTGTATCTTGAAAACATTCTAACTAGGAGTAGGCATGTACACATCGCTTCTAGGCCCCAAAAAATCCCAATTTTCGGATGTTTTGAGCATGAATTTGAGATATAAACGGATACTGAAGATACATGCACATATCGACTTTGGACACTTAAAATATCGATTTTTATCATGTTTTGAGCCTGTATTTTGAAAACATTCTAGCACTGAGTAGGGTTGTACAGATCGCTTCTGGGACCCCAAAATATCGAATTTTCGGGTGTTTTGAGCCTGAATTTGAGATATAAACGGGTACAGAAGATGCATGCACATATCGACTTTTGGGAACCTAAAAGATCGATTTTCAGTATGCTTTGGGCCTGTATTTTGTAAATACTCTAACACGGAGTAGGCATGTACAGATCGCTTCTTGGACCCTAAAATATCGATTTTTCGGGTGTTTTGAGCCTGAATTTGAAATATAAACGGGTACAGAAGATGCATGCACAAAATTGACTTTTCCACCTAAAATATCGATTTTCAGCATGTTTTGGGCCTGTATTTTGAAAATACTCTAACACGGAGTAGGCATGTAGAGATCGGTTCTGGGACCCCAAAATATCGAATTTTCGGGTGTTATAAGCCTGAATTTGAGATATAAACGCGTACAGAAGATGCATGCACATATTGACTTTGGACACTTAAAATATCGATTTTTTGCATGTTTTGAGCCTATATTTTGAAAACATTCTAGCACTGAGTAGGCATGTACACATCGCTTCTAGGACCCAAAAATAAGGAATTTTCGGGTGTTTTGAGGTTGAATTTGGGATATAAACGGGTGAAGAAAATGCATACACATATTGACTTTGGGCACCTAAAATATCGATTTTCAGCATGTTTTGGGCCTGTATCTGAGGAGGCATGTACAGATCGCTTCTGGGACCCAAAAATATCGATTTTTTGGGTGTTTTGAGCATGAATTTGTGATATAAACGGGTACAGAAGATGCATGCACATATCGACTTTTGAGAACCTAAAAGATCGATTTTCTGTATGCTTTGGGCCTGTATTTTGAAAATACTCTAACACGGAGTAGGCATGTACAGATCGCTTCTTGGACCCCAAAATATCGAATTTTCGGGTGCTTTAAGCCTGAATTTGAGATATAAACGGGTACTGAAGATGCATGCACATATCGACTTTTAGGCACCTAAAATATCGATTTTCTGTATGTTTTGGGCCTGTATTTTGAAAATACTCTAACACGGAGTAGGCATGTACAGATCGCTTCTGGGACCCCAAAATATCGATTTTTCGGGTGTTTTGTGCCTGAATTTGAGATATCGACTTTGTGCACATAAAATATCGATTTTTAGCATGTTTTGGGCCTATATATTGAAAATATTCTAGAACTGAGTAGGCATGTAGAGATCGGTTCAGGGACCCCAAAATATCGAATTTTCGGGTGTTATAAGCCTGAATTTGAGATATAAACGCGTACAGAAGATGCATGCATATATTGACTTTGGACACTTAAAATATCGATTTTTTGCATGTTTTGAGCCTATATTTTGAAAACATTCTAGCACTGAGTAGGCATGTACACATCGCTTCTAGGACCCAAAAATATGTAATTTTCGGGTGTTTTGAGGTTGAATTTGGGATATAAACGGGTGCAGAAAATGCATACACATATTGACTTTGGGCACCTAAAATATCGATTTTCAGCATGTTTTGGGCCTGTATCTGAGTAGGCATGTACAGATCGCTTCTGGGACCCAAAAATATCGATTTTTTGGGTGTTTTGAGCATGAATTTGTGATATAAACGGGTACAGAAGATGCATGCACATATTGACTTTGGGCACCTAAAATATCGATTTACAGCATGTTTTGAGCCTGAATCATGAAAATACTCTAACACGGAGTAGGCATGTACAGATCGCTTCTTGGACCCCAAAATATCGAATTTTCGGGTGTTTTAAGCCTGAATTTGAGATATAAACGGGTACTGAAGATGAATGCACATATCGACTTTTAGGCACCTAAAATATCGATTTTGAGTATGTTATGGGTCTGTATCTTGAAAACATTCTAACTAGGAGTAGGCATGTACACATCGCTTCTAGGCCCCAAAAAATCCCAATTTTCGAATGTTTTGAGCATGAATTTGAGATATAAACGGATACTGAAGATACATGCACATATCGACTTTGGACACTTAAAATATCGATTTTTATCATGTTTTGAGCCTGTATTTTGAAAACATTCTAGCACTGAGTAGGCTTGTACAGATCGCTTCTGGGACCCCAAAATATCGAATTTTCGGGTGTTTTGAGCCTGAATTTGAAATATAAACGGGTACAGAAGATGCATGCACATATCGACTTTTGGGAACCTAAAAGATCGATTTTCTGTATGCTTTGGGCCTGTATTTTGTAAATACTCTAACACGGAGTAGGCATGTACAGATCGCTTCTTGGACCCTAAAATATCGAATTTTCGGGTGTTTTGAGCCTGAATTTGAAATATAAACGGGTACAGAAGATGCATGCACAAAATTGACTTTTGCACCTAAAATATCGATTTTCAGCATGTTTTGGGCCTGTATTTTGAAAATACTCTAACACGGAGTAGGCATGTACAGATCGCTTCTTGGACCCCAAAATATTGAATTTTCGGGTGTTTTAAGCCTGAATTTGAGATATAAACGGGTACTGAAGATGCATGCACATATCGACTTTTAGGCACCTAAAATATCGATTTTCTGTATGTTTTGGGCCTGTATTTTGAAAATACTCTAACACGGAGTAGGCATGTACAGATCGCTTCTGGGACCCCAAAATATCGAATTTTCGGGTGTTTTGTGCCTGAATTTGAGATATCGACTTTGGGCACATAAAATATCGATTTTTAGCATGTTTTGGGCCTATATATTGAAAATATTCTAGCACTGAGTAGGCATGTAGAGATCGGTTCTGGGACCCCAAAATATCGAATTTTCGGGTGTTATAAGCCTGAATTTGAGATATAAACGCGTACAGAAGATGCATGCACATATTGACTTTGGACACTTAAAATATCGATTTTTTGCATGTTTTGAGCCTATATTTTGAAAACATTCTAGCACTGAGTAGGCATGTACACATCGCTTCTAGGACCCAAAAATATGGAATTTTCGGGTGTTTTGAGGTTGAATTTGGGATATAAACGGGTGCAGAAAATGCATACACATATTGACTTTGGGCACCTAAAATATCGATTTTCAGCATGTTTTGGGCCTGTATCTGAGTAGGCATGTACAGATCGCTTCTGGGACCCAAAAATATCGATTTTTTGGGTGTTTTGAGCATGAATTTGTGATATAAACGGGTACAGAAGATGCATGCACATATTGACTTTGGGCACCTAAAATATCGATTTACAGCATGTTTTGAGCCTGAATCATGAAAATACTCTAACACGGAGTAGGCATGTACAGATCGCTTCTTGGACCCCAAAATATCGAATTTTCGGGTGTTTTAAGCCTGAATTTGAGATATAAACGGGTACTGAAGATGAATGCACATATCGACTTTTAGGCACCTAAAATATCGATTTTGAGTATGTTATGGGTCTGTATCTTGAAAACATTCTAACTAGGAGTAGGCATGTACACATCGCTTCTAGGCCCCAAAAAATCCCAATTTTCGGATGTTTTGAGCATGAATTTGAGATATAAACGGATACTGAAGATACATGCACATATCGACTTTGGACACTTAAAATATCGATTTTTATCATGTTTTGAGCCTGTATTTTGAAAACATTCTAGCACTGAGTAGGCTTGTACAGATCGCTTCTGGGACCCCAAAATATCGAATTTTCGGGTATTTTGAGCCTGAATTTGAAATATAAAAGGGTACAGAAGATGCATGCACATATCGACTTTTGGGAACCTAAAAGATCGATTTTCAGTATGCTTTGGGCCTGTATTTTGTAAATACTCTAACACGGAGTAGGCATGTACAGATCGCTTCTTGGACCCTAAAATATCGAATTTTCGGGTGTTTTGAGCCTGAATTTGAAATATAAACGGGTACAGAAGATGCATGCACAAAATTGACTTTTGCACCTAAAATATCGATTTTCAGCATGTTTTAGGCCTGTATTTTGAAAATACTCTAACACGGAGTAGGCATGTACAGATCGCTTCTTGGACCCCAAAATATTGAATTTTCGGGTGTTTTAAGCCTGAATTTGAGATATAAACAGGTACTGAAGATGCATGCACATATCGAATTTTAGGCACCTAAAATATCGATTTTCTGTATGTTTTGGGCCTGTATTTTGAAAATACTCTAACACGGAGTAGGCATGTACAGATCGCTTCTGGGACCCCAAAATATCGAATTTTCGGGTGTTTTTTGCCTGAATTTGAGATATCGACTTTGGGCACATAAAATATCGATTTTTAGCATGTTTTGGGCCTATATTTAGAAAATATTCTAGCACTGTGTAGGCATGTACAGATCGGTTCTGGGACCCCAAAATATCGAATTTTCGGGTGTTATAAGCCTGAATTTGAGATATAAACGCGTACAGAAGATGCATGCACATATTGACTTTGGACACTTAAAATATCGATTTTTTGCATGTTTTGAGCCTATATTTTGAAAACATTCTAGCACTGAGTAGGCATGTACACATCGCTTCTGGGACCCCAAAATATGGAATTTTCGGGTGTTTTGAGGTTGAATTTGGGATATAAACGGGTGCAGAAAATGCATACACATATTGACTTTGGGCACCTAAAATATCGATTTACAGCATGTTTTGGGCCTGAATCATGAAAATACTCTAACACGGAGTAGGCATGTACAGATCGCTTCTGGGACCCCAAAATATCGAATTTTTCGGGTGTTTTGAGCCTGAATTTGAAATATAAACGGGTACAGAAGATACATGAACATATCGATTTTTGGGAACCTAAAAGATCGATTTTCAGTATGTTTTGGGCCTGTATTTTGTAAATACTCTAACACGGAGTAGGCATGTACAGATCGCTTCTTGGACCCTAAAATATCGAATTTTCGGGTGTTTTGAGCCTGAATTTGAAATTTAAACGGGTACAGAAGATGGATGCACAAAATTAACTTTTGCACCTAAAATATCGATTTTCAGCATGTTTTGGTCCTGTATTTTGAAAATACTCTAACACGGAGTAGGCATGTACAGATCGCTTCTTGGACCCCAAAATATCGAATTTTCGGGTGTTTTGACTTTGAATTTGAGATATAAACGGGTACTGAAGATCCATGAACATATCGACTTTTGGGAACCTAAAAGATCGATTTTCAGTATGTTTTGGGCTTGTCTTTTGTAAATACTCTAACACGGAGTAGGCATGTACAGATTGCTTCTGGGACCCAAAAATATCGATTTTTCGGGTGTTTTGAGCATGAATTTGTGATATAAACGGGTACAGAAGATGCATGCTCAAAATTGACTTTTCCACCTAAAATATCGATTTTCAGCATGTTTTGGTCCTGTATTTTGAAAATACTCTAACACGGAGTAGGCATGTACAGATCGCTTCTTGGACCCCAAAATATCGAATTTTCGGGTGCTTTAAGCCTGAATTTGAGATATAAACGGGTACTGAAGATGCATGCACATATCGACTTTTAGGCACCTAAAATATCGATTTTCTGTATGTTTTGGGCCTGTATTTTGAAAATACTCTAACACGGAGTAGGCATGTACAGATCGCTTCTGGGACCCCAAAATATCGAATTTTCGGGTGTTTTGTGCCTGAATTTGAGATATCGACTTTGGGCACATAAAATATCGATTTTTAGCATGTTTTGGGCCTATATATTGAAAATATTCTAGCACTGAGTAGGCATGTAGAGATCGGTTCTGGGACCCCAAAATATCGAATTTTCGGGTGTTATAAGCCTGAATTTGAGATATAAACGCGTACAGAAGATGCATGCACATATTGACTTTGGACACTTAAAATATCTATTTTTTGCATGTTTTGAGCCTATATTTTGAAAACATTCTAGCACTGAGTAGGCATGTACACATCGCTTCTAGGACCCAAAAATATGGAATTTTCGGGTGTTTTGAGATTGAATTTGGGATATAAACGGGTGCAGAAAATGCATACACATATTGACTTTGGGCACCTAAAATATCGATTTTCAGCATGTTTCGGGCCTGTATCTGAGTAGGCATGTACAGATCGCTTCTGGGACCCAAAAATATCGATTTTTTGGGTGTTTTGAGCATGAATTTGTGATATAAACGGGTACAGAAGATGCATGCACATATTGACTTTGGGCACCTAAAATATCGATTTACAGCATGTTTTGAGCCTGAATCATGAAAATACTCTAACACGGAGTAGGCATGTACAGATCGCTTCTTGGACCCCAAAATATCGAATTTTCGGATGTTTTAAGCCTGAATTTGAGATATAAACGGGTACTGAAGATGAATGCACATATCGACTTTTAGGCACCTAAAATATCGATTTTGAGTATGTTATGGGTCTGTATCTTGAAAACATTCTAACTAGGAGTAGGCATGTACACATCGCTTCTAGGCCCCAAAAAATCCCAATTTTCGGATGTTTTGAGCATGAATTTGAGATATAAACGGATACTGAAGATACATGCACATATCGACTTTGGACACTTAAAATATCGATTTTTATCATGTTTTGAGTCTGTATTTTGAAAACATTCTAGCACTGAGTAGGCTTGTACAGATCGCTTCTGGGACCCCAAAATATCGAATTTTCGGGTGTTTTGAGCCTGAATTTGAAATATAAACGGGTACAGAAGATGCATGCACATATCGACTTTTGGGAACCTAAAAGATCGATTTTCAGTATGCTTTGGACCTGTATTTTGTAAATACTCTAACACGGAGTAGGCATGTACAGATCGCTTCTTGGACCCTAAAATATCGAATTTTCGGGTGTTTTGAGCCTGAATTTGAAATATAAACGGGTACAGAAGATGCATGCACAAAATTGACTTTTGCACCTAAAATATCGATTTTCAGCATGCTTTGGGCCTGTATTTTGAAAATACTCTAACACGGAGTAGGCATGTACAGATCGCTTCTTGGACCCCAAAATATCGAATATTCGGGTGCTTTAAGCCTGAATTTGAGATATAAACGGGTACTGAAGATGCATGCACATATCGACTTTTAGGCACCTAAAATATCGATTTTCTGTATGTTTTGGGCCTGTATTTTGAAAATACTCTAACACGGAGTAGGCATGTACAGATCGCTTCTGGGACCCCAAAATATCGAGTTTTCGGGTGTTTTGTGCCTGAATTTGAGATATCGACTTTGGGCACATAAAATATCGATTTTTAGCATGTTTTGGGCCTATATTTTGAAAATATTCTAGCACTGAGTAGGCATGTACAGATCGGTTCTGGGACCCCAAAATATCGAATTTTCGGGTGTTATAAGCCTGAATTTGAGATATAAACGCGTACAGAAGATGCATGCACATATTGACTTTGGACACTTAAAATATCTATTTTTTGCATGTTTTGAGCCTATATTTTGAAAACATTCTAGCACTGAGTAGGCATGTACACATCGCTTCTGGGACCCCAAAATATGGAATTTTCGGGTGTTTTGAGGTTGAATTTGGGATATAAACGGGTGCAGAAAATGCATACACATATTGCCTTTGGGCAACTAAAATATCGATTTACAGCATGTTTTGGGCCTGAATCATGAAAATACTCTAACACGGAGTAGGCATGTACAGATCGCTTCTGGGACCCCAAAATATCGAATTTTTCGGGTGTTTTGAGCCTGAATTTGAAATATAAACGGGTACAGAAGATACATGAACATATCGACTTTTGGGAACCTAAAAGATCGATTTTTAGTATGTTTTGGGCCTGTATTTTGTAAATACTCTAACACGGAGTAGGCATGTACAGATCGCTTCTTGGACCCTAAAATATCGAATTTTCGGGTGTTTTGAGCCTGAATTTGAAATTTAAACGGGTACAGAAGATGCATGCACAAAATTAACTTTTGCACCTAAAATATCGATTTTCAGCATGTTTTGGTCCTGTATTTTGAAAATACTCTAACACGGAGTAGGCATGTACAGATCGCTTCTTGGACCCCAAAATATCGAATTTTCGGGTGTTTTGACTTTGAATTTGAGATATAAACGGGTACTGAAGATGAATGCACATATCGACTTTTAGGCACCTAAAATATCGATTTTGAGTATGTTATGGGTCTGTATCTTGAAAACATTCTAACTAGGAGTAGGCATTTACACATCGCTCCTAGGCCCCAAAAAATCCCAATTTTCGGATGTTTTGAACATGAATTTGAGATATAAACGGGTACAGAAGTTACATGCACATATCGACTTTGGACACTTAAAATATCGATTTTTATCATGTTTTGAGCCTATATTTTGAAAACATTCTAGCACTGAGTAGGCTTGTACAGATCGCTTCTGGGACCCCAAAATATCGAATTTTCGGGTGTTTTGAGCCTGAATTTGAAATATAAACGGGTACAGAAGATCCATGAACATATCGACTTTTGGGAACCTAAAAGATCGATTTTCAGTATGTTTTGGGCCTGTCTTTTGTAAATACTCTAACACGGAGTAGGCATGTACAGATTGCTTCTGGGACCCAAAAATATCGATTTTTCGGGTGTTTTGAGCATGAATTTGTGATATAAACGGGTACAGAAGATGCATGCACAAAATTGACTTTTCCACCTAAAATATCGATTTTCAGCATGTTTTGGTCCTGTATTTTGAAAATACTCTAACACGGAGTAGGCATGTACAGATCGCTTCTTGGACCCCAAAATATCGAATTTTCGGGTGCTTTAAGCCTGAATTTGAGATATAAACGGGTACTGAAGATGCATGCACATATCGACTTTTAGGCACCTAAAATATCGATTTTCTGTATGTTTTGGGCCTGTATTTTGAAAATACTCTAACATGGAGTAGGCATGTACAGATCGCTTCTGGGACCCCAAAATATCGAATTTTCGGGTGTTTTGTGCCTGAATTTGAGATATCGACTTTGGGCACATAAAATATCGATTTTTAGCATGTTTTGGGCCTATATTTTGAAAATATTCTAGCACTGAGTAGGCATGTAGAGATCGGTTCTGGGACCCCAAAATATCGAATTTTCGGGTGTTATAAGCCTGAATTTGAGATATAAACGCGTACAGAAGATGCATGCACATATTGACTTTGGACACTTAAAATATCGATTTTTTGCATGTTTTGAGCCTATATTTTGAAAACATTCTAGCACTGAGTAGGCATGTACACATCGCTTCTAGGACCCAAAAATATGGAATTTTCGGGTGTTTTGAGGTTGAATTTGGGATATAAACGGGTGCAGAAAATGCATACACATATTGACTTTGGGCACCTAAAATATCGATTTTCAGCATGTTTTGGGCCTGTATCTGAGTAGGCATGTACAGATCGCTTCTGGGACCCAAAAATATAGATTTTTTGGGTGTTTTGAGCATGAATTTGTGATATAAACGGGTACAGAAGATGCATGCACATATTGACTTTGGGCACCTAAAATATCGATTTACAGCATGTTTTGAGCCTGAATCATGAAAATACTCTAACACGGAGTAGGCATGTACAGATCGCTTCTTGGACCCCAAAATATCGAATTTTCGGGTGTTTTAAGCCTGAATTTGAGATATAAACGGGTACTGAAGATGAATGCACATATCGACTTTTAGGCACCTAAAATATCGATTTTGAGTATGTTATGGGTCTGTATCTTGAAAACATTCTAACTAGGAGTAGGCATGTACACATCGCTTCTAGGCCCCAAAAAATCCCAATTTTCGGATGTTTTGAGCATGAATTTGAGATATAAACGGATACTGAAGATACATGCACATATCGACTTTGGACACTTAAAATATCGATTTTTATCATGTTTTGAGCCTGTATTTTGAAAACATTCTAGCACTGAGTAGGCTTGTACAGATCGCTTCTGGGACCCCAAAATATCGAATTTTCGGGTGCTTTAAGCCTGAATTTGAGATATAAACGGGTACTGAAGATGCATGCACATATCGACTTTTAGGCACCTAAAATATCGATTTTCTGTATGTTTTGGGCCTGTATTTTGAAAATACTCTAACACGGAGTAGGCATGTACAGATCGCTTCTGGGACCCCAATATATCGAATTTTCGGGTGTTTTGTTACTGAATTTGAGATATCGACTTTGGGCACATAAAATATCGATTTTTAGCATGTTTTGGGCCTATATTTTGAAAATATTCTAGCACTGAGTAGGCATGTACAGATCGGTTCTGGGACCCCAAAATATTGAATTTTCGGGTGTTATAAGCCTGAATTTGAGATATAAACGCGTACAGAAGATGCATGCACATATTGACTTTGGACACTTAAAATATCGATTTTTTGCATGTTTTGAGCCTATATTTTGAAAACATTCTAGCACTGAGTAGGCATGTACAGATCGCCTCTTGGACCCCAAAATATCGAATTTTTGGGTGTTTTAAGCCTGAATTTGAGATATAAACGGGTACTGAAGATGCATGCACATATCGACTTTTAGGCACCTAAAATATCGATTTTCTGTATGTTTTGGGCCTGTATTTTGAAAATACTCTAACACGGAGTAGGCATGTACAGATCGCTTCTGGGACCCCAAAATATCGAATTTTCGGGTGTTTTGTGCCTGAATTTGAGATATCGACTTTGGTCACATAAAATATCGATTTTTAGCATGTTTTGGGCCTATATTTTGAAAATATTCTAGCACTGAGTAGGCATGTACAGATCGGTTCTGGGACCCCAAAATATCGAATTTTCGGGTGTTATAAGCCTGAATTTGAGATATAAACGCATACAGAAGATGCATGCACATATTGACTTTGGACACTTAAAATATCGATTTTTTGCATGTTTTGAGCCTATATTTTGAAAACATTCTAGCACTGAGTAGGCATGTACAGATCGCTTCTTGGACCCCAAAATATCGAATTTTTGGGTGTTTTAAGCCTGAATTTGAGATATAAACGGGTACTGAAGATGCATGCACATATCGACTTTTAGGCACCTAAAATATCGATTTTCTGTATGTTTTGGGCCTGTATTTTGAAAATACTCTAACACGGAGTAGGCATGTACAGATCGCTTCTGGGACCCCAAAATATCGAATTTTCGGGTGTTTTGTGCCTGAATTTGAGATATCGACTTTGGTCACATAAAATATCGATTTTTAGCATGTTTTGGGCCTATATTTTGAAAATATTCTAGCACTGAGTAGGCATGTACAGATCGGTTCTGGGACCCCAAAATATCGAATTTTCGGGTGTTATAAGCCTGAATTTGAGATATAAACGCATACAGAAGATGCATGCACATATTGACTTTGGACACTTAAAATATCGATTTTTTGCATGTTTTGAGCCTATATTTTGAAAACATTCTAGCACTGAGTAGGCATGTACACATCGCTTCTGGGACCCAAAAATATGGAATTTTCGGGTGTTTTGAGGTTGAATTTGGGATATAAACGGGTGCAGAAAATGCATACACATATTGACTTTGGGCACCTAAAATATCGATTTTCAGCATGTTTTGGGCCTGTATCTGAGTAGGCATGTACAGATCGCTTCTGGGACACAAAAATATCGATTTTTTGGGTGTTTTGAGCATGAATTTGTGATATAAACGGGTACAGAAGATGCATGCACAAAATTCACTTTTGCACCTAAAATATCGATTTTCAGCATGTTTTGGTCCTGTATTTTGAAAATACTCTAACACGGAGTAGGCATGTACAGATCGCTTCTTGGACCCCAAAATATCGAATTTTCGGGTGTTTTGAGGTTGAATTAGAGATATAAACGGGTACTAAAGATGAATGCACATATCGACTTTTAGGCACCTAAACTATCGATTTTGAGTATGTTATGGGTCTGTATCTTGAAAACATTCTAACTAAGAGTAGGCATGTACACATCGCTCCTAGGCCCCAAAAAATCACAATTTTCGGATGTTTTGAACATGAATTTGAGATATAAACGGGTACAGAAGTTACAAGCACATATCGACTTTGGACACTTAAAATATCGATTTTTATCATGTTTTGTGCCTATATTTTGAAAACATTCTAGCACTGAGTAGGCTTGTACAGATCGCTTCTGGGACCCAAAAATATCGAATTTTCGGGTGTTTTGAGCCTGAATTTGAAATATAAACGGGTACAGAAGATCCATGGACATATCGACTTTTGGGAACCTAAATGATCGATTTTCAGTATGTTTTGGGCCTGTATTTTGTAAATACTCTAACACGGAGTAGGCATGTACAGATTGCTTCTGGGACCCAAAAATATAGATTTTTCGGGTGTTTTGAGCCTGAATTTGTGATATAAACGGGTACAGAAGATGCATGCACAAAATTGACTTTTGCACCTAAAATATCGATTTTCAGCATGTTTTGGGCCTGTATATTGAAAATACTCTAACACGGAGTAGGCATGTACAGATCGCTTCTTGGACCCCAAAATATCGAATTTTCGGGTGCTTTAAGCCTGAATTTGAGATATAAACGGGTACTGAAGATGCATGCACATATCGACTTTTAGGCACCTAAAATATCGATTTTCAGTATGTTTTGGGCCTGTATTTTGAAAATACTCTAACACGGAGTAGGCATGTACAGTTCGCATCTGGAACCCCAAAATATCGAATTTTCGGGTGTTTTGGGCATGAATTTGATATATCGACTTTGGGCACCTAAAATATCGATTTTTAGCATGTTTTGGGCCTATATTTTGAAAATATTCTAGCACGAAGTAGGCATGTACAGATCACTTCTGGGACCCCAAAATATCGAATTTTCGGGTGTTTTGAGCCTGAATTTGAGATATAAACGGGTACAGAAGATGCATGCACATATCGACTTTGGACACTTAAAATATCGATTTTTAGCATGTTTTAAGCCTATATTTTGAAAAAATTCTAGCACTGAGTAGGCATGTACAGATCGCTTCTGGGACCCAAAAAAATCGAATTTTCGGGTGTTTTGAGGTTGAATTTGGGATATAAACGGGTGCAGAAGATGCATACACATATTGACTTTGGTCACCTTAAATATCGATTTTCAGCATGTTTTGGGCCTGAATTTTGAAAATACTTTAACACGGAGTAGGCAAGTACAGATCCCTATTGGGACCCCAAAATATCGAATTTTCGGGTGTTTGGAGTCTGAATTTGAGATATAAACGGGTACAGAAGATGCATCCACATATCGACTTTAAGACACCTAAAAGATCGATTTTCAGTATGTTTTGGGCCTGTATATTGAAAATACTCTAACATGGAGTAAGCATGTACAGATCGCTTCTGGGACCCCAAAATATCGAATTTTCGGGTGTTTTTGGCCTGAATTTGAGATATCGACTTTGGGCACCTAAAATATCGATTTTAGCGTGTTTTGGGCCTATATTTTGAAAATATTTTACCACTGAGTAGGCTTGTACAGATCGCTTCTGGGACCCCAAAATATCGAATTTTCGGGTGTTTGGAGCCTGAATTTGAGATATAAACGGGTACAGAAGATGCATCCACATATCGACTTTTGGGCACCTAAAAGATCGATTTTCAGTATGTTTCGGGCCTGTATATTGAAAATACTCTAACACGGAGTAGTCATGTACAGATCGCTTCTGGGACCCCAAAATATCGAATTCTCGGGTGTTTTGAGCCTGAATCTGAGATATCGATTTTTAGCATGTTTTGGGCCTATATTTTGAAAATATTCTAGCACTGAGTAGGCATGTACAGATCGCTTCTGGGACCCCAAAATATCGAATTTTCGGGTGTTTTGAGCCTGAATTTGAGATATAAACGGGTACAGAAGATGCATGCACATATCGACTTTTGGGCACCTAAAATATCGATTTTGAGCATGTTTTGGGTCTGTATCTTGAAAACATTCTAACTAGGAGTAGGCATGTACAGATCGCTTCTAGGACCCAAAAATATCGAATTTTCGGGTGTTTTGAGGTTAAATTTGGGATATAAACGGGTGCAGAAGATGCATACACATATTGACTTTGTGCACCTAAAATATCGATTTTCAGCATGTTTTGGGCCTGTATTTTGAAAATACTCTAACACGGAGTAAGCATGTACAGATCGCTTCTGGGACCCCAAAATATCGAATTTTCGGGTGTTTTGGGCCTGAATTTGAAATATCGACTTTGGGCACCTAAAATATCGATTTTTAGCATGTTTTGGGCATTTATTTTGAAAATATTCTAGCACTGAGTAGGCATGTACAGATCGCTTCTGGGACTCCAAAATATCGAATTTTCGGGTGTTTTGAGCCTGAATTTGAGATATAAACGGGTACAGAAGATGCCTGCTCATATCGACTTTGGACACTTAAATTATCGATTTTTAGCATGTTTTGGGTCTGTATTTTGAAAATACTCTAACACGGAGTAGGCAAGTACAAATCGCTTCTGGAACCCCAAAATATCGAATTTTCGGGTGTTTGGAGCCTGAATTTGAGATATAAACGGGTACAGAAGATACATCCACATATCGACTTTTGGGCACCTAAAAGATCGATTTTCAGTATGTTTCGGGCCTGTATATTGAAAATACTCTAACACGTAGTAGGCATGTACAGATCGCTTCTGGGACCCAAAATATCAAATTTTCGGGTGTTTTGGGCCTGAATCTGAGATATCGACTTTGGGCAAATAACATATCGATTTTTAGCATGCTTTGGGCCTATATTTTTAAAATATTCTAGAACTGAGTAGGCATGTACAGATCGCTTTTGGGACCGCAAAATATCGAATTTTCTGGTGTTTTGAGCCTGAATTTGAGATATAAACGGGTACAGAAGATGCAAGCACATATCGACTTTTGGGCACCTAAAATATCGATTTTGAGCATGTTTTGGGTCTGTATCTTGAACACATTCTAACTAGGAGTAGGCATGTACAGATCGCTTCTGGGACCCAAAAATATCGAATTTTCGGGTGTTTTGAGGTTGAATTTGAGATATAAACAAGTACAGAAGATGCATTCACATATCGACTTTTGGGCACCTAAAATATCGATTTTCAGTATGTTTTGGGCCTGTATTTTGAAAATACTCTAACACGGAGTAGGCATGTACAGTTCGCTTCTGGGACCCCAAAATATCGAATTTTCGGGTGTTTTGGGCCTGAATTTGAAATATCGACTTTGGGCACCTAAAATATCGATTTTTAGCATGTTTTGGGCATTTATTTTGAAAATATTCTAGCACTGAGTAGGCATGTACAGATCGCTTCTGGGACTCCAAAATATCGAATTTTCGGGTGTTTTGAGCCTGAATTTGATATATAAACGGGTACAGAAGATGCATGCTCATATCGACTTTGGACACTTAAATTATCGATTTTTAGCATGTTTTGGGTCTGTATTTTGAAAATACTCTAACACGGAGTAGGCAAGTACAAATCGCTTCTGGAACCCCAAAATATCGAATTTTCGGGTGTTTGGAGCCTGAATTTGAGATATAAACGGGTACAGAAGATACATCCACATATCGACTTTTGGGCACCTAAAAGATCGATTTTCAGTATGTTTCGGGCCTGTATATTGAAAATACTCTAACACGTAGTAGGCATGTACAGATCGCTTCTGGGACCCAAAATATCAAATTTTCGGGTGTTTTGGGCCTGAATCTGAGATATCGACTTTGGGCAAATAACATATCGATTTTTAGCATGTTTTGGGCCTATATTTTTAAAATATTCTAGAACTGAGTAGGCATGTACAGATCGCTTTTGGGACCGCAAAATATCGAATTTTCTGGTGTTTTGAGCCTGAATTTGAGATATAAACGGGTACAGAAGATGCAAGCACATATCGACTTTTGGGCACCTAAAATATCGATTTTGAGCATGTTTTGGGTCTGTATCTTGAACACATTCTAACTAGGAGTAGGCATGTACAGATCGCTTTTGGGACCCAAAAATATCGAATTTTCGGGTGTTTTGAGGTTTAATTTGAGATATAAACAAGTACAGAAGATGCATTCACATATCGACTTTTGGGCACCTAAAATATCGATTTTCAGTATGTTTTGGGCCTGTATTTTGAAAATACTCTAACACGGAGTAGGCATGTACAGTTCGCTTCTGGAACCCCAAAATATCGATGTTTCGGGTGTATTGAGCCTGAATTTGAGATATAAAAGGGTACAGAAGATGCATGCACATATCGACTTTGGACACTTAAAATATCGATTTTCAACATGTTTTGGGCCTGTATTTTGAAAATACTCTAACACGGAGTAGGCAAGTACAGATTCCTTCTCGGACCCCAAAATATCGAATTTTCTGGTGTTTGGAGCCTGAATTTGAAATTTAAACGGGTACAGAAGATGCATCCACATATCGACTTTTGGGCACCTAAAGGATCGATTTTCAGTATGTTTCGGGCCTGTATATTGAAAATACTCTAACACGGAGTAGGCATATACAGATCGCTTCTGGGACCCCAAAATATCGAATTTTCGGGTGTTTTGGGCCTGAATCTGAGATATCGACTTTGGGCATCTAAAATATCGATTTTTAGCATGTTTTGGGCCTATATTTTGAAAATATTCTAGCACTGAGTAGGCATGTACAGATCGCTTCTGGGACCCCAAAATATCGAATTTTCGGGTGTTTTGAGCCTGAATTTGAGATATAAACGGGTACAGAAGATGCATGCACATATCGACTTTTGGGCACCTTAAATATCGATTTTTAGCATGTTTTAAGCCTATATTTTGAAAATATTCTAGCACTGAGTAGGCATGTACAGGTCGCTTCTAGGACCCAAAAATATCGAATTTTCGGGTGTTTAGAGGTTGAATTTGGGATATAAACGGGTGCAGAAGATGCATACACATATTGACTTTTGGCACCTAAAATATCGATTTTCAGCATGTTTTGGGCCTGTATCTAAGTAGGCATGTACAGATCGCTTCTGGGACTCCAAAATATCGAATTTTCGGGTGTTTTGAGCCTGAATATGTGATATAAACGGGTACAGAAGATGAATGCACATATCGACTTTGGACACTTAAAATATCGATTTTTAGCATGTTTTGAGCCTATATTTTGAAAACATTCTAGCACTGAGTAGTCATGTACAGATCGGTTCTGGGATCCTAAAATATCGAATTTTCCGGTGTTTTGAGGTTGAATTTGGCATATAAACGGGTGCAGAAGATGCATACACATATTGACTTTGGTCACTTAAAATATCCATTTTCAGCATGTTTTGGGCCTGTATTTTAAAAAATACTCTAACACGGAGTAGGCATGTACAAATCGCTTCTGGGACCCCAAAATATCGAATTTTCGGGTGTTTGGAGCCTGAATTTGAGATATAAACGGGTACTGAATATGCATGCACATATCGACTTTTGGGCACCTAAAATATCGATTTTCAGCATGTTTTGCGCCTGTATCTAAGTAGGCATGTACCGATCGCTTCTTTGTTCTCCAAAATATCGAATTTTCGGGTGTTTGGAGCCTGAATTTGAGATATAAACGGGTACAGAAGATGCATGCACATATCGACTTTGGTCACCTAAAATATCGATTTTTAGCATGTTTTGAGACTATAATTTGAAAATACTCTAACACGGAGTAGGCAAGTAAAGATTGCTTCTATGACCCCAAAATATCGAATTTTCGGGTGTTTGGAGCCTGAATTTGAGATATAAACGGGTACAGAAGATGCATCCACATATCGACTTTTGAGGACCTAAAAGATCGATTTTCAGTATGTTTTGGGCCTGTATATTGAAAATACTCTAACACGGAGTAGGCATGTACAGATCGCTTCTGGGACCCCAAAATATCGAATTTTCGGGTGTTTTGGGCCTGAATTTGAGATATCAACTTTGGGCACATAAAATATTGATTTTTAGCAGGTTTTGGGCCTATATTTTGAAAATATTCTAGCACTGAGTAGGCATGTATAGATCGCTTCTGGGACCCTAAAATATCGAATTTTCTGGTGTTTTGAGCCTGAATTTGAGATATAAATGGGTACAGAAGATTTATGCACATATAGACTTTGGATATTTAAAATATCGATTTTTAGCATGTTTTGAGCCTATATTTTGAAAACATTCTAGCACTGAGTAGACATGTACAGATCGCGTCTGGGACCCAAAAATATCGAATTTTTGGGTGTTTTGAGGTTGAATTTGGGATATAAACGGGTGCAGAAGATGCATACACATATTGACTTTGGGCACCTAAAATATCGATTTTCAGCATGTTTTTTTGCCTGTATCTGAGTAGGCATGTACAGATCGCTTCTGGGACCTCAAAATATCGAATTTTCGTGTGTTTGGAGCCTGAATTTGCGATATAAAAGGGTACAGAAGATACATGCACATATCGACTTTTGGGCACCTAAAAGATCGATTTTCAGTATGTTTTGGGCCTGTATTTTGAAAATACTCTAACACGGAGTAGGCATGTACAGTTCGCTTCTGGAACCCCAAAATATCGATGTTTCGGGTGTTTTGAGCCTGAATTTGAGATATAAACGGGTACAGAAGATGCATGCACATATCGACTTTGGACACTTAAAATATCGATTTTCAACATGTTTTGGGCCTGTATTTTGAAAATACTCTAACACGGAGTAGGCAATTACAAATTCCTTCTCGGACCCCAAAATATTGAATTATCGGGTGTTTGGAGCCTGAATTTGAGATATAAACTGGTACAGAAGATGCAAGCACATATCGACTTTTGGGCACCTAAAATATCGTTTTTGAGCATGTTTTGGGTCTGTATCTTAAACACATTCTAAATAGGAGTAGGAATGTACAGATCGCTTCTGGGACCCAAAAATATCGAATTTTCGGGTGTTTTGAGGTTGAATTTGAGATATAAACAAGTACAGAAGATGCATGCACATATCGACTTTTGGGCACCTAAAAGATCGATTTTCAGTATGTTTTGGGCCTGTATTTTTAAAATACTCTAACACGGAGTAGGCATGTGCAGTTCGCTTCTGGAACCCCAAAATATCGATGTTTCGGGTGTTTTGAGCCTGAATTTGAGATATAAACGGGTACAGAAGATGCATGCACATATCGACTTTGGACACTTAAAATATCGATTTTCAACATGTTTTGGGCCTGAATTTTGAAAATACTCTAACACGGATTAGGCAAGTACAGATTCCTTCTCGGACCCCAAAATATCGAATTTTCGGGTGTTTGGAGTCTGAATTTGAGATATAAACGGGTACAGAAGATGCATCCACATATCGACTTTTGGGCACCTAAAAGATCGATTTTCAGTATGTTTCGGGCCTGTATATTGAAAATACTCTAACACGGAGTAGGCATATACAGATCGCTTCTGGGGCCCCAAAATATCGAATTTTCGGGTGTTTTGGGCCTGAATCTGAGATATCGACTTTGGGCATCTAAAATATCGATTTTTAGCATGTTTTGGGCCTATATTTTGAAAATATTCTAGCACTGAGTAGGCATGTACAGATCGCTTCTGGGACCCCAAAATATCGAATTTTCGGGTGTTTTGAGCCTGAATTTGAGATATAAACGGGTACAGAAGATGCATGCACATATCGACTTTTGGGCACCTTAAATATCGATTTTTAGCATGTTTTAAGCCTATATTTTGAAAATATTCTAGCAATGAGTAGGCATGTACAGGTCGCTTCTGGGACCCAAAAATATCGAATTTTCGGGTGTTTTGAGGTTGAATTTGGGATATAAACGGGTGCAGAAGATGCATACACATATTGACTTTTGGCACCTAAAATATCGATTTTCAGCATGTTTTGGGCCTGTATCTAAGTAGGCATGTACAGATCGCTTCTGGGACTCCAAAATATCGAATTTTCGGGTGTTTTGATCCTGAATATGTGATATAAACGGGTACAGAAGATGAATGCACATATCGACTTTGGACACTTAAAATATCGATTTTTAGCATGTTTTGAGCCTATATTTTGAGAACATTCTAGCACTGAGTAGTCATGTACAGATCGGTTCTGGGATCCAAAAATATCGAATTTTCGGGTGTTTTGAGGTTGAATTTGGCATATAAACGGATGCAGAAGATGCATACACATATTGACTTTGGTCACTTAAAATATCCATTTTCAGCATGTTTTGGGCCTGTATTTTAAAAAATACTCTAACACGGAGTAGGCAAGTACAAATCGCTTCTGGGACCCCAAAATATCGAATTTTCGGGTGTTTGGAGCCTGAATTTGAGATATAAACGGGTACTGAATATGCATGCACATATCGACTTTTGGGCACCTAAAATATCGATTTTCAGCATGTTTTGGGCCTGTATCTAAGTAGGCATGTACCGATCGCTTCTTTGGTCTCCAAAATATCGAATTTTCGGGTGTTTTGAGCCTGAATTTGAGATATAAACGGGTACAGAATATGCATGCACATATCGACTTTTGGGCACCTAAAATATCGATTTTCAGATTGTTTTGGGTCTGTATCTTGAAAACATTCTAACTAGGAGTAGGCATGTACAGATCGCTTCTAGGACCCAAAAGTACCGATTTTTCGGGTGTTTTGAGCCTTAATTTGAGATATAAACGGGTACAGAAGATGCATGCACATATCGACTTTGGTCACCTAAAATATCGATTTTTAGCATGTTTTGAGACTATAATTTGAAAATACTCTAACACGGAGTAGGCAAGTAAAGATTGCTTCTATGACCCCAAAATATCGAATTTTCGGGTGTTTGGAGCCTGAATTTGAGATATAAACGGGTACAGAAGATACATGCATATGTCGACTTTGGGCACCTAAAATATCGATTTTCTGTATGTTTTGGGCCCGTATTTTGAAAATACTCTAACACGGAGTAGGCATGTACAGATCGCTTCTGGGACCACAAAATATAGAATTTTCGGGTGTTTTGGGCCTGAATTTGAGAAATCGACTTTGGGCACCTAAAATATCGATTTTTAGCATGTTTTGGGCCAATATTTTGAAAATATTTTAGCACTTAGTATGCATGTACAGATCGCTTTTGGGACCCCAAAATATCGAATTTTCGGGTATTTTGAGATTGAATTTGAGATATAAACGGGTACAGAAAATGCATGCACATATTGACTTTGGGCACCTAAAATATCGATTTTTAGCATGTTTTGGGCCTTATTTTGAAAATTCTCTAAAACGGAGTAGGCATGTATAGATCGTTTCTGGGACCCAAAAAATATCGATTTTTCGGGTGTTTGAACCCTGAATATGAGATATAAACGAGTGCAGAAGATGCATACACATATTGACTTTGGGTACCTAAAATATCGATTTTCCGTATGTTTTGGGCATGTATCTGAGTAGGCATGTACAGATCGCTTCTGGAACCCCAAAATATTGAATTTTCGGGTGTTTTGAGCCTGATTTTGAGATATAAACAGGTACTGAAGATTCATCCACATATCGACTTTTGGGCACCTAAAAGATCGATTTTCAGTATTTTTTGGGCCTGTATATTGAAAATACTCTAACACGGTGTAGGCATGTACAGATCGCTTCTGGGACCCCAAAATATCGAATTTTCGGGTGTTTTGGGCCTGAATTTGAGATATCGACTGTGTGCACCTAAAATATCGATTTTTAGCATGTTTTGGACCTATATTTTGAAAATATTCTAGCACTTAGTAGGCATGTACAGATCGCTTCTGGGACCCCAAAATATCGAATTTTCGGGTGTTTTGAGCCTGAATTTGAGATATAAACGGGTACAGAAAATGCATGCACATATTGACTTTGGGCACCTAAAATATCGATTTTCAGCATGTTTTGGGCCTGCATTTTATAAATACTCTAACACGGAGTAGGCATATACAGATCGCTTCAGGGACCCAAAAATATCGAATTTTCGGGTGTTTTGAGCCTGAATTTGAGATATCGACTTTGTGCACCTAAAATATCGATTTTTAGCATGTTTTGGGCCTAGATTTTGAAAATATTCTAGCACTGAGTAGGCATGTACAGATCGCTTCTGGGACCGCAAAATATCGAATTTTCGGGTGTTTTGAGGCTGAATTTGTGATATAAACGGGTACAGAAGATGACTGCACATATCGACTTTGGACACTTAAAATATCGATTTTTAGCATGTTTTGAGCCTGTATTTTGAAAATACTCTAACACGGAGTAGTCAAGTACAAATCGCTTCTGGGACCCCAAAATATCGAATTTTCGGGTGTTTGGAGTCTGAATTTGATATATAAACGGATACAGAAGATGCATCCACATATCGAATTTTGGGCACCTAAAAGATCGATTTTCAGTATGTTTTGGGACTGTATATGGAAAATACTCTAACACGGACTAGGCATGTACAGATCGCTTCTGGGACCCCAAAATATCGATTTTTCGGGTGTTTTGGGCCTTAATTTGAAATATCGACTTTGGGCACCTAAAATATCGATTTTTAGCATGTTTTGGGCATATATTTTAAAAATATTCTAGCACTGAGTAGGCATGTACAGATCGCTTCTGGGACCCCAAAATATCGAATTTTCGGGTGTTTTGAGCCTAAATTTGAGATATAAACGGGTACAGAAGATGCATGCACATATCGACTTTGGACACTTAAAATATCGATTTTTAGCATGTTTTGAGCCTGTATTTTGAAAATACTCTAACACGGAGTAGGCAAGTACAAATCGCTTCTGGGATCCCAAAATATCGAATTTTCGGGTGTTTGGAGCCTCAATTTGAGATATAAACGGGTACAAAAGATGCATACACATATCGACTTTGGACACTTAAAATATCGATTTTTAGCATGTTTTAAGCCTATATTTATAAAACATTCTAGCACTGAGTAGGCATGTACAGATCGCCTCTGGGACCCAAAAATCTCGAATTTTCGGGTATTTTGAGGTTGAATTTGGGATATAAACGGGTGCAGAAGATGCATACACATATTGACTTTGGGCACCTAAAATATCGATTTTCAGCATTTTTTGGGCCTGTAACTGAGTAGGCATTTACAGATCGCTTCTGGGACCCCAAAATACCGAATTTTTGGGTGTTTGGAACCTGAATTTCAGATATAAACGGGTACAGAAGATGCATGCACATATCGACTTTTGGGCACTTAAAATATCGATTTTCTGTATGTTTTGAGCCTGTATTTTGAAAATACTCTAACACGGAGTAGGCATGTACAGATAGCTTCTGGGACCCAAAAATATCGATTTTTCGGGTGTTTTTGGCTTGAATTTTAGATATCGACTTTGGGCACCAAAAATATCGATTTTTAGCATGTTTTGGGCATATATTTTGAAAATATTCTAGCACTGAGTAGGCATGTACAGATCGCTTCTGGGACCCCAAAATATCGAATTTTCGGGTGTTTTGAGCCTGAATTTGAGATATAAACGGGTACAGAAAATGCATGCACATATCGACTTTTGGGCACCTAAAATATCGATTTTAAGCATGTTTTGGTTCTGTATCTTGAACACATTCTAACTAGGAGTAGGCATGTATAGATCGCTTCTAGGACCCAAAAATATCGAATTTTCGGGTGTTTTGAGGTTGAATTTGAGATATAAAGATGTACAGAAGATGCATGCACATATCGAATTTTGGGCACCTAAAATATCGATTTTGAGCATATTTTGAGCCTATATTTTGTAAAACATTCTAGCACTGACTAGGCATGTACAGATCGCTTCTGGGACCCAAAAATATCGAATTTTCGGGTGTTTTTAGGTTGAATTTGAGATATAAACAAGTGCAAAAGATGCATACACATATTGACTTTGGGCACCTAAAATATCGAGTTTCAGGATGTTTTGGGACTGTATTTTGAAAATACTCTAACACGGAGTGGGCATGTACAGTTCGCTTCTGGGACCCCAAAATATCGAGTTTTCGGGTGTTTTGGTCCTGAATTTGAAATATCGACTTTGGGCACCTAAAATATCGATTTTTAGCATGTTTTGGGCCTATATTTTGAAAATATTCTAGCACTAAGTAGGCATGTACAGATCACTTCTGGGGCCCCAAAATATCGAATTTTCGGGTGTTTTGAACCTGAGTTTGAGATATAAACGGGTACAGAAGATGCATGCACATATCGACTTTGGACACTTAAAATATCGATTTTTAGCATATTTTGAGCCTATATTTTGAAAACATTCTAGCACTGAGTAGGCATGTACATATCGCTTCTGGGATCCAAAAATGTTGAATTTTCGGGTGTTTTGAGGTTTAATTTGGCATATAAACGGGTGCAGAAGATGCATACACATATTGACTTTGGTCACTTAAAATATCGATTTTCAGCATGTTTTGGGCCTGTATTTTGAAAATACTCTAACACGGAGTAGGCAAGTACAAATCGCTTCTGGGTCCCAAAAATATCGAATTTTCGGGTGTTTGGAGCCTGAATTTGAGATATAAACGGGTACGGAAGATATATCCACATATCGACTTTTGGGCACCTAAAAGATCGATTTTCAGTATGTTTTGGGCCTGTATATTGAAAATACTCTAACACAGAGTAGGCATGTACAGATCGCATCTGGGACCCCCAAATCTCAAATTTTCGGGTGTTTTGGGCCTGAATTTGAGATATCGACTTTGGGCACCTAAAATATCGATTTTTAGCATGTTTTGCACCTATATTTTGAAAATATTCTAGCACTGAGTAGGCATGTACAGATTGCTTCTGGGACCCAAAAATATCGAATTTTCGGGTGTTTTGAGGTTGAATTTGGGATATAAACGGGTGCAGAAGATGCATGCACATATCGACTTTGGACACTTAAAATATCGATTTTTAGCATGTTTTGAGCCTATATTTTGAAAACATTCTGGCACTGAGTAGTCATGTACAGATCGCTTCTGTGATTCAAAAATATCGAATTTTCGGGTGTTTGGAGCCTGAATTTGAGATATAAACAGGTACAGAAGATGTATCCACATATCGACTTTTAGGTACCTAAAGGATCGATTTTCAGTATGTTTTGGGCCTGTATATTGAAAAT
The DNA here is from genome assembly GCA_033782935.1 of Petrolisthes cinctipes. Classification (NCBI taxonomy): domain Eukaryota; kingdom Metazoa; phylum Arthropoda; class Malacostraca; order Decapoda; family Porcellanidae; genus Petrolisthes; species Petrolisthes cinctipes. The sequence continues at coordinate 1,908,298 of JAWQEG010000060.1, forward strand.
ACTCTAACACAGAGTAGGCATGTACAGATCGCTTCTGGGACACCCAAATCTCAAATTTTCGGGTGTTTTGGGCATGAATTTGAGATATCGACTTTGGGCACCAAAATATCGATTTATAGCATGTTTTGGGCCTATATTTTGAAAATATTCTAGCACTGAGTAGGCATGTACAGATTGCTTCTGGGACCCCAAAATATCGAGTTTTCGGGTGTTTTGAGCTTGAATTTAAGGTATAAACGGGTACAGAAGATGAATGCACATATCAACTTTGGACACTTAAAATATCGACTTTTAGCATGTTTTGAGCCTATATTTTGAAAACATTCTAGCACTGAGTAGGCATGTACAGATCGTTTCTGGGACCCAAAAATATCGAATTTTCGGGTGTTTTGAGGTTGAATTTGGGATATAAACGGGTGCAGAAGATGCATACACATATTAACTTTTGGCACCTAAAATATCGATTTCCAGCATGTTTTGGGCCTGTATCTAAGTAGGCATGTACAGATCGCTTCTGGGACTCCAAAATATCGAATTTTCGGGTGTTTTGAGCCTGAATATGAGATATAAACGGGTACAGAAGATGAATGCACATATCGACTTTGGACACTTAAAAAATCGATTTTTAGCATGTTTTGAGCCTATATTTTAAAAACATTCTAGCACTGAGTAGTCATGTACAGATCGGTTCTGGGATCCAAAAATATCGAATTTTCGGGTGTTTTGAGGTTGAATTTGGCATATAAACGGGTGCAGAAGATGCATACACATATTGACTTTGGTCACTTAAAATATCGATTTTCAGCATGTTTTGGGCCTGTATTTTAAAAAATACTCTAACACGGAGTAGGCAAGTACAAATCGCTTCTGGGACCCAAAAATATCGATTTTTCGGGTGTTTTGAGCCTTAATTGGAGATATAAACGGGTACAGAAGATGCATGCACATATCGACTTTGGACACTTAAAATATCGATTTTTAGAAAGTTTTGAGCCTTTATTTTGAAAATATTCGAGATATAAACGGGTACAGAAGATGCATGCACATATCGACTTTGGTCACCTAAAATATCGATTTTTAGCATGTTTTGAGACTATAATTTGAAAGCATTCTAACTAGGAGTAGGCATGTACAGATCGCTTCTAGGACCCGAAAATACCGAATTTTCGGGTCTTTTGAGACTGAATTTGAGATATAAACGGGTACAGAAGATGCATGCACATATCGACTTTGGACACTTAAAATATCGATTTTTAGCATGTTTTGGACCTATATTTTGAAAATATTCTAGCACTGAGTAGGCATGTACAGATAGCTTCTGGAACCCAAAAACATCGAATTTTCGGGTGTTTTGAGCCTGAATTTGAGATATAAACGGGTACAGAAGATGCATCCACATATCAACTTTTGGGCACCTAAAAGATCGATTTTCAGTATGTTTTGGGCCTGTATATTGAAAATACTCTAACACGGAGTAGGCATGTACAGATCGCTTCTGGGACCCTAAAATATCAATTTTTCGGGTGTTTTAGGCCTGAATTTGAGATATCGACTTTGGGCACCTAAAATATCGATTTTCAGCATGTTTTGGGCCTGTATCTAAGTAGGCATGTACAGATCGCTTCTGGAACCGAAAAATATCGAATTTTCGGGTGTTTGGAACCTGAATTTGAGATATAAACGGGTACAGAAGATGCATGGACATATCGACTTTGGACACTTAAAATATCGATTTTTAGCATGTTTTGGGCCTGTATTTTGAAAATACTCTAACACGGAGTAGGCAAGTACAAATCGCTTCAGGGACCCCAAAATATCGAATTTTTGGGTGTTTGGAGGATGAATTTGAGATATAAACGGGTACTGAAGATGCATCCACATATCAACTTTTGGGCACCAAAAAGATCGATTTTCAGTATGTTTTGGGCCTGTATATTAAAAATACTCTAACACGGAGTAGGCATGTACAGATCGCTTCTGGGACCCCAAAATATCGAATTTTCGGGTGTTTTGGGCCTGAATTTGAGATATCGACTTTAGGTACCTAAAATATCGATTTTGAGCATGTTTTGGGCCTATATTTTGAAAATATTCTAGTACTGAGTAGGCATGTACAGATCGCTTCTGGGACCCCAAAATATCGAATTTTCGGGTGTTTTGAGCATGAACTTGAGATATAAACGGGTACAGAAAATGCATGCACATATTGACTTTGGGCACCTAAAATATCGATTTTCAGCATGTTTTGGGCCTGCATTTTATAAATACTCTAACACGGAGTAGGCATACACAGATCGCTTCAGGGACCCAAAAATATCGAATTTTCATGTGTTTTGAGCCTGAATTTGAGATATCGACTTTGTGCACCTAAAATATCGATTATTAGCATGTTTTGGGCCTAGATTTTGAAAATATTCTAGCCCTGAGTAGGCATGTACAGATCGCTTCTGGGACCCCAAAATATCGAATTTTCGGGTGTTTTGAGCCTGAATTTGAGATATAAACGGGTACAGAAGATGCATCCACATATCGAATTTTGGGCACCTAAAAGATCGATTTTCAGTATGTTTTGGGACTGTATATGGAAAATACTCTAACATGGAGTAGGCATGTACAGATCGCTTCTGAGACCCCAAAATATCGATTTTTCGGGTGTTTTGGGCCTGAATTTGAGATATCGACTTTGGGCACCTAAAATATCGATTTTCAGCATGTTTTGGGCCTGTATCTAAGTAGGCATGTACAGATCGCTTCTGGAACCGAAAAATATCGAATTTTCGGGTGTTTGGAACCTGAATTTGAGATATAAACGGGTACAGAAGATGCATGCACATATCGACTTTGGACACTTAAAATATCGATTTTTAGCATGTTTTGGGCCTGTATTTTGAAAATACTCTAACACGGAGTAGGCAAGTACAAATCGCTTCAGGGACCCCAAAATATCGAATTTTTGGGTGTTTGGAGGATGAATTTGAGATATAAACGGGTACTGAAGATGCATCCACATATCGACTTTTGGGCACCAAAAAGATCGATTTTCAGTATGTTTTGGGCCTGTATATTAAAAATACTCTAACACGGAGTAGGCATGTACAGATCGCTTCTGGGACCCCAAAATATCGAATTTTCGGGTGTTTTGGGCCTGAATTTGAGATATCGACTTTAGGTACCTAAAATATCGATTTTGAGCATGTTTTGGGCCTATATTTTGAAAATATTCTAGTACTGAGTAGGCATGTACAGATCGCTTCTGGGACCCCAAAATATCGAATTTTTGGGTGTTTTGAGCATGAATTTGAGATATAAACGGGTACAGAAAATGCATGCACATATTGACTTTGGGCACCTAAAATATCGATTTTCAGCATGTTTTGGGCCTGCATTTTATAAATACTCTAACACGGAGTAGGCATATACAGATCGCTTCAGGGACCCAAAAATATCGAATTTTCATGTGTTTTGAGCCTGAATTTGAGATATCGACTTTGTGCACCTAAAATATCGATTTTTAGCATGTTTTGGACCTAGATTTTGAAAATATTCTAGCCCTGAGTAGGCATGTACAGATCGCTTCTGGGACCCCAAAATTTTTGAATTTTCGGGTGTTTTGAGCCTGAATTTGAGATATAAACGGGTACAGAAGATGCATCCACATATCGAATTTTGGGCACCTAAAAGATCGATTTTCAGTATGTTTTGGGACTGTATATGGAAAATACTCTAACATGGAGTAGGCATGTACAGATCGCTTCTGAGACCCCAAAATATCGTTTTTTCGGGTGTTTTGGGCCTGAATTTGAGATATCGACTTTGGGCACCTAAAATATCGATTTTTAGCATGTTTTGGGCATATATTTTGAAAATATTTTAGCACTGAGTAGGCATGTACAGATCCCTTCTAGGACACCAAAATATCGAATTTTCGTGTGTTTTGAGCCTGAATTTGAGATATAACGTGTACAGAAGATGCATGCACTTATCGACTTTTATGCACCTTAAATATCGATTTTGAGCATGTTTTGGGTCTGTATCTTGACAACATTCTAACTAGGAATAGGCATGTACAGATTGCTTCTAGGACCCAAAAATACCGAGTTTTCGGTTGTTTTGAGCCTGAATTTAAGATATAAACAGGTACTAAAGATGCATGCACATATCGACTTTTGGGCACCTAAAATATCGATTTTCAGCATGTTTTGGGCCTGTATCTGACTAGGCATGTACAGATTGCTTCTGGGACCCCAAAATATCGAATTTTCGGGTGTTTGGAGCCTGAATTTGAGATATAAACGGGCACAGAAGATGCATGCACATATTGCTTTTTGGGCACCTAAAATATCGATTTTCAGCATGTTTTGGGCCTATATTTTGAAAATACTCTAACACGGAGTAGGCAAGTACATATCGCTTCTTGGACACCAAAATATCGAATTTTCCGGTGTTTGGAGTCTGAATTTGAGATATAAACGGGTACAGAAGATGCATCCACATATCGACTTTTGGGCACCTAAACGATCGATTTTCAGTATGTTTTGGGCCTGTATATTGAAAATACTCTAACACAGGGTAGGCATGTACAGATCGCTTCTGGGACCCCAAAATATCGAATTTTCGCGTGTTTTGGGCCTAAATTTGAGATATCAAATTTGGGCACCTAAAATATTGATTTTTAGCATGTTTTGGCCCTATACCTTTAAAATATTAAATCACTAAGTAGGCATGTACAGATCACTTCTGGGACCCAAAAATATCGAATTTTCGGGTGTTTTGAGCCTGAATTTGGCATATAAACGGGTACAGAAGATACATACACATATTGACTTTGGTCACTTAAATTATTGATTTTTAGCATGTTTTGTTCCTATATTTTGAAAATACTCTAACACGGAGTAGGCAAGTACAGATCGCTTCTGGGATCCATAAATATCGAATTTTCGGGTGTTATGAGCCTGAATTTGAGATATAAACAGGTACTGAAGATGCATGCACATATCGACTTTTGGGCACCTAAAATATCGATATTGAGCATGTTTTGGGTCTGTATCTTGAAAACATTCTAACTAGGAGTAGGCATGTACAGATCGCTTCTAGGACACAAAACTACCGAATTTTCGGGTGTTTTGAGCCTGAATTTGAGATATAAACGGGTACAGAAGATTCATGCACATATCGACTTTGGACACTTAAAATATCGATTTTTAGCATGTTTTGAGCCTATATTTTGAAAACATTCTAGCACTGAGTAGGCATGTACAGATAGCTTCTGATTCCCCAAAATATCGTATTTTCGGATGTTTTGAGGTTAAATTTGAGATATAAACGAGTGCAGAAGAAGCATACATATATTGACTTTGGGCACCTAAAATATTGATTTTCAGCGTGTTTTGGGCCTGTATCTGAGTAGGCATGTACAGATTGCTTCTGGGACCCCAAAATATCGAATTTTTGGGTGTTTGGAGCCTGAATTTGAGATATAATCGGGTACAGAAGATGCATTCACATATCGACTTTGGACACTTAAAATATCGATTTTTAGCATGTTTTAAGCCTTTATTTTAAAAACATTCTAGCACTGAGTAGGCATGTACAGATCGCTTCTGGGACCCAAAAATATCGAATTTTCAGGTGTTTTGAGCCTGAATTTGGGATATAAACGGGTGCAGAAGATGCATACACTTATTGACTTTGGTCACCTAAAATATCGATTTTCAGCATGTTTTGGGCCTGTATATTGAAAATACTCTAACACTGAGTAGGCAAGTACAAATCGCTTCTGGGACCCCAAAATATCGAATTTTCGGGGGTGTGTAGCCTGAATTTGAGATAAAAACGGGTACAGAAGATGCATCCACATATCGACTTTTGGGCACCTAAATGATCGATTTTCAGTATGTTTTGGGTCTGTATTTTGAAAATACTCTAACACGGAGTAGGCATGTACAGATCGCTTCTGGGACCCAAAATTACCGAATTTTCGGGTGTTTTGAGCATGAATTTGAGATATAAACAGGTACTGAAGATGCATGCACGTATCGACTTTTGGTCACCTAAAATATCGATTTTGAGCATGTTTTGGGCCTGTATCTTGGAAAAATTCTAACTAGGAGTAGGCATGTACAGATCGCTTCTAGGACCCAAAAATATCGAATTTTAGGGTGTTTTGAGCCTGAATTTGAGATATAAACGGGTACAGAAGATGCATGCACATATCGACTTTGGACACTTAAAATATCGATTTTTAGCATGTTTTTAGCCTATATTTTGAAAACATTCTAGCACTGAGTAGGCATGTACACATCGGTTCTGGGACCCAAAAATATCGAATTTTCGGGTGTTTTCAGCCTGCATATGAAATATAAACGGGTACAGAAGATGCATACACATATCGACTTTTGGGAACCTAAAATATCGATTTTGAGCATGTTTTGGGTCTGTACCTTGAAAACATTCTAACTAGGAGTAGGCATGTACAGATCGCTTCTAGGACCCAAAAATACCGAATTTTCTGGTGTTTTGAGCGTGAATTTGAGATATAATCGGGTACAGAAGATGCATTCACATATCGACTTTGGACACTTAAAATATCGATTTTTAGCATGTTTTAAGCCTTTATTTTGAAAACATTCCAGCACTGAGTAGGCATGTACAGATCGCTTCTGGGACCCAAAAATATCGAATTTTCAGGTGTTTTGAGCCTGAATTTGGGATATAAACGGGTGCAGAAGATGCATACACTTATTGACTTTGGTCACCTAAAATATCGATTTTCAGCATATTTTGGGCCTGTATATTGAAAATACTCTAACACTGAGTAGGCAAGTACAAATCGCTTCTGGGAGCCCAAAATATCGAATTTTCGGGGGTTTGTAGCCTGAATTTGAGATAAAAACGGGTACAGAAGATGCATCCACATATCGACTTTTGGGCACCTAAATGATCGATTTTCAGTATGTTTTGGGTCTGTATTTTGAAAAAACTCTAACACGGAGTAGGCATGTACAGATCGCTTCTGGGACAAAAAATTACCGAATTTTAGGGTGTTTTGAGCCTGAATTTGAGATATAAACAGGTACTGAAGATGCATGCACGTATCGACTTTTGGCCACCTAAAATATCGATTTTGAGCATGTTTTGGGCCTGTATCTTGAAAAATTTATAACTAGGAGTAGGCATGTACAGATCGCATCTAGGACACAAAAATATCGAATTTTAGGGTGGTTTTTGAGCCTGAATTTGAGATATAAACGGGTACAGAAGATGCATGCACATATCGAATTTGGACACTTAAAATATCGATTTTTAGCATGTTTTGAGCCAATATTTTGAAAACATTCTAGCACTGAGTAGGCATGTACAGATCGCTTCTGGGACCCCAAAATATCGAATTTTCGGGTGTTTTTACGCCTGCATATGAAATATAAACGGGTACAAAAGATGCATGCACATATTGACTTTTGGGCACCTAAAATATCGATTTTCAGCATGTTTTGGGTCTGTACCTTGAAAACATTCTAACTAGGAGTAGGCATGTACAGATCGCTTCTAGGACCCAAAAATACCGAATTTTCTGGTGTTTTGAGCCTGAATTTGAGATATAAACGGGTACAGAAGATGCATGCACATATCGACTTTGGACACTTAAAATATCGATTTTTAGCATGTTTTGAGCCTATATTTTGAAAACATTCTAGCACTGAGTAGGCATGTACAGATCGCTTCTGGGTCCCAAAAATATCGAATTTTCGGGTGTTTTGAGCCTGAATTTGGGATATAAACGGGTGCAGAATATGCATACACATATTGACTTTGGGCACTTAATATATCAATTTTCAGCATGTTTTGAGCCTGTATCTGAGTAGGCATGTACAGATCGCTTCTGGGACCCCAAAATATCGAATTTTCGGGTGTTTTGGGCCTGAATTTGAGATATCGACTTTCTGCACCTAAAATATCGATTTTTAGCATGTTTTGGGCCTAGATTTTGAAAATATTCTAGCACTGAGTACGCATGTACGAGTCGCTTCTGAGACCCCATAATATCGAATTTTCGGGTGTTTTGAGCCTGAATTTGAGATATAAACGGGTACAGAAGATGCAAGCACATATTGACTTTGGGCACCTAAAATATCGATTTTCAGCATGTTTTGGGCCTGTATTTGGAAATTACTCTAACACGGAGTAGGCATGTACAGATCGCTTCTGGGACCCCAAAATATTGAATTTGCGGTTGTTTGGAGCCTGAATTTGAGATATAAACGGTTACAGAAGATGAATGCACATATCGACTTTTGGGCACATAAAATATCGATTATGAGCATGTTTTGGGTCTGTATCTTGAAAACATTCTAACTAGGAGTAGGCATGTAATGATCGCTTCTAGGACCCCAAAATACCAAATTTTCGGGTGTATTGAGCCTCAATTAGAGATATAAACGGGTACAGAAGATTCATGCACATATCGACTTTGGACACTTAAAATATCGATTTTTAGCGTGTTTTTAGCCTATATTTTGAAAACATTCTAGCACTGAGTAGGTATGTACAGATCGCTTATGGGACCCCAAAGTATCGAATTTTCGGGTGTTTTGAGGTTGAATTTGGGATATAAACGCGTGCAGAAGATGCATACACATATTGACTTTGGGCACTTAAAATATCGATTTTCAGCATGTTTTGGGCCTGTATCTAAGTAGGCATGTACAGATCGCTTCTGGGACCCCAAAATATTGAATTTTCGGGTGTTTGAAGCCTGAATTTGAGATATAAACGTGTACAGAAGATGCATGCAGATATCGACTTTTGGGCACCTAAAAGATCAATTTTCAGTTTGTTTTGGTACTGTATTTTGAAAAAGCTCTAACACGGAGTAGGCATGTACAGATCGCTTCTGGGACCCCAAAATATCGAATTTTCGGGTGTTTTGGGCCTAAATTTGAGATATCGACTTTCGGCACCTAAAATATCGATTTTTAGCATATTTTGGGCCTATATTTTGAAAATATTCTAGCACTGAGTAGGCATGTGCAGGTCGCTTCTGGGACCCCAAAATATCAAATTTTCGGGTGTTTTGGGCCTGAATTTGAGATATCGACTTTTTGCACCTAAAATATCGATTTTTAGCATGTTTTGGGCCTAGATTTTGAAAATATTCTAGCACAGAGTAGGAATTTACAGATCGCTTCTGGGACCCCAAAATATCGAATTTTCGGGTGTTTGGAGCCTGAATTTGAGATATAAACGGGTACAGAAGATGCATGCACACATCGACTTTTGGGCACCTAGAATATCGATTTTGAGCATGTTTTGGTCTGTATTTTGAAAACATTCTAACTAGGAGTAGGCATGTACAGATCACTTCTAGGTCCCAAAAATACCGAAGTTTCGGGTGTTTTGAGCCTGAATTTGAGATATAAACGGGTACAGAAGATGCATGCACATATCGACTTTGGACACTTAAAATATCGATTTTTAGAATGTTTTGAGCCTATACTTTGAAAATATTCGAGATATAAACGGGTACAGAAGATGCATGCACAAATCGACTTTGGACACTTAAAATAATGATTTTTAGCCTGTTTTCAGCCTATATTTTGAAAACATTCTAGCACTGAGTAGGCATGTACAGATCGCTTCTGGGACCCCAAAATATCGAATTTTCGGGTGTTTTGAGCCTGAATTTGAGATATAAACGGGTACAGAAGATGCATGCACATATCGACTTTTGGGCACCTAAAATATCGATTTTCAGCATGTTTTGTCCTGTATTTGGAAATTACTCTAACACGGAGTAGGCATGTACAGATCGCTTCTGGGACCCCAAAATATCGAATTTGCGGTTGTTTGGAGCCTGAATTTGAGATATAAACGGTTACAGAAGATGAATGCACATATCGACTTTTGGGCACATAAAATATCGATTATGAGCATGTTTTGGGTCTGTATCTTGAAAACATTCTAACTAGTAGTAGGCATGTAATGATCGCTTCTAGGACCCCAAAATACCAAATTTTCGGGTGTTTTGAGCCTCAATTAGAGATATAAACGGGTACAGAAGATGCATGCACATCTCGACTTTTGGGCACCTAAAATATCGATTTTCAGCATGTTTTGGGCCTGTATTTGGAAATTACTCTAAAACGGAGTAGGCATGTACAGATCGCTTCTGGGACCCCAAAATATCGAATTTTCGGGTGTTTTGGGCCTAAATTTGAGTTATCGACTTTCGTCACCTAAAATATCGATTTTTAGCATGTTTTGGGCCTAGATTTTGATAATATTCTAGCACTGAGTAGGCATTTACAGATCGCTTCTGGGACCCCAAAATATCGAATTTTCGGGTGTTTTGAAGCTGAATTTGAGATATAAACGGGTACAGAAGATACATGCACATATCGACTTTTGGGCACCTAGAATATCGATTTTGAGCATGTTTTGGTCTGTATTTTGAAAACATTCTAACTAGGAGTAGGCATGTACAGATCACTTCTAGGTCCCAAAAATACCGAAGTTTCGGGTGTTTTGAGACTGAATTTGAGATATAAACGGGTACAGAAGATGCATGCACATATCGACTTTGGACACTTAAAATATCGATTTTTAGAATGTTTTGAGGCTATATTTTGAAAATATTCTAGCACTTAGTAGGCATGTACAGATAGCTTCTGGGACCCAAAAAATATCGAATTTTCGGGTTTTTTTGGCCTGAATTTGAGATATCGACTTTAGGCATCTAAAATATAAATTTTTAGTATGTTTTGGCCTATATTTTGAAAATATTCTAGCACTGAGTAGGCATTTACAGATCGCTTCTGGGACCCCAAAATATCGAATTTTCAGGTGTTTGGAGCCTGAAATTGAGATATAAACGGGTACAGAAGATGCATGCACATATCGACTTTGGACACTTAAAATATCGATTTTTAGCATGTTTTGAGCCTATATTTTGAAAACATTATAGCACTGAGTAGGCATGTACAGATCGCTTCTTGAACTCAAAAATATCGAATTTTCGGGTGTTTTGAGCCTGAATTTGGGATATAAACGGGTGCAGAAGATACATACACATTTTGACTTTGGTCATCTAAAATATCGATTTTCAGCATGTTTTGGGCCTGTATTTTGAAAATACTCTAACACGGAGTATTCAAGTACAAATCGCTTCTGGGACCCCAAAATATCGAATTTTTCGTGAGTTTGGAGCCTGAATTTGAGATAAAAACGGGTACAGAAGATGCATGCACATATTGACTTTGGGCACCTAAAATATCGATTTTCAGCATGTTTTGGGCCTGCATTTTATAAATACTCTAACACGGAGTAGGCATATACAGATCGCTTCAGGGACCCAAAAATATCGAATTTTCATGTGTTTTGAGCCTGAATTTGAGATATCGACTTTGTGCACCTAAAATATCGATTTTTAGCATGTTTTGGACCTAGATTTTGAAAATATTCTAGCCCTGAGTAGGCATGTACAGATCGCTTCTGGGACCCCAAAATTTTTGAATTTTCGGGTGTTTTGAGCCTGAATTTGAGATATAAACGGGTACAGAAGATGCATCCACATATCGAATTTTGGGCACCTAAAAGATCGATTTTCAGTATGTTTTGGGACTGTATATGGAAAATACTCTAACATGGAGTAGGCATGTACAGATCGCTTCTGAGACCCCAAAATATCGATTTTTCGGGTGTTTTGGGCCTGAATTTGAGATATCGACTTTGGGCACCTAAAATATCGATTTTTAGCATGTTTTGGGCATATATTTTGAAAATATTTTAGCACTGAGTAGGCATGTACAGATCCCTTCTAGGACACCAAAATATCGAATTTTCGTGTGTTTTGAGCCTGAATTTGAGATATAACGTGTACAGAAGATGCATGCACTTATCGACTTTTATGCACCTTAAATATCGATTTTGAGCATGTTTTGGGTCTGTATCTTGACAACATTCTAACTAGGAATAGGCATGTACAGATTGCTTCTAGGACCCAAAAATACCGAGTTTTCGGTTGTTTTGAGCCTGAATTTAAGATATAAACAGGTACTAAAGATGCATGCACATATCGACTTTTGGGCACCTAAAATATCGATTTTCAGCATGTTTTGGGCCTGTATCTGACTAGGCATGTACAGATTGCTTCTGGGACCCCAAAATATCGAATTTTCGGGTGTTTGGAGCCTGAATTTGAGATATAAACGGGCACAGAAGATGCATGCACATATTGCTTTTTGGGCACCTAAAATATCGATTTTCAGCATGTTTTGGGCCTATATTTTGAAAATACTCTAACACGGAGTAGGCAAGTACATATCGCTTCTTGGACACCAAAATATCGAATTTTCCGGTGTTTGGAGTCTGAATTTGAGATATAAACGGGTACAGAAGATGCATCCACATATCGACTTTTGGGCACCTAAACGATCGATTTTCAGTATGTTTTGGGCCTGTATATTGAAAATACTCTAACACAGGGTAGGCATGTACAGATCGCTTCTGGGACCCCAAAATATCGAATTTTCGCGTGTTTTGGGCCTAAATTTGAGATATCAAATTTGGGCACCTAAAATATTGATTTTTAGCATGTTTTGGCCCTATACCTTTAAAATATTAAATCACTAAGTAGGCATGTACAGATCACTTCTGGGACCCAAAAATATCGAATTTTCGGGTGTTTTGAGCCTGAATTTGGCATATAAACGGGTACAGAAGATACATACACATATTGACTTTGGTCACTTAAATTATTGATTTTTAGCATGTTTTGTTCCTATATTTTGAAAATACTCTAACACGGAGTAGGCAAGTACAGATCGCTTCTGGGATCCATAAATATCGAATTTTCGGGTGTTATGAGCCTGAATTTGAGATATAAACAGGTACTGAAGATGCATGCACATATCGACTTTTGGGCACCTAAAATATCGATATTGAGCATGTTTTGGGTCTGTATCTTGAAAACATTCTAACTAGGAGTAGGCATGTACAGATCGCTTCTAGGACACAAAACTACCGAATTTTCGGGTGTTTTGAGCCTGAATTTGAGATATAAACGGGTACAGAAGATTCATGCACATATCGACTTTGGACACTTAAAATATCGATTTTTAGCATGTTTTGAGCCTATATTTTGAAAACATTCTAGCACTGAGTAGGCATGTACAGATAGCTTCTGATTCCCCAAAATATCGTATTTTCGGATGTTTTGAGGTTAAATTTGAGATATAAACGAGTGCAGAAGAAGCATACATATATTGACTTTGGGCACCTAAAATATTGATTTTCAGCGTGTTTTGGGCCTGTATCTGAGTAGGCATGTACAGATTGCTTCTGGGACCCCAAAATATCGAATTTTTGGGTGTTTGGAGCCTGAATTTGAGATATAATCGGGTACAGAAGATGCATTCACATATCGACTTTGGACACTTAAAATATCGATTTTTAGCATGTTTTAAGCCTTTATTTTAAAAACATTCTAGCACTGAGTAGGCATGTACAGATCGCTTCTGGGACCCAAAAATATCGAATTTTCAGGTGTTTTGAGCCTGAATTTGGGATATAAACGGGTGCAGAAGATGCATACACTTATTGACTTTGGTCACCTAAAATATCGATTTTCAGCATGTTTTGGGCCTGTATATTGAAAATACTCTAACACTGAGTAGGCAAGTACAAATCGCTTCTGGGACCCCAAAATATCGAATTTTCGGGGGTGTGTAGCCTGAATTTGAGATAAAAACGGGTACAGAAGATGCATCCACATATCGACTTTTGGGCACCTAAATGATCGATTTTCAGTATGTTTTGGGTCTGTATTTTGAAAATACTCTAACACGGAGTAGGCATGTACAGATCGCTTCTGGGACCCAAAATTACCGAATTTTCGGGTGTTTTGAGCATGAATTTGAGATATAAACAGGTACTGAAGATGCATGCACGTATCGACTTTTGGTCACCTAAAATATCGATTTTGAGCATGTTTTGGGCCTGTATCTTGGAAAAATTCTAACTAGGAGTAGGCATGTACAGATCGCTTCTAGGACCCAAAAATATCGAATTTTAGGGTGTTTTGAGCCTGAATTTGAGATATAAACGGGTACAGAAGATGCATGCACATATCGACTTTGGACACTTAAAATATCGATTTTTAGCATGTTTTTAGCCTATATTTTGAAAACATTCTAGCACTGAGTAGGCATGTACACATCGGTTCTGGGACCCAAAAATATCGAATTTTCGGGTGTTTTCAGCCTGCATATGAAATATAAACGGGTACAGAAGATGCATACACATATCGACTTTTGGGAACCTAAAATATCGATTTTGAGCATGTTTTGGGTCTGTACCTTGAAAACATTCTAACTAGGAGTAGGCATGTACAGATCGCTTCTAGGACCCAAAAATACCGAATTTTCTGGTGTTTTGAGCGTGAATTTGAGATATAATCGGGTACAGAAGATGCATTCACATATCGACTTTGGACACTTAAAATATCGATTTTTAGCATGTTTTAAGCCTTTATTTTGAAAACATTCCAGCACTGAGTAGGCATGTACAGATCGCTTCTGGGACCCAAAAATATCGAATTTTCAGGTGTTTTGAGCCTGAATTTGGGATATAAACGGGTGCAGAAGATGCATACACTTATTGACTTTGGTCACCTAAAATATCGATTTTCAGCATATTTTGGGCCTGTATATTGAAAATACTCTAACACTGAGTAGGCAAGTACAAATCGCTTCTGGGAGCCCAAAATATCGAATTTTCGGGGGTTTGTAGCCTGAATTTGAGATAAAAACGGGTACAGAAGATGCATCCACATATCGACTTTTGGGCACCTAAATGATCGATTTTCAGTATGTTTTGGGTCTGTATTTTGAAAAAACTCTAACACGGAGTAGGCATGTACAGATCGCTTCTGGGACAAAAAATTACCGAATTTTAGGGTGTTTTGAGCCTGAATTTGAGATATAAACAGGTACTGAAGATGCATGCACGTATCGACTTTTGGCCACCTAAAATATCGATTTTGAGCATGTTTTGGGCCTGTATCTTGAAAAATTTATAACTAGGAGTAGGCATGTACAGATCGCATCTAGGACACAAAAATATCGAATTTTAGGGTGGTTTTTGAGCCTGAATTTGAGATATAAACTGGTACAGAAGATGCATGCACATATCGAATTTGGACACTTAAAATATCGATTTTTAGCATGTTTTGAGCCAATATTTTGAAAACATTCTAGCACTGAGTAGGCATGTACAGATCGCTTCTGGGACCCCAAAATATCGAATTTTCGGGTGTTTTTACGCCTGCATATGAAATATAAACGGGTACAAAAGATGCATGCACATATTGACTTTTGGGCACCTAAAATATCGATTTTCAGCATGTTTTGGGTCTGTACCTTGAAAACATTCTAACTAGGAGTAGGCATGTACAGATCGCTTCTAGGACCCAAAAATACCGAATTTTCTGGTGTTTTGAGCCTGAATTTGAGATATAAACGGGTACAGAAGATGCATGCACATATCGACTTTGGACACTTAAAATATCGATTTTTAGCATGTTTTGAGCCTATATTTTGAAAACATTCTAGCACTGAGTAGGCATGTACAGATCGCTTCTGGGTCCCAAAAATATCGAATTTTCGGGTGTTTTGAGCCTGAATTTGGGATATAAACGGGTGCAGAATATGCATACACATATTGACTTTGGGCACTTAATATATCAATTTTCAGCATGTTTTGAGCCTGTATCTGAGTAGGCATGTACAGATCGCTTCTGGGACCCCAAAATATCGAATTTTCGGGTGTTTTGGGCCTGAATTTGAGATATCGACTTTCTGCACCTAAAATATCGATTTTTAGCATGTTTTGGGCCTAGATTTTGAAAATATTCTAGCACTGAGTACGCATGTACGAGTCGCTTCTGAGACCCCATAATATCGAATTTTCGGGTGTTTTGAGCCTGAATTTGAGATATAAACGGGTACAGAAGATGCAAGCACATATTGACTTTGGGCACCTAAAATATCGATTTTCAGCATGTTTTGGGCCTGTATTTGGAAATTACTCTAACACGGAGTAGGCATGTACAGATCGCTTCTGGGACCCCAAAATATTGAATTTGCGGTTGTTTGGAGCCTGAATTTGAGATATAAACGGTTACAGAAGATGAATGCACATATCGACTTTTGGGCACATAAAATATCGATTATGAGCATGTTTTGGGTCTGTATCTTGAAAACATTCTAACTAGGAGTAGGCATGTAATGATCGCTTCTAGGACCCCAAAATACCAAATTTTCGGGTGTATTGAGCCTCAATTAGAGATATAAACGGGTACAGAAGATTCATGCACATATCGACTTTGGACACTTAAAATATCGATTTTTAGCGTGTTTTTAGCCTATATTTTGAAAACATTCTAGCACTGAGTAGGTATGTACAGATCGCTTATGGGACCCCAAAGTATCGAATTTTCGGGTGTTTTGAGGTTGAATTTGGGATATAAACGCGTGCAGAAGATGCATACACATATTGACTTTGGGCACTTAAAATATCGATTTTCAGCATGTTTTGGGCCTGTATCTAAGTAGGCATGTACAGATCGCTTCTGGGACCCCAAAATATTGAATTTTCGGGTGTTTGAAGCCTGAATTTGAGATATAAACGTGTACAGAAGATGCATGCAGATATCGACTTTTGGGCACCTAAAAGATCAATTTTCAGTTTGTTTTGGTACTGTATTTTGAAAAAGCTCTAACACGGAGTAGGCATGTACAGATCGCTTCTGGGACCCCAAAATATCGAATTTTCGGGTGTTTTGGGCCTAAATTTGAGATATCGACTTTCGGCACCTAAAATATCGATTTTTAGCATATTTTGGGCCTATATTTTGAAAATATTCTAGCACTGAGTAGGCATGTGCAGGTCGCTTCTGGGACCCCAAAATATCAAATTTTCGGGTGTTTTGGGCCTGAATTTGAGATATCGACTTTTTGCACCTAAAATATCGATTTTTAGCATGTTTTGGGCCTAGATTTTGAAAATATTCTAGCACAGAGTAGGAATTTACAGATCGCTTCTGGGACCCCAAAATATCGAATTTTCGGGTGTTTGGAGCCTGAATTTGAGATATAAACGGGTACAGAAGATGCATGCACACATCGACTTTTGGGCACCTAGAATATCGATTTTGAGCATGTTTTGGTCTGTATTTTGAAAACATTCTAACTAGGAGTAGGCATGTACAGATCACTTCTAGGTCCCAAAAATACCGAAGTTTCGGGTGTTTTGAGCCTGAATTTGAGATATAAACGGGTACAGAAGATGCATGCACATATCGACTTTGGACACTTAAAATATCGATTTTTAGAATGTTTTGAGCCTATACTTTGAAAATATTCGAGATATAAACGGGTACAGAAGATGCATGCACAAATCGACTTTGGACACTTAAAATAATGATTTTTAGCCTGTTTTCAGCCTATATTTTGAAAACATTCTAGCACTGAGTAGGCATGTACAGATCGCTTCTGGGACCCCAAAATATCGAATTTTCGGGTGTTTTGAGCCTGAATTTGAGATATAAACGGGTACAGAAGATGCATGCACATATCGACTTTTGGGCACCTAAAATATCGATTTTCAGCATGTTTTGTCCTGTATTTGGAAATTACTCTAACACGGAGTAGGCATGTACAGATCGCTTCTGGGACCCCAAAATATCGAATTTGCGGTTGTTTGGAGCCTGAATTTGAGATATAAACGGTTACAGAAGATGAATGCACATATCGACTTTTGGGCACATAAAATATCGATTATGAGCATGTTTTGGGTCTGTATCTTGAAAACATTCTAACTAGTAGTAGGCATGTAATGATCGCTTCTAGGACCCCAAAATACCAAATTTTCGGGTGTTTTGAGCCTCAATTAGAGATATAAACGGGTACAGAAGATGCATGCACATCTCGACTTTTGGGCACCTAAAATATCGATTTTCAGCATGTTTTGGGCCTGTATTTGGAAATTACTCTAAAACGGAGTAGGCATGTACAGATCGCTTCTGGGACCCCAAAATATCGAATTTTCGGGTGTTTTGGGCCTAAATTTGAGTTATCGACTTTCGTCACCTAAAATATCGATTTTTAGCATGTTTTGGGCCTAGATTTTGATAATATTCTAGCACTGAGTAGGCATTTACAGATCGCTTCTGGGACCCCAAAATATCGAATTTTCGGGTGTTTTGAAGCTGAATTTGAGATATAAACGGGTACAGAAGATACATGCACATATCGACTTTTGGGCACCTAGAATATCGATTTTGAGCATGTTTTGGTCTGTATTTTGAAAACATTCTAACTAGGAGTAGGCATGTACAGATCACTTCTAGGTCCCAAAAATACCGAAGTTTCGGGTGTTTTGAGACTGAATTTGAGATATAAACGGGTACAGAAGATGCATGCACATATCGACTTTGGACACTTAAAATATCGATTTTTAGAATGTTTTGAGGCTATATTTTGAAAATATTCTAGCACTTAGTAGGCATGTACAGATAGCTTCTGGGACCCAAAAAATATCGAATTTTCGGGTTTTTTTGGCCTGAATTTGAGATATCGACTTTAGGCATCTAAAATATAAATTTTTAGTATGTTTTGGCCTATATTTTGAAAATATTCTAGCACTGAGTAGGCATTTACAGATCGCTTCTGGGACCCCAAAATATCGAATTTTCAGGTGTTTGGAGCCTGAAATTGAGATATAAACGGGTACAGAAGATGCATGCACATATCGACTTTGGACACTTAAAATATCGATTTTTAGCATGTTTTGAGCCTATATTTTGAAAACATTATAGCACTGAGTAGGCATGTACAGATCGCTTCTTGAACTCAAAAATATCGAATTTTCGGGTGTTTTGAGCCTGAATTTGGGATATAAACGGGTGCAGAAGATACATACACATTTTGACTTTGGTCACCTAAAATATCGATTTTCAGCATGTTTTGGGCCTGTATTTTGAAAATACTCTAACACGGAGTATTCAAGTACAAATCGCTTCTGGGACCCCAAAATATCGAATTTTTCGTGAGTTTGGAGCCTGAATTTGAGATAAAAACGGGTACAGAAGATGCATCCGCATATCGACTTTTGGGCACCTAAAATATCGATTTTCAGCATTTTTTGGGCATATATTTTGAAAATACTATAACACGGAGTAGGCATGTACAGATCGCCTTTGAAACCCAAAAAATATCGAATTTTCGGGTGTTCTGAGCCTGAATTTGAAATGTAAACAGGTACTGAAGATGCATGCACATATCAACTTTTGGGAACCTAAAATACCGATTTTGAGCATGTTTTGGGCCTGTATCTTGAAAACATTCTAACTAGGATTAGGCATGTACAGATCGCTTCTAGGACCCAAAAACACCGAATTTTCGGGTGTTTTTAGCCTGAATTTGAGATATAAACGGGTACAAAAGATGTATGCACATATCGACTTTGGACACTTAAAATATCGATTTTTAGCGTGTTTTTAGCCTATATTTTGAAAACATTCTAGCACTGAGTAGGTATATACAGATCGCTTATGGGACCCCAAAATATCGAATTTTCGGGTGTTTTGAGGTTGAATTTGGGATATAAATGCGTGCAGAAGATGCATACACATATTGAGTTTGGGCACTTAAAATATCGATTTTCAGTATGTTTTGGGCCTGTATCTGAGTAGGCATGTACAGATCGCTTCTGGGACCCCAAAATATCGAATTTTCAGGTGTTTGAAGCCTGAATTTGAGATATAAACGTGTACAGAAGATGCATGCAAATATCGACTTTTCGGCACCAAAAAGATCGATTTTCAGTTTGTTTTGGTCCTGTATTTTGAAAAAGCTCTGACACGGAGTAGGCATGTACAGATCGCTTCTGGGACCCCAAAATATCGAATTTTCGGGTGTTTTGGGCCTAAATTTGAGATATCGACTTTCGGCACCTAAAATATCGATTTTTAGCATATTTTGGGCCTATATTTTGAAAATATTCTAGCACTGAGTAGGCATGTGCAGGTCGCTTCTGGGACCCCAAAGTATCGAATTTTCGGGTGTTTTGGGCCTGAATTTGAGATATCGACTTTAGGCACCTAAAATATCGATTTTTAGCATGTTTTGGGCCTAGATTTTGATAATATTCTAGCACTGAGTAGGCATTTACAGATCGCTTTTGGGACCCCAAAATATCGAATTTTCGGGTGTTTGGAGCCTGAACTTGAGATATAAACGGGTACAGAAGATGGATGCACATATCGACTTTTGGGCACCTAGAATATCGATTTTGAGCATGTTTTGGTCTGTATTTTGAAAACATTCTAACTAGGAGAAGGCATGTACAGATCACTTCTAGGACCAAAAAATGCCGAAGTTTCGGGTGTTTTGAGCCTGAATTTGAGATATAAACGGGTACAGAAGGTGCATGCACATATCGACTTTGGACACTTAAAATATCGATTTTTAGAATGTTTTGAGGCTATATTTTGAAAATATTCTAGCACTTAGTAGGCATGTACAGATAGCTTCTGGGACCCAAAAAATATCGAATTTTCGGGTGATTTTGGCCTGAATTTGAGATATCGACTTTAGGCATCTAAAATATAAATTTTTAGTGTGTTTTGGCCTATATTTTTAAAATATTCTAGCACTGAGTAGGCATTTACAGATCGCTCGTGTGACCAAAAAATATCGAATTTTCGGGTGTTTTGAGCCTGAATTTGAGATATAAACGGGTACAAAAGATGCATGCACATATCGACTTTTGGGCACCTAAAATATCGATTTTTAGAATGTTTTGAGCCTATATTTTGAAAATATTCGAGATATAAACGGGTACAGAAGATGCATGCACAAATCGACTTTGGACACATAAAATATTGATTTTTAGCCTGTTTTGAACCTATATTTTGAAAACATTCTAGCACTGAGTAGGCATGTACAGATCGCTTCTGGGACACCAAAATATCGAATTTTCGGGTGTTTCGAGCCTGAATTTGAGATATAAACGGGTACAAAAGATGCATGCACATATCGACTTTTGGGCACCTAAAATATCGATTTTGAGCATGTTTTTAGGTCTGTATCTTGAAAACATTCTAACTAGGAGTAGGCATGTACAGATAGCTTCTAGGACCCGAAAATACCGAATTTTCGGTTTTTTTGAGCCTGAATTTGAGATATAAACGGGTACAGAAGATGCATGCACAGATCGACTTTGGACACTTAAAATATCGATTTTTAGCTTGTTTTCAGCCTATATTTTGAAAACATTCTAGCACTGAGTAGGCATGTACAGATCGCTTCTGGGACCCCAAAATATCGAATTTTCGGGTGTTTTGAGGTTGAATTTAAGATATATACGGGTGCAGAATATGCATACACATATTGACTTTGGGCACTTAAAATATCGATTTTCAGCCTGTTTTGGGCCTGTATCTGAGTAGGCATGTACAGATCGCTTCTGGGACCCCAAAATATCGAATTTTTAGGTGTTTTTTAGCCTGAATTTGAGATATAAACGGGTACAGAAGATGCATGCACATATCGACTTTTGGGCACCTAAAAGATCGATTTTCAGGATGTTTTGGGCCTATATTTTGAAAACATTCTAGCACTGAGTAGGCATGTACAGATCGCTTCTGGGACCCCAAAATATCGAATTTTCGGGTGTTTTGAGGTTGAATTTAAGATATATATACGGGTGCAGAATATGCATACACATATTGACTTTGGGCACTTAAAATATCGATTTTCAGCCTGTTTTGGGCCTGTATCTGAGTAGGCATGTACAGATCGCTTCTGGGACCCCAAAATATCGAACTTTTAGGTGTTTTTTAGCCTGAATTTGAGATATAAACGGGTACAGAAGATGCATGCACATATCGACTTTTGGGCACCTAAAAGATCGATTTTCAGGATGTTTTGGGCCTGTATTATGAAAAAACTCTAACACGGAGTAGGCATGTACAGATCCCTTCTGGGACCCCAAAATATCGAATTTTCGGGTGTTTTGGGCCTAAATTTGAGATATCGACTTTCGGCACCTAAAATATCGATTTTTAGCATGTTTTGGCCCTATATTTCGAAAATACTTTAGCACTGAGTAGGCATGTGCAGAGCGCTTCTGGGACCCCAAAATATCGAATTTTCGGGTGTTTGGAGCCTGAATTCAAAATATAAAGGGGTACAGAAGATGCATGCACATATCAACTTTTGGGCACCTAAAATATCGATTTTCATTATGTTTTTGGCCTTTCTTTTAAAAAAATACTCTAACATGGAGTAGGCTTGTACAGATATCTTCTGGGACCCCAAAATATCGAATTTTCGGGTGTTTTGAGCCTGAATTTGAGATATCGATTTTGTGCACCTAAAATATCGATCTTTAGCATGTTTTGGGCCTAGATTTTGAAAATATTCTAGCACTGAGTACGCATGTACAAATCACTTCTGGGACCCCATAATATCGAATTTTCGGGTGTTTTGAGCCTGAATTTGAGATATAAACGGGTACAGAAGATGCATGCACATATCGACTTTGGACACTTAAAATATCGATTTTTAGAAAGTTTTGAGTCTATATTTTGAAAATATTCGAGATATAAACGGGTACAGAAGATGCATGCACAAATCGACTTTGGACACTTAAAACATTGATTTTTAGCCTGTTTTGAACCTATATTTTGAAAACATTCTAGCACTGAGTAGGCATGTACAGATCGCTTCTGGGACCCCAAAATAACGAATTTTCGGGTGTTTCGAGCCTGAATTTGAGATATAAACGGGTACAAAAGATGAATGCACATATCGACTTTTGGGCACCTAAAATATCGATTTTGAGCATGTTTTTAGGTCTGTATCTTGAAAACATTCTAACTAGGAGTAGGCATGTACAGATAGCTTCTAGGACCCGAAAATACCGAATTTTCGGGTTTTTTGAGCCTGAATTTGAGATATAAACGGGTAAAGAAGATGCATGCACAGATCGACTTTGGACACTTAAAATATCGATTTTTAGCATGTTTTGAGCCTATATTTTGAAAACATTCTAGCACTGAGTAGGCATGTACAGATCGCTTGTGGGACCCCAAAATTTCGAATTTTCGGGTGTTTTGAGGTTGAATTTAAGATATATACGGGTGCAGAATATGCATACACATATTGACTTTGGGCACTTAAAATATCGATTTTCAGCCTGTTTTGGGCCTGTATCTGAGTAGGCATGTACAGATCGCTTCTGGGACTCCAAAATATCGAATTTTTAGGTGTTTGGAGCCTGAATTTGAGATATAAACGGGTACAGAAGATGCATGCACATATCGACTTTTGGGCACCTAAAAGATCGATTTTCAGTATGTTTTGGGCCTGTATTATGAAAAAACTCTAACACGGAGTAGGCATGTACAGATCCCTTCTGGGACCCCAAAATATCGAATTTTCGGGTGTTTTGGGCCTAAATTTGAGATATCGACTTTCGGCACCTAAAATATCGGTTTTTAGCATGTTTTGGCGCTATATTTTGAAAATACTTTAGCACTGAGTAGGCATGTGCAGAGCGCTTCTTGGACCCCAAAATATCGAATTTTCGGGTGTTTGGAGCCTGAATTCAAAATATAAACGGGTACAGAAGATGCATTCACATATCAACTTTTGGGCACCTAAAATATCGATTTTCATTATGTTTTTGGCCTTTCTTTTAAAAAGATACTCTAACATGGAGTAGGCTTGCACAGATATCTTCTGGGACCCCAAAATATCGAATTTTCGGGTGTTTTGAGCCTGAATATGAGATATCGATTTTGTGCACCTAAAATATCGATCTTTAGCATGTTTTGGGCCTAGATTTTGAAAATATTCTAGCACTGAGTACGCATGTACAAATCACTTTTGGGACCCCATAATATCGAATTTTCATGTGTTTTGAGCCTGAATTTGAGATATAAACGGGTACAGAAGATGCACGCACATATTGACTTTGGGCACCTAAAATATCGATTTTTAGCATGGTTTGGGCCTGTATTTTGAAATTACTCTAACACGGAGTAGTCATGTACAGATCGCTTCTAAGACCCCAAAATATCGAATTTTTGGGTGTTTTGAACATGAATTTGAAATATAAACGAGTACTGAAGATGCATTCACAAATCGACTTTTGGGCACCTAAAATATCGATTTTGAGCATGTTTTGGTCCGTATTTTGAAAATACTCTAACACGGAGTAGGCATGTATAGATCGCTTCTGGGACTTCAAAATATCGAATTTTCGGGTGTTTTGAGCCTGAATTTGAGATATAAACGGGTACAGAAAATGCATGCACATATCGACTTTTGGGCACCTAGAAGATCGATTTTCGGTATGTATTAGGCCTGTATTTTGAAAATACTCTAACACGGAGTAGGCATGTACAGATCGCTTCTGGGACCCCAAAATCTCGAGTTTTCGGGTGTTTTGGGCCTGAATTTGAGATATCGACTTTTTGGCACCTATAATATCGATTTTTAGCATGTTTTGGGCCAATATTTTGAAAATATTCTAGCATTGAGTAGGCATGTACAGATCGCTTCTGGGACCCCAAATCATCGAATTTTCGGGTGTTTTGAGCCTGAATTTGAGATATAAACGGGTACAGAAGATGCATGCACGTATTGACTTTGGGCCCCTAAAATATCGATTTTCAGCATGTTTTGGGCCTGTATTTTGAAAATACTCTAACACATAGTAGGCATGTACAGATAGCTTCTGGGACCCAAAAATATCGAATTTTTGGGTGTTTGGAGCCTGAATTTGAGATATAAACGGGTACAGAAGATGCATTAATATATCGACTTTTGGGCACCTAGAAGATCGATTTTCAGTATGTATTAGGCCTGTATTTTAAAAATACTCTAACACGGAGTAGGCATGTATAGATCGCTTCTGGGACTTCAAAATATCGAATTTTCGGGTGTTTTGAGCCTGAATTTAAGATATAAACGGGTACTGAAGATGCATGCATATATCGACTTTTGGGCACCTAGAAGATCGATTTTCACTATGTATTAGGCCTGTATTTTGAAAATACTCTAACACAGAGTAGGCAGGTACAGATCGCTTCTGGGACCCCAAAATATCGAATTTTCGGGTGTTTTGGGCCTGAATTTGAGATATCGACTTTGGGTACCTATAATATTGATTTTTAGAATGTTTTGGGCCAATATTTTGAAAATATTATAGCACTGAGTTATCATGTATAGATCGCTTCTGGGCCCCCAAAATATCGCATTTACGGGTGTTCGAACCCTGAATTTGAGATATAAACGGGTACACAAGATGCATGTAAATATTGACTTTGGGAACCTAAAAGATCGATTTTCAGCATGATTTGGGCCTGTATTTTGAAAATACTCTAACACGGAGTAGGCATGTATAGATCGCTTCTGGGACTTCAAAATATCGAATTTTCGGGTGTTTTGAGCCTGAATTTGAGATATAAACGGGTACTGAAGATGCATGCACATATCGACTTTTGGACACCTAAAATATCGATTTTTAGCATGTTTCGAGCCTATATTTTGAAAAAATTCTAGCAATGAGTAGGCATATACAGATCGATTATGGGATCCAAAAATATTGAATTTCAGGGTGCTTTGAGGTTGAATTTGGGATATAAACGGGTGCAGAAGATGCATACACATATTGACTTTGGGCACCTATAATATCGATTTTAAGCATGTTTTGGGCCTGTATTTTGAAAATACTCTAATACATAGTATGCATGTACAGATCGCTTCTGGGACCCCAAAATATCGAATTTTCCGGTGTTTGGAGCCTGAATTTGAGATATAAACGGGTACAGAAGATGTATGCACATATCGACTTTTGTGCACCTAGAAGATCGATTTTCAGTATGTATTAGGCATGTATATTGAAAATACTCTAACACGGAGTAGGCATGTACAGATCGCTTCTGGGACCCCAAAATATCGAATTATGGGTGTTTTGGGCCTGAATTTGAGATATCGACTTTTGGCACCTATAATATCGATTTTTAGCATGTTTTGGGCCAATATTTTGAAAATATTCTAGCACTGAGTAGGCATGTACAGATTGCTTCTGGGACCCCAAAATATCGAATTTTCGGGTGTTTTGAGCCTGAATTTGAGATATAAACGGGTACAGAAGATGCATACACGTATTGACTTTGGGCCCCTAAAATATCGATTTTCAGCATGTTTTGGGCCTGTATTTTGAAAATACTCTAACACGGAGTAGGCATGTACAGATCGCTTCTGGGACCCCAAAATATCGAATTTTCGGGTGTTTGGAGCCTGAATTTGAGATATAAACGGGTACACAAGATGCATATACATATTGACTTTGGGCACCTAAAAGATCGATTTTCAGCATGTTTTTGGCCTGTATATTGAAAATTCTAACACGGAGTAGGCATGTATAGATCGCTTCTGGGACTTCAAAATATCGAATTTTCGGGTGTTTTGAGCCTGAATTTGAGATATAAACGGTTTCTGAAAATGCATGCACATATCGACTTTTGGGCACCAAAAATATCGATTTTGAGCATGTTTTGGGTCTGAATCTTGAAAACATTCTAACTAGGAGTAATCATGTACAGATCGCTTCTAGGATCCAAAAATACCGAATTTTAGGGTGTTTTGTCCCTGAATTTGAGATATAAACGGTTACTGAAGATGCATGCACATACCGACTTTTGGGCACCTAAAATATCGATTTTTAGCACGTTTTGGGCCTATATTTTTAAAATATTCTAGCACTGAGTAGGCATGTACAGAACGCTTCTGGGAACCCAAAATATCGAATCTTCGGGTGTTTTGAGAATGAATTTAAGATATAAACGGGTACATAAGATGCATGCACATATTGACTTTGGGCAGTTAAAAGATCGATTTTCAGCATGTTTTGAGCCTGTATTTTGAAAATACTCTAACACGGAGTAGGCATGTACATATCGCTTCTGGGACGCCGAAATATCGAATTTTCGGGTGTTTTGAGCCTGAATTTGAGATATAAACGGGTACAGAAGATGCATGCACATATCGAATTTTGGTTACCTAAGAGATCGATTTTCAATATGTTTTAGGGCCTGTATTTTGAAAATACTCTAACACGGAGTTTGCATGTACCGATCGCTTTTTTGACCCGAAAATGTCGAATTTTCGGGTGTTTTTGGCCTGAATTTGAGATATCGACTTTGGGTACCTAAAATATCGATTTTTAGCACGTTTTGGGCCTATATTTTTAAAATATTCTAGCACTGAGTAGGCATGTACAGATCGCTTCTGGGAACCCAAAATATCGAATCTTCGGATGTTTTGAGAATGAATTTAAGATATAAACGGGTACAGAAGATGCATGCACATATTGACTTTGGGCAGTTAAAAGATCGATTTTCAGCATGTTTTAAGCCTGTATTTTGAAAATACTGTAACACGAAGTAGGCATGTACATATCGCTTCTGGGACCCCGAAATATCGAATTTTCGGGTGTTTTGAGCCTGAATTTGAGATATAAACGGGTACACAAGATGCATGAACATATTGACTTTGGGCAGTTAAAAGATCGATTTTCAGCATGATTTGGGCCTGTATTTTGAAAATACTCTAACACGGAGTAGGCATGTATGGATCGCTTCTGGGACTTCAAAATATCGAATTTTCGGGTGTTTTGAGTCTGAATTTGAGATATAAACGGGTACTGAAGATGCATGCACATATCGACTTTTGGACACCTAAAATATCGTTTTTAGCATGTTTTGAGCCTATATTTTGAAAAAATTCTAGCAATGAGTAGGCATATACAGATCGCTTGTGGGATCCAAAAATATTGAATTTCCGGGTGTATTGAGGTTGAATTTGGGATATAAACGGGTGCAGAAGATGCATACACATATTGACTTTGGGCACCTAAAATATCGATTTTAAGCATGTTTTGGGCCTGTATTATTAAAATACTCTAACACATAGTAGGCATGTACAGATCGCTTCTGGGACCCCAAAATATCGAATTTTCGGGTGTTTGGAGCCTGAATTTGAGATATAAACGGGTACAAAAGATGCATTCACATATTGACTTTTGAGCACCTAAAAGATCGATTTTCAGTATGTTTTGGGCCTGTATTTTGAAAATACTCTAACACGGAGTAGGCATGTGCAGATCGCTTCTGGGACCCCAAAATATCGCATTTTCGGGTGTTTGAACCCTGAATTTGAGATATAAACGGGTACACAAGATGCATGTAAATATTGACTTTGG
Source organism: Petrolisthes cinctipes (assembly GCA_033782935.1). Lineage (NCBI taxonomy): Eukaryota > Metazoa > Arthropoda > Malacostraca > Decapoda > Porcellanidae > Petrolisthes > Petrolisthes cinctipes. The sequence continues at coordinate 1,936,630 of JAWQEG010000060.1, forward strand.
GAACCTAAAAGATCGATTTTCAGCATGTTTTGTGCCTGTATTTTGAAAATTCTCTAACACGGAGTAGGCATGTATAGATCGCTTCTGGGACTTCAAAATATCGAATTTTCGGGTGTTCTGAGCTTGAATTTGAGATATCGACTTTTGGCACCTATAATATCGATTTTTAGCATGTTTTTGGCCTATATTTTGAAAATATTCTAGCACTGAGTAGGCATGTACAGATCGCTTCTGGGAACCCAAAATATCGAATCTTCGGATGTTTTGAGAATGAATTTAAGATATAAACGGGTACAGAAGATGCATGCACATATTGACTTTGGGCAGTTAAAAGATCGAATTTCAGCATGTTTTGGGCCTGTATTTTGAAAATACTCTAACACGAAGTAGGCATGTACATATCGCTTCTGGGACCCCGAAATATCGAATTTTCGGGTGTTTTGAACCTGAATTTGAGATATAAACGGGTACAGAAGATGCATGCACGTATTGACTTTGGGACCCTAAAATATCGATTTTCAGCATGTTTTGGGCCTGTATTTTGAAAATACTCTAACACGGAGTAGGCATGTGCAGATTGCTTCTGGGACCCCAAAATATCGCATTTTCGGGTTTTTGGACCCTGAATTTGAGATATAAACGGGTACACAAGATGCATGAACATATTGACTTTGGGCACCTAAAAGATCGATTTTCAGCATGATTTGGGCCTGTATTTTGAAAATACTCTAACACGGAGTAGGCATGTATAGATGGCTTCTGGGACTTCAAAAAATCGAATTTTCGGGTGTTTTGAGTCTGAATTTGAGATATAAACGGGTACTGAAGATGCATGCACATATATACTTTTGGACACCTAAAATATCGATTTTTAGCATGTTTTGAGCCTATATTTTGAAAAAATTCTAGCAATGAGTAGGCATATACAGATCGCTTGTGGGATCCAAAAATATTGAATTTCCGGGTGTATTGAGGTTGAATTTAGGATATAAACGGGTGCAGAAGATGCATACACATATTGACTTTGAGCACCTAAAATATCGATTTTAAGCATGTTTTGGGCCTGTATTTTGAAAATACTCTAACACATAGTAGGCATGTACAGATCGCTTCTGGGACCCCAAAATATCGAATTTTCGGGTGTTTGGAGCCTGAATTTGAGATATAAACGGGTACATAAGATGCATGCACGTATTGACTTTGGGCCCCTAAAATATCGATTTTCAGCATGTTTTGGGCCTGTATTTTGAAAATACTCTAACACGGAGTAAGCATGTACAGATCGCTTCTGGGACCCCAAAATATCGAATTTTCGGGTGTTTGGAGCCTGAATTTGAGATATAAACGGGTACACAAGATGCATGCACGTATTGACTTTGGGCCCCTAAAATATCGATTTTCAGCATGTTTTGAGCCTGTATTTTGAAAATACTCTAACACGGAGTAAGCATGTACAGATCGCTTCTGGGACCCCAAAATATCGAATTTTCGGGTGTTTTGGGCCTGAATTTGAGATATCGACTTTTGGCATCTATAATATCGATTTTAAGCATGTTTTGGGCCTGTATTTTGAAAATACTCTAACACATAGTAGGCATGTACAGATCGCTTCTGGGACCCCAAAATATCGAATTTTCGGGTGTTTTGAGCCTGAATTTGAGATATAAACGGGTACAGAAGATGCATGCACGTATTGACTTTGGGACCCTAAAATATCGATTTTCAGCATGTTTTGGGCCTGTATTTTGAAAATACTCTAACACGGAGTAAGCATGTACAGATCGCTTCAGGGACCCCAAAATATCGAATTTTCGGGTGTTTGGAGCCTGAATTTGAGATATAAACGGGTACACAAGATGCATGTACATATTGACTTTGGGCACCTAAAAGATCGATTTTCAGCATGTTTTGGGCCTGTATTTTGAAAATTCTCTAACACGGAGTAGGCATGTATAGATCGCTTCTGGGACTTCAAAATATCAAATTTTCGGGTGTTTTGGGCGTGAATTTGAGATATCGACTTTGGGCACCTAAAATATCGATTTTTTGCACGTTTTGGGCCTATATTTTGAAAATATTCTAGCACTGAGTAGGTATGTACAGATCGCTTCTGGGACCCCAAAATATCGAATTTTCGGGTGTTTTGAGAATGAATTTGAGATATAAACGGGTATAGAAGATGCATGCACATATTGACTTTGGGCACCTAAAAGATCGATTTTCAGTATGTTTTGGGCCTGTGTTTTGAAATTACTCTAACGCGGAGTAGGCATGTACAGATCGCTTCTGGGACCCCAAAATATCGAATTTTCGGGAGTTTTGGGCCTGAATTTGAGATATCGACTTTGGGCACCTAAAATATCGCTTTTTAGCACGATTTGAGCCTATATTTTGAAAATATTTTAGCACTGAGTAGGCATGTACAGATCGCTTCTTTTACCCCAAAATATCGAATTTTCGGGTGTTTTCAGAATGAATTTGAGATATAAACGGGTACAGAAGATGCATGCACATATTGACTTTGGGCACCTAAAATATCGATTTTGAGCATGTTTTGGGTCTGAATCTTGAAAATACTCTAACACGGAGTAGGCATGTACAGATCGCTTCTGGGACCCCAAAATATCGAATATTCGGGTGTTTTGAGCCTGAATTTGAGATATAAACGGGTACTGAAGATGCATGCACATATCGACTTTTGGGCACCTAAAATATCGATTTTTAGCATGTTTTGGGCCTGTATTATGAAAATACTCTAACACGGAGTAGGCATGTACAGATCGCATCTGGGACCCCAAAATATCGAATATTCGGGTGTTTTGAGCCTGAATTTGAGATATAAAACGGTAAAGAAATTGCATGAACATATCGACTTTTGGTTACCTAAAAGATCGATTTTCAGTATGTTTTGGGCCTGTATTTTGAAAATACTCTAACACGGAGTAGGCATGTACCGATCGCTTTTGGGACCCCAAAATTTCGAATTTTCGGGTGTTTTGGGACTGAATTTGAGATATCGACATTGGGCACCTAAAATATCGATTTTTAGCACGTTTTGGGCCTATATTTTGAAAATACTCTAACACATAGTAGGCATGTACAGATCGCTTCTGGGACCCCAAAATATCGAATTTTCGGGTGTTTGGAGCCTGAATTTGAGATATAAACGGGTACATAAGATGCATGCACGTATTGACTTTGGGCCCCTAAAATATCGATTTTCAGCATGTTTTGGGCCTGTATTTTGAAAATACTCTAACACGGAGTAAGCATGTACAGATCGCTTCTGGGACCCCAAAATATCGAATTTTCGGGTGTTTGGAGCCTGAATTTGAGATATAAACGGGTACACAAGATGCATGCACGTATTGACTTTGGGCCCCTAAAATATCGATTTTCAGCATGTTTTGAGCCTGTATTTTGAAAATACTCTAACACGGAGTAAGCATGTACAGATCGCTTCTGGGACCCCAAAATATCGAATTTTCGGGTGTTTTGGGCCTGAATTTGAGATATCGACTTTTGGCATCTATAATATCGATTTTAAGCATGTTTTGGGCCTGTATTTTGAAAATACTCTAACACATAGTAGGCATGTACAGATCGCTTCTGGGACCCCAAAATATCGAATTTTCGGGTGTTTTGAGCCTGAATTTGAGATATAAACGGGTACAGAAGATGCATGCACGTATTGACTTTGGGACCCTAAAATATCGATTTTCAGCATGTTTTGGGCCTGTATTTTGAAAATACTCTAACACGGAGTAAGCATGTACAGATCGCTTCAGGGACCCCAAAATATCGAATTTTCGGGTGTTTGGAGCCTGAATTTGAGATATAAACGGGTACACAAGATGCATGTACATATTGACTTTGGGCACCTAAAAGATCGATTTTCAGCATGTTTTGGGCCTGTATTTTGAAAATTCTCTAACACGGAGTAGGCATGTATAGATCGCTTCTGGGACTTCAAAATATCAAATTTTCGGGTGTTTTGGGCGTGAATTTGAGATATCGACTTTGGGCACCTAAAATATCGATTTTTTGCACGTTTTGGGCCTATATTTTGAAAATATTCTAGCACTGAGTAGGTATGTACAGATCGCTTCTGGGACCCCAAAATATCGAATTTTCGGGTGTTTTGAGAATGAATTTGAGATATAAACGGGTATAGAAGATGCATGCACATATTGACTTTGGGCACCTAAAAGATCGATTTTCAGTATGTTTTGGGCCTGTGTTTTGAAATTACTCTAACGCGGAGTAGGCATGTACAGATCGCTTCTGGGACCCCAAAATATCGAATTTTCGGGAGTTTTGGGCCTGAATTTGAGATATCGACTTTGGGCACCTAAAATATCGCTTTTTAGCACGATTTGAGCCTATATTTTGAAAATATTTTAGCACTGAGTAGGCATGTACAGATCGCTTCTTTTACCCCAAAATATCGAATTTTCGGGTGTTTTCAGAATGAATTTGAGATATAAACGGGTACAGAAGATGCATGCACATATTGACTTTGGGCACCTAAAATATCGATTTTGAGCATGTTTTGGGTCTGAATCTTGAAAATACTCTAACACGGAGTAGGCATGTACAGATCGCTTCTGGGACCCCAAAATATCGAATATTCGGGTGTTTTGAGCCTGAATTTGAGATATAAACGGGTACTGAAGATGCATGCACATATCGACTTTTGGGCACCTAAAATATCGATTTTTAGCATGTTTTGGGCCTGTATTATGAAAATACTCTAACACGGAGTAGGCATGTACAGATCGCATCTGGGACCCCAAAATATCGAATATTCGGGTGTTTTGAGCCTGAATTTGAGATATAAAACGGTAAAGAAATTGCATGAACATATCGACTTTTGGTTACCTAAAAGATCGATTTTCAGTATGTTTTGGGCCTGTGTTTTGAAATTACTCTAACGCGGAGTAGGCATGTACAGATCGCTTCTGGGACCCCAAAATATCGAATTTTCGGGAGTTTTGGGCCTAAATTTGAGATATCGACTTTGGGCACCTAAGATATCAATATTTAGCATGTTTTGGACCTATATTTTCAAAATATTCTAGAACTGAGTAGGCATGAACAGATCGCTTCTGGGACCCAAAAATATCGAATTTTCGGGTGTTTTGAGCCTGGATTTGAGATATAAACGGGTACAGAAGATGCATACACATATTGAGTTTGGGCACCTAAAATATCGATTTTCAGCATGTTTTGGACCTGTATTTTGAAAATGCTCTATCACGGAGTAGGCATGTACAGATCGCTTTTGGGACCCAAAAATATCGAATTTTCGGGTGTTTTGAGCCTGAATTTGAGATATAAACGGGTACTGAAGATGCATGCACATATCGACTTTTGGGAACCGAAAATATCGATTTTGAGCATGTTTTGGGTCTGTATCTTGAAAACATTCTAACTAGGAGTAGTATAGTACAGATCGCTTCAAGGACCCAAAAATACCGAATTTTCTGGTGTTTTGAGCTTGAATTTGAGATATAAACGGGTACAAAAGATGCATGCACATATCGACTTTGAACATTTAAAATATCGATGTTTATTATGTTTTGAGCCTATATTTTGAAAAAATTCTAGTACTGAGTAGGCATGTACAGATTGCTTCTAGACCCAAAAATATCGAATTTTCGGGTGTTTTGCGTCTGAATTTGAGATATCGACTTTGGGCCCCTAAAATATCGATTTTTAGCATGTTTTGGACCTATATTTTGAAAATATTCTAGCACTGAGTAGGCATGTACAGATAACTTTTGGGACCCAAAAATATCGAATTTTTGGGTGTTTTGCGCCTGAGTTTGAGATATAAACGGGTACAGAAGATGTATACACATATTGACTTTGGGCAAATAAAATATCGATTTTCAGCATGTTTTGGGCCTGTATTTTGAAAATACTCTAACACGGAGTAGGCATATACAGATCGCTTTTGGGATCCAAAAATATTGACTTTTCGGGTGTTTTGAGGTTGAATTTGGGATATAAACGAGTGCAGAAGATGCATACACATATTGACATGGGCACCTAAAATATAGATTTTCAGCATGTTTTGGGCCTGTATTTTGAAAATACTCTAACACATAGTAGGCATTTACAGATCACTTTTGGAACCCCAAAATATCGAATATTCGGGTGTTTTGAGCCTGAATTTGAGATATAAAATGGTACAGAAGATGCATGCACATATCGACTTTTGGTTACCTAAGAGATCGATTTTCAGTATGTTTTGGGCCTGTATTTTGAAAATACTCTAACACGGAGTAGGCATGTACCGATCGCTTTTGGGACCCCAAAATGTCGAATTTTCGGTTGTTTTGGGCCTGAATTTGAGATATCGACTTTGGGCACCTAAAATATCGCTTTTTAGCACGATTTGAGCCTATATTTTGAAAATATTTTAGCACTGAGTAGGCATGTACAGATCGCTTCTTTTACCCCAAAATATCGAATTTTCGGGTGTTTTCAGAATGAATTTGAGATATAAACGGGTACAGAAGATGCATGCACATATTTACTTTGGGCACCTAAAATATCGATTTTGAGCATGTTTTGGGTCTGAATCTTGAAAATACTCTAACACGGAGTAGGCATGTACAGATCGCTTCTGGGACCCCAAAATATCGAATATTCGGGTGTTTTGAGCCTGAATTTGAGATATAAACGGGTACTGAAGATGCATGCACATATCGACTTTTGGGCACCTAAAATATCGATTTTTAGCATGTTTTGGGCCTGTATTTTGAAAATACTCTAACACGGAGTAGGCATGTACAGATCGCATCTGGGACCCCAAAATATCGAATATTCGGGTGTTTTGAGCCTGAATTTGAGATATAAAACGGTAAAGAAATTGCATGAACATATCGACTTTTGGTTACCTAAAAGATCGATTTTCAGTATGTTTTGGGCCTGTATTTTGAAAATACTCTAACACGGAGTAGGCATGTACCGATCGCTTTTGGGACCCCAAAATTTCGAATTTTCGGGTGTTTTGGGACTGAATTTGAGATATCGACATTGGGCACCTAAAATATCGATTTTTAGCACGTTTTGGGCCTATATTTTGAAAATATTCTAGCACTGAGTAGGTATGTACAGATCGCTTCTGGGACCCCAAAATATCGAATTTTCGGGTGTTTTGAGAATGAATTTGAGATATAAACGGGTATAGAAGATGCATGCACATATTGACTTTGGGCACCTAAAAGATCGATTTTCAGCATGTTTTGAGCCTGCATTTTGTAAATACTCTAACACAGAGTAGGCATGTACAGATCGCTTCTGGGACCCCAAAATATCGAATTTTCGGGTGTTTTGAGCCTGAATTTGAGATATAAACAGGTACAAAACATGCGTGCACGTATTGACTTTGGGCCCCTAAAATATCGATTTTCAGCATGTTTTGGGTCTGAACCTTGAAAATATTCTAACTAGGAATACGCATGTACAGATCGCTTCTAGGATCCAAAAATACCGAATTTTCGGTTGTTTTGAGCCTGAATTTGAGATATAAAAGGTTACAGAAGACGCATGCATATATCGACTTTTGGTTACCTAAAAGATAGATTTTCAGTATGTTTTTGGCCTGTATTTTGAAAATACTCTAACACAGAGTAGGCATGTACCGATCGCTTTTGGAACCCCAAAATTTCGAATTTTCGAGTGTTTTGGGCTTGAATTTGGGATATAAACGGGTACTGAAGATGCATGCACATATCGACTTTTGGGCACCTAAAATATCGATTTTGAGCATGTTTTGGGTCTGAATCTTGAAAATACCCTAACACGGAGTAAGCATGTATAGATCGCTTCTGGGACTTCAAAATATCGAATTTTCGGGTGTTTTGAGCCTGAATTTGAGATATAAACGGGTATTGAAGGTGCATGCACATATCGACTTTTGGGCACCTAAAATATCGATTTTTAGCATGTTTTAAGCCTATGTTTTGAAAAAATTCTAGCAATGAGTAGGCATATACAGATCGCTTCTGGGATCCAAAAATATTGAATTTTCGGGTGTTTTGAGGTTAAATTTGGGATACAAACGGGTGCAGAAGATGCATACACACATATTGACTTTGGGCACCTAAAATATCGATTTTCAGCATGTTTTGGGCCTGTATTATGAAAATACTCTAACACATAGTAGGCATGTACAGATCGCTTCTGGGAAACCCCAAAATATCGAATTTTCGGGTGTTTGGAGCCTGAATTTGAGATATAAACGGGTACAGAAAATGCATGCACATATCGACTTTCGGGCACCTAGAAGATCGATTTTCAGTATGTATTAGGCCTGTATTTTGAAAATATTCTAACACGGAGTAGGCATGTACAGATCGCTTCTGGGACCCCAAAATATAGAATTTTCGGGTGTTTTGGGCCTGAATTTGAGATATCGACTTTGGGGACCTATAATAACGATTTTTAGCATGTTTTGGGCCAATATTTTGAAAATATTCTAGCACTGAGTAGGCATGTACAGATCGCTTCTGGGACCCCAAAATATCGTATTTTCGGGAGTTTTGAGCCTGAATTTAAGATATAAACGGGCACAGAAGATGCATGCACGTATTGACTTTGGGCACCTAAAATATCGATTTTCAGCATGTTTTGGGCCTGTATTTTGAAAATACTCTAACACGGAGTAGGCATGTACAGATCGCATCTGGGACCCCAAAATATCGAATATTCGGGTGTTTTAAGCTTGAATTTGAGATATAAAACGGTACAGAAGATGCATTCACATATCGACTTTTGGTAACCTAAAAGATCGATTTTCAGTTTGTTTTGGGCCTGTATTTTGAAAATACTCTAACACGAAGTAGGCATGTACCGATCGCTTTTGGGACCCCAAAATGTTGAATTTTCGGTTGTTTTGGGCCTGAATTTGAGATATCGACTTTGGGCACCTAAATTATCGATTTTTAGCACGATTTGGGCCTATATTTTGAAAATATTCTAGCACTGAGTAGGCATGTACAGATCGCTTCTTGGACCCCAAAATATCGAATTTTCGGGTGTTTTGAGAATGAATTTGAGATATAAACGGGTACAGAAGATGCATGCACATATTTACTTTGGGCACCTAAAATATCGATTTTGAGCATGTTTTGGGTCTGAATCTTGAAAATACTCTAACACGGAGTAGGCATGTACAGATCGCTTCTGGGACCCTAAAATATCGAATATTCGGGTGTTTTGAGCCTGAATTTGAGATATAAACGGGTACTGAAGATGCATGCACATATCGACTTTTGGGCACCTAAAATATCGATTTTTAGCATGTTTTGGGCCTGTATTTTGAAAATACTCTAACACGGAGTAGGCATGTACAGATCGCATCTGGGACCCCAAAATATCGAATATTCGGGTGTTTTGAGCCTGAATTTGAGATATAAAACGGTAAAGAAATTGCATGAACATATCGACTTTTGGTTACCTAAAAGATCGATTTTCAGTATGTTTTGGGCCTGTATTTTGAAAATACTCTAACACGGAGTAGGCATGCACCGATCGCTTTTGGGACACCAAAATGTCGAATTTTCGGGTGTTTTGGGCCTGAATTTGAGATATCGACTTTGGGCACCTAAAATATAGATTTTTAGCACGTTTTGGGCCTATATTTTGAAAATATTCTAGCACTGAGTAGGCATGTACAGATCGCTTCTGGGACCCCAAAATATCGAATTTTCGGGTGTTTTGAGCATGAATTTGAGATATAAACGGGTACAGAAGATGCATGTAAATATTGACTTTGGGCACCTAAATGATCGATTTTCAGTATGTTTTGGGCCTGTGTTTTGAAATTACTCTAACGCGGAGTAGGCATGTACAGATCGCTTCTGGGACCCCAAAATATCGAATTTTCGGGAGTTTTGGGCGTGAATTTGAGATATCGACTTTGGGCACCTAAAATATCAATATTTAGCATGTTTTGGACCTATATTTTGAAAATATTCTAGAACTGAGTAGGCATGAACAGATCGCTTCTGGGACCCAAAAATATCGAATTTTCGGGTGTTTTGAGCCTAGATTTGAGATATAAACGGGTACAGAAGATGCATACACATATTGAGTTTGGGCACCTAAAATATCGATTTTCAGCATGTTTTGGACCTGTATTTTGAAAATACTCTATCACGCAGTAGGCATGTACAGATCGCTTCAGGGACCCCAAAATATCGAATTTTCGGGTGTTTTGAGCATGAATTTGATATATAAACGGGTACTGAAGATGCATGCACATATCGACTTTTGGGAACCGAAAATATCGATTTTGAGCATGTTTTGGGTCTGTATCTTGAAAACATTCTAACTAGGAGTAGTCATGTACAGATCGCTTCAAGGACCCAAAAATACCGAATTTTCTGGTGTTTTGAGCTTGAATTTGAGATATAAACGGGTACAGAAGATGCATGCACATATCGACTTTAGACATTTTAATTATCGATTTTTATTATGTTTTGAGCCTATATTTTAAAAAAATTCTAGTACTGAGTAGGCATGTACAGATCGCTTCTAGACCCAAAAATATCGAATTTTCGGGTGTTTTGCGCCTGAATTTGAGATATCGACTTTGGGCCCCTAAAATATCGATTTTTAGCATGTTTTGGACCTATATTTTGAAAATATTCTAGCACTGAGTAGGCATGTACAGATAACTTTTGGGACCCAAAAATATCGAATTTTTGGGTGTTTTGAGCCTGAGTTTGAGATATAAACGGGTACAGAAGATGTATACACATATTGACTTTGGGCAAATAAAATATCGATTTTCAGCATGTTTTGGGCCTGTATTTTGAAAATACTCTAACACGGAGTAGGCATATACAGATCGCTTTTGGGATCCAAAAATATTGACTTTTCGGGTGTTTTGAGGTTGAATTTGGGATATAAACGAGTGCAGAAGATGCATACACATATTGACATGGGCACCTAAAATATAGATTTTCAGCATGTTTTGGGCCTGTATTTTGAAAATACTCTAACACATAGTAGGCATGTACAGATCGCTTCTGGGACCCCAAGATATCGAATTTTCGGGTGTTTAGAGCATGAATTTGAGATATAAAAGGGTACAGAAGATGCATGTACATATTGACTTTGGGCACCTAAAAGATCGATTTTCAGTATGTTTTGGGCCTGTGTTTTGATATTACTCTAACGCGGAGTAGGCATGTACAGATCGCTTCTGGGACCCCAAAATATCGAATTTTCGGGAGTTTTGGGCCTGAATTTGAGATATCGACTTTGGGCACCTAAAATATCAATATTTAGCATGTTTTGGACCTATATTTTGAAAATATTCTAGAACTGAGTAGGCATGAACAGATCGCTTCTGGGACCCAAAAATATCGAATTTTCGGGTGTTTTGAGAATGAATTTGAGATATAAACGGGTACAGAAGATGCATGCACATATTTACTTTGGGCACCTAAAATATCGATTTTGAGCATGTTTTGGGTCTGAATCTTGAAAATACTCTAACACGGAGTAGGCATGTACAGATCGCTTCTGGGACCCTAAAATATCGAATATTCGGGTGTTTTGAGCCTGAATTTGAGATATAAACGGGTACTGAAGATGCATGCACATATCGACTTTTGGGCACCTAAAATATCGATTTTTAGCATGTTTTGGGCCTGTATTTTGAAAATACTCTAACACGGAGTAGGCATGTACAGATCGCATCTGGGACCCCAAAATATCGAATATTCGGGTGTTTTGAGCCTGAATTTGAGATATAAAACGGTAAAGAAATTGCATGAACATATCGACTTTTGGTTACCTAAAAGATCGATTTTCAGTATGTTTTGGGCCTGTATTTTGAAAATACTCTAACACGGAGTAGGCATGCACCGATCGCTTTTGGGACACCAAAATGTCGAATTTTCGGGTGTTTTTGGCCTGAATTTGAGATATCGACTTTGGGCACCTAAAATATAGATTTTTAGCACGTTTTGGGCCTATATTTTGAAAATATTCTAGCACTGAGTAGGCATGTACAGATCGCTTCTGGGACCCCAAAATATCGAATTTTCGGGTGTTTTGAGCATGAATTTGAGATATAAACGGGTACAGAAGATGCATGTACATATTGACTTTGGGCACCTAAAAGATCGATTTTCAGTACGTTTTGGGCCTGTGTTTTGAAATTACTCTAACTCGTAGTAGGCATGTACAGATCGCTTCTGGGACCCCAAAATATCGAATTTTCGGGAGTTTTGGGCGTGAATTTGAGATATCGACTTTGGGCACCTAAAATATCAATATTTAGCATGTTTTGGACCTATATTTTGAAAATATTCTAGAACTGAGTAGGCATGAACAGATCGCTTCTGGGACCCAAAAATATCGAATTTTCGGGTGTTTTGAGCCTAGATTTGAGATATAAACGGGTACAGAAGATGCATACACATATTGAGTTTGGGCACCTAAAATATCGATTTTCAGCATGTTTTGGACCTGTATTTTGAAAATACTCTATCACGCAGTAGGCATGTACAGATCGCTTCAGGGACCCCAAAATATCGAATTTTCGGGTGTTTTGAGCATGAATTTGATATATAAACGGGTACTGAAGATGCATGCACATATCGACTTTTGGGAACCGAAAATATCGATTTTGAGCATGTTTTGGGTCTGTATCTTGAAAACATTCTAACTAGGAGTAGTCATGTACAGATCGCTTCAAGGACCCAAAAATACCGAATTTTCTGGTGTTTTGAGCTTGAATTTGAGATATAAACGGGTACAGAAGATGCATGCACATATCGACTTTAGACATTTTAATTATCGATTTTTATTATGTTTTGAGCCTATATTTTAAAAAAATTCTAGTACTGAGTAGGCATGTACAGATCGCTTCTAGACCCAAAAATATCGAATTTTCGTGTGTTTTGCGCCTGAATTTGAGATATCGACTTTGGGCCCCTAAAATATCGATTTTTAGCATGTTTTGGACCTATATTTTGAAAATATTCTAGCACTGAGTAGGCATGTACAGATAACTTTTGGGACCCAAAAATATCGAATTTTTGGGTGTTTTGAGCCTGAGTTTGAGATATAAACGGGTACAGAAGATCTATACACATATTGACTTTGGGCAAATAAAATATCGATTTTCAGCATGTTTTGGACCTGTATTTTGAAAATACTCTAACACGGAGTAGGCATATACAGATCGCTTTTGGGATCCAAAAATATTGACTTTTCGGGTGTTTTGAGGTTGAATTTGGGATATAAACGAGTGCAGAAGATGCATACACATATTGACATGGGCACCTAAAATATAGATTTTCAGCATGTTTTGGGCCTGTATTTTGAAAATACTCTAACACATAGTAGGCATGTACAGATCGCTTCTGGGACCCCAAGATATCGAATTTTCGGGTGTTTAGAGCATGAATTTGAGATATAAAAGGGTACAGAAGATGCATGTACATATTGACTTTGGGCACCTAAAAGATCGATTTTCAGTATGTTTTGGGCCTGTGTTTTGATATTACTCTAACGCGGAGTAGGCATGTACAGATCGCTTCTGGGACCCCAAAATATCGAATTTTCGGGAGTTTTGGGCCTGAATTTGAGATATCGACTTTGGGCACCTAAAATATCAATATTTAGCATGTTTTGGACCTATATTTTGAAAATATTCTAGAACTGAGTAGGCATGAACAGATCGCTTCTGGGACCCAAAAATATCGAATTTTCGGGTGTTTTGAGCCTAGATTTGAGATATAAACGGGTACAGAAGATGCATACACATATTGAGTTTGGACACCTAAAATATCGATTTTCAGCATGTTTTGGACCTGTATTTTGAAAATACTCTAACACGGAGTAGGCATTTACAGATCACTTTTGGAACCCCAAAATTTCGAATATTCGGGTGTTTTGAGCCTGAATTTGAGATATAAAATGGTACAGAAGATGCATGCACATATCGACTTTTGGTTACCTAAGAGATCGATTTTCAGTATGTTTTGGGCCTGTATTTTGAAAATACTCTAACACGGAGTAGGCATGTACCGATCGCTTTTGGGACCCCAAAATGTCGAATTTTCGGTTGTTTTGGGCCTGAATTTGAGATATCGACTTTGGGCACCTAAAATATCGATTTTTAGCACGATTTGAGCCTATATTTTGAAAATATTCTAGCACTGAGTAGGCATGTACAGATCGCTTCTTTTACCCCAAAATATCGAATTTTCGGGTGTTTTCAGAATGAATTTGAGATATAAACGGGTACAGAAGATGCATGCACATATTGACTTTGGGCACCTAAAATATCGATTTTGAGCATGTTTTGGGTCTGAATCTTGAAAATACTCTAACACGGAGTAGGCATGTACAGATCGCTTCTGGGACCCCAAAATATCGAATATTCGGGTGTTTTGAGCCTGAATTTGAGATATAAACGGGTACTGAAGATGCATGCACATATCGACTTTTGGGCACCTAAAATATCGATTTTTAGCATGTTTTGGGCCTGTATTTTGAAAATACTCTAACACGGAGTAGGCATGTACAGATCGCATCTGGGACCCCAAAATATCGAATATTCGGGTGTTTTGAGCCTGAATTTGAGATATAAAACGGTAAAGAAATTGCATGAACATATCGACTTTTGGTTACCTAAAAGATCGATTTTCAGTATGTTTTGGGCCTGTATTTTGAAAATACTCTAACACGGAGTAGGCATTTACAGATCGCTTTTGGGACCCCAAAATTTCGAATTTTCGGGTGTTTTGGGACTGAATTTGAGATATCGACATTGGGCACCTAAAATATCGATTTTTAGGACGTTTTGGGCCTATATTTTGAAAATATTCTAGCACTGAGTAGGTATGTACAGATCGCTTCTGGGACCCCAAAATATCGAATTTTCGGGTGTTTTGAGAATGAATTTGAGATATAAACGGGTATAGAAGATGCATGCACATATTGACTTTGGGCACCTAAAAGATCGATTTTCAGCATGTTTTGAGCCTGCATTTTGTAAATACTCTAACACAGAGTAGGCATGTACAGATCGCTTCTGGGACCCCAAAATATCGAATTTTCGGGTGTTTTGAGCCTGAATTTGAGATATAAACAGGTACAAAACATGCGTGCACGTATTGACTTTGGGCCCCTAAAATATCGATTTTCAGCATGTTTTGGGTCTGAACCTTGAAAATATTCTAACTAGGAATACGCATGTACAGATCGCTTCTAGGATCCAAAAATACCGAATTTTCGGTTGTTTTGAGCCTGAATTTGAGATATAAAAGGTTACAGAAGACGCATGCATATATCGACTTTTGGTTACCTAAAAGATAGATTTTCAGTATGTTTTTGGCCTGTATTTTGAAAATACTCTAACACAGAGTAGGCATGTACCGATCGCTTTTGGAACCCCAAAATTTCGAATTTTCGAGTGTTTTGGGCTTGAATTTGGGATATAAACGGGTACTGAAGATGCATGCACATATCGACTTTTGGGCACCTAAAATATCGATTTTGAGCATGTTTTGGGTCTGAATCTTGAAAATACCCTAACACGGAGTAAGCATGTATAGATCGCTTCTGGGACTTCAAAATATCGAATTTTCGGGTGTTTTGAGCCTGAATTTGAGATATAAACGGGTATTGAATTTGCATGCACATATCGACTTTTGGGCACCTAAAATATCGATTTTTAGCATGTTTTAAGCCTATATTTTGAAAAAATTCTAGCAATGAGTAGGCATATACAGATCGCTTCTGGGATCCAAAAATATTGAATTTTCGGGTGTTTTGAGGTTAAATTTGGGATACAAACGGGTGCAGAAGATGCATACACACATATTGACTTTGGGCACCTAAAATATCGATTTTCAGCATGTTTTGGGCCTGTATTATGAAAATACTCTAACACATAGTAGGCATGTACAGATCGCTTCTGGGAAACCCCAAAATATCGAATTTTCGGGTGTTTGGAGCCTGAATTTGAGATATAAACGGGTACAGAAAATGCATGCACATATCGACTTTCGGGCACCTAGAAGATCGATTTTCAGTATGTATTAGGCCTGTATTTTGAAAATACTCTAACACGGAGTAGGCATGTACAGATCGCTTCTGGGACCCCAAAATATAGAATTTTCGGGTGTTTTGGGCCTGAATTTGAGATATCGACTTTGGGCACCTATAATAACGATTTTTAGCATGTTTTGGGCCAATATTTTGAAAATATTCTAGCACTGAGTAGGCATGTACAGATCGCTTCTGGGACCCCAAAATATCGTATTTTCGGGAGTTTTGAGCCTGAATTTAAGATATAAACGGGCACAGAAGATGCATGCACGTATTGACTTTGGGCACCTAAAATATCGATTTTCAGCATGTTTTGGGCCTGTATTTTGAAAATACTCTAACACGGAGTAGGCATGTACAGATCGCATTTGGGACCCCAAAATATCGAATATTCGGGTGTTTTAAGCCTGAATTTGAGATATAAAACGGTACAGAAGGTGCATTCACATATCGACTTTTGGTAACCTAAAAGATCGATTTTCAGTTTGTTTTGGGCCTGTATTTTGAAAATACTCTAACACGAAGTAGGCATGTACCGATCGCTTTTGGGACCCCAAAATGTTGAATTTTCGGTTGTTTTGGGCCTGAATTTGAGATATCGACTTTGGACACCTAAATTATCGATTTTTAGCACGATTTGGGCCTATATTTTGAAAATATTCTAGCACTGAGTAGGCATGTACAGATCGCTTCTTGGACCCCAAAATATCGAATTTTCGGGTGTTTTGAGAATGAATTTGAGATATAAACGGGTACAGAAGATGCATGCACATATTTACTTTGGGCACCTTAAATATCGATTTTGAGCATGATTTGGGTCTGAATCTTGAAAATACTCTAACACGGAGTAGGCATGTACAGATCGCTTCTGGGACCCTAAAATATCGAATATTCGGGTGTTTTGAGCCTGAATTTGAGATATAAACGGGTACTGAAGATGCATGCACATATCGACTGTTGGGCACCTAAAATATCGATTTTTAGCATGTTTTGGGCCTGTATTTTGAAAATACTCTAACACGGAGTAGGCATGTACAGATCGCATCTGGGACCCCAAAATATCGAATATTCGGGTATTTTGAGCCTGAATTTGAGATATAAAACGGTAAAGAAATTGCATGAACATATCGACTTTTGGTTACCTAAAAGATCGATTTTCAGTATGTTTTGGGCCTGTATTTTGAAAATACTCTAACACGGAGTAGGCATGCACCGATCGCTTTTGGGACACCAAAATGTCGAATTTTCGGGTGTTTTGAGCATGAATTTGAGATATAAACGGGTACAGAAGATGCATGTACATATTGACTTTGGGCACCTAAAAGATCGATTTTCAGTATGTTTTGGGCGTGTGTTTTGAAATTACTCTAACGCGGAGTAGGCATGTACAGATCGCTTCTGGAACCCCAAAATATCGAATTTTCGGGAATTTTGGGCCTGAATTTGAGATATCGACTTTGGGCACCTAAAATATCAATATTTAGCATGTTTTGGACCTATATTTTCAAAATATTCTAGAACTGAGTAGGCATGAACAGATCGCTTCTAGACCCAAAAATATCGAATTTTCGGGTGTTTTGCGCATGAATTTGAGATATCGACTTTGGGCCCCTAAAATATCGATTTTTAGCATGTTTTGGACCTATATTTTGAAAATATTCTAGCACTGAGTAGGCATGTACAGATAACTTCTGGGACCCAAAAATATCGAATTTTTGGGTGTTTTGAGCCTGAGTTTGAGATATAAACGGGTACAGAAGATGTATACACATATTGACTTTGGGCAAATAAAATATCGATTTTCAGCATGTTTTTGGCCTGTATTTTGAAAATACTCTAACACGGAGTAGGCATATACAGATCGCTTTTGGGATCCAAAAATATTGACTTTTCGGGTGTTTTGAGGTTGAATTTGGGATATAAACGAGTGCAGAAGATGCATACACATATTGACTTGGGCACCTAAAATATAGATTTTCAGCATGTTTTGGGCCTGTATTTTGAAAATACTCTAACACATAGTAGGCATGTACAGATCGCTTCTGGGACCCCAAGATATCGAATTTTCGGGTGTTTAGAGCATGAATTTGAGATATAAAAGGGTACAGAAGATGCATGTACATATTGACTTTGGGCACCTAAAAGATCGATTTTCAGTATGTTTTGGGCCTGTGTTTTGAAATTACTCTAACGCGGAGTAGGCATGTACAGATCGCTTCTGGGACCCCAAAATATCGAATTTTCGGGAGTTTTGGGCGTGAATTTGAGATATCGACTTTGGGCACCTAAAATATCAATATTTAGCATGTTTTGGACCTATATTTTGAAAATATTCTAGAACTGAGTAGGCATGAACAGATCGCTTCTGGGACCCAAAAATATCGAATTTTCGGGTGTTTTGAGCCTAGATTTGAGATATAAACGGGTACAGAAGATGCATACACATATTGAGTTTGGGCACCTAAAATATCGATTTTCAGCATGTTTTGGACCTGTATTTTGAAAATACTCTATCACGCAGTAGGCATGTACAGATCGCTTCAGGGACCCCAAAATATCGAATTTTCGGGTGTTTTGAGCATGAATTTGATATATAAACGGGTACTGAAGATGCATGCACATATCGACTTTTGGGAACCGAAAATATCGATTTTGAGCATGTTTTGGGTCTGTATCTTGAAAACATTCTAACTAGGAGTAGTCATGTACAGATCGCTTCAAGGACCCAAAAATACCGAATTTTCTGGTGTTTTGAGCTTGAATTTGAGATATAAACGGGTACAGAAGATGCATGCACATATCGACTTTAGACATTTTAATTATCGATTTTTATTATGTTTTGAGCCTATATTTTGAAAACATTCTAGTACTGAGTAGGCATGAACGGATCGCTTCTAGACCCAAAAATATCGAATTTTCGTGTGTTTTGCGCCTGAATTTGAGATATCGACTTTGGGCCCCTAAAATATCGATTTTTAGCATGTTTTGGACCTATATTTTGAAAATATTCTAGCACTGAGTAGGCATGTACAGATAACTTCTGGGACCCAAAAATATCGAATTTTTGGGTGTTTTGAGCCTGAGTTTGAGATATAAACGGGTATAGAAGATGTATACACATATTGACTTTGGGCAAATAAAATATCGATTTTTAGCATGTTTTGGGCCTGTATTTTGAAAATACTCTAACACATAGTAGGCATGTACAGATCGCTTCTGGGACCCCAAGATATCGAATTTTCGGGTGTTTGGAGCCTGAATTTGAGATATAAACGGGTACAGAAGATGCATGCACATATCGACTTTTGGGCACCTAGAAGATCGATTTTCAGTATGTATTAGGCCTGTATTTTGAAAATACTCTAACACGGAGTAGGCATGTACAGATCGCTTCTGGGACCCCAAAATATCGAATTTTCGGGTGTTTTGGGCCTGAATTTGAGATATCGACTATGGGCACCTAAAATATCGATTTTCAGCATGTTTTGGGCCTTAATTTTGAAAATACTCTAACACGAAGTAGGCATGTACAGATCGCTTCTGGGACCCCAAAATATCGAATATTCGGGTGTTTTGAGCCTGAATTTGAGATATATAACGGTACTGAAATTGCATACACATATAGACTTTTGGTTACCTAAAAGATCGATTTTCAGTATGTTTTGGGCCTGTATTTTGAAAATACTCTAACACGGAGTAGGCATGCACCGATCGCTTTTGGGACACCAAAATGTCGAATTTTCGGGTGTTTTGGGCCTGAATTTGAGATATCGACTTTGGGCACCTAAAATATAGATTTTTAGCACGTTTTGGGCCTATATTTTGAAAATATTCTAGCACTGAAGAGGCATGTACAGATCGCTTCTGGGACCCCAAAATATCGAATTTTCGGGAGTTTGGAGACTGAATTTGAGATATAAACGGGTATAGAAGATGCATGCACATATTGACTTTGGGCACCTAAAAGATCGATTTTCAGCATGTTTTGAGCCTGTATTTTGTAAATACTCTAACACAGAGTAGGCATGTACAGATCGCTTCTGGGACCCCAAAATATCGAATTTTCGGGTGTTTTGAGCCTGAATTTGAGATATAAACAGGTACAAAACATGCGTGCACGTATTGACTTTGGGCCCCTAAAATATCGATTTTCAGCATGTTTTGGGTCTGAATCTTGAAAATATTCTAACTAGGAATACGCATGTACAGATCGCTTCTAGGATCCAAAAATACCGAATTTTCGGTTGTTTTGAGCCTGAATTTGAGATATAAACGGGTACAGAAGATGCATACACATATTGAGTTTGGGCACCTAAAATATCGATTTTCAGCATGTTTTGGACCTGTATTTTGAAAATACTCTATCACGCAGTAGGCATGTACAGATCGCTTCAGGGACCCCAAAATATCGAATTTTCGGGTGTTTTGAGCATGAATTTGATATATAAACGGGTACTGAAGATGCATGCACATATCGACTTTTGGGAACCGAAAATATCGATTTTGAGCATGTTTTGGGTCTGTATCTTGAAAACATTCTAACTAGGAGTAGTCATGTACAGATCGCTTCAAGGACCCAAAAATACCGAATTTTCTGGTGTTTTGAGCTTGAATTTGAGATATAAACGGGTACAGAAGATGCATGCACATATCGACTTTAGACATTTTAATTATCGATTTTTATTATGTTTTGAGCCTATATTTTGAAAACATTCTAGTACTGAGTAGGCATGAACGGATCGCTTCTAGACCCAAAAATATCGAATTTTCGTGTGTTTTGCGCCTGAATTTGAGATATCGACTTTGGGCCCCTAAAATATCGATTTTTAGCATGTTTTGGACCTATATTTTGAAAATATTCTAGCACTGAGTAGGCATGTACAGATAACTTCTGGGACCCAAAAATATCGAATTTTTGGGTGTTTTGAGCCTGAGTTTGAGATATAAACGGGTATAGAAGATGTATACACATATTGACTTTGGGCAAATAAAATATCGATTTTTAGCATGTTTTGGGCCTGTATTTTGAAAATACTCTAACACATAGTAGGCATGTACAGATCGCTTCTGGGACCCCAAGATATCGAATTTTCGGGTGTTTGGAGCCTGAATTTGAGATATAAACGGGTACAGAAGATGCATGCACATATCGACTTTTGGGCACCTAGAAGATCGATTTTCAGTATGTATTAGGCCTGTATTTTGAAAATACTCTAACACGGAGTAGGCATGTACAGATCGCTTCTGGGACCCCAAAATATCGAATTTTCGGGTGTTTTGGGCCTGAATTTGAGATATCGACTATGGGCACCTAAAATATCGATTTTCAGCATGTTTTGGGCCTTAATTTTGAAAATACTCTAACACGAAGTAGGCATGTACAGATCGCTTCTGGGACCCCAAAATATCGAATATTCGGGTGTTTTGAGCCTGAATTTGAGATATATAACGGTACTGAAATTGCATACACATATAGACTTTTGGTTACCTAAAAGATCGATTTTCAGTATGTTTTGGGCCTGTATTTTGAAAATACTCTAACACGGAGTAGGCATGCACCGATCGCTTTTGGGACACCAAAATGTCGAATTTTCGGGTGTTTTGGGCCTGAATTTGAGATATCGACTTTGGGCACCTAAAATATAGATTTTTAGCACGTTTTGGGCCTATATTTTGAAAATATTCTAGCACTGAAGAGGCATGTACAGATCGCTTCTGGGACCCCAAAATATCGAATTTTCGGGAGTTTGGAGACTGAATTTGAGATATAAACGGGTATAGAAGATGCATGCACATATTGACTTTGGGCACCTAAAAGATCGATTTTCAGCATGTTTTGAGCCTGTATTTTGTAAATACTCTAACACAGAGTAGGCATGTACAGATCGCTTCTGGGACCCCAAAATATCGAATTTTCGGGTGTTTTGAGCCTGAATTTGAGATATAAACAGGTACAAAACATGCGTGCACGTATTGACTTTGGGCCCCTAAAATATCGATTTTCAGCATGTTTTGGGTCTGAATCTTGAAAATATTCTAACTAGGAATACGCATGTACAGATCGCTTCTAGGATCCAAAAATACCGAATTTTCGGTTGTTTTGAGCCTGAATTTGAGATATAAAAGGTTACAGAAGAAGCATGCATATATCGACTTTTGGTTACCTAAAAGATAGATTTTCAGTATGTTTTTGGCCTGAATTTTGAAAATACTCTAACACAGAGTAGGCATGTACCGATCGCTTTTGGAACCCCAAAATTTCGAATTTTCGAGTGTTTTGGGCCTGAATTTGGGATATAAACGGGTACTGAAGATGCATGCACATATCGACTTTTGGGCACCTAAAATATCGATTTTGAGCATGTTTTGGGTCTGAATCTTGAAAATACCCTAACAAGGAGTAAGCATGTATAGATCGCTTCTGGGACTTCAAAATATCGAATTTTCGGGTGTTTTGGGCCTGAATTTGAGATATAAACCGGTATTGAAGGTGCATGCACATATCGACTTTTGGGCACCTAAAATATCGATTTTTAGCATGTTTTAAGCCTATATTTTGAAAAAATTCTTGCAATGAGTAGGCATATACAGATCGCTTCTGGGATCCAAAAATATTGAATTTTCGGGTGTTTTGAGGTTAAATTTGGGATACAAACGGGTGCAGAAGATGCATACACACATATTGACTTTGGGCACCTAAAATATCGATTTTGAGCATGTTTTGGGCCTGTATTTTGAAAATACTCTAACACATAGTAGGCATGTACAGATCGCTTCTGGGAAACCCCAAAATATCGAATTTTCGGGTGTTTGGAGCCTGAATTTGAGATATAAACGGGTACAGAAAATGCATGCACATATCGACTTTTGGGCACCTAGAAGATCGATTTTCAGTATGTATTAGGCCTGTATTTTGAAAATACTCTAACACGGAGTAGGCATGTACAGATCGCTTCTGGGACCCCAAAAAATAGAATTTTCGGGTGTTTTGGGCCTGAATTTGAGATATCGACTTTGGGCACCTAAAATATCGATTTTTAGCACGATTTGGGCCTATATTTTGAAAATATTCTAGCACTGAGTAGGCATGTACAGATCGCTTCTTGGACCCCAAAATATCGAATTTTCGGGTGTTTTGAGAATGAATTTGAGATATAAACGGGTACAGAAGATGCATGCACATATTGACTTTGGGCACCTAAAATATCGATTTTGAGCATGTTTTGGGTCTGAATCTTGAAAATACTCTAACACGGAGTAGGCATGTACAGATCGATTCTGGGACCCCAAAATATCGAATATTCGGGTGTTTTGAGCCTGAATTTGAGATATAAACGGGTACTGAAGATGCATGCACATATCGACTTTTGGGCACCTAAAATATCGATTTTCAGAATGTTTTGGGCCTGTATTTTGAAAATACTCTAACACGGAGTAGGCATGTACAGATCGCATCTGGGACCCCAAAATATCGAATATTCGGGTGTTTTGAGCCTGAATTTGAGATATAAAACGGTAAAGAAATTGCATGAACATATCGACTTTTGGTTACCTAAAAGATCGATTTTCAGTATGTTTTGGGCCTGTATTTTGAAAATACTCTAACACGGAGTAGGCATGCACCGATCGCTTTTGGGACACCAAAATGTCGAATTTTCGGGTGTTTTGGGCCTGAATTTGAGATATCGACTTTGGGCACCTAAAATATAGATTTTTAGCTCGTTTTGGGCCTATATTTTGAAAATATTCTAGCACTGAGTAGGCATGTACAGATCGCTTCTGGGACCCCAAAATATCGAATTTTCGGGTGTTTTGAGCATGAATTTGAGATATAAACGGGTACAGAAGATGCATGTACATATTGACTTTGGGCACCTAAAAGATCGATTTTCAGTATGTTTTGGGCCTGTGTTTTGAAATTACTCTAACGCGGAGTAGGCATGTACAGATCGCTTCTGGGACCCCAAAATATCGAATTTTCGGGAGTTTTGGGCCTGAATTTGAGATATCGACTTTGGGCACCTAAAATATCAATATTTAGCATGTTTTGGACATATATTTTCAAAATATTCTAGAACTGAGTAGGCATGAACAGATCGCTTCTGGGACCCAAAAATATCGAATTTTCGGGTGTTTTGAGCCTGGATTTGAGATATAAACGGGTACAGAAGATGCATACACATATTGAGTTTGGGCACCTAAAATATCGATTTTCAGCATGTTTTGGACCTGTATTTTGAAAATACTCTATCACGGAGTAGGCATGTACAGATCGCTTCAGGGACCCCAAAATATCGAATTTTCGGGTGTTTTGAGCCTGAATTTGAGATATAAACGGGTACTGAAGATGCATGCACATATCGACTTTTGGGAACCGAAAATATCGATTTTGAGCATGTTTTGGGTCTGTATCTTGAAAACATTCTAACTAGGAGTAGTCATGTACAGATCGCTTCAAGGACCCAAAAATACCGATTTTTCTGGATTTTTGAGCTTGAATTTGAGATATAAACGGGTACAAAAGATGCATGCACATATCGACTTTGGACATTTAAAATATCGATTTTTATTATGTTTTGAGCCTATATTTTGAAAAAATTCTAGTACTGAGTAGGCATGTACAGATCGCTTCTAGACCCAAAAATATCGAATTTTCGTGTGTTTTGCGCCTGAATTTGAGATATCGACTTTGGGCCCCTAAAATATCGATTTTTAGCATGTTTTGGACCTTTATTTTGAAAATATTCTAGCACTGAGTAGGCATGTACAAATAACTTTTGGGACCCAAAAATATCGAATTTTTGGGTGTTTTGAGCCTGAGTTTGAGATATAAACGGGTACAGAAGATGTATACACATATTGACTTTGGGCAAATAAAATATCGATTTTCAGCATGTTTTGGGCCTGTATTTTGAAAATACTCTAACACGGAGTAGGCATATACAGATCGCTTTTGGGATCCAAAAATATTGACTTTTCGGGTGTTTTGAGGTTGAATTTGGGATATAAACGAGTGCAGAAGATGCATACACATATTGACTTGGGCACCTAAAATATAGATTTTCAGCATGTTTTGGGCCTGTATTTTGAAAATACTCTAACACATAGTAGGCATGTACAGATCGCTTCTGGGACCCCAAGATATCGAATTTTCGGGTGTTTAGAGCATGAATTTGAGATATAAAAGGGTACAGAAGATGCATGTACATATTGACTTTGGGCACCTAAAAGATCGATTTTCAGTATGTTTTGGGCCTGTGTTTTGAAATTACTCTAACGCGGAGTAGGCATGTACAGATCGCTTCTGGGACCCCAAAATATCGAGTTTTCGGGAGTTTTGGGCCTGAATTTGAGATATCGACTTTGGGCACCTAAAATATCAATATTTAGCATGTTTTGGACCTATATTTTGAAAATATTCTAGAACTGAGTAGGCATGAACAGATCGCTTCTGGGATCCAAAAATATCGAATTTTCGGGTGTTTTGAGCCTAGATTTGAGATATAAACGGGTACAGAAGATGCATACACATATTGAGTTTGGGCACCTAAAATATCGATTTTCAGCATGTTTTGGACCTGTATTTTGAAAATACTCTAACACGAAGTAGGCATTTACAGATCGCTTTTGGGACCCCAAAATTTCGAATTTTTGGGTGTTTTGGGACTGAATTTGAGATATCGACATTGGGCACCTAAAATATCGATTTTTAGCACGTTTTGGGCCTATATTTTGAAAATATTCTAGCACTGATTAGGCATGTACAGATCGCTTCTGGGACCCCAATATATCGAATTTTCGGGTGTTTTGAGAATGAATTTGAGATATAAACGGGTATAGAAGATGCATGCACATATTGACTTTGGGCACCTAAAAGATCGATTTTCAGCATGTTTTGAGCCTGTATTTTGTAAATACTCTAACACAGAGTAGGCATGTACAGATCGCTTCTGGGACCCCAAAATATCGAATTTTCGGGTGTTTTGAGCCTGAATTTGAGATATAAACAGGTACAAAACATGCGTGCACGTATTGACTTTGGGCCCCTAAAATATCGATTTTCAGCATGTTTTGGGTCTGAATCTTGCAAATATTCTAACTAGGAATACGCATGTACAGATCGCTTCTAGGATCCAAAAATACCGAATTTTCGGTTGTTTTGAGCCTGAATTTGAGATATAAAAGGCTACAGAAGAAGCATGCATATATCGACTTTTGGTTACCTAAAAGATAGATTTTCAGTATGTTTTTGGCCTGTATTTTGAAAATACTCTAACACAGAGTAGGCATGTACCGATCGCTTTTGGAACCCCAAAATTTCGAATTTTCGAGTGTTTTGAGCCTGAATTTGAGATATAAACGGGTATTGAAGGTGCATGCACATATCGACTTTTGGGCACCTAAAATATCGATTTTTAGCATGTTTTAAGCCTATATTTTGAAAAAATTCTAGCAATGAGTAGGCATATACAGATCGCTTCTGGGATCCAAAAATATTGAATTTTCGGGTGTTTTGAGGTTAAATTTGGGATACAAACGGGTGCAGAAGATGCATACACACATATTGACTTTGGGCACCTAAAATATCGATTTTCAGCATGTTTTGGGCCTGTATTTTGAAAATACTCTAACACATAGTAGGCATGTACAGATCGCTTCTGGGAAACCCCAAAATATCGAATTTTCGGGTGTTTGGAGCCTGAATTTGAGATATAAACGGGTACAGAAAATGCATGCACATATCGACTTTCGGGCACCTAGAAGATCGATTTTCAGTATGTATTAGGCCTGTATTTTGAAAATACTCTAACACGGAGTAGGCATGTACAGATCGCTTCTGGGACCCCAAAATATAGAATTTTCGGGTGTTTTGGGCCTGAATTTGAGATATCGACTTTGGGCACCTATAATAACGATTTTTAGCATGTTTTGGGCCAATATTTTGAAAATATTCTAGCACTGAGTAGGCATGTACAGATCGCTTCTGGGACCCCAAAATATCGTATTTTCGGGAGTTTTGAGCCTGAATTTAAGATATAAACGGGCACAGAAGATTCATGCACGTATTGACTTTGGGCACCTAAAATATCGATTTTCAGCATGTTTTGGGCCTGTGTTTTGAAATTACTCTAACGCGGAGTAGGCATGTACAGATCGCTTCTGGGACCCCAAAATATCGAATTTTCGGGAGTTTTGGGCCTGAATTTGAGATATCGACTTTGGGCACCTAAAATATCAATATTTAGCATGTTTTGCACCTATATTTTGAAAATATTCTAGAACTGAGTAGGCATGAACAGATCGCTTCTGGGACCCAAAAATATCGAATTTTCGGGTGTTTTGAATCTGGATTTGAGATATAAACGGGTACAGAAGATGCATACACATATTAAGTTTGGGCACCTAAAATATCGATTTTCAGCATTTTTTTGGCCTGTATTTTGAAAATACTCTAACACGGAGTAGGCATGTACAGATCGCTTCAGGGACCCCAAAATATCGAATATTCGGGTGTTTTAAGCCTGAATTTGAGATATAAAACGGTACAGAAGATGCATTCACATATCGACTTTTGGTAACCTAAAAGATCGATTTTCAGTTTGTTTTGGGCCTGTATTTTGAAAATACTCTAACACGGAGTAGGCATGCACCTATCGCTTTTGGGACCCCAAAATGTCGAATTTTCGGGTGTTTTGGGCCTGAATTTGAGATATCGACATTGGGCACCTAAAATATCGATTTTTAGCACGTTTTGGGCCTACATTTTGAAAATATTCTAGCACTGAGTAGGAATGTACAGATCGCTTTTGGGACCCCAAAATATCGAATTTTCGGGTGTTTTGAGAATGAATTTGAGATATAAACGGGTATAGAAGATGGAAGATGCATGCACATATTGACTTTGGGCACCTAAAAGATCGATTTTCAGCATGTTTTCAGCCTGTATTTTGTAAATACTCTAACACAGAGTAGGCATGTACAGATCGCTTCTGGGACCCCAAAATATCGAATTTTCGGGTGTTTTGAGCCTGAATTTGAGATATAAACAGGTACAAAACATGCGTGCACGTATTGACTTTGGGCCCCTAAAATATCGATTTTCAGCATGTTTTGGGTCTGAATCTTGAAAATATTCTAACTAGGAATACGCATGTACAGATCGCTTCTGGGACCCCAAAATATCGAATTTTCGGGTGTTTTGAGCATGAATTTGAGATATAAACGAGTACAGAAGATGCATGTACATATTGACTTTGGGCACCTAAAAGATCGATTTTCAGTATGTTTTGGGCCTGTTTTTTGAAATTACTCTAACGCGGAGTAGGCATGTACAGATCGCTTCTGGGACCCCAAAATATCGAATTTTCGGGAGTTTTGGGCCTGAATTTGAGATATCGACTTTGGGCACCTATAATATCAATATTTAGCATGTTTTGGACCTATATTTTCAAAATATTCTAGAACTGAGTAGGCATGAACAGATCGCTTCTGGGACCCAAAAATATCGAATTTTCGGGTGTTTTGAGCCTGGATTTGAGATATAAACGGGTACAGAAGATGCATACACATATTGAGTTTGGGCACCTAAAATATCGATTTTCAGCATGTTTTTGGACCTGTATTTTGAAAATACTCTATCACGGAGTAGGCATGTACAGATCGCTTCAGGGACCCCAAAATATCGAATTTTCGGGTGTTTTGAGCATGAATTTGATATATAAACGGGTACTGAAGATGCATGCACATATCGACTTTTGGGAACCGAAAATATCGATTTTGAGCATTTTTTGGGTCTGTATCTTGAAAACATTCTAACTAGGAGTAGTCATGTACAGATCGCTTCAAGGACCCAAAAATACCGAATTTTCTGGTGTTTTGAGCTTGAATTTGAGATATAAACGGGTACAGAAGATGCATGCACATATCGACTTTAGACATTTTAATTATCGATTTTTATTATGTTTTGAGCCTATATTTTGAAAACATTCTAGTACTGAGTAGGCATGAACAGATCGCTTCTAGACCCAAAAATATCGAATTTTCGTGTGTTTTGCGCCTGAATTTGAGATATCGACTTTGGGCCCCTAAAATATCGATTTTTAGCATGTTTTGTACCTATATTTTGAAAATATTCTAGCACTGAGTAGGCATGTACAGATAACTTCTGGGACCCAAAAATATCGAATTTTTGGGTGTTTTGAGCCTGAGTTTGAGATATAAACGGGTACAGAAGATGTATACACATATTGACTTTGGGCAAATAAAATATCGATTTTTAGCATGTTTTGGGCCTGTATTTTGAAAATACTCTAACACATAGTAGGCATGTACAGATCGCTTCTGGGACCCCAAGATATCGAATTTTCGGGTGTTTGGAGCCTGAATTTGAGATATAAACGGGTACAGAAGATGCATGCACATATCGACTTTTGGGCACCTAGAAGATCGATTTTTAGTATGTCTTAGGCCTGTATTTTGAAAATACTCTAACACGGAGTAGGCATGTACAGATCGCTTCTGGGACCCCAAAATATCGAATTTTCGGGTGTTTTGGGCCTGAATTTGAGATATCGACTATGGGCACCTAAATTATCGATTTTCAGCATGTTTTGGGCCTTAATTTTGAAAATACTCTAACACGAAGTAGGCATGTACAGATCGCTTCTGGGACCCCAAAATATCGAATATTCGGGTGTTTTGAGCCTGAATTTGAGATATAAAACGGTACAGAAATTGCATACACATATAGACTTTTGGTTACCTAAAAGATCGATTTTCAGTATGTTTTGTGCCTGTATTTTGAAAATACTCTAACACGGAGTAGGCATGCACCGATCGCTTTTGGGACCCCAAAATGTCGAATTTTCGGGTGTTTTGGGCCTGAATTTGAGATATCGACTTTGGGCACCTAAAATATAGATTTTTAGCACGTTTTGGGCCTAAAATTTTGTAAATATTCTAGCACTGAGTAGGCATGTACAGATCGCTTCTGGGACCCCAAATTATCGAATTTTCGGGTGTTTTGAGCATGAATTTGAGATATAAACGGGTACAGAAGATGCATGTACATATTGACTTTGGGCACCAAAAAGATCGATTTTCAGTATGTTGTGGGCCTGTGTTTTGAAATTACTCTATCGCGGAGTAGGCATGTACAGATCGCTTCTGGGTCCCCAAAATATCGAATTTTCGGGAGTTTTGGGCCTGAATTTGAGATATCGACTTTGGGCACCTAAAATATCGATATTTAGCATGTTTTGCACCTATATTTTGAAAATATTCTAGAACTGAGTAGGCATGAACAGATCGCTTCTGGGACCCAAAAATATCGAATTTTCGGGTGTTTTGAACCTGGATTTGAGATATAAACGGGTACAGAAGATGCATACACATATTGAGTTTGGGCACCTAAAATATCGATTTTCAGCATTTTTTTGGCCTGTATTTTGAAAATACTCTAACACGGAGTAGGCATGTACAGATCGCTTCAGGGACCCCAAAATATCGAATATTCGGGTGTTTTAAGCCTGAATTTGAGATATAAAACGGTACAGAAGATGCATTCACATATCGACTTTTGGTAACCTAAAAGATCGATTTTCAGTTTGTTTTGGGCCTGTATTTTGAAAATACTCTAACACGGAGTAGGCATGCACCGATCGCTTTTGGGACCCCAAAATATCGAATTTTCGGGTGTTTTGGGCCTGAATTTGAGATATCGACATTGGGCACCTAAAATATCGATTTTTAGCACGTTTTGGGCCTATATTTTGAAAATATTCTAGCACTGAGTAGGCATGTACAGATCGCTTCTGGGACCCCAAAATATCGAATTTTCGGGTGTTTTGAGAATGAATTTGAGATATAAACGGGTATAGAAGATGCATGCACATATTGACTTTGGGCACCTAAAAGATCGATTTTCAGCATGTTTTGAGCCTGTATTTTGTAAATACTCTAACACAGAGTAGGCATGTACAGATCGCTTCTGGGACCCCAAAATATCGAATTTTCGGGTGTTTTGAGCCTGAATTTGAGATATAAACAGGTACAAAACATGCGTGCACGTATTGACTTTGGGCCCCTAAAATATCGATTTTCAGCATGTTTTGGTCTGAATCTTGAAAATATTCTAACTAGGAATACGCATGTACAGATCGCTTCTAGGATCCAAAAATACCGAATTTTCGGTTGTTTTGAGCCTGAATTTGAGATATAAAAGGTTACAGAAGAAGCATGCATATATCGACTTTTCGTTACCTAAAAGATAGATTTTCAGTATGTTTTTGGCATGTACTTTGAAAATACTCTAACACAGAGTAGGCATGTACCGATCGCTTTTGGAACCCCAAAATTTCGAATTTTCGAGTGTTTTGGGCCTGAATTTGGGATATAAACGGGTACTGAAGATGCATGCACATATCGACTTTTGGGCACCTAAAATATCGATTTTGAGCATGTTTTGGGTCTGAATCTTGAAAATACTCTAACACATAGTAGGCATGTACAGATCGCTTCTGGAAAACCCCAAAATATCGAATTTTCGGGTGTTTGGAGCCTGAATTTGAGATATAAACGGGTACAGAAAATGCATGCACATATCGACTTTTGGGCACCTAGAAGATCGATTTTCAGTATGTATTAGGCCTGTATTTTGAAAATACTCTAACACGGAGTAGGCATATACCGATCGCTTTTGGGACCCCAAAATGTCGAATTTTCGGTTGTTTTGGGCCTGAATTTGAGATATCGACTTTGGGCACCTAAAATATCGATTTTTAGCACGATTTGGGCCTATATTTTGAAAATATTCTAGCACTGAGTAGGCATGTACAGATCGCTTCTTGGACCCCAAAATATCGAATTTTCGGGTGTTTTGAGAATGAATTTGAGATATAAACGGGTACAGAAGATGCATGCACATATTGACTTTGGGCACCTAAAATATCGATTTTGAGCATGTTTTGGGTCTGAATCTTGAAAATACTCTAACACGGAGTAGGCATGTACAGATCGCTTCTGGGACCCCAAAATATCGAATATTCGGGTGTTTTCAGCCTGAATTTGAGATATAAACGGGTACTGAAGATGCATGCACATATCGACTTTTGGGCACCTAAAATATCGATTTTTAGCATGTTTTGGGCCTGTATTTTGAAAATACTCTAACACAGAGTAGGCATGTACAGATCGCATCTGGGACCCCAAAATATCGAATATTCAGGTGTTTTGAGCCTGAATTTGAGATATAAAACGGTAAAGAAATTGCATGAACATATCGACTTTTGGTTACCTAAAAGATCGATTTTCAGTATGTTTTGGGCCTGTATTTTGAAAATACTCTAACACGGAGTAGGCATGCACCGATCGCTTTTGGGACACCAAAATGTCGAATTTTCGGGTGTTTTGGGCCTGAATTTGAGATATCGACTTTGGGCACCTAAAATATAGATTTTTAGCATGTTTTAAGCCTATATTTTGAAAAAATTCTAGCAATGAGTTGGCATATACAGATCGCTTCTGGGATCCAAAAATATTGAATTTTCGGGTGTTTTGAGGTTAAATTTGGGATACAAACGGGTGCAGAAGATGCATACACACATATTGACTTTGGGCACCTAAAATATCGATTTTCAGCATGTTTTGGGCCTGTATTTTGAAAATACTCTAACACATAGTAGGCATGTACAGATCGCTTCTGGAAAACCCCAAAATATCGAATTTTCGGGTGTTTGGAGCCTGAATTTGAGATATAAACGGGTACAGAAAATGCATGCACATATCGACTTTTGGGCACCTAGAAGATCGATTTTCAGTATGTATTAGGCCTGTATTTTGAAAATACTCTAACACGGAGTAGGCATATACCGATCGCTTTTGGGACCCCAAAATGTCGAATTTTCGGTTGTTTTGGGCCTGAATTTGAGATATCGACTTTGGGCACCTAAAATATCGATTTTTAGCACGATTTGGGCCTATATTTTGAAAATATTCTAGCACTGAGTAGGCATGTACAGATCGCTTCTTGGACCCCAAAATATCGAATTTTCGGGTGTTTTGAGAATGAATTTGAGATATAAACGGGTACAGAAGATGCATGCACATATTGACTTTGGGCACCTAAAGTATCGATTTTGAGCATGTTTTGGGTCTGAATCTTGAAAATACTCTAACACGGAGTAGGCATGTACAGATCGCTTCTGGGACCCCAAAATATCGAATATTCGGGTGTTTTCAGCCTGAATTTGAGATATAAACGGGTACTGAAGATGCATGCACATATCGACTTTTGGGCACCTAAAATATCGATTTTTAGCATGTTTTGGGCCTGTATTTTAAAAATACTCTAACACGGAGTAGGCATGTACAGATCGCATCTGGGACCCCAAAATATCGAATATTCTGGTTTTTTGAGCCTGAATTTGAGATATAAAACGGTACAGAAATTGCATACACATATAGACTTTTGGTTACCTAAAAGATCGATTTTCAGTATGTTTTGGGCCTGTATTTTGAAAATACTCTAACACGGAGTAGGCATGCACCGATCGCTTTTGGGACCCCAAAATGTCGAATTTTCGGGTGTTTTGGGCCTGAATTTGAGATGTCGACTTTGGGCACCTAAAATATAGATTTTTAGCACGTTTTGGGCCTAAAATTTTTTAAATATTCTAGCACTGAGTAGGCATGTACAGATCGCTTCTGGGACCCCAAATTACCGAATTTTCGAGTGTTTTGAGCATGAATTTGAGATATAAACGGGTACAGAAGATGCATATACATATTGACTTTGGGCACCTAAAAGATCGATTTTCAGTATGTTGTGGGCCTGTGTTTTGAAATTACTCTAACGCGGAGTAGGCATGTACAGATCGCTTCTGGGACCCCAAAATATCGAATTTTCGGGAGTTTTGGGCCTGAATTTGAGATATCGACTTTGGGCACCTAAAATATCGATATTTAGCATGTTTTGCACCTATATTTTGAAAATATTCTAGAACTGAGTAGGCATGAACAGATCGCTTCTGGGACCCAAAAATATCGAATTTTCGGGTGTTTTGAACCTGGATTTGAGATATAAACGGGTACAGAAGATGCATACACATATTGAGTTTGGGCACCTAAAATATCGATTTTCAGCATTTTTTTGGCCTGTATTTTGAAAATACTCTAACACGGAGTAGGCATGTACAGATCGCTTCAGGGACCCCAAAATATCGAATATTCGGGTGTTTTAAGCCTGAATTTGAGATATAAAACGGTACAGAAGATGCATTCACATATCGACTTTTGGTAACCTAAAAGATCGATTTTCAGTTTGTTTTGGGCCTGTATTTTGAAAATACTCTAACACGGAGTAGGCATGTACCGATCGCTTTTGGGACCCCAAAATGTCGAATTTTCTGTTGTTTTGGGCCTGAATTTGAGATATCGACTTTGGGCACCTAAAATATCGATTTTTAGCACGTTTTGGGCCTATATTTTGAAAATATTCTAGCACTGAGTAGGCATGTACAGATCGCTTCAGGGACCCCAAAATATCGAATTTTCGCGTGTTTTGAGCCTGAATTTGAGATATAAACGGGTACAGAAGATTTATACACATATTGACTTTGGGCAAATAAAATATCGATTTTCAGCATGTTTTGGGCCTGTATTTTGAAAATACTCAAACACGGAGTAGGCATATACAGATCGCTTTTGGGATCCAAAAATATTGACTTTTCGGGTGTTTTGAGGTTGAATTTGGGATATAAACGGGTGCAGAAGATGCATACACATATTGACTTGGGCACCTAAAATATAGATTTTCAGCATGTTTTGGGCCTGTATTTTGAAAATACTCTAACACATAGTAGGCATGTACAGATCGCTTCTGGGACCCCAAGATATCGAATTTTCGGGTGTTTGGAGCATGAATTTGAGATATAAAAGGGTACAGAAGATGCATGTACATATTGACTTAGGCACATAAAAGATCGATTTTCAGTATGTTTTGGGCCTGTGTTTTGAAATTACTCTAACGCGGAGTAGGCATGTACAGATTGCTTCTGGGACCCCAAAATATCAAATTTTCGGGAGTTTTGGGCCTGAATTTGAGATATCGACTTTGGGCACCTAAAATATCAATATTTAGCATGTTTTGGACCTATATTTTGAAAATATTCTAGAACTGAGTAGGCATGAACAGATCGCTTCTGGGACCCAAAAATATCGAATTTTCGGGTGTTTTGAGCCTAGATTTGAGATATAAACGGGTACAGAAGATGCATACACATATTGAGTTTGGGCACCTAAAATATCGATTTTCAGCATGTTTTGGACCTGTATTTTGAAAATACTCTATCACGCAGTAGGCATGTACAGATCGCTTCAGGGACCCCAAAATATCGAATTTTCGGGTGTTTTGAGCATGAATTTGATATATAAACGGGTACTGAAGATGCATGCATATATCGACTTTTGGGAACCGAAAATATCGATTTTGAGCATGTTTTGGGTCTGTATCTTGAAAACATTCTAACTAGGAGTAGTCATGTACAGATCGCTTCAAGGACCCAAAAATACTGAATTTTCTGGTGTTTTGAGCTTGAATTTGAGATATAAACGGGTACAGAAGATGCATGCACATATCGACTTTAGACATTTTAATTATCGATTTTTATTATGTTTTGAGCCTATATTTTGAAAACATTCTAGTACTGAGTAGGCATGAACGGATCGCTTCTAGACCCAAAAATATCGAATTTTCGTGTGTTTTGCGCCTGAATTTGAGATATCGACTTTGGGCCCCTAAAATATCGATTTTTAGCATGTTTTGGACCTATATTTTGAAAATATTCTAGCACTGAGTAGGCATGTACAGATAACTTCTGGGACCCAAAAATATCGAATTTTTGGGTGTTTTGAGCCGGAGTTTGAGATATAAACGGGTACAGAAGATTTATACACATATTGACTTTGGGCAAATAAAATATCGATTTTTAGCATGTTTTGGGCCTGTATTTTGAAAATACTCTAACACATAGTAGGCATGTACAGATCGCTTCTGGGACCCCAAGATATCGAATTTTCGGGTGTTTCAAGCCTGAATTTGAGATATCGACTTTGGGCACCTAAAATATCGATATTTAGCATGTTTTGAACCTATATTTTGAAAATATTCTAGAACTGAGTAGGCATGAACAGATCGCTTCTGGGACCCAAAAATATCGAATTTTCGGGGGTTTTGAACCTGGATTTGAGATATAAACGGGTACAGTAGATGCATACACATATTGAGTTTGGGCACCTAAAATATCGATTTTCAGCATTTTTTTGGCCTGTATTTTGAAAATACTCTAACACGGAGTAGGCATGTACAGATCGCTTCAGGGACCCCAAAATATCGAATATTCGGGTGTTTTAAGCCTGAATTAGAGATATAAAACGGTACAGAAGATGCATTCCCATATCGACTTTTGGTAACCTAAAAGATCGATTTTCAGTTTGTTTTGGGCCTGTATTTTGAAAATACTCTAACACGGAGTAGGCATGTACCGATCGCTTTTGGGACCCCAAAATGTCGAATTTTCGGTTGTTTTGGCCTGAATTTGAGATATCGACTTTGGGCACCTAAAATATCGATTTTTAGCACGTTTTGGGCCTATATTTTGAAAATATTCTAGCACTGAGTAGGCATCTACAGATCGCTTCTTGGACCCCAAAATATCGAATTTTCGGGTGTTTTGAGAATGAATTTGAGATATAAACGGGTACAGAAGATGCATGCACATATTGACTTTGGGCACCTAAAGTATCGATTTTGAGCATGTTTTGGTTCTGAATCTTGAAAATACTCTAACACGGAGTAGGCATGTACAGATCGCTTCTGGGACCCCAAAATATCGAATATTCGGGTGTTTTAAGCCTGAATTTGAGATATAAACGGTTACTGAAGATGCATGCACATATCGACTTTTGGGCACCTAAAATATCGATTTTTAGCATGTTTTGGGCCTGTATTTTAAAAATACTCTAACACGGAGTAGGCATGTACAGATCGCATCTGGGACCCCAAAATATCGAATATTCGGGTGTTTTGAGCCTGAATTTGAGATATAAAACGGTACAGAAATTGCATACACATATAGACGTTTGGTTACCTAAAACATCGATTTTCAGTATGTTTTGGGCCTGTATTTTGAAAATACTCTTACACGGAGTAGGCATGCACCGATCGCTTTTGGGACCCCAAAATGTCGAATTTTCGGGTGTTTTGGGCCTGAATTTGAGATGTCGACTTTGGGCACCTAAAATATTGATTTTTAGCACGTTTTGGGCCTAAAATTTTGTAAATATTCTAGCACTGAGTAGGCATGTACAGATCGCTTCTGTGACCCCAAATTACCGAATTTTCGAGTGTTTTGAGCATGAATTTGAGATATAAACGGGTACAGAAGATGCATGTACATATTGACTTTGGGCACCTAAAAGATCGATTTTCAGTATGTTGTTTGCCTGTGTTTTGAAATTACTCTAACGCGGAGTAGGCATGTACAGATCGCTTCTGGGACCCCAAAATATCGAATTTTCGGGAGTTTTGGGCCTGAATTTGAGATATCGACTTTGGGCACCTAAAATACCGATATATAGCATGTTTTGCACCTATATTTTGAAAATATTCTAGAACTGAGTAGGCATGAACAGATCGCTTCTGGGGCCCAAAAATATCGAATTTTCGGGTGTTTTGAACCTGGATTTGAGATATAAACGGGTACAGAAGATGCATACACATATTGAGTTTGGGCACCTAAAATATCGATTTTCAGCATTTTTTTGGCCTGTATTTTGAAAATACTCTAACACGGAGTAGGCATGTACAGATCGCTTCAGGGACCCCAAAATATAGAATATTCGGGTGTTTTGAACCTGAATTTGAGATATAAAACGGTACAGAAGATGCATTCACATATCGACTTTTGGTAACCTAAAAGATCGATTTTCAGTTTGTTTTGGGCCTGTATTTTGAAAATACTCTAACACGGAGTAGGCATGTACCGATCGCTTTTGGGACCCCAAAATGTCAAATTTTCAATTGTTTTGGGCCTGAATTTGAGATATCGACTTTGGGCACCTAAAATATCGATTTTTAGCACGTTTTGGGCCTATATTTTGAAAATATTCTAGCACTGAGTAGGCATGTACAGATCACTTCTTGGACCCCAAAATATCGAATTTTCGGGTGTTTTGAGAATGAATTTGAGATATAAACGGGTACTGAAGATGCATGCACATATCGACTTTTGGGCACCTAAAATATCGATTTTTAGCATGTTTTGGGCCTGTATTTTGAAAATACTCTAACACGGAGTAGGCATGTACAGATAGCATCTGGGACCCCAAAATATCGAATATTCGGGTGTTTTGAGCCTGAATTTGAGATATAAAACGGTAAAGAAATTGCATGAACATATCGACTTTTGGTTACCTAAAAGATCGATTTTCAGTATGTTTTGGGCCTGTATTTTGAAAATACTCTAACACGGAGTAGGCATGCACCGATCGCTTTTGGGACACCAAAATGTCGAATTTTCGGGTGTTTTGGGCCTGAATTTGAGATATCGACTTTGGGCACCTAAAATATAGATTTTTAGCACGTTTTGGGCCTATATTTTGAAAATATTCTAGCACTGAGTAGGCCGGTACAGATCGCTTCTGGGACCCCAAAATATCGAATTTTCGGGTGTTTTGAGCATGAATTTGAGATATAAACGGGTACAGAAGATCCATGTACATATTGACTTTGGGCACCTAAAAGATCGATTTTCAGTATGTTTTGGGCCTGTGCTTTGAAATTACTTTAACGCTGAATAGGCATGTACAGATCGCTTCTGGGACCCCAAAATATCGAATTTTCGGGAGTTTTGGGCCTGAATTTGAGATATCGACTTTGGGCACCTAAAATATCAATATTTAGCATGTTTTGGACCTATATTTTCAAAATATTCTAGAACTGAGTAGGCATGAACAGATCGCTTCTGGGACCCAAAAATATCGAATTTTCGTGTGTTTTGAGCCTGGATTTGAGATATAAACGGGTACAGAAGATGCATACACATATTGAGTTTGGGTACCTAAAATATCGATTTTCAGCATGTTTTGGACCTGTATTTTGAAAATACTCTATCACGGAGTAGGCATGTACAGATCGCTTCAGGGACCCTAAAATATCGAATTTTCGCGTGTTTTGAGCCTGAATTTGAGATATAAACGGGTACTGAAGATGCATGCACATATCGACTTTTGGGAACCGAAAATATCGATTTTGAGCATGTTTTGGGTCTGTATCTTGAAAACATTCTAACTAGGAGTAGTCATGTACAGATCGCTTCAAGGACCCAAAAATACCGAATTTTCTGGTGTTTTGAGCTTGAATTTGAGATATAAACGGGCACAGAAGATGCATGCACATATCGACTTTGGACATTTAAAATATCGATTTTTATTATGTTTTGAGCCTATATTTTGAAAACATTCTAGTACTGAGTAGGCATGTACAGATCGCTTCTAGACCCAAAAATATCGAATTTTCGGGTGTTTTGCGCCTGAATTTGAGATATCGACTTTGGGCCCCTAAAATATCGATTTTTAGCATGTTTTGGACCTATATTTTGAAAATATTCTAGCACTGAGTAGGCATGTACAGATAACTTCTGGGACCCAAAAATATCGAATTTTTGGGTGTTTTTGAGCCTGAGTTTGAGATATAAACGGGTACAGAAGATTTATACACATATTGACTTTGGGCAAATAAAATATCGATTTTCAGCATGTTTTGGGCCTGTATTTTGAAAATACTCAAACACGGAGTAGGCATATACAGATCGCTTCTGGGACCCCAAGATATCGAATTTTCGGGTGTTTGGAGCCTGAATTTGAGATATAAACGGATACAGAAGATGCATGCACATATCGACTTTTGGGCGTCTAGAAGATCGATTTTCAGTATGTATTAGGCCTGTATTTTGAAAATACTCTAACACGGAGTAGGCATGTACAGATCGCTTCTGGGACCCCAAAATATCGAATTTTCGGGTGTTTTGGGCCTGAATTTGAGATATCGACTATGGGCACCTAAAATATCGATTTTCAGCATGTTTTGAGCCTGAATTTTGAAAATACTCTAACACGGAGTAGGCATGTACAGATCGCTTCTGGGACCCCAAAATATCGAATATTCGGGTGTTTTGAGCCTGAATTTGAGATATAAAACAGTACAGAAATTGCATGCACATATAGACTTTTGGTTACCTAAAAGATCGATTTTCAGTATGTTTTGGGCCTGTATTTTGAAAATACTCTAACACGGAGTAGGCATGCACCGATCGCTTTTGGGACCCCAAAATGTCGAATTTTCGGGTGTTTTGGGCCTGAATT
The DNA here is from genome assembly GCA_033782935.1 of Petrolisthes cinctipes. Classification (NCBI taxonomy): domain Eukaryota; kingdom Metazoa; phylum Arthropoda; class Malacostraca; order Decapoda; family Porcellanidae; genus Petrolisthes; species Petrolisthes cinctipes. Next base: position 1,977,142 of record JAWQEG010000060.1, read on the forward strand.
AGAGATATCAACTTTGGGCACCTAAAATATAGATTTTTAGCACGTTTTGGGCCTAAAATTTTGTAAATATTCTAGCATTGAGTAGGCATGTACAGATCGCTTCTGGGACCCCAAATTATCGAATTTTCGGGTGTTTTGAGCATGAATTTGAGATATAAACGGGTACAGAAGATGCATGTACATATTGACTTTGGGCACCTAAAAGATCGATTTTCAGTATGTTGTGGGCCTGTGTTTTGAAATTACTCTAACGCGGAGTAGGCATGTACAGATCGCTTCTGGGACCCCAAAATATCGAATTTTCGGGAGTTTTGGGCCTGAACTTAAGATATCGACTTTGGGCACCTAAAATATCGATATTTAGCATGTTTTGGACCTATATTTTGAAAATATTCTAGAACAGATTAGGCATGAACAGATCGCTTCTGGGACCCAAAAATATCGAATTTTCGAGTGTTTTGAGCCTGGATTTGAGATATCAACGGGTACAGAAGATGAATACACATATTGACTTTGGGCACCTAAAATATCGATTTTAACATGTTTTGGGCCTGTATTTTGAAAATACTCTAACACGGAGTAGGCATGTACAGATCGCTTCAGGGACCCCAAAATATCGAATTTTCGGGTGTTTTGAGCCTGAATTTGAGATATAAACGGGTACTGAAGATGCATGCACATATCGACTTTTGGGCACAGAAAATATCGATCGTGAGAATGTTTTGGGTCTGTATCTTGAAAACATTCTAACTAGGAGTAGTCATGTACAGATCGCTACCAGGACCCAAAAATACCGAATTTTCGGGTGTTTTGAGCTTGAATTTGAGATCTAAACGGGTACAGAAGATGCATGCACATATCGACTTTGGACATTTAAAATATCGATTTTTATTATGTTTTGAGCCTATATTTTGAAAACATTCTAGCACTGAGTAGACATGTACAGATCGCTTCAGGACCCAAATATATCGAATTTTTGGGTGTTTTGCGCCTGAATTTGAGATATCGACTTTGGGCACCTAAAATATCGATTTTTAGCATGTTTTAGACCTATATTTTGAAAATATTCTAGCACTGAGTAGGCATGTACAGATTACTTCTGGGACCCAAAAATATCAAATTTTCGGGTCTTTTGAGCCTGAATTTGAGATATAAACGGGTACAGAAGATGTATACACATATTGACTTTGGGCACCTAAAATATCGATTTTTAGCATGTTTTGGACCTATATTTTGAAAATATTCTAGCACTGAGTAGGCATGTACAGATCGCTTAAGGGACCCCAAAATATCGAATTTTCGGGTGTTTTGAGCTTCAATTTGAGATATAAACGGGTACTGAAGATGCATGCACATATCGACTTTGGACACTTAAAATATTGATTTTTAGCATGTTTTGAGCCTATATTTTGAAAACATTCTAGCACTGAGTAGGCATGTGCAGATCGCTTCTTCGACCCCAAAATATCGAATTTTCGGGTGTTTGGAGCCTGACTTTGAGATATAAACGGGTACTGAAGATGCATGCACATATCGACTTTGGACACTTAAAATATCGATTTTTAGCATGTTTTGAGCCTATATTTTGAAAATATTCTAGCACTGAGTAGGCATGTACAGATCGCTTCTGGGACCCCAAAATATCGAATTTTCGGGTGTTTTGAGCCTGAATTTGAGATATAAACGGGTACAGAAGATGCATGCACATATCGACCTTTGGGCACCTAAAAGATCGATTTTAAGTATGTTTTGGGCCTGTGTTTTGAAATTACTCTAACACGGAGTAGGCATGTACAGATCGCTTCTGGGACCCCAAAATATCGAATTTTCGGGAGTTTTGGGCCTGAATCTGAGATAGCGACTTTGGGCACCTAAAATATCGATATTTAGCATGTTTTGGACCTATATTTTGAAAATATTCTAGAACTGAATAGGCATGAACAGATCGCTTCTGGGACCCCGAAATGTCGAATTTTCGGGTGTTTGGAGCCTGAATTTGAGATATAAACGGGTACACAAGATGCATGTGCATATTGATTTTGGGCACCTAAAAGATCGATTTTCAGCATGTTTTGGGCCTAAATTATGAAAATTCTCTAACACGGAGTAGGCATGTATAGATCGCTTCTGGGACTTCAAAATATCGAATTTTCGGGCGTTTTGAGCCTGAATTTGAGATATAAACGGGTACTGAAGATTCATTCACATATCAACTTTTGGGTACCTAAAATACCGAATTTTTGCATGTTTTGAGCCTTTATTTTGAAAAAATTCTAGCAATGAGTAGGCATATACAGATCGTTTCTGGGACCCCAAAATATCGAATTTTCGGGTGTTTTGAGCCTGAATTTGAGATATAAACTTGTACTGAAGATGCATGCACATATCGACTTTGGACACTTAAAATATCAATTTTTAACATGTTTTGAGCTTATATTTTGAAAATATTCTAGCACTGAGTAGGCATGTACAGATCGCTTCAGGGATCCACATATATCGAATTTTCGGGTGTTTTGAGGTTGATTTTGGGATAAAAACGGGTGCAGAAGATGCATACACATATTGACTTTGGGCACATAAAATATCGATTTTTAGCATGTTATGGGCCTGTATCTGAGTAGGCATGTACAGATCGCTTCTGGGACCCCAAAATATCGAATTTTCGGGTGTTTTGGGCTTGTATTTGAGATATCGACTTTGGGCACCTAAAATATCGATTTTCAGCATGTTTTGGGCCTGTATTTTGAAAATACTCTAACACGGAGTAGGCATGTACAGATCGCTTCAGGGACCCCAAAATATCGAACCTTCAGGTGTTTTGAGCCTGAATTTGAGATATAAACGTGTACTGAAGATGCATCCACATATCGACTTTTGGGCACCGAAAATATCGATTTTGAGCATGTTTTGGGTCTGTATCTTGAAAACATTCTAACTAGGAGTAGGCATGTACAGATCACTTCCAGGACCCAAAAATCCCGAATTTTCGGGTGTTTTGAGCCTGAATTTTAGATGTAAACGTGTACAGAAGATGCATGCACATATCGACTTTGGACACTTAAAATATCGATTTTTAGCATGTTTTGAGCCTATATTTTGAAAACATTCTAGCACTGAGTTGGCATGTACAGATCGCTTCTAGTCCCAAAAATATCGAATTTTCGGGTGTTTTGGGCCTGAATTTGAGTAATTGACTTTTGGCACCTAAAATATCGATTTTGAGCATGTTTTGGGTCTGTATCTTGAAAACATTCTAACTAGGAGTAGCAATGTACAGATCGCTTCTAGGACCCAAAAATACCGAATTTTCGGGAGATTTGAGACATAATTTTAGATATAAACGGGTACAGAAGATGTATGCACATATCGACTTAGGACACTTAAAATATCGATTTTTAGCATGTTTTGAGCCTATATTTTGAAAATACTCTAAAACGGAGTAGGCATGTAGAGATCGCTTCCAGGAACCAAAAATACCGAATTCTCGGGTATTTTGAGCCTGAATTTGAGATAGAAACGGGTACAGAAGATGCATGCACATATCGACTTTGGACACTTAAAATATCGATTTTTTGCATGTTTTGAGCCTATATTTTGAAAACATTCTAAAACTGAGTTAGATGTACAGATCGCTTCTGGTACCCAAAAATATCGAATTTTCGGGTGTTTTGAGGTTGAATTTGGGATATAAACGGGTGCAAAAGATGAATACACATATTGATTTTGGGCACCTAAAATATCGATTTTCAGCATGTTTTGGGCCTGTATCTGAGTAGGCATGTACAGATCGCTTCTGGGACCCCAAAATATCGAACTTTCGGGTGTTTGGAGCCTGAATTTGAGATATAAACGGGTACTGAAGATTCATGCACATATCGACTTTTGGGCACCTAAAATATCGATTTTGAGCATGTTTTGGGTCTGTATCTTGAAAACATTCTAACTAGGAGTAGGCATGTACAGATCGCTTCTAGGACACAAAAATACCGAATTTTCGGGAATTTTGAGACTTAATTTGAGTTATAAACGGGTACAGAAGATGCATGCACATATTGACTTGGGGCACCTAAAATATCGATTTTCAGCATGTTTTGGGTCTGTATTTCGAAAATACTCTAATACGGAGTAGGCAGGTACAGATCGCTTCAGAGACCGCAAAATATCGAATTTTCGGGAGTTTTGAGCCTGAATTTAAGATATAAACGGGTACTCAAGATGAATGCACCTATCGACTTTTGGGCACAGAAAATATCGATTTTGAGCATGTTTTGGGTCTGTATCTTGAAAACATTCTAACTAGGAGTAGTCATGTACAGATCGCTACCAGGACCCAAAAATACCGAATTTTCGGGTGTTTTGAGCTTGAATTTGAGATCTAAACGGGTACAGAAGATGCATGCACATATCGACTTTGGACATTTAAAATATCGATTTTTATTATGTTTTGAGCCTATATTTTGAAAACATTCTAGCACTGAGTAGGCATGTACAGATCGCTTCTAGACTCAAATATATCGAATTTTCGGGTGTTTTGCGACTGAATTTGAGATATCGACTTTGGGCACCTAAAATATCGATTTTTAGCATGTTTTGGACCTATATTTTGAAAATATTCTAGCACTGAGTAGGCATGTACAGATTACTTCTGGGATCCAAAAATATCGAATTTTTGGGTGTTTTGAGCCTGAATTTGAGATATAAACGGGTACAGAAGATGTATATACATATTGACTTTGGGCACCTAAAAAATCTATTTTTAGCATGTTTTGGACCTATATCTTGAAATTAATCTAGCACTGAGTAGGCATGTACAGATCGCTTCAGGGACCCCAACATATCGAATTTTCGGGTGTTTTGAGCCTCAATTTGAGATATAAACGGGTACTGAAGATGCATGCACATATCGACTTTGGACACTTAAAATATCGATTTTTAGCATGTTTTGAGCCCATATTTTGAAAACATTCTAGCACTGAGTAGGCATGTGCAGATCGCTTCTTCGACCCCAAAATATCGAATTTTCGGGTGTTTGGAGCCTGAATTTGAGATATAAACGGGTACAGAAGATGCATGCACATATCGACTTTTGGGCACCTAAAATATCTATTTTCAGTTTGTTTTGGGCCTGTATTTTGAAAATACTCTAACACGGAGTAGGCATGTACAGATCGCTTCTGGGACCCCAAAATATCGAATTTTCGGGTGTTTTGAGCCTGAATTTGAGATATAAGCGGGTACAGAAGATGCATGCACATATCGACTTTGGACACTTAAAATATCGATTTTTAACATGTTTTGAGCCTATATTTTGAAAATATTCTAGCACTGAGTAGGCATGTACAGATCGCTTCAGGGACCCAAAAATATCGAATTTTCGGGTGTTTTGAGGTTGATTTTGGGATAAAAACGGGTGCAGAAGATTCATACACATATTGACTTTGGGCACCTAAAATATCGATTTTTAGCATGTTATGGGCCTGTATCTGAGTAGGCATGTACAGATCCCTTCTGGGACCCCAAAATATCGAATTTTTGGGTGTTTTGGGCTTGAATTTGAGATATCGACTTTGGGCACCTAAAATATCGATTTTCAGCATGTTTTGGGCCTGTATTTTGAAAATACTCTAAAACGGAGTAGGCATGTAGAGATCGCTTCCAGGAACCAAAAATACCGAATTCTCGGGTATTTGGAGCCTTAATTTGAGATAGAAACGGGTACAGAAGATGCATGCACATATCGACTTTGGACACTTAAAATATCGATTTTTTGCATGTTTTGAGCCTATATTTTGAAAACATTCTAAAACTGAGTTAGATGTACAGATCGCTTCTGGTACCCAAAAATATCGAATTTTCGGGTGTTTTGAGGTTGAATTTGGGATATAAACGGGTGCAGAAGATGAATACACATATTGATTTTGGGCGCCTAAAATATCGATTTTCAGCATGTTTTGGGCCTGTATCTGAGTAGGCATGTACAGATCGCTTCTGGGACCCCAAAATATCGAACTTTCGGGTGTTTGGAGCCTGAATTTGAAATATAAACGGGTACTGAAGATTCATGCACATATCGACTTTTGGGCACCTAAAATATCGATTTTGAGCATGTTTTGGGTCTGTATCTTGAAAACATTCTAACTAGGAGTAGGCATGTACAGATCGCTTCTAGGACCCAAAAATACCGAATTTTCGGGAGTTTTGAGACTTAATTTGAGTTATAAACGGGTACAGAAGATGCATGCACATATTGACTTGGGGCAACTAAAATATCGATTTTCAGCATGTTTTGGGTCTGTTTTTCGAAAATACTCTAATAAGGAGTAGGCAGGTACAGATCGCTTCAGAGACCGCAAAATATCGAATTTTCGGGAGTTTTGAGCCTGAATTTGAGATATAAACGGGTACATAAGATGCATGCACATATCGACTTTGGACATTTAAAATATCGATTTTTATTATGTTTTGAGCCTATATTTTGAAAACATTCTAGCACTGAGTAGGCATGTACAGATCGCTTCTAGACCCAAATATATCGAATTTTCGGGTGTTTTGCGACTGAATTTGAGATATCGACTTTGGGCACCTAAAATATCGATTTTTAGCATGTTTTGGACCTATATTTTGAAAATATTCTAGCACTGAGTAGGCATGTACAGATTACTTCTGGGACCCAAAAATATCGAATTTTTGGGTGTTTTGAGCCTGAATTTGAGATATAAACGGGTACAGAAGATGTATACACATATTGACTTTGGGCACCTAAAAAATCGATTTTTAGCATGTTTTGGACCTATATCTTGAAATTAATCTAGCACTGAGTAGGCATGTACAGATCGCTTCAGGGACCCCAACATATCGAATTTTCGGGTGTTTTCAGCCTCAATTTGAGATATAAACGGGTACTGAAGATGCATGCACATATCGACTTTGGACACTTAAAATATCGATTTTTAGCATGTTTTGAGCCTATATTTTGAAAACATTCTAGCACTGAGTAGGCATGTGCAGATCGCTTCTTCGACCCCAAAATATCGAATTTTCGGGTGTTTGGAGCCTGAATTTGAGATATAAACGGGTACAGAAGATGCATGCACATATCGACTTTTGGGCACCTAAAATATCTATTTTCAGTTTGTTTTGGGCCTGTATTTTGAAAATACTCTAACACGGAGTAGGCATGTACAGATCGCTTCTGGGACCCCAAAATATCGAATTTTCGGGTGTTTTGAGCCTGAATTTGAGATATAAGCGGGTACAGAAGATGCATGCACATATCGACTTTGTACACTTAAAATATCGATTTTTAACATGTTTTGAGCCTATATTTTGAAAATATTCTAGCACTGAGTAGGCATGTACAGATCGCTTCAGGGACCCAAAAATATCGAATTTTCGGGTGTTTTGAGGTTGATTTTGGGATAAAAACGGGTGCAGAAGATGCATACACATATTGACTTTGGGCACCTAAAATATCTATTTTTAGCATGTTATGGGCCTGTATCTGAGTAGGCATGTACAGATCCCTTGTGGGACCCCAAAATATCGAATTTTCGGGTGTTTTGGGCTTGAATTTGAGATATCGACTTTGGGCACCTAAAATATCGATTTTCAGCATGTTTTGGGCCTGTATTTTGAAAATACTCTAACACGGAGTAGGCATGTACAGATCGCTTCAGGGACCCCAAAATATCGAACTTTCAGGTGTTTTGAGCCTGAATTTGAGATAGAAACGTGTACTGAAGATGCATGCACATATCGACTTTTGGGCACCGAAAATATCGATTTTGAGCATGTTTTGGGTCTGTATCTTGAAAACATTCTAACTAGGAGTAGGCATGTACAGATCGCTTCCAGGACCCAAAAATACCGAATTTTCGGGTGTTTTGAGCCTGAATTTTAGATGTAAACGGGTACAGAAGATGCATGCACATATCGACTTTGGACACTTAAAATATCGATTTTTAGCATGTTTTGAGCCTATATTTTGAAATCATTCTAGCACTGAGTTGGCATGTACAGATCGCTTCTAGTCCCAAAAATATCGAATTTTCGGGTGTTTTGGGCCTGAATTTGAGTAATTGACTTTGGGCACCTAAAATATCGATTTTGAGCATGTTTTGGGTCTGTATCTTGAAAACATTCTAACTAGGAGTAGGAATGTACAGATCGCTTCTAGGACCCAAAAATACCGAATTTTCGGGAGTTTTGAGACCTAATTTTAGATATAAACGGGTACAGAAGATGTATGCACATATCGATTTTGGACACTTAAAATATCGATTTTTAGCATGTTTTGAGCCTATATTTTGAAAATATTCTAAAACGGAGTAGGCATGTACAGATCGCTTACAGGAACCAAAAATACCGAATTTTCGGGTATTTTGAGCCTGAATTTGAGATATAAACGGGTACAGAAGATGCATGCACATATCGACTTTGGACACTTAAAATATCGATTTTTAGCATGTTTTGAGCCTATATTTTGAAAACATTCTAAAACTGAGTTAGATGTACAGATCGCTTCTGGTACCCAAAAATATCGATTTTTCCGGTGTTTTGAGGTTGAATTTGGGATATAAACGGGTGCAGAAGATGAATACACATATTGACTTTGGGCACCTAAAATATCGATTTTTAGCATGTTATGGGCCTGTATCTGAGTAGGCATGTACAGATCGCTTCTGGGACCCCCAAATATCGAATTTTCGGGTGTTTTGGGCTTGAATTTGAGATATCGACTTTGGGCACCTAAAATATCGATTTTCAGCATGTTTTGCGCATGTATTTTGAAAATACTCTAACACGGAGTAGGCATGTACAGATCGCTTCAGGGACCCCAAAATATCGAATTTTCGAGTGTTTTGAGCCTGGATTTGAGATATAAACGGGTACAGAAGATGAATACACATATTGACTTTGGGCACCTAAAATATCGATTTCAACATGTTTTGGGCCTGTATTTTGAAAATACTCTAACACGGAGTAGGCATGTACAGATCGCTTCAGGGACCCCAAAATATCGAATTTTCGGGTGTTTTGAGCCTGAATTTGAGATATAAACGGGTACTGAAGATGCATGCACATATCGACTTTTGGGCACAGAAAATATCGATTTTGAGCATGTTTTGCGTCTGTATCTTGAAAACATTCTAACTAGTAGTAGTCATGTACAGATCGCTACCAGGATCCAAAAATACCGAATTTTCGGGTGTTTTGAGCTTGAATTTGAGATCTAAACGGGTACAGAAGATGCATGCACATATCGACTTTGGACATTTAAAATATCGATTTTTATTATGTTTTGAGCCTATATTTTGAAAACATTCTAGCACTGAGTAGACATGTACAGATCGCTTCAGGACCCAAATATATCGAATTTTTGGGTGTTTTGCGCCTGAATTTGAGATATCGACTTTGGGCACCTAAAATATCGATTTTTAGCATGTTTTAGACCTATATTTTGAAAATATTCTAGCACTGAGTAGGCATGTACAGATTACTTCTGGGACCCAAAAATATCAAATTTTCGTGTCTTTTGAGCCTGAATTTGAGATATAAACGGGTACAGAAGATGTATACACATATTGACTTTGGGCACCTAAAATATCGATTTTTAGCATGTTTTGGACCTATATTTTGAAAATATTCTAGCACTGAGTAGGCATGTACAGATCGCTTAAGGGACCCCAAAATATCGAATTTTCGGGTGTTTTGAGCTTCAATTTGAGATATAAACGGGTACTGAAGATGCATGCACATATCGACTTTGGACACTTAAAATATCGATTTTTAGCATGTTTTGAGCCTATATTTTGAAAACATTCTAGCACTGAGTAGGCATGTGCAGATCGCTTCTTCGACCCCAAAATATCGAATTTTCGGGTGTTTGGAGCCTGAATTTGAGATATCAACGGGTACAGAAGATGCATGCACATATCGACTTTTGGGCACCTAAAATATCGATTTTCAGTATGTTTTGGGCCTGTATTTTGAAAATACTCTAACACGGAGTAGGCATGTACAGATCGCTTCAGGAACCCCAAAATATCGAATTTTCGGGTTATTTTAAGCCTGAATTTGAGATATAAACGGGTACTGAAGATGCATGCACATATCGACATTGGACACTTAAAATATCGATTTTTAGCATGTTTTGAGCCTATATTTTGAAAATATTCTAGCACTGAGTAGGCATGTACAGATCACTTCTGGGACCCCAAAATATCGAATTTTCGGGTGTTTTGAGCCTGAATTTGAGATATAAACGGGTACAGAAGATGCATGCACATATCGACCTTTGGGCACCTAAAAGATCGATTTTAAGTATGTTTTGGGCCTGTGTTTTGAAATTACTCTAACATGGAGTAGGCATGTACAGATCGCTTCTGGGACCCCAAAATATCGAATTTTCGGGGGTTTTGGGCCTGAATTTGAGATAGCGACTTTGGGCACCTAAAATATCGATATTTAGCATGTTTTGGACCTATATTTTGAAAATATTCTAGAACTGAGTAGGCATGAACAAATCGCTTCTGGGACCCCGAAATGTCGAATTTTCGGGTTTTTGGAGCCTTAATTTGAGATATAAACGGGTACACAAGATGCATGTACATATTGACTTTGGGCACCTAAAAGATCGATTTTCAGCATGTTTTGGGCCTTAATTATGAAAATTCTCTAACACGGAGTAGGCATGTATAGATCGCTTCTGGGACTTCAAAATATCGAATTTTCGGGCGTTTTGAGCCTGAATTTGAGATATAAACGGGTACTGAAGATGCATTCACATATTAACTTTTGGGCACCTAAAATATCGATTTTTTGCATGTTTTGAGCCTTTATTTTGAAAAAATTCTAGCAATGAGTAGGCATATACAGATCGTTTCTGGGACCCCAAAATATCGAATTTTCGGGTGTTTTGAGCCTGAATTTGAGATATAAACGGTTACTGAAGATGCATGCACATATCGACTTTTGGGCACCTAAAATATCGATTTTTAGCATGTTTTGGGCCTGTATTTTAAAAATACTCTAACACGGAGTAGGCATGTACAGATCGCATCTGGGACCCCAAAATATCGAATATTCGGGTGTTTTGAGCCTGAATTTGAGATATAAAACGGTACAGAAATTGCATACACATATAGACGTTTGGTTACCTAAAACATCGATTTTCAGTATGTTTTGGGCCTGTATTTTGAAAATACTCTTACACGGAGTAGGCATGCACCGATCGCTTTTGGGACCCCAAAATGTCGAATTTTCGGGTGTTTTGGGCCTGAATTTGAGATGTCGACTTTGGGCACCTAAAATATTGATTTTTAGCACGTTTTGGGCCTAAAATTTTGTAAATATTCTAGCACTGAGTAGGCATGTACAGATCGCTTCTGTGACCCCAAATTACCGAATTTTCGAGTGTTTTGAGCATGAATTTGAGATATAAACGGGTACAGAAGATGCATGTACATATTGACTTTGGGCACCTAAAAGATCGATTTTCAGTATGTTGTGGGCCTGTGTTTTGAAATTACTCTAACGCGGAGTAGGCATGTACAGATCGCTTCTGGGACCCCAAAATATCGAATTTTCGGGAGTTTTGGGCCTGAATTTGAGATATCGACTTTGGGCACCTAAAATATCGATATATAGCATGTTTTGCACCTATATTTTGAAAATATTCTAGAACTGAGTAGGCATGAACAGATCGCTTCTGGGGCCCAAAAATATCGAATTTTCGGGTGTTTTGAACCTGGATTTGAGATATAAACGGGTACAGAAGATGCATACACATATTGAGTTTGGGCACCTAAAATATCGATTTTCAGCATTTTTTTGGCCTGTATTTTGAAAATACTCTAACACGGAGTAGGCATGTACAGATCGCTTCAGGGACCCCAAAATATAGAATATTCGGGTGTTTTGAACCTGAATTTGAGATATAAAACGGTACAGAAGATGCATTCACATATCGACTTTTGGTAACCTAAAAGATCGATTTTCAGTTTGTTTTGGGCCTGTATTTTGAAAATACTCTAACACGGAGTAGGCATGTACCGATCGCTTTTGGGACCCCAAAATGTCAAATTTTCGGTTGTTTTGGGCCTGAATTTGAGATATCGATTTTGGGCACCTAAAATATCGATTTTTAGCACGTTTTGGGCCTATATTTTGAAAATATTCTAGCACTGAGTAGGCATGTACAGATCACTTCTTGGACCCCAAAATATCGAATTTTCGGGTGTTTTGAGAATGAATTTGAGATATAAACGGGTACTGAAGATGCATGCACATATCGACTTTTGGGCACCTAAAATATCGATTTTTAGCATGTTTTGGGCCTGTATTTTGAAAATACTCTAACACGGAGTAGGCATGTACAGATAGCATCTGGGACCCCAAAATATCGAATATTCGGGTGTTTTGAGCCTGAATTTGAGATATAAAACGGTAAAGAAATTGCATGAACATATCGACTTTTGGTTACCTAAAAGATCGATTTTCAGTATGTTTTGGGCCTGTATTTTGAAAATACTCTAACACGGAGTAGGCATGCACCGATCGCTTTTGGGACACCAAAATGTCGAATTTTCGGGTGTTTTGGGCCTGAATTTGAGATATCGACTTTGGGCACCTAAAATATAGATTTTTAGCACGTTTTGGGCCTATATTTTGAAAATATTCTAGCACTGAGTAGGCCGGTACAGATCGCTTCTGGGACCCCAAAATATCGAATTTTCGGGTGTTTTGAGCATGAATTTGAGATATAAACGGGTACAGAAGATCCATGTACATATTGACTTTGGGCACCTAAAAGATCGATTTTCAGTATGTTTTGGGCCTGTGCTTTGAAATTACTTTAACGCTGAATAGGCATGTACAGATCGCTTCTGGGACCCCAAAATATCGAATTTTCGGGAGTTTTGGGCCTGAATTTGAGATATCGACTTTGGGCACCTAAAATATCAATATTTAGCATGTTTTGGACCTATATTTTCAAAATATTCTAGAACTGAGTAGGCATGAACAGATCGCTTCTGGGACCCAAAAATATCGAATTTTCGTGTGTTTTGAGCCTGGATTTGAGATATAAACGGGTACAGAAGATGCATACACATATTGAGTTTGGGTACCTAAAATATCGATTTTCAGCATGTTTTGGACCTGTATTTTGAAAATACTCTATCACGGAGTAGGCATGTACAGATCGCTTCAGGGACCCTAAAATATCGAATTTTCGCGTGTTTTGAGCCTGAATTTGAGATATAAACGGGTACTGAAGATGCATGCACATATCGACTTTTGGGAACCGAAAATATCGATTTTGAGCATGTTTTGGGTCTGTATCTTGAAAACATTCTAACTAGGAGTAGTCATGTACAGATCGCTTCAAGGACCCAAAAATACCGAATTTTCTGGTGTTTTGAGCTTGAATTTGAGATATAAACGGGCACAGAAGATGCATGCACATATCGACTTTGGACATTTAAAATATCGATTTTTATTATGTTTTGAGCCTATATTTTGAAAACATTCTAGTACTGAGTAGGCATGTACAGATCGCTTCTAGACCCAAAAATATCGAATTTTCGGGTGTTTTGCGCCTGAATTTGAGATATCGACTTTGGGCCCCTAAAATATCGATTTTTAGCATGTTTTGGACCTATATTTTGAAAATATTCTAGCACTGAGTAGGCATGTACAGATAACTTCTGGGACCCAAAAATATCGAATTTTTGGGTGTTTTTGAGCCTGAGTTTGAGATATAAACGGGTACAGAAGATTTATACACATATTGACTTTGGGCAAATAAAATATCGATTTTCAGCATGTTTTGGGCCTGTATTTTGAAAATACTCAAACACGGAGTAGGCATATACAGATCGCTTCTGGGACCCCAAGATATCGAATTTTCGGGTGTTTGGAGCCTGAATTTGAGATATAAACGGATACAGAAGATGCATGCACATATCGACTTTTGGGCGTCTAGAAGATCGATTTTCAGTATGTATTAGGCCTGTATTTTGAAAATACTCTAACACGGAGTAGGTATGTACAGATCGCTTCTGGGACCCCAAAATATCGAATTTTCGGTTGTTTTGGGCCTGAATTTGAGATATCGACTATGGGCACCTAAAATATCGATTTTCAGCATGTTTTGAGCCTGAATTTTGAAAATACTCTAACACGGAGTAGGCATGTACAGATCGCTTCTGAGACCCCAAAATATCGAATATTCGGGTGTTTTGAGCCTGAATTTGAGATATAAAACAGTACAGAAATTGCATGCACATATAGACTTTTGGTTACCTAAAAGATCGATTTTCAGTATGTTTTGGGCCTGTATTTTGAAAATACTCTAACACGGAGTAGGCATGCACCGATCGCTTTTGGGACCCCAAAATGTCGAATTTTCGGGTGTTTTGGGCCTGAATTAGAGATATCAACTTTGGGCACCTAAAATATAGATTTTTAGCACGTTTTGGGCCTAAAATTTTGTAAATATTCTAGCATTGAGTAGGCATGTACAGATCGCTTCTGGGACCCCAAATTATCGAATTTTCGGGTGTTTTGAGCATGAATTTGAGATATAAACGGGTACAGAAGATGCATGTACATATTGACTTTGGGCACCTAAAAGATCGATTTTCAGTATGTTGTGGGCCTGTGTTTTGAAATTACTCTAACGCGTAGTAGGCATGTACAGATCGCTTCTGGGACCCCAAAATATCGAATTTTCGGGAGTTTTGGGCCTGAACTTAAGATATCGACTTTGGGCACCTAAAATATCGATATTTAGCATGTTTTGGACCTATATTTTGAAAATATTCTAGAACAGATTAGGCATGAACAGATCGCTTCTGGGACCCAAAAATATCGAATTTTCGAGTGTTTTGAGCCTGGATTTGAGATATCAACGGGTACAGAAGATGAATACACATATTGACTTTGGGCACCTAAAATATCGATTTTAACATGTTTTGGGCCTGTATTTTGAAAATACTCTAACACGGAGTAGGCATGTACAGATCGCTTCAGGGACCCCAAAATATCGAATTTTCGGGTGTTTTGAGCCTGAATTTGAGATATAAACGGGTACTGAAGATGCATGCACATATCGACTTTTGGGCACAGAAAATATCGATCGTGAGAATGTTTTGGGTCTGTATCTTGAAAACATTCTAACTAGGAGTAGTCATGTACAGATCGCTACCAGGACCCAAAAATACCGAATTTTCGGGTGTTTTGAGCTTGAATTTGAGATCTAAACGGGTACAGAAGATGCATGCACATATCGACTTTGGACATTTAAAATATCGATTTTTATTATGTTTTGAGCCTATATTTTGAAAACATTCTAGCACTGAGTAGACATGTACAGATCGCTTCAGGACCCAAATATATCGAATTTTTGGGTGTTTTGCGCCTGAATTTGAGATATCGACTTTGGGCACCTAAAATATCGATTTTTAGCATGTTTTAGACCTATATTTTGAAAATATTCTAGCACTGAGTAGGCATGTACAGATTACTTCTGGGACCCAAAAATATCAAATTTTCGGGTCTTTTGAGCCTGAATTTGAGATATAAACGGGTACAGAAGATGTATACACATATTGACTTTGGGCACCTAAAATATCGATTTTTAGCATGTTTTGGACCTATATTTTGAAAATATTCTAGCACTGAGTAGTCATGTACAGATCGCTTAAGGGACCCCAAAATATCGAATTTTCGGGTGTTTTGAGCTTCAATTTGAGATATAAACGGGTACTGAAGATGCATGCACATATCGACTTTGGACACTTAAAATATTGATTTTTAGCATGTTTTGAGCCTATATTTTGAAAACATTCTAGCACTGAGTAGGCATGTGCAGATCGCTTCTTCGACCCCAAAATATCGAATTTTCGGGTGTTTGGAGCCTGACTTTGAGATATAAACGGGTACTGAAGATGCATGCACATATCGACTTTGGACACTTAAAATATCGATTTTTAGCATGTTTTGAGCCTATATTTTGAAAATATTCTAGCACTGAGTAGGCATGTACAGATCGCTTCTGGGACCCCAAAATATCGAATTTTCGGGTGTTTTGAGCCTGAATTTGAGATATAAACGGGTACAGAAGATGCATGCACATATCGACCTTTGGGCACCTAAAAGATCGATTTTAAGTATGTTTTGGGCCTGTGTTTTGAAATTACTCTAACACGGAGTAGGCATGTACAGATCGCTTCTGGGACCCCAAAATATCGAATTTTCGGGAGTTTTGGGCCTGAATCTGAGATAGCGACTTTGGGCACCTAAAATATCGATATTTAGCATGTTTTGGACCTATATTTTGAAAATATTCTAGAACTGAATAGGCATGAACAGATCGCTTCTGGGACCCCGAAATGTCGAATTTTCGGGTGTTTGGAGCCTGAATTTGAGATATAAACGGGTACACAAGATGCATGTGCATATTGATTTTGGGCACCTAAAAGATCGATTTTCAGCATGTTTTGGGCCTAAATTATGAAAATTCTCTAACACGGAGTAGGCATGTATAGATCGCTTCTGGGACTTCAAAATATCGAATTTTCGGGCGTTTTGAGCCTGAATTTGAGATATAAACGGGTACTGAAGATTCATTCACATATCAACTTTTGGGCACCTAAAATACCGAATTTTTGCATGTTTTGAGACTTTATTTTGAAAAAATTCTAGCAATGAGTAGGCATATACAGATCGTTTCTGGGACCCCAAAATATCGAATTTTCGGGTGTTTTGAGCCTGAATTTGAGATATAAACGGGTACACAAGATGCATGCACATATCGACCTTTGGGCACCTAAAAGATCGATTTTAAGTATGTTTTGAGCTTATATTTTGAAAATATTCTAGCACTGAGTAGGCATGTACAGATCGCTTCAGGGATCCACATATATCGAATTTTCGGGTGTTTTGAGGTTGATTTTGGGATAAAAACGGGTGCAGAAGATGCATACACATATTGACTTTGGGCACATAAAATATCGATTTTTAGCATGTTATGGGCCTGTATCTGAGTAGGCATGTACAGATCGCTTCTGGGACCCCAAAATATCGAATTTTCGGGTGTTTTGGGCTTGTATTTGAGATATCGACTTTGGGCACCTAAAATATCGATTTTCAGCATGTTTTGGGCCTGTATTTTGAAAATACTCTAACACGGAGTAGGCATGTACAGATCGCTTCAGGGACCCCAAAATATCGAACCTTCAGGTGTTTTGAGCCTGAATTTGAGATATAAACGTGTACTGAAGATGCATCCACATATCGACTTTTGGGCACCGAAAATATCGATTTTGAGCATGTTTTGGGTCTGTATCTTGAAAACATTCTAACTAGGAGTAGGCATGTACAGATCACTTCCAGGACCCAAAAATCCCGAATTTTCGGGTGTTTTGAGCCTGAATTTTAGATGTAAACGTGTACAGAAGATGCATGCACATATCGACTTTGGACACTTAAAATATCGATTTTTAGCATGTTTTGAGCCTATATTTTGAAAACATTCTAGCACTGAGTTGGCATGTACAGATCGCTTCTAGTCCCAAAAATATCGAATTTTCGGGTGTTTTGGGCCTGAATTTGAGTAATTGACTTTTGGCACCTAAAATATCGATTTTGAGCATGTTTTGGGTCTGTATCTTGAAAACATTCTAACTAGGAGTAGCAATGTACAGATCGCTTCTAGGACCCAAAAATACCGAATTTTCGGGAGATTTGAGACATAATTTTAGATGTAAACGGGTACAGAAGATGTATGCACATATCGACTTAGGACACTTAAAATATCGATTTTTAGCATGTTTTGAGCCTATATTTTGAAAATACTCTAAAACGGAGTAGGCATGTAGAGATCGCTTCCAGGAACCAAAAATACCGAATTCTCGGGTATTTTGAGCCTGAATTTGAGATAGAAACGGGTACAGAAGATGCATGCACATATCGACTTTGGACACTTAAAATATCGATTTTTTGCATGTTTTGAGCCTATATTTTGAAAACATTCTAAAACTGAGTTAGATGTACAGATCGCTTCTGGTACCCAAAAATATCGAATTTTCGGGTGTTTTGAGGTTGAATTTGGGATATAAACGGGTGCAAAAGATGAATACACATATTGATTTTGGGCACCTAAAATATCGATTTTCAGCATGTTTTGGGCCTGTATCTGAGTAGGCATGTACAGATCGCTTCTGGGACCCCAAAATATCGAACTTTCGGGTGTTTGGAGCCTGAATTTGAGATATAAACGGGTACTGAAGATTCATGCACATATCGACTTTTGGGCACCTAAAATATCGATTTTGAGCATGTTTTGGGTCTGTATCTTGAAAACATTCTAACTAGGAGTAGGCATGTACAGATCGCTTCTAGGACACAAAAATACCGAATTTTCGGGAGTTTTGAGACTTAATTTGAGTTATAAACGGGTACAGAAGATGCATGCACATATTGACTTGGGGCACCTAAAATATCGATTTTCAGCATGTTTTGGGTCTGTATTTCGAAAATACTCTAATACGGAGTAGGCAGGTACAGATCGCTTCAGAGACCGCAAAATATCGAATTTTCGGGAGTTTTGAGCCTGAATTTAAGATATAAACGGGTACTCAAGATGAATGCACCTATCGACTTTTGGGCACAGAAAATATCGATTTTGAGCATGTTTTGGGTCTGTATCTTGAAAACATTCTAACTAGGAGTAGTCATGTACAGATCGCTACCAGGACCCAAAAATACCGAATTTTCGGGTGTTTTGAGCTTGAATTTGAGATCTAAACGGGTACAGAAGATGCATGCACATATCGACTTTGGACATTTAAAATATCGATTTTTATTATGTTTTGAGCCTATATTTTGAAAACATTCTAGCACTGAGTAGGCATGTACAGATCGCTTCTAGACTCAAATATATCGAATTTTCGGGTGTTTTGCGACTGAATTTGAGATATCGACTTTGGGCACCTAAAATATCGATTTTTAGCATGTTTTGGACCTATATTTTGAAAATATTCTAGCACTGAGTAGGCATGTACAGATTACTTCTGGGATCCAAAAATATCGAATTTTTGGGTGTTTTGAGCCTGAATTTGAGATATAAACGGGTACAGAAGATGTATATACATATTGACTTTGGGCACCTAAAAAATCTATTTTTAGCATGTTTTGGACCTATATCTTGAAATTAATCTAGCACTGAGTAGGCATGTACAGATCGCTTCAGGGACCCCAACATATCGAATTTTCGGGTGTTTTGAGCCTCAATTTGAGATATAAACGGGTACTGAAGATGCATGCACATATCGACTTTGGACACTTAAAATATCGATTTTTAGCATGTTTTGAGCCCATATTTTGAAAACATTCTAGCACTGAGTAGGCATATGCAGATCGCTTCTTCGACCCCAAAATATCGAATTTTCGGGTGTTTGGAGCCTGAATTTGAGATATAAACGGGTACAGAAGATGCATGCACATATCGACTTTTGGGCACCTAAAATATCTATTTTCAGTTTGTTTTGGGCCTGTATTTTGAAAATACTCTAACACGGAGTAGGCATGTACAGATCGCTTCTGGGACCCCAAAATATCGAATTTTCGGGTGTTTTGAGCCTGAATTTGAGATATAAGCGGGTACAGAAGATGCATGCACATATCGACTTTGGACACTTAAAATATCGATTTTTAACATGTTTTGAGCCTATATTTTGAAAATATTCTAGCACTGAGTAGGCATGTACAGATCGCTTCAGGGACCCAAAAATATCGAATTTTCGGGTGTTTTGAGGTTGATTTTGGGATAAAAACGGGTGCAGAAGATTCATACACATATTGACTTTGGGCACCTAAAATATCGATTTTTAGCATGTTATGGGCCTGTATCTGAGTAGGCATGTACAGATCCCTTCTGGGACCCCAAAATATCGAATTTTTGGGTGTTTTGGGCTTGAATTTGAGATATCGACTTTGGGCACCTAAAATATCGATTTTCAGCATGTTTTGGGCCTGTATTTTGAAAATACTCTAAAACGGAGTAGGCATGTAGAGATCGCTTCCAGGAACCAAAAATACCGAATTCTCGGGTATTTTGAGCCTGAATTTGAGATAGAAACGGGTACAGAAGATGCATGCACATATCGACTTTGGACACTTAAAATATCGATTTTTTGCATGTTTTGAGCCTATATTTTGAAAACATTCTAAAACTGAGTTAGATGTACAGATCGATTCTGGTACCCAAAAATATCGAATTTTCGGGTGTTTTGAGGTTGAATTTGGGATATAAACGGGTGCAGAAGATGAATACACATATTGATTTTGGGCACCTAAAATATCGATTTTCAGCATGTTTTGGGCCTGTATCTGAGTAGGCATGTACAGATCGCTTCTGGGACCCCAAAATATCGAACTTTCGGGTGTTTGGAGCCTGAATTTGAGATATAAACGGGTACTGAAGATTCATGCACATATCGACTTTTGGGCACCTAAAATATCGATTTTGAGCATGTTTTGGGTCTGTATCTTGAAAACATTCTAACTAGGAGTAGGCATGTACAGATCGCTTCTAGGACCCAAAAATACCGAATTTTCGGGAGTTTTGAGACTTAATTTGAGTTATAAACGGGTACAGAAGATGCATGCACATATTGACTTGGGGCAACTAAAATATCGATTTTCAGCATGTTTTGGGTCTGTTTTTCGAAAATACTCTAATAAGGAGTAGGCAGGTACAGATCGCTTCAGAGACCGCAAAATATCGAATTTTCGGGAGTTTTGAGCCTGAATTTGAGATATAAACGGGTACATAAGATGCATGCACATATCGACTTTGGACATTTAAAATATCGATTTTTATTATGTTTTGAGCCTATATTTTGAAAACATTCTAGCACTGAGTAGGCATGTACAGATCGCTTCTAGACCCAAATATATCGAATTTTCGGGTGTTTTGCGACTGAATTTGAGATATCGACTTTGGGCACCTAAAATATCGATTTTTAGCATGTTTTGGACCTATATTTTGAAAATATTCTAGCACTGAGTAGGCATGTACAGATTACTTCTGGGACCCAAAAATATCGAATTTTTGGGTGTTTTGAGCCTGAATTTGAGATATAAACGGGTACAGAAGATGTATACACATATTGACTTTGGGCACCTAAAAAATCGATTTTTAGCATGTTTTGGACCTATATCTTGAAATTAATCTAGCACTGAGTAGGCATGTACAGATCGCTTCAGGGACCCCAACATATCGAATTTTCGGGTGTTTTCAGCCTCAATTTGAGATATAAACGGGTACTGAAGATGCATGCACATATCGACTTTGGACACTTAAAATATCGATTTTTAGCATGTTTTGAGCCTATATTTTGAAAACATTCTAGCACTGAGTAGGCATGTGCAGATCGCTTCTTCGACCCCAAAATAACGAATTTTCGGGTGTTTGGAGCCTGAATTTGAGATATAAACGGGTACAGAAGATGCATGCACATATCGACTTTTGGGCACCTAAAATATCTATTTTCAGTTTGTTTTGGGCCTGTATTTTGAAAATACTCTAACACGGAGTAGGCATGTACAGATCGCTTCTGGGACCCCAAAATATCGAATTTTCGGGTGTTTTGAGCCTGAATTTGAGATATAAGCGGGTACAGAAGATGCATGCACATATCGACTTTGGACACTTAAAATATCGATTTTTAACATGTTTTGAGCCTATATTTTGAAAATATTCTAGCACTGAGTAGGCATGTACAGATCGCTTCAGGGACCCAAAAATATCGAATTTTCGGGTGTTTTGAGGTTGATTTTGGGATAAAAACGGGTGCAGAAGATGCATACACATATTGACTTTGGGCACCTAAAATATCGATTTTTAGCATGTTATGGGCCTGTATCTGAGTAGGCATGTACAGATCCCTTGTGGGACCCCAAAATATCGAATTTTCGGGTGTTTTGGGCTTGAATTTGAGATATCGACTTTGGGCACCTAAAATATCGATTTTCAGCATGTTTTGGGCCTGTATTTTGAAAATACTCTAACACGGAGTAGGCATGTACAGATCGCTTCAGGGACCCCAAAATATCGAACTTTCAGGTGTTTTGAGCCTGAATTTGAGATAGAAACGTGTACTGAAGATGCATGCACATATCGACTTTTGGGCACCGAAAATATCGATTTTGAGCATGTTTTGGGTCTGTATCTTGAAAACATTCTAACTAGGAGTAGGCATGTACAGATCGCTTCCAGGACCCAAAAATACCGAATTTTCGGGTGTTTTGAGCCTGAATTTTAGATGTAAACGGGTACAGAAGATGCATGCACATATCGACTTTGGACACTTAAAATATCGATTTTTAGCATGTTTTGAGCCTATATTTTGAAATCATTCTAGCACTGAGTTGGCATGTACAGATCGCTTCTAGTCCCAAAAATATCGAATTTTCGGGTGTTTTGGGCCTGAATTTGAGTAATTGACTTTGGGCACCTAAAATATCGATTTTGAGCATGTTTTGGGTCTGTATCTTGAAAACATTCTAACTAGGAGTAGCAATGTACAGATCGCTTCTAGGACCCAAAAATACCGAATTTTCGGGAGTTTTGAGACCTAATTTTAGATATAAACGGGTACAGAAGATGTATGCACATATCGATTTTGGACACTTAAAATATCGATTTTTAGCATGTTTTGAGCCTATATTTTGAAAATATTCTAAAACGGAGTAGGCATGTACAGATCGCTTACAGGAACCAAAAATACCGAATTTTCGGGTATTTTGAGCCTGAATTTGAGATATAAACGGGTACAGAAGATGCATGCACATATCGACTTTGGACACTTAAAATATCGATTTTTAGCATGTTTTGAGCCTATATTTTGAAAACATTCTAAAACTGAGTTAGATGTACAGATCGCTTCTGGTACCCAAAAATATCGATTTTTCCGGTGTTTTGAGGTTGAATTTGGGATATAAACGGGTGCAGAAGATGAATACACATATTGACTTTGGGCACCTAAAATATCGATTTTTAGCATGTTATGGGCCTGTATCTGAGTAGGCATGTACAGATCGCTTCTGGGACCCCCAAATATCGAATTTTCGGGTGTTTTGGGCTTGAATTTGAGATATCGACTTTGGGCACCTAAAATATCGATTTTCAGCATGTTTTGCGCCTGTATTTTGAAAATACTCTAACACGGAGTAGGCATGTACAGATCGCTTCAGGGACCCCAAAATATCGAATTTTCGAGTGTTTTGAGCCTGGATTTGAGATATAAACGGGTACAGAAGATGAATACACATATTGACTTTGGGCACCTAAAATATCGATTTCAACATGTTTTGGGCCTGTATTTTGAAAATACTCTAACACGGAGTAGGCATGTACAGATCGCTTCAGGGACCCCAAAATATCGAATTTTCGGGTGTTTTGAGCCTGAATTTGAGATATAAACGGGTACTGAAGATGCATGCACATATCGACTTTTGGGCACAGAAAATATCGATTTTGAGCATGTTTTGCGTCTGTATCTTGAAAACATTCTAACTAGTAGTAGTCATGTACAGATCGCTACCAGGATCCAAAAATACCGAATTTTCGGGTGTTTTGAGCTTGAATTTGAGATCTAAACGGGTACAGAAGATGCATGCACATATCGACTTTGGACATTTAAAATATCGATTTTTATTATGTTTTGAGCCTATATTTTGAAAACATTCTAGCACTGAGTAGACATGTACAGATCGCTTCAGGACCCAAATATATCGAATTTTTGGGTGTTTTGCGCCTGAATTTGAGATATCGACTTTGGGCACCTAAAATATCGATTTTTAGCATGTTTTAGACCTATATTTTGAAAATATTCTAGCACTGAGTAGGCATGTACAGATTACTTCTGGGACCCAAAAATATCAAATTTTCGTGTCTTTTGAGCCTGAATTTGAGATATAAACGGGTACAGAAGATGTATACACATATTGACTTTGGGCACCTAAAATATCGATTTTTAGCATGTTTTGGACCTATATTTTGAAAATATTCTAGCACTGAGTAGGCATGTACAGATCGCTTAAGGGACCCCAAAATATCGAATTTTCGGGTGTTTTGAGCTTCAATTTGAGATATAAACGGGTACTGAAGATGCATGCACATATCGACTTTGGACACTTAAAATATCGATTTTTAGCATGTTTTGAGCCTATATTTTGAAAACATTCTAGCACTGAGTAGGCATGTGCAGATCGCTTCTTCGACCCCAAAATATCGAATTTTCGGGTGTTTGGAGCCTGAATTTGAGATATCAACGGGTACAGAAGATGCATGCACATATCGACTTTTGGGCACCTAAAATATCGATTTTCAGTATGTTTTGGGCCTGTATTTTGAAAATACTCTAACACGGAGTAGGCATGTACAGATCGCTTCAGGAACCCCAAAATATCGAATTTTCGGGTTATTTTAAGCCTGAATTTGAGATATAAACGGGTACTGAAGATGCATGCACATATCGACATTGGACACTTAAAATATCGATTTTTAGCATGTTTTGAGCCTATATTTTGAAAATATTCTAGCACTGAGTAGGCATGTACAGATCACTTCTGGGACCCCAAAATATCGAATTTTCGGGTGTTTTGAGCCTGAATTTGAGATATAAACGGGTACAGAAGATGCATGCACATATCGACCTTTGGGCACCTAAAAGATCGATTTTAAGTATGTTTTGGGCCTGTGTTTTGAAATTACTCTAACATGGAGTAGGCATGTACAGATCGCTTCTGGGACCCCAAAATATCGAATTTTCGGGGGTTTTGGGCCTGAATTTGAGATAGCGACTTTGGGCACCTAAAATATCGATATTTAGCATGTTTTGGACCTATATTTTGAAAATATTCTAGAACTGAGTAGGCATGAACAAATCGCTTCTGGGACCCCGAAATGTCGAATTTTCGGGTTTTTGGAGCCTTAATTTGAGATATAAACGGGTACACAAGATGCATGTACATATTGACTTTGGGCACCTAAAAGATCGATTTTCAGCATGTTTTGGGCCTTAATTATGAAAATTCTCTAACACGGAGTAGGCATGTATAGATCGCTTCTGGGACTTCAAAATATCGAATTTTCGCGCGTTTTGAGCCTGAATTTGAGATATAAACGGGTACTGAAGATGCATTCACATATTAACTTTTGGGCACCTAAAATATCGATTTTTTGCATGTTTTGAGCCTTTATTTTGAAAAAATTCTAGCAATGAGTAGGCATATACAGATCGTTTCTGGGACCCCAAAATATCGAATTTTCGGGTGTTTTGAGCCTGAATTTGAGATATAAACGGGTACTGAAGATGCATGCACATATCGACTTTGGACATTTAAAATATCGATTTTTATTATGTTTTGAGCCTATATTTTGAAAATATTCTAGCACTGAGTAGACATGTACAGATCGCTTCAGGACCCAAATATATCGAATTTTTGGGTGTTTTGCGCCTGAATTTGAGATATCGACTTTAGGCACCTAAAATATCGATTTTTAGCATGTTTTAGACCTATATTTTGAAAATATTCTAGCACTGAGTAGGCATGTACAGATTACTTCTGGGACCCAAAAATATCAAATTTTCGGGTCTTTTGAGCCTGAATTTGAGATATAAACGGGTACTGAAGATGCATGCACATATCGACTTTGGACACTTAAAATATCGATTTTTAGCATGTTTTGAGCCTATATTTTGAAAACATTCTAGCACTGAGTAGGCATGTGCAGATCGCTTCTTCGACCCCAAAATATCGAATTTTCGGGTGTTTGGAGCCTGAATTTGAGATATAAACGGGTACAGAAGATGCATGCACATATCGACTTTTGGGCACCTAAAATATCGATTTTCAGTATGTTTTGGGCCTGTATTTTGAAAATACTCTAACACGGAGTAGGCATGTACAGATCGCTTCAGGGACCCCAAAATATCGAATTTTCGGGTGTTTTAAGCCTGAATTTGAGATATAAACGGGTACTGAAGATGCATGCACATATCGACTTTGGACACTTAAAATATCGATTTTTAGCATGTTTTGAGCCTATATTTTGAAAATATTCTAGCACTGAGTAGGCATGTACAGATCGCTTCTGGGACCCCAAAATATCGAATTTTCGGGTGTTTTGAGCCTGAATTTGAGATATAAACGGGTACAGAAGATGCATGCACATATCGACCTTTGGGCACCTAAAAGATCGATTTTAAGTATGTTTTGGGCCTGTGTTTTGAAATTACTCTAACACGGAGTAGGCATGTACAGATCGCTTCTGGGTTCCCAAAATATCGAATTTTCGGGAGTTTTGGGCCTGAATCTGAGATAGCGACTTTGGGCACCTAAAATATCGATATTTAGCATGTTTTGGACCCATATTTTGAAAATATTCTAGAACTGAGTAGGCATGAACAGATCGCTTCTGGGACCCCGAAATGTCGAATTTTCGGGTGTTTGGAGCCTGAATTTGAGATATAAACGGGTACACAAGATGCATGTACATATTGACTTTGGGCACCTAAAAGATCGATTTTCAGCATGTTTTGGGCCTTAATTATGAAAATTCTCTAACACGGAGTAGGCATGTATAGATCGTTTCTGGGAACCCAAAATATCGAATTTTCGGGTGTTTTGAGACTGAATTTGAGATATAAACGGGTACTGAAGATGCATGCACATATCGACTTTGGACACTTAAAATATCAATTTTTAACATATTTTGAGCCTATATTTTGAAAATATTATAGCACTGAGGAGGCATGTACAGATCGCTTCAGGGACCCACAAATATCGAATTTTCGGGTGTTTTGAGGTTGATTTTGGGATAAAAACGGGAGCAGAAGATGCATACACATATTGACTTTGGGCACATAAAATATCGATTTTTAGCATGTTATGGGCCTGTATCTGAGTAGGCATGTACAGATCCCTTCTGGGACCCCAAAATATCGAATTTTCGGGTGTTTTGGGCTTGAATTTGTGATATCGACTTTGGGCACCTAAAATATCGATTTTCAGCATGTTTTGGGCCTGTATTTTGAAAATACTCTAACACGGAGTAGGCATGTACAGATCGCTTCAGGGACCCCAAAATATCGAACCTTCAGGTGTTTTGAGCCTGAATTTGAGATATAAACGTGTACTGAAGATGCATCCACATATCGACTTTTGGGCACCGAAAATATCGATTTTGAGCATGTTTTGGGTTTGTATCTTGAAAACATTCTAACTAGGAGTAGGCATGTACAGATCACTTCCAGGACCCAAAAATCCCGAATTTTCGGGTGTTTTGAGCCTGAATTTTAGATGTAAACGGGTACAGAAGATGCATGCACATATCGACTTTGGACACTTAAAATATCGATTTTTAGCATGTTTTGAGCCTATATTTTGAAAACATTCTAGCACTGAGTTGGCATGTACAGATCGCTTCTAGTCCCAAAAATATCGAATTTTCGGGTGTTTTGGGCCTGAATTTGAGTAATTGACTTTGGGCACCTAAAATATCGATTTTGAGCATGTTTTGGGTCTGTATCTTGAAAACATTCTAACTAGGAGTAGGAATGTACAGATCGCTTCTAGGACCCAAAAATACCGAATTTTCGGGAGATTTGAGACATAATTTTAGATATAAACGGGTACAGAAGATGTATGCACATATCGACTTAGGACACTTAAAATATCGATTTTTAGCATGTTTTGAGCCTATATATTGAAAATACTCTAAAACGGAGTAGGCATGTAGAGATCGCTTCCAGGAACCAAAAATACCGAATTCTCGGGTATTTTGAGCCTGAATTTGAGATAGAAACGGGTACAGAAGATGCATGCACATATCGACTTTGGACACTTAAAATATCGATTTTTTGCATGTTTTGAGCCTATATTTTGAAAACATTCTAAAACTGAGTTAGATGTACAGATCGCTTCTGGTACCCAAAAATATCGAATTTTCGGGTGTTTTGAGGTTGAATTTGGGATATAAACGGGTGCAGAAGATGAATACACATATTGATTTTGGGCACCTAAAATATCGATTTTCAGCATGTTTTGGGCCTGTATCTGAGTAGGCATGTACAGATCGCTTCTGGGACCCCAAAATATCGAACTTTCGGGTGTTTGGAGCCTGAATTTGAGATATAATCGGGTACTGAAGATTACTGCACATATCGACTTTTGGGCACCTATAATATCGATTTTGAGCATGTTTTGGGTCTGTATCTTGAAAACATTCTAACTAGGAGTAGGCATGTACAGATCGCTTCTAGGACCCAAAAATACCGAATTATCGGGAGTTTTGAGACTTAATTTGAGTTATAAACGGGTACAGAAGATGCATGCACATATTGACTTGGGGCACCTAAAATATCGATTTTCAGCATGTTTTGGGTCTGTATTTCGAAAATACTCTAATACGGAGTAGGCAGGTACAGATCGCTTCAGAGACCGCAAAATATCGAATTTTCGGGAGTTTTGAGCCTGAATTTGAGATATAAACGGGTACTCAAGATGAATGCACCTATCGACTTTTGGGCACAGAAAATATCGATTTTGAGCATGTTTTGGGTCTGTATCTTGAAAACATTCTAACTAGGAGTAGTCATGTACAGATCGCTACCAGGACCCAAAAATACCGAATTTTCGGGTGTTTTGAGCTTGAATTTGAGATCTAAACGGGTACAGAAGATGCATGCACATATCGACTTTGGACATTTAAAATATCGATTTTTATTATGTTTTGAGCCTATATTTTGAAAACATTCTAGCACTGAGTAGGCATGTACAGATCGCTTCTAGACACAAATATATCGAATTTTCGGGTGTTTTGCGACTGAATTTGAGATATCGACTTTGGGCACCTAAAATATCGATTTTTAGCATGTTTTGGACCTATATTTTGAAAATATTCTAGCACTGAGTAGGCATGTACAGATTACTTCTGGGACCCAAAAATATCGAATTTTTGGGTGTTTTGAGCCTGAATTTGAGATATAAACGGGTACAGAAGATGTATACACATATTGACTTTGGGCACCTAAAAAATCGATTTTTAGCATGTTTTGGACCTATATCTTGAAATTAATCTAGCACTGAGTAGGCATGTACAGATCGCTTCAGGGACCCCAACATATCGAATTTTCGGGTGTTTTGAGCATCAATTTGAGATATAAACGGGTACTGAAGATGCATGCACATATCGACTTTGGACACTTAAAATATCGATTTTTAGCATGTTTTGAGCCTATATTTTGAAAACATTCTAGCACTGAGTAGGCATGTGCAGATCGCTTCTTCGACCCCAAAATATCGAATTTTCGGGTGTTTGGAGCCTGAATTTGAGATATAAACGGGTACAGAAGATGCATGCACATATCGACTTTTGGGCACCTAAAATATCTATTTTCAGTTTGTTTTGGGCCTGTATTTTGAAAATACTCTAACACGGAGTAGGCATGTACAGATCGCTTCTGGGACCCCAAAATATCGAATTTTCGGGTGTTTTGAGCCTGAATATGAGATATAAGCGGGTACAGAAGATGCATGCACATATCGACTTTGGACACTTAAAATATCGATTTTTAACATGTTTTGAGCCTATATTTTGAAAATATTCTAGCACTGAGTAGGCATGTACAGATCGCTTCAGGGACCCAAAAATATCGAATTTTCGGGTGTTTTGAGGTTGATTTTGGGATAAAAACGGGTGCAGAAGATGCATACACATATTGACTTTGGGCACCTAAAATATCGATTTTTAGCATGTTTTGAGCCTATATTTTGAAAACATTCTAAAACTGAGTTAGATGTACAGATCGCTTCTGGTACCCAAAAATATCGATTTTTCCGGTGTTTTGAGGTTGAATTTGGGATATAAACGGGTGCAGAAGATGAATACACATATTGACTTTGGGCACCTAAAATATCGATTTTTAGCATGTTATGGGCCTGTATCTGAGTAGGCATGTACAGATCGCTTCTGGGACCCCAAAATATCGAATTTTCGGGTGTTTTGGGCTTGAATTTGAGATATCGATTTTGGGCACCTAAAATATCGATTTTCAGCATGTTTTGGGCCTGTATTTTGAAAATACTCTAACACGGAGTAGGCATGTACAGATCGCTTCAGGGACCCCAAAATATCGAACTTTCAAGTGTTTTGAGCCTGAATTTGAGATATAAACGTGTACTGAAGATGCATGCACATATCGACTTTTGGGCACCGAAAATATCGATTTTGAGCATGTTTTGGGTCTGTATCTTGAAAACATTCTAACTAGGAGTAGGCATGTACAGATCGCTTCCAGGACCCAAAAATACCGAATTTTCATGTGTTTTGAGCCTGAATTTTAGATGTAAACGGGTACAGAAGATGCATGCACATATCGACTTTGGACACTTAAAATATCGATATTTAGCATGTTTTGAGCCTATATTTTGAAAACATTCTAGCACTGAGTTGGCATGTACAGATCGCTTCTAGTCCCAAAAATATCGAATTTTCGGGTATTTTGGGCCTGAATTTGAGTAATTGACTTTGGGCACCTAAGATATCGATTTTGAGCATGTTTTGGGTCTGTATCTTGAAAACATTCTAACTAGGAGTAGGAATGTACAGATCGCTTCTAGGACCCAAAAATATCGAATTTTCGGGAGTTTTGAGACCTAATTTTAGATATAAACGGGTACAGAAGATGTATGCACATATCGATTTTGGACACTTAAAATATCGATTTTTAGCATGTTTTGAGCCTATATTTTGAAAATACTCTAAAACGGAGTAGGCATGTACAGATCGCTTCCAGGAACCAAAAATACCGAATTTTCGGGTATTTTGAGCCTGAATTTGAGATATAAACGGGTACAGAAGATGCATGCACATATCGACTTTGGACACTTAAAATATCGATTTTTAGCATGTTTTGAGCCTATATTTTGAAAACATTCTAAAACTGAGTTAGATGTACAGATCGCTTCTGGTACCCAAAAATATCGAATTTTCGGGTGTTTTGAGGTTGAATTTGGGATATAAACGGGTGCAGAAGATGAATACACATATTGACTTTGGGCACCTAAAATATCGATTTTTAGCATGTTATGGGCCTGTATCTGAGTAGGCATGTACAGATCGCTTCTGGGACCCCAAAATATCGAATTTTCGGGTGTTTTGGGCTTGAATTTGAGATATCGACTTTGGGCACCTAAAATATCGATTTTCAGCATGTTTTAGGCCTGTATTTTGAAAATACTCTAACACGGAGTAGGCATGTACAGATCGCTTCAGGGACCCCAAAATATCGAACTTTCAGGTGTTTTGAGCCTGAATTTGAGATATAAACGTGTACTGAAGATGCATGCACATATCGACTTTTGGGCACCGAAAATATCGATTTTGAGCATGTTTTGGGTCTGTATCTTGAAAACATTCTAACTAGGAGTAGGCATGTACAGATCGCTACCAGGACCCAAAAATACCGAATTTTCGGGTGTTTTGAGCCTGAATTTTAGATGTAAACGGGTACAGAAGATGCATGCACATATCGACTTTGGACACTTAAAATATCGATTTTTATTATGTTTTGAGCCTATATTTTGAAAACATTCTAGCACTGAGTTGGCATGTACAGATCGCTTCTAGTCCCAAAAATATCGAATTTTCGGGTGTTTTGGGCCTGAATTTGAGTAATTGACTTTGGGCACCTAAGAAATCGATTTAGAGCATGTTTTGGTTCTGTATCTTGAAAACATTCTAACTAGGAGTAGGAATGTACAGATCGCTTCTAGGACCCAAAAATACCGAATTTTCGGGAGTTTTGAGACCTAATTTTAGATATAAACGGGTACAGAAGATGTATGCACATATCGATTATGGACACTTAAAATATCGATTTTTAGCATGTTTTGAGCCTATATTTTGAAAATACTCTAAAACGGAGTAGGCATGTACAGATCGCTTCCAGGAACCAAAAATACCGAATTTTCGGGTATTTTGAGCCTGAATTTGAGATATAAACGGGTACAGAAGATGCATGCACATATCGACTTTGGACACTTAAAATATCGATTTTTAGCATGTTTTGAGCCTATATTTTGAAAACATTCTAAAACTGAGTTAGATGTACAGATCGCTTCTGGTACCCAAAAATATCGATTTTTCCGGTGTTTTGAGGTTGAATTTGGGATATAAACGGGTGCAGAAGATGAATACACATATTGACTTTGGGCACCTAAAATATCGATTTTTAGCATGTTATGGGCCTGTATCTGAGTAGGCATGTACAGATCGCTTCTGGGACCCCAAAATATCGAATTTTCGGGTGTTTTGGGCTTGAATTTGAGATATCGACTTTGGGCACCTAAAATATCGATTTTCAGCATGTTTTGGGCCTGTATTTTGAAAATACTCTAACACGGAGTAGGCATGTACAGATCGCTTCAGGGACCCCAAAATATCGAACTTTCAAGTGATTTGAGCCTGAATTTGAGATATAAACGTGTACTGAAGATGCATGCACATATCGACTTTTGGGCACCGAAAATATCGATTTTGAGCATGTTTTGGGTCTGTATCTTGAAAACATTCTAACTAGGAGTAGGCATGTACAGATCGCTTCCAGGACCCAAAAATACCGAATTTTCATGTGTTTTGAGCCTGAATTTTAGATGTAAACGGGTACAGAAGATGCATGCACATATCGACTTTGGACACTTAAAATATCGATTTTTAGCATGTTTTGAGCCTATATTTTGAAAACATTCTAGCACTGAGTTGGCATGTTCAGATCGCTTCTAGTCCCAAAAATATCGAATTTTCGGGTGTTTTGGGCCTGAATTTGAGTAATTGACTTTGGGCACCTAAAATATCGATTTTGAGCATGTTTTGGGTCTGTATCTTGAAAACATTCTAACTAGGAGTAGGAATGTACAGATCGCTTCTAGGACCCAAAAATACCGAATTTTCGGGAGTTTTGAGACCTAATTTTAGATATAAACGGGTACAGAAGATGTATGCACATATCGATTTTGGACACTTAAAATATCGATTTTTAGCATGTTTTGAGCCTATATTTTGAAAATACTCTAAAACGGAGTAGGCATGTACAGATCGCTTCCAGGAACCAAAAATACCGAATTTTCGGGTATTTTGAGCCTGAATTTGAGATATAAACGGGTACAGAAGATGCATGCACATATCGACTTTGGACACTTAAAATATCGATTTTTAGCATGTTTTGAGCCTATATTTTGAAAACATTCTAAAACTGGGTTAGATGTACAGATCGCTTCTGGTACCCAAAAATATCGAATTTTCGGGTGTTTTGAGGTTGAATTTGGGATATAAACGGGTGCAGAAGATGAATACACATATTGACTTTGGGCACCTAAAATATCGATTTTTAGCATGTTATGGGCCTGTATCTGAGTAGGCATGTACAGATCGCTTCCAGGACCCAAAAATACCGAATTTTCGGGTGTTTTGAGCCTGAATTTTAGATGTAAACGGGTACAGAAGATGCATGCACATATCGACTTTGGAAACTTAAAATATCGATTTTTAGCATATTTTGAGCCTATATTTTGAAAACATTCTAGCACTGAGTTGGCATGTACAGATCGCTTCTAGTCCCAAAAATATCGAATTTTCGGGTGTTTTGGGCATGAATTTGAGTAATTGACTTTGGGCACCTAAAATATCGATTTTGAGCATGTTTTGGGTCTGTATCTTGAAAACATTCTAACTAGGAGTAGAAATGTACAGATCGCTTCTGGTACCCAAAAATATCGAATTTTCGGGTGTTTTGAGGTTGAATTTGGGATATAAACGGGTGCAGAAGATGAATACACATATTGATCTTGGGCACCTAAAATATCGATTTTCAGCATCTTTTGGGCCTGTATCTGAGTAGGCATGTACAGATCGCTTCTGGGACCCCAAAATATCGAACTTTCAGGTGTTTGGAGCCTGAATTTGAGATATAAACGGGTACTGAAGATGCATGCACATATCGACTTTTGGGCACCTAAAATATCGATTATGAGCATGTTTTGGGTCTGTATCTTGAAAACATTCTAACTAGGAGTAGGCATGTACAGATCGCTTCTAGGACCCAAAAATACCGAATTTTCGTTAGTTTTGAGACTTAATTTGAGTTTTAAACGGGTACAGAAGATGCATGCACATATTGACTTAGGGCACCTAAAATATCGATTTTCAGCATGTTTTGGTTCTGTATTTTGAAAATACTCTAATACGGAGTAGGCAGGTACAGATCGCTTCAGAGACCGCAAAATATCGAATTTTCGGGTGTTTTGAGCCTGAATTTGAGATATAAACGGGTACTCAAGATGAATGCACCTATCGACTTTTGGGCACCTAAAATATCGATTTTCAGCATGTTTTGGGCCTGTATCTGAGTAGGCATGTACAGTTTGCTTCTTCGACCCCAAAATTATCGAATTTTCGAGTGTTTTTAGCCTGAATTTGAGATATAAACGGGTACAGAAGATGCATGCACATATCGACTTATGGGCACCTAAAAGATCGATTTTCAGTATGTTTTGGGCCTGTATCTTGAAAATACTCTAACACGGAGTAGGTATGTACAGATCGCTTCTGGGACCCCAAAATATCGAATTTTCGGGTATTTTGGGCCTGAATTTGAGATATCGACTTTGGTCACCAAAAATATCGATTTTCAGTATGTTTTGGGCCTGTATTTTGAAAATACTCTAACACGGAGTAGGCATGTACAGATCACTTCTGGCACTCCAAAATATTGAATTTTCGGGTGTTTTGATCCTGAATTTGAGATATAAACGGGTACTGAAGATGCATGCACATATTGACTTTTGGGCACCTAAAATATCGATTTTGAGCATGTTTTGGGTCTGTATCTTGAAAACATTCTAACTAGGAGTAGGCATATACAGATCGCTTCTAGGACCCAAAAATACCGAATTTTCGGGAGTTTTGAGACTTAATTTTATATATAAACGGGTACAGAAGATGCATGCACATATCGACTTTGGACACTTAAAATATCGATTTTTAGCATGTTTTGAGCCTATATTTTGAAAACATTCTAGCACTGAGTTAGATGTACTGATCGCTTCTGGTACCCAAAAATATCGAATTTTCGGGTGTTTTGAGGTTGAATTTGGGATATAAACGGGTGCAGAAGATGAATACACATATTGACTTTTGGGCACCTAAAATATCGATTTTCAGCATGTTTTGGGCCTGTATCTGAGTAGGCATGTACAGATCTCTTCTGGGACCCCAAAATATCGAACTTTCGGGTGTTTGGAGTCTGAATTTGAGATATAAACGGGTACTGAAAATGCATGCACATATCGATTTTTGAGCACCTAAAATATCGATTTTGAGCATGTTTTGGGTCTGTATCTTGAAAACATTCTAACTAGGAGTAGGCATGTACAGATCGCTTCTAGGACCCAAAAATACCAAAGTTTTGGGTTTATTGAGCCTGAATTTGAGATATAAACGGGTACAGAAGATGCATGCACATATCGACTTTGGACACTTAAAATATCTATTTTCAGCATGTTTTGGGCCTGTATCTGAGTAAGCATGTACAGATCGCTTATGGGAACCCAAAATATCGAATTTTCGGGTGTTTGGAGCCTGAATTTGATATATAAACGGGTACAGAAGATGCATGCACATATCGACCTTTGGGTACCTAAAAGATCGATTTTCAGTATGTTTTGGGCCTGTAATTTGAAAATACTCTAACATGGAGTAGGCATGTATAGATCCCTTCTGGGACCCCAAAATATCAGATTTTCGGGTGTTTTGGATCTGAATTTGAGATGTCGACTTTGGGAACTTAAAATATCGATTTTTAGCATGTTTTGGGCCTATATTATGAAAATATTTTAGCACGGAGTAGGCAAGTACAGATCGCTTCTGGGACTCCAAAATATCGAATTTTCGGGTGTTTTGAGCCTGAATTTGAGATATAAACGGGTACTGAAGATGCATGCACATATCGACTTTTGGGCACCTAAAATATCGATTTTGAGCATGTTTTGGGTCTGTATCTTGAAAACATTCTAATTAGGGGTAGGCATATACAGATCGCTTCTAGGTCCCAAAAATACCGAATTTTCGGGAGTTTTGAGACTTAATTTTATATATAAACGGGTACAGAAGATGCATGCACTTTGGACACATAAAATATCGATTTTTAGAATGTTTTGAGCCAATATTTTGAAAACATTCTAGCACTGAGTTAGATGTACAGATCGCTTCAGGTTCAAAAAAATGTCGAATTTTCGGGTGTTTTGAGGTTGAATTTGGGATATAAAAGGGTGCAGAAGATGAATACACATATTGACTTTTGGGCACCTAAAATATCGATTTTCAGCATGTTTTGGGCCTGTATCTGAGTAGGCATGTACAGATCTCTTCTGGAACCCAAAAATATCGAACTTTCGGGTGTTTGGAGCCTGAATTTGAGATATAAACGGGTACTGAACATGCATGCACATAACGACCTATGGGTACCTAAAAGATCGATTTTCAGTATGTTTTGAGCCTGTATTTTGAAAATACTCTAACACGGAGTAGGCATGTACAAATCGCTTCTGGGACCCCAAAATATCGAATTTTCGGGTGTTTTGGGCCTGAATTTGAGATATCGACTTTGGGCACCTAAAATATCGATTTTTAGCATGTTTTGGACCTATATTATGAAAATATTTTAGCACAGAGTAGGCATGTACAGATCGCTCCAGGGACCCCAAAATATCGAATTTTCGTTTGTTTGAAACCTGAATTTGAGATATTAACGGGTACTGAAGATACATGCACATATCGACTTTTGGGCACCTAAAAGATCGATTTTCAGTATGTTTTAGGCCTGTATTTTGAAAATACTCTAACACGGAGTAGGCATGTACAGATCGCTTTTGGGACCCCAAAATATCGAATTTTCGGGTGTTTTGGGCCTGAATTTGAGATATCGACTTTAAGCACCTAAAATATCGATTTTTAGCATGTTTTGGGCCTGTATTTTGAAAATACTCTAGCACTGAGTAGGCATGTACAGATCGCTTCTAGGACCCTAAAATATCGAAATTTCGGGTGTTTTGAGCCTGAATTTGAAATATAAACGGGTACAGAAGATGCATGCACATATTGACATTGGGGACTTAAAATATCGATTTTCAGCATGTTTTGGGCCTGTATTTTGAAAATACTCTAACACGGAGTAGGCAAGTACAGATCGCTTCTAGGACTCCAAAATATCGAATTTTCGGGTGTTTTGAGCCTGAATTTGAGATATAAACGGGTACTGAAGATGCATGCACATATCGACTTTTGGGCACCTAAAATATCGATATTGAGCATGTTTTGGGTCTGTATCTTGAAAACATTCTAATTAGGAGTAGGCATGTACAGATCGCTTCTAGGACCCCAAAATACCGAATTTCCGGGTGTTTTGACCCTCAATTTGAGATATAAACGGGTACAGAAGATGCATGCACATATCGACTTTTTGGCACCTAAAAGATCGATTTTCAGTATGTTTTGGGCCTGGATTTTGAAAATACTCTAACACGGAGTAGGCATGTACAGATCGCTTCTGGGACCCCAAAATATCGAATTTTCGGGTGTTTTGGGCCTGAATTTGAGATATAAACCGGTACAGAAGATGCATACACATATTGATTTGGGCACCTAAAATATCGATTTTCAGCATATTTTGGGCCTGTATCTGAGTAGGCATGTACAGATCGCTTCTTCGACCCCAAAATATCGAATTTTCGTTTGTTTGGAGCCTGAATTTGAGATATAAACTGGTACAGAAGATGAATGCACATATCGACTTTTGGGCACTTAAAATATCGATTTTGAGCATGTTTCGGGTCTGTATCTTGAAAACATTCTAACTAGGAGTAGGCATGTACAGTTTGCTTCTAGGACCCAAAATACCGAATTTTCGGGTGTTTTGAGCCTGAATTTGAGATATAAACCTGTACAGAAGCTGCATGTACATATTGACTTTGGTCACTTAAAATATCGATTTTTAGCATGTTTTGGGCCTGTATCTGAGTAGGCATGTTCAGATCGCTTCTGGGACCCCAAAATATCGAATTTTCGGGTGTTTTGGGCCTGAATTTGAGATATAAACCGGTAGAGAAGATGCAATTACATATTGACTTTGGACACTTAAAATATCGATTTTTAGCATATTTTGAGCCTATATTTTGAAAACATTCTTGAACTAGGTAGGCATGTTCAGATCGCTTCTGGGACCCAAAAATATCGAATTTTCGGGTCTTTTGAGGTTGAGTTTGGGATATAAACGGGTGCAGAAGATGCATACACATATTGATTTGGGCACCTAAAATATCGATTTTCAGCATGTTTTGGGCCTGTATCTGAGTAGGCATGTACAGATCGCTTCTTCGACCCCAAAATATCGAATTTTCGTTTGTTTGGAGCCTGAATTTGAGATATAAACGGGTACAGAAGATGCATGCACATATCGACTTTTGGGCACCTAAAAGATCGATTTTCAGTATGTTTTCGGCCTTTATTTTGAAAATACTCTAACACGGAGTAGGCATGTACAGATCGCTTCTGGGACCCCAAAATATCGAATTTTCGGGTGTTTTGGGCCTAAATTTGAGATATCGACTTTGGGCACCTAAAATATCGATTTTTAGCATGTTTTGACCATATATTTTGAAAACATTCTAGCACTGAGTTAGATGTACTGATCGCTTCTGGTACCCAAAAATATAGAATTTTTGGGTGTTTTGAGGTTGAATTTGGGATATAAACAGTTGCAGAAGATGAATACACATATTGACTTTGGGCACCTAAAATATCGATTTTCAGCATATTTTGGGCCTGTATCTGAGTAGGCATGTACAGTTTGCTTCTTCGACCCCAAAATATAGAATTTTCGGGTGTTTGGAGCCTGAATTTGATATATAAACGGGTACAGAAGATGCATGCACATATCGACTTTTGCGCACCTAAAAGATCGATTTTCAGTATGTTTTGGGCCTGTATTTTGAAAATACTCTAACACGGAGTAGGCATGTACAGATCGCTTCTGGGACCCCAAAATATCGAATTTTCGGGTGTTTGGAGCCTGAATTTGAGATATAAACGGGTACAGAATATGCATCCACATATTGACTTTGGACACTTAAAATATCGATTTTGAGCATGTTTTGGGTCTGTATCTTGAAAACATTCTAACTAGGAGTTGGCATGTACAGATCGCTTCTAGGACCCAAAAATACCGAATTTTCGGGAGTTTTGAGACTTAATTTGATATATAAACTGGTACAGAAGATTCATGCACATATTGACTTTGGGCACCTAAAATATCGATTTTCAGCATGTTTTGGGCCTTTATTTTGAAAATACTTTAACACGGAGTAGGCATGTACAGATCGCTTCAGAGACCCCAAAATATCGAATTTTCGGGTGTTTTGAGCCTGAATTTGAGATATAAACGGGTACTGAAGATGAATGCACATATCGACTTTTGGGCACCAAAAATATTGATTTTGAGCATGTTTTGGGTCTGTATCTTGAAAACATTCTAACTAGGAGTAGGCATGTACATATCGCTTCCAGGACCCAAAAAATACCGAATTTTCGGGTGTTTTGACCCTGAATTTGAGATATAAACGGGTACAGAAGGTGCATGCACATATCGACTTTGGACACTTAAATATCGATTTTTAGCATGTTTTGAACCTATATTTTGAAAACATTCTAGCACTGAGTAGGCATGTACAGATCGCTTTTAGACCCAAAAATATCGAATTTGTGGGTGTTTTGGGCCTGAATTTGAATAATCGACTTTGGGCACCTAAAATATCGATTTTTAGCATGTTTTGGACCTATATTTTGAAAATATTCTAGCACTGAGTAGGCATGTTCAGATCGCTTCTGGGACCCAAAAACATCGAATTTTCGGGTGTTTTGAGCATGAATTTGAGATATAAACGGGTACAGAAGATACATGCACATATTGACTTTGGGCACCTAAAATATCGATTTTCAGCATGTTTTGGGCCTGTATTTTGAAAATACTCTAACACGGAGTAGGCATGTACAGATCGCTTCAGGGACCCCAAAATATAGAATTTTCGGGTGTTTTGAGCCTGAATTTGAGATATAAACGGGTACAGAAGATGAATGCACATATCGACTTTTGGGCACCTAAAATATCGATTTTCAGTATGTTATGGGCCTGTATTTTGAAAATACTCTAACACGGAATAGGCATGTACTGATCGCTTCTGGGACCCCAAAATATCGAATTTTCGGGTGTTTTGGACCTGAATTTGAGATATCGACTTTGGGCACCTAAAATATCGATTTTCAGTATGTTTTGGGCCTGTATTTTGAAAATACTCTAACACGGAGTAGGCATGTACAGATCGCTTCTGGGACCCCAAAATATCGAGTTTTCGGGTGTTTTGACCCTGAATTTGAGATATAAACGGGTACTGAAGATACATGCACATATTGAATTTTGGGCACCTAAATTATCGATTTTCAGCATGTTTTGGGTCTGTATCTTGAAAACATTCTAACTAGGAGTAGGTATGTACAGATCGCTTCTAGGACCCAAAAAAACCGAATTTTAGGTTGTTTTGAGCCTGAATTCGAGATGTAAACTGGTTCAGAAGATACATGCACTTATCGACATTGGACACTGAAAATATCGATTTTTAGCATGTTTTGAGCCTATATATTTAAAAATTTCTAGCACTGAGTAGGCATGTACTGATCGCTTCTGGGACCCAAAAATATCGAATTTTCGGATGTTTTAAGGTTGAATTTGGGATATAAACAGGTGCAGAAGATGCATACACATATTGACTTTGGGCACTTAAAATATCGATTTTCAGTATGTTTTGGGCCTGTATCTGAGTAGGCATGTACAGTTTGCTTCTTCAACCCTAAAATTATCGACTTTTTGGGGTGTTTGGAGCCTGAATTTGAGATATAAACGGGTACAGAAGATGCATGCACATATCGACTTTTGGGCACCTAAAAGATCGATTTTCAGTATGTTTTGGGCCTGTATTTTGAAAATACTCTAACACGGAGTAGGCATGTACAGATCGCTTCTGGGACCCCAAAATGTCGAATTTTCGGGTGTTTTGGACCTGAATTTGAGATATCGACTTTGGGCCCCTAAAATATCGATTTTTAGAATGTTTTGACCCTATATTTTGAAAACATTCTAGCACTGAGTTAGATGTACTGATCGCTTCTGGTACCCAAAAATATAGAATTTTAGGGTGTTTTGAGGTTGAATTTGGTATATAAACGGGTGCAGAAGATGAATACACATATTGACTTTGGGCACCTAAAATATCGATTTTCAGCATATTTTGGGCCTGTATCTGAGTAGGCATGTACAGTTTGCTTCTTCGACCCTAAAATTATCGACTTTTCGGGTGTTTGGAGCCTGGATTTAAGATATAAACGGGTACAGAAAAATCATGCACATATTAACTTTGGGCACCTAAAATATCGATTTTCAGCATGTTTTTGGGCCTGTATCTGAGAAGGCATGTACAGATCGCTTCTTCGACCCCAAAATATAGAATTTTCAGGTGTTTGGAGCCTGAATTTGATATATAAACGGGTACAGAAGTTGCATACACATAAGGACTTTTGCGCACCTAAAAGATTGATTTTCAGTATGTTTTGGGCCTGTATTTTGAAAATACTGTAACACGGAGTAGGCATGTACAGATCGCTTCTGGGACCCCAAAATATCGAATTTTCGGGTGTTTGGAGCCTGAATTTGAGATATGAACGGGTACAGAAGATGCATCCACATATTGACTTTGGACACTTAAAATATCGATTTTGAGCATGTTTTGGGTCTGTATCTTGAAAACATTCTAACTAGGAGTAGGCATGTACAGATCGCTTCTAGGACCCAAAAATACCGAATTTTCGGGAGTTTTGAGACTTAATTTGAGATATAAACGGGTACAGAAGATGCATGCACATATTGACTTTGGGCACCTAAAATATCGATTTTCAGCATGTTTTGGGCCTTTATTTTGAAAATATTCTAACACGGAGTAGGCATGTACAGATCGCTTCAGAGACCCCAAAATATCGAATTTTCGGGTGTTTTGAGCCTGAATTTGAGATATAAACGGGTACTGAAGATGAATGCACATATCGACTTTTGGGCACCGAAAATATCGATTTTGAGCATGTTTTGGTACTGTATCTTGAAAACATTCTAACTAGGAGTAGGCATGTACATATCGCTTCCAGGACCAAAAAAATACCGAATTTTCGGGTGTTTTGACCCTGAATTTGAGATATAAACGGGTACAGAAGGTGCATGCACATATCGACTTTGAACACTTAAAATATCGATTTTTAGCATGTTTTGAACCTATATTTTGAAAACATTCTAGCACTGAGTAGGCATGTACAGATCGCTTTTAGACCCAAAAATATCGAATTTTTGGGTGTTTTGGGCCTGAATTTGAATAATCGACTTTGGGCACCTAAAATATCGATTTTTAGCATGTTTTGGACCTATATTTTGAAAATATTCTAGCACTGAGTAGGCATGTTCAGATCGCTTCTGGGACCCAAAAACATCGAATTTTCGGGTGTTTTGAGCATGAATTTGAGATATAAACGGGTACAGAAGATACATGCACATATTGACTTTGGGCACCTAAAATATCGATTTTCAGCATGTTTTGGGCCTGTATTTTGAAAATACTCTAACACGGAGTAGGCATGTACAGATCGCTTCAGGGACCCCAAAATATAGAATTTTCGGGTGTTTTGAGCCTGAATTTGAGATATAAACGGGTACTGAAGATGAATGCACATATCGACTTTTGGGCACCGAAAATATCGATTTTCAGTATGTTATGGGCCTGTATTTTGAAAATACTCTAACACGGAATAGGCATGTACTGATCGCTTCTGGGACCCCAAAATATCGAATTTTCGGGTGTTTTGGACCTGAATTTGAGATATCGACTTTGGGCACCTAAAATATCGATTTACAGTATGTTTTGGGCCTTTATTTTGAAAATACTCTAACACGGAGTAGGCATGTACAGATCGCTTCTGGGACCCCAAAATATCGAGTTTTCGGGTGTTTTGACCCTGAATTTGAGATATAAACGGGTACTGAAGATACATGCACATATTGACTTTTGGGCACCTAAATTATCGATTTTCAGCATGTTTTGGGTCTGTATCTTGAAAACATTCTAACTAGGAGTAGGTATGTACAGATCGTTTCTAGGACCCAAAAAAACCGAATTTTAGGTTGTTTTGAGCCTGAATTCGAGATGTAAACTGGTTCAGAAGATACATGCACTTATCGACCTTGGACACTGAAAATATCGATTTTTAGCATGTTTTGAGCCTATATATTTAAAAATTTCTAGCACTGAGTAGGCATGTACTGATCGCTTCTGGGACCCAAAAATATCGAATTTTCGGATGTTTTAAGGTTGAATTTGGGATATAAACAGGTGCAGAAGATGCATACACATATTGACTTTGGGCACTTAAAATATCGATTTACAGTATGTTTTGGGCCTCTATCTGAGTAGGCATGTACAGTTTGCTTCTTCAACCCTAAAATTATCGACTTTTTGGGGTGTTTGGAGCCTGAATTTGAGATATAAACGGGTACAGAAGATGCATGCACATATCGACTTTTGGGCACCTAAAAGATCGATTTTCAGTATGTTTTGGGCCTGTATTTTGAAAATACTCTAACACGGAGTAGGCATGTACAGATCGCTTCTGGGACCCCAAAATATCTAATTTTCGGGTGTTTTGGACCTGAATTTGAGATATCGACTTTGGGCACCTAAAATATCGATTTTTAGCATGTTTTGACCCTATATTTTGAAAACATTCTAGCACTGAGTTAGATGTACTGATCGCTTCTGGTACCCAAAAATATAGAATTTTAGGGTGTTTTGAGGTTGAATTTGGGATATAAACGGGTGCAGAAGATGAATACACATATTGACTTTGGGCACCTAAAATATCGATTTTCAGCATATT
Source organism: Petrolisthes cinctipes (assembly GCA_033782935.1). Classification (NCBI taxonomy): domain Eukaryota; kingdom Metazoa; phylum Arthropoda; class Malacostraca; order Decapoda; family Porcellanidae; genus Petrolisthes; species Petrolisthes cinctipes. Next base: position 2,021,297 of record JAWQEG010000060.1, read on the forward strand.
TTGGGCCTGTATCTGAGTAGGCATGTACAGTTTGCTTCTTCGACCCTAAAATTATCGACTTTTCGGGTGTTTGGAGCCTGGATTTAAGATATAAACGGGTACAGAAAAATCATGCACATATTAACTTTGGGCACCTAAAATATCGATTTTCAGCATGTTTTTGGGCCTGTATCTGAGAAGGCATGTACAGATCGTTTCTTCGACCCCAAAATATAGAATTTTCGGGTGTTTGGAGCCTGAATTTGATATATAAACGGGTACAGAAGTTGCATACACATAAGGACTTTTGCGCACCTAAAAGATTGATTTTCAGTATGTTTTGGGCCTGTATTTTGAAAATACTCTAACACGGAGTAGGCATGTACAGATCGCTTCTGGGACCCAAAAATATCGAATTTTCGGGTGTTTGGAGCCTGAATTTGAGATATAAACGGGTACAGAAGATGCATCCACATATTGACTTTGGACACTTAAAATATCGATTTTGAGCATGTTTCGGGTCTGTATCTTGAAAACATTCTAACTAGGAGTAGGCATGTACAGATCGCTTCTAGGACCCAAAAATACCGAATTTTCGGGAGTTTTGAGACTTAATTTGAGATATAAACGGGTACAGAAGATGCATGCACATATTGACTTTGGGCACCTAAAATATCGATTTTCAGCATGTTTTGGGCCTGTATTTTGAAAATACTCTAACACGGAGTAGGCATGTACAGATCGCTTCAGAGACCCCAAAATATCGAATTTTCGGGTGTTTTGAGCCTGAATTTGATATATAAACGGGTACAGAAGAAGCATACACATAAGGACTTTTGCGCACCTAAAAGATTGATTTTCAGTATGTTTTGGGCCTGTATTTTGAAAATACTCTAACACGGAGTAGGCATGTACAGATCGCTTCTGGGACCCCAAAATATCGAATTTTCGGGTGTTTGGAGCCTGAATTTGAGATATAAACGGGTACAGAAGATGCATCCACATATTGACTTTGGACACTTAAAATATCGATTTTGAGCATGTTTTGGGTCTGTATCTTGAAAACATTCTAACTAGGAGTAGGCATGTACAGATCGCTTCTAGGACCCAAAAATACCGAATTTTCGGGAGTTTTGAGACTTAATTTGAGATATAAACGGGTACAGAAGATGCATGCACATATTGACTTTGGGCACCTAAAATATCGATTTTCAGCATGTTTTGGGCCTGTATTTTGAAAATACTCTAACACGGAGTAGGCATGTACAGATCGCTTCAGAGACCCCAAAATATCGAATTTTCGGGTGTTTTGAGCCAGAATTTGAGATATAAACGGGTACTGAAGATGAATGCACATATCGACTTTTGGGCACCGAAAATATCGATTTTGAGCATGTTTTGGGTCTGTATCTTGAAAACATTCTAACTAGGAGTAGGCATGTACATATCGCTTCCAGGACCCAAAAAATACCGAATTTTCGGGTGTTTTGACCCTGAATTTGAGATATAAACGGGTACTGAAGATGCATGCACATATTGACTTTTGAGCACCTAAATTATCGATTTTCAGCATGTTTGGGTCTGTATCTTGATAACATTCTAACTAGGAGTAGGCATGTACAGATTGCTTCTGAGACCCAAAAAAATCGAACTTTCGGGTGTTTGGAGCCTGAATTTGAGATATAAACGGGTACTGAAGATGCATGCACATATCGACTTTTGGGCACCTAAAATATCGATTTTCAGCATGTTTTGGGTCTGTATCTTGAAAACACTCTAACACGGAGTAGGCATGTACAGATCGCTTCTGGGACCCCAAAATATCGAATTTTCGGGTGTTTTGGGCCTGAATTTGAGATATCGACTTTGGGCACCTAAAATATCGATTTTTAGCATGTTTTGACCCTATATTTTGAAAACATTCTAGCACTGAGTTAGATGTACTGATCGCTTCTGTTACCCAAAAATATCGAATTTTTCGGGTGTTTTGAGGTTGAATTTGGGATATAAACGGGTGCAGAAGATGAATACACAAATTGACTTTGGGCACCTAAAATATCGATTTTCAGCATGTTTTGGGCCTGTATCTGAGTAGGCATGTACAGATCGCTTCTGAGACCCCAAAATATCGAACTTTCGGGTGTTTGGAGCCTGAATTTGAGATATAAACGGTTACTGAAGATGCATGCACATATCGACTTTTGGGCACCTAAAATATCAATTTTGAGCATGTTTTGGGTCTGTATCTTGAAAACATTCTAGCACTGAGTAGGCATGTACAGATAGCTTCTGGGACCCTAAAATATCGAATTTTCGGGTGTTTTGGGCCTGAATTTGAGATATCGACTTTCGGCACCTAAAATATCGATATTGAGCATGTTTTGGGTCTGTATCTTGAAAACATTCTAGCACTGAGTAGGCATGTACAGATCGCTTCTGGGACCCCAAAATATCGAATTTTCGGGTGTTTGGAGCCTGAATTTGAGATATAAACGGGTACAGAAGATGCATACACATATCGACTTTTGGTCACCTAAAAGATCGATTTTCAGTATGTTTTGGGCCTGTGTTTTGAAAATACTCTAACACGGAGTAGGCATGTACAGATCGCTTCTGGGACCCCAAAATATCGATTTTTCGGGTGTTTTGAGCCTGCATTTGAGATATAAACGGGTACTGAAGATGCATGCACATATCGACTTTTGGGCACCGAAAATATCGATTTTGAGTATATTTTGGTCTGTATTTTGAAAACATTCTAGCTAGGAGTAGGCATGTACAGATCGCTTCTAGGACCCAAAAATACCGAAGATTCGGGTGTTTTGAGCCTTAATTTGAGATATAAACGGGTACAGAAGGTGAATGCACATATCGACATTGGACACTTAAAATATCGATTTTTAGCATGGTTTGAGCCTATATTTTGAAAATATTCTAGCACTGGATCGCTTCAGGGACCCAAAAATTTCGAATTTTTGGGTGTTTTGAGGCTGAATTTGGGATATAAACGGGTGCAGAAGATGCATACACATATTAACTTTGGGCACCTAAAATATCGATTTTCAGCATGTTTTGGGCCTGTATCTGAGTAGGCATGTACAAATCGCTTATGGGAACCCAAAATATTGAATTTTCGCGTGTTTGGAGCATGAATTTCGGATATAAACTGGTGCAGAAGATGCATACACATATTGACTTTGGGCACCTCAAATATCGATTTTCAGCTTGTTTTGGTCCTGTATCTGAGTATGCATGTACAGATCGCTTCTAGGACCCCAAAATACCGATCTTTCGGGTGTTTTGACCCTCAATTTGAGAAGTAAACGGGTACAGAACGTAACAGAAGATGCATGCACATATCGACTTTTTGGCACCAAAAAGATCGATTTTCAGTATGATTTGGGCCTGTATTTTGAAAATACTCTAACACGGAGTAGGCATGTACAGATCGCTTCTGGGACCCCAAAATATCGGATTTTCGGGTGTTTTGGGCCTGAATTTGTGATATCGACTTTGGGCACCTAATATATCGATTTTTAGCATGTTTTGGACCTATATTTTGAAAATATTCCAGCACGGAGTAGGCATGTACAGATCGCTTCTGAGACCTAAAAATATCGAATTTTGGGGTGTTTTGAGGTTGAATTTGGGGTATAAACGGGTGCAGAAGATGCATACACATATTAACCTTGGGCACCTAAAATATCGATTTTCAGCATGTTTTGGGCCTGTATCTGACAAGGCATGTACAGATCGCTTCTTCGACCCCAAAATATCGAATTTTCGGGTGTTTGGAGCCTGAATTTGAGATATAAACGGTTACAGAAGATGCATGCACATATCGACTTTTGCACACCTAAAAGATCGATTTTCAGTATGTTTTGGACCTGTATTTTGAAAATACTCTAACACGGAGTAGGCATGTACAGATCGCTTCTGGGACCCCAAAATATCGAATTTTCAGGTGTTTGGAGCTAGAATTTAAGATATATACGGGTACAGAAAATGCATGCACATATCGACTTTTGGGCACCTAAAATATCGATTTTTAGCATGTTTGGACCTATATTTTGAAAATATTCTAGCACTAAATAGGCTTGTACAGATCGCTTCTGGGACCCAAATAAACCGAATTTTCGGGTGTTTTGAGCCTGAATTTGAGATATAAACCGGTACAGAAAATGCATGCACATATTGACTTTGGACACTTAAAATATCGATTTATAGCATGTTTTGAGCCTATATTTTGAAAACATTCTTGAACTGAGTAGGCATGTTGAGATCGCTTCTGGGACCCAAAAATGTCGAATTTTCGTGTGTTTTGGGCCTGAATTTGAGATATCGACTTTAGCCACCTAAAATATCGATTTTTAGCATGTTTTGGGCCTATATTTTGAAATTATTCTAGCAATGAGTAGGTATGTACAGATCGCTTCCAGGACCCAAAAATACCGAACTTTCGGGTGTTTTGAGCCTGAATTTGAGAAATAAACGGGTACACAAGATGCATGCACATATCGACTTTGAACACTTAAAATATCGATTTCTAGAATGTTTTGAGCCTAAATTTTGCGAACATTCTAGCATTTTGTAGGCATGTACTGATCGCTTCTGGGACCCAAAAATATCGAATTTTCGGGTGTTTTGGGACTGAATTTGAGATATCGACTTTGGGCACCTAATATATCGATTTTGAGCATGATTTGTGTCTGTATCTTGAAAACATTCTAACTAGGAGTAGGCATGTACAGATCGCTTCTAGGACCCACTAATACTGAATTTTCGGGTGTTTTGAGCCTCAATTTGAGATTTAAACGGGTACAGAAGATGTATGCACATATCGACTTTGGACACTTAAAATATCGATTTTTAGCATGTTTTGAGCCTATTTTTGAAAACATTCTAGCACTGGATGGGCATGTACAGATCGCTTCTGGGACCCAAAAATATCGAATTTTCGGGTGTTTTGAGGCTGTATTTGGGATATAAACGGGTGCAGAAGATGCATGCACATATTGACTTTGAGCACCTAAAATATCGATTTTCAGCATGTGTTGGGCCTGTATCTGAGTAGGCATGTACAAATCGCTTATGGGAACCCAAAATATTGAATTTTCGGATGTTAGGAGCATGAATTTCGGATATAAACTGGTGCAGAAGATGCATACACATATTGACTTTGTGCACCTAAAATATCGATTTTCAGCTTGTTTTGGGCCTTTATCTGAGTATGCATGTACAGATCGCTTCTAGGACCCCAAAATACCGATCTTTCGGGTATTTTGACCCTCAATTTGAGATATAAACGGGTACAGAACGTAACAGAAGATGCATGCACATATCAACTTTTTGGCACCTAAAAGATCGATTTTCAGTATGTTTTGGGCCTGTATTTTGAAAATACTCTAACACGGAGTAGGCATGTACAGATCGCTTCTGGGACCCCAAAATATCGAATTTTCGGGTGTTTTGGGCCTGAATTTGTGATATCGACTTTGGGCACCTAATATATCGATTTTTAGCATGTTTTGGACCTATATTTTGAAAATATTCCAGCACGGAGTAGGCATGTACAGATCGCTTCTGGGACCTAAAAATATCGAATTTTGGGGTGTTTTGAGGTTGAATTTGGGGTATAAACGGGTGCAGAAGATGCATATACATATTAACCTTGGGCACCTAAAATATCGATTTTCAGCATGTTTTGGGCCTGTATCTGACAAGGCATGTACAGATCGCTTCTTCGACCCCAAAATATCGAATTTTCGGGTGTTTAGAGCCTGAATTTGAGATATAAACGGGTACAGAAGATGCATGCACATATCGACTTTTGCACACCTAAAAGATCGATTTTCAGTATGTTTTGGACCTGTATTTTGAAAATACTCTAACACGGAGTAGGCATGTACAGATCGCTTCTGGGACCCCAAAATATCGAATTTTCGGTTGTTTTGGGCCTGAATTTGTGATATCGACTTTGGGCACCTAATATATCGATTTTTAGCATGTTTTGGACCTATATTTTGAAAATATTCCAGCACGGAGTAGGCATGTACAGATCGCTTCTGGGACCTAAAAATATCGAATTTTGGGGTGTTTTGAGGTTGAATTTTGGGTATAAACGGGTGCAGAAGATGCATACACATATTAACCTTGGGCACCTAAAATATCGATTTTCAGCATGTTTTGGGCCTGTATCTGACAAGGCATGTACAGATCGCTTCTTCGACACCAAAATATCGAATTTTCGGGTGTTTGGAGCCTGAATTTGAGATATAAACGGGTACAGAAGATGCATGCACATATCGACTTTTGGGCACCTAAAAGATCGATTTTCAGTATGTTTTGGGCCTGTAATTTGAAAATACTCTAACACGGAGTAGGCATGTACATATCGCTTCTGGGACCTAAAAATATCGAATTTTGGGGTGTTTTGAGGTTGAATTTTGGGTATAAACGGGTGCAGAAGATGCATACACATATTAACCTTGGACACCTAAAATATCGATTTTCAGCATGTTTTGGGCCTGTATCTGACAAGGCATGTACAGATCGCTTCTTCGACCCCAAAATATCGAATTTTCGGGTGTTTTGAGCCTGAATTTGAGATATAAACGGGTACAGAAGATGCATGCACATATCGACTTTTGCACACCTAAAAGATCGATTTTCAGTATGTTTTGGACCTGTATTTTGAAAATACTCTAACACGGAGTAGGCATGTACAGATCGCTTCTGGGACCCCAAAATATTGAAGTTTCGGGTGTTTTGGGCCTGAATTTCAGATATCGACTTTGGGCACCTAAAATATCGATTTTTAGCATGTTTTGGACCTATATTTTGAAAATATTCTAGCACTAAATAGGCTTGTACAGATCGCTTCTGGGACCCAAAAATACCGAATTTTCGGGTGTTTTGAGCCTGAATTTGAGATATAAACCGGTACAGAAAATGCATGCACATATTGACTTTGGACACTTAAAATATCGATTTATAGCATGTTTTGAGCCTATATTTTGAAAACATTCTTGAACTGAGTAGGCATGTTCAGATCGCTTCTGGGACCCAAAAATATCGAATTTTCGGGTGTTTTGGGCCTGAATTTGAGATATCGACTTTAGGCACCTAAAATATCGATTTTTAGCATGTTTTGGACCTATATTTTGAAATTATTCTAGCAATGAGTAGGTATGTACAGATCGCTTCCAGGACCCAAAAATACCGAACTTTCGGGTGTTTTGATCCTGAATTTGAGAAATAAACGGGTACACAAGATGCATGCACATATCGACTTTGAACACTTAAAATATCGATTTCTAGAATGTTTTGAGCCTAAATTTTGCGAACATTCTAGCACTTTGTAGGCATGTACTGATCGCTTCTGGGACCCAAAAATATCGAATTTTCGGGTGTTTTGGGCCTGAATTTGAGATATCGACTTTGGGCACCTAAAATATCGATTTTGAGCATGATTTGTGTCTGTATCTTGAAAACATTCTAACTAGGAGTAGGCATGTACAGATCGCTTCTAGGACCCACTAATACCGAATTTTCGGGTGTTTTGAGCCTCAATTTGAGATTTAAACGGGTACAGAAGATGTATGCACATATCGACTTTGGACACTTAAAATATCGATTTTTAGCATGTTTTGAGCTTATTTTTGAAAACATTCTAGCACTGGATGGGCATGTACAGATCGCTTCTGGGACCCAAAAATATCGAATTTTCGGGTGTTTTGAGGCTGAATTTGGGATATAAACGGGTGCAGAAGATGCATACACATATTGACTTTGAGCACCTAAAATATCGATTTTCAGCATGTTTTGGGCCTGTATATGAGTAGGCATGTACAAATCGCTTATGGAAACCCAAAATATTGAATTTTCGGGTGTTTGGAGCATGAATTTCGGATATAAACTGGTGCAGAAGATGCATACACATATTGACTTTGTGCACCTAAAATATCGATTTTCAGCTTGTTTTGGACCTGTATCTGAGTATGCATGTACAGGTCGCTTCTAGGACCCCAAAACACCGATCTTTCGGGTGTTTTGACCCTCAATTTGAGATATAAACGGGTACAGAACGTAACAGAAGATGCATGCACATATCAACTTTTTGGCATCTAAAAGATCGATTTTCAGTATGTTTTGGGCCTGTATTTTGAAAATACTCTAACACGGAGTAGGCATGTACAGATCGCTTCTGGGACCCCAAAATATCGAATTTTCGGGTGTTTTGGGCCTGAATTTGTGATATCGACTTTGGGCACCTAATATATCGATTTTTAGCATGTTTTGGACCTATATTTTGAAAATATTCCAGCACGGAGTAGGCATGTACAGATCGCTTCTGGGACCTAAAAATATCGAATTTTGGGGTGTTTTGAGGTTGAATTTGGGGTATAAACGGGTGCAGAAGATGCATACACATATTAACCTTGGGCACCTAAAATATCGATTTTCAGCATGTTTTGAGCCTCTATCTGACAAGGCATGTACAGATCGCTTCTTCGACCCCAAAATATCGAATTTTCGGGTGTTTGGAGCCTGAATTTGAGATATAAACGGGTACAGAAGATGCATGCACATATCGATATTTGCACACCTAAAAGATCGATTTTCAGTATGTTTTGGACCTGTATTTTTAAAATACTCTAACACGGAGTAGGCATGTTCAGATCGCTTCTGGGACCCAAAAATACCGAATTTTCGGGTGTTTTGAGCCTGAATTTGAGATATAAACCGGTACAGAAGATGCATGCACATATTGACTTTGGACACTTAAAATATCGATTTATAGCATGTTTTGAGCCTATATTTTGAAAACATTCTTGAACTGAGTAGGCATGTTCAGATCGCTTCTGGGACCCAAAAATATCGAATTTTCGGGTGTTTTGGGCCTGAATTTGAGATATCGACTTTGGGCACTTAAAATATCGATTTTGAGCATGTTTTTTGTCTGTATCTTGAAAACATTCTAACTAGGAGTAGGCATGTACAGATCGCTTCTAGGACCCACAAATACCGAATTTTCGGGTGTTTTTGAGCCTCAATTTGAGATTTAAACGGGTACAGAAGATGTATGCACATATCGACTTTGGACACTTAAAATATCGATTTTAACATGTTTTTGAGCCTATTTTTGAAAACATTCTAGCACTGAGTAGGCATGTACAGATCGCTTCTTGGACCCAAAAATATCGAATTTTCGGGTGTATTGAGCTGTACTGAGGATGTCTCAGTATCTCTTTTCAGTTAAGGTCGACCCTTAAAAGCCCGGGTTCGATTCCCGACACGGGAATCATGTATTGAGAATCTCTCAGTATCTCCTCTACACAGTTTCTGTAAACCTTTTAATTTTATGATTAGTATTTGTGATAAATTGGGGTGATATGTATGAATTTCTGATATATTTGTGTATTGCTTCTGTTAAAGAATATTGTTATTGTTAAACGATAATTTTGTATAATGTGTGACGTGTAGGTGTAGAGTGGATCTTGTCGATCCCACAAACTCAAGGTAGTGGCAGCCGTTTGCCTTTACCCTCAGTCAGACGTAGACCTTGAATACGTACGCTCGCCAGCGGTGATGGTTTAAGTGGGAATTTATAGGAATTTGGTGATAATTTTGCATGTTTGTGGGAGCAACATTTCGGGTAAGTTAGTGTTCGCTGTTTGCAGTGAAGTGTTGTGACGACAGTGTTTATTAGTGATAAATTGTGTTTTGATGTCAGTATCTCATGATCTATAGAAATTAATTACGATAATTATTATTTTTATAGTTGTACTACCTATGTGGATTCGTGTGGTATAGTCTTGTCTATAAAAACCATTAATTTAGGTATTGCGCTGCAGTGCTTGTGCAACCTGAGGGTCATGGATTTGATGATTGCTGTTCGAGCAGGCAGTATGGCTGGCGCATTTCACCAGTGCGATGTAGTGGAGTCACTGTGTGAGTTTTTTGGTGTTTGTGATAATGCATATAGTATGTTTAGTGATATATTTATATGAATAGTTCATTGAATATAGATTATTAGCTCCATGTATTATTCTGTACGATTGTTCACAGGTTGGACCTTACAATAAAGAGTGTTACTGCCAGTGCTATCTTCCATCACGTGGTGAAACATTCCAACACAAGCCCCAGTCAAAATGGACCAGGATCTGAAGGACAGCCGTGCTGTTGCCAAGCGCAAGTTTACGCGGAAAGTGAACCTGCTGAGGGAGGCACATTCGCAGAATGATCCAATGGCAGTATTGCAAGATATTTACAGTGATATTTTAGTGCAGTTCAAAGTGATGGAAGAGATCAATGAAAAGTTGGTAAAGTCTCTTAATTCCAGTGATGAGAACTATGACAAGATGATTGATGAACTTGAGATTTACATTACGGACGTTGAAAGAGTGAAAAACGATGCACATGCAATGATTTCTAAACCTGTAAGTGATTTGCCTAAACTTAGGGTGCTGAGATGAACACGGTCACGATGGTTAGCCACATAGAAAAACTCCTTCCTGCCGTTCAGAAAAGGGAATGGGTGAACATTTTACAAGCTATTACGAATAAAGATAAGTTATTCAGTGAGCTACTACAATATTTGTTGAAAGAAAAGCAGGCACTAGAGTACATGAATTCTGATGTGAAAGTAACTGACAATGCTAGTAAAGCGCGAGTGCATGCCACGAGTTTTGACAGTGAACCTGAATCCTTGACTACTGCAGTAACTAAACTTCAGGGGAAACAAGAGAAAATAGAGGAGTGCATGATTAATCTAACTAAACAAATGTCAACTTTAGCTGAAAATATCCAGAGGACTGAAACTGGAGTGAAGAATTCTAGCGAATGTTGGTACCATGGCACAAATGCTCACGACATCACAAAGTGCTCAGGGTTTCAAAGGCTTGCCAACAATGATAAAATGGATGCTGTGCGGCAAATGGGAGCATGTTTCCGCTGTTTACGTTTAGGACATGTAGGACGTCAGTGCACTCGAAGTGTATCATGTAGTGAATGTGGTAGAAATCACCACTGGATGATCCACAGTTGCCTTTCAAAGCCAGAAGCACACGCTAGTAGTAATGTACTGTCCTGGAGCAAGGCACTTTTGATGATAAGTTCTGTTTACAGTAATGCCTATCCGATAACAACACTGTGGGACCCGGGTAGTGATATGAATCTAATTACTAATCGCATGGCTAAGCATTTAGGCTTAAAAGGAAGAAGTATAAGTCTGGAGGTCACTAGAGTTGGAAATGTATGCAGCAAGTTTGAAACATTAGAATATAACGTACCACTTAATGATTGTCATGGTAATATACACAACGTCAGAGCGTGTGGTATTTCTGAAATCACATCAGAAGCGCGTCCAGTAGACACAACCAGCGTGGCAGCTCTTTGGGGAATCCAGGACAAGGACATCGCACGCCCACATGGTAAAATTGATCTATTGATAGGTACAGATTATTGCAAGTTATTCCCATCAGTTCTGCAAACCGTAGGTGACCTCCAACTTATGCAAGGTCCCTTTGGGTACTGTATTAGAGGTTCACACCCCTTGTTAAATGTCGATTCTGTTAACAATAGTTATGTATATGTAAGGGTGAATCATTTGGCCGGTGTATCCCATGTTAACGATTTACATGTAGAGCCAAAGGAAAGTGTGACAAAAAGACTGCAGGCTTTCTTCGATGTCGAGAGTCTAGGAATCCATTGTAACCCTAAATGTGGTAACTGCAAGTGTGGGAAGTGCCCACTTGGTAGCAACAAGTATAGTGTCAAAGAGGAAAGAGAGTTGGCGCTCATCACAAAGGGACTAAGTCACGACCCAGAAAAAAATCGTTGGATTGCAATTTACCCGTGGATCAAATCTCCGGAAACCTTGCCCAACAACTTATCAGTTTCTCTGGCCAGGTTGCGCTCCACTGAGAAGAGACTTTCCAAAAGAGGAGCAAAATATGCAAAAGCATATAGCGATCAAATGCAGGATATGGTTGCACGTGGAGTGGCTAGGAAACTAACTGACGAGGAGATGAGAAATTATGAAGGCCCTGTACATTACATCCCCCATCATGAGGTGCTGAGACCTGAATCGAAGTCCACTCCCATAAGAATAGTGTTCAACTCATCTGCATCCTACATGGGTCATGTGCTCAATGACTATTATGCCAAGGGTCCTGACGTGCTGAACGACCTATTCGGTATCCTACTTAGATTTCGTGAGAAACCAGTAGCAATAGTAGGGGATATAAGCAAGATGTACAATTCGGTATTAATTTCAGAATTAGACCAAATGACACACAGATTCCTGTGGCGAAACATGAACCCTGACAAAAATCCCGACCATTACTGCCTTCAAACAGTCACCTTCGGGGATAGACCTAGCGGCATAATTGCAATGACAGCCTTGCATAAGACAGCGGAAATGTTGGAGTCAGAATATCCTGAAGCTGCAGCCATGCTTATCCATGACTCGTATGTTGACGACGTCATTCATTCATGTGATACTGTATCAGAAGCCCTTAGAAAACTAACGGACACGGGCGAGATCCTGAAAGTGGGCGGCTTTCAAATAAAGCAATGGGTTATATCTGGCGATCACGATAAAGTATATGATAAAAAACTGGTAGACACTGAAATGGAAAAGGTTTTAGGAATGAGATGGGAACCAAAGAAGGATCAGTTTATATTTAAAGTAAGCATTAACTTTTCCAAGAAGTACAAGAAAGTTCACACCGAGCCGAACCTCACTGTCGATGATATCATCAAGAAAGCACCAAATTCTCTGACTAAGAGGATGATCCTGAGCCAAGTAGCCTCTCTATACGACCCTCTTGGTCTAGCTACGCCTTTCACAATGCGGTGTAAGTTATTACTGAGACAACTGATCACACTGAAAAATGAAAATGATGGAGTTGAGTTGGGCTGGGACGACCCAATTCCTTATCAGATGTATAATCAATGGATTTATTTATTCACAGAAATGTATGAGCTGGAAAAAGTGAAGTTCAAAAGATGCGTTAGACCAGATACTGCAGTTGGAAATCCAATTCTTGTTATGTACTCTGATGCCAGTAATGCTGCTTACGCGACGTGTGCATACGTTCGCTTCAAGTTACAGAGTTGTACATACTCATCCCAGCTTCTTGCGGCCAAAAGTAGGGTAGCACCGGTACGACAGATAACTATCCCTAGGCTCGAACTATGTGCTGCAGCGCTTTCCGCTAGAATGCGGAAAGTAATTGAGAAAGAAAGTCGTTTTGAGTTTGAAGAAGTGTTACATCTAACTGATTCAATGATCGTACGATCACAAATCCAAAAGGAGTCCCACGGATTTGGGACATTTGTAGCAACCAGAATCGTAGAGATTCAAGCCCTCACAAACACTGATGAATGGTGGTGGACAACCTCTACTGATAATGCTGCCGACTTTGCTACACGACCACAACATCCCTCGAAGATGGGCTCTGATTCTCTGTGGCAGACTGGTCCAAAGTATTTGACACTTTCTAAGGAACAATGGCCAATCAGTCAACCTTGTATACAGGAATTACCCGACAGGAGCTGTATCACACTTACATGCGATGTTAAAATTAACCATGGGCAAGAAGCATCCATAATAGATATCAAATGTTTCAGCTCTTATGAAAGGATGATTAATACTACTGCTATGATTTTGCTTCTTTGTAAACAGAAGTCGTTTAAAGGCCTATTACATAACCTTACATCTGCAGATCTGAAACAAGCAGAAAATTATTGGATAAAAATAGTTCAAAGAGAATTTGCAGGAGATTGGGAAAAGAGATTTAAAAGGTTGGGACCCAGTGTAAATGAAAATGGCATCATCACAGTAGGAGAGAGGATAAGCAAATGGTTAAAAGATGACTGGAACCAAGACAAGTTCATACTACTATCAAGATCAAACCCATTCACCATACTATACATACAACACCTACACAACAACGACCATGGAGGGTTGGACTTAACGTTGGCTAAACTTCAAAGAAAATTTTGGGTACCAGGAGCACGTAAAGTGATAAATTAATTAAAGAGAAGTGTGTAATATGTAAAAAAATAGACAAACCTAGAATGGAACAGCAAATGGGACAGCTTCCCGACAAAAGACTGAAACCTTCCCCTGCATTCTACAACACCACCTTAGATCTATTTGGCCCTATACTCATTCGGGATACTGTCAAGCGGAGATCAAGAGCAAAAGTCTATGGAGTGATATTTACATGCTTCACTTGTCGAGCTGTCTACCTCGATCTGACGGAAGGTTATGACACAGACAGTTTCTTGAGCACATTTCGTCGTTTCGTCTCGATACGAGGCTACCCTCAAACCATTCATTCTGACATGGGCACTCAGCTGACGGCAGCCAGTAAAGAAATAAGGAATATGATGGGAAAATGGAACACTTCTCAAATCTCTACGTTCAGCTTGAATCAAGGAACGACATGGTCTTTTAATAAATCTGCTAATGCGCCATGGCAAAATGGAATTTGTGAGGCTCTAATAAAGACAGTGAAGAGATTGTTGGTGATAGCTGTTGGGGAGTGCGTGTTAAGCTTTGGCGAGCTTCAGACAGTACTGTTTGAGGTAGCGAACTTACTGAATGAGAGGCCCATTGGATTAAAGCCAGGATATGATATCGATATGGGGGCATACTTATGCCCTAATGATCTGTTGCTTGGAAGATCCAGTAACAAAGTCCCTAGCGGACCCATGGGGAATGAGCCTGATGTTAGAAAACGATTCACTATCATTCAAACCATTGTAACTACATTTTGGAAGCGGTGGATGCGGGACTATTTCCCAACACTATTGGTGAGACACGAGTGGCATACTGAACGAAGGAATTTGCAAAAAGGTGACATCGTACTGGTTCAAGACAATGATTTGGTCAGAGGTAATTGCAGACTAGCGCAGGTATTCCAAGCTAATGCAGGTAAAAATGGGAAAGTCAGAGACGTAGTGCTAAGATACAAGCCTTTATGCAGTAGTGATGAATATAAAGGAAGAAAAGACAGATTGGTGAATAGGTCAGTACATCGACTCGTGTTACTCCTACCCATCGAAGATCAGTAGTGGAAATTACCTGTACCTTGGCAATGTTCGAGGGGGGAGTGTACTGAGAATGTCTCAGTATCTCTTTTCAGTTAAGGTCGACCCTCAAAGCCCGGGCTCGATTCCCGACACGGGAATCATGTATTGAGAATCTCTCAGTATCTCCTCTACACAGTTTCTGTAAACCTTTTAATTTTATGATTAGTATTTGTGATAAATTGGGGAGATATGTATGAATTTCTGATATATTTGTGTATTGCTTCTGTTAAAGAATATTGTTATTGTTAAACGATAATTTTGTATAATGTGTGACGTGTAGGTGTAGAGTGGATCTTGTCGATCCCACAAACTCAAGGTAGTGGCAGCCGTTTGCCTTTACCCTCAGTCAGACGTAGACCTTGAATACGTACGCTCGCCAGCGGTGATGGTTTAAGTGGGAATTTATAGGAATTTGGTGATAATTTTGCATGTTTGTGGGAGCAACATTTCGGGTAAGTTAGTGTTCGCTGTTTGCAGTGAAGTGTTGTAACGACAGTGTTTATTAGTGATAAATTGTGTTTTGATGTCAGTATCTCATGATCTATTGAAATTAATTACGTTAATTATTATTTTTATAGTTGTACTACCTATGTGGATTCGTGTGGTATAGTCTTGTCTATAATAACCATTAATTTAGGTATTGCGTTGCAGTGCTTGTGCAACCTGAGGGTCATGGATTTGATGATTGCTGTTCGAGCAGGCATATGGCTGGCGAATATCACCAGTGCAATGTAGTGGAGGCACTGTCTGAGTTTTGTGGTGTTTGTGATAATGCATATAGTATGTTTAGTGATATATTTATATGAATAGTTCATTGAATATCGATTATTAGCTCCATGTATTATTCTGTACGATTGTTAACAGGTTGGACCTTACAATAAAGAGTGTTACTGCCAATGCTATCTTACATCACCTGGTGAAACATGAGACTGAATTTGAGATATAAACGGGTGCAGAAGATGCATACACATATTGACTTTGGGAACATAAAATATCGATTTTCAGCATGTTTTGGGCCTGTATCTGAGTAGGCATGGACAGATCGCTTCTGAAACCCCAAAATATCGAATTTTCGGGTGTTTTGAGCCAGAATTTGAGATATAAACGGGTACAGAAGATGCATGAACATATCGACTTTTGGGCACCTAAAAGATCGATTTTCAGTATGTTTTGGGTCTGTAATTTGAAAATACTCTAACACGGAGTAGGCATGTACAGATCGCTTCTGGGACCCCAAAACATCGAATTTTCGGGTGTTTTGGGCCTGAATTGGAGATATCGACTTTGGGCACCTAAAATATCGATTTTTAGCATGTTTTGAGCCTATATTTTGAAAGCATTCCAGCACTGAGTAGGTATGTACAGATCGCTTCTGGGACCCAAAAATATAGAATTTTCGGGTGTTTTGAGTTTGAATTTGGGACATAAACGGGTGCAGAGGATGCATACACATATTGACTTTGGGCACCTAAAATATCGATTTTTAGCATGTTTTGGGGCTGTATTTTGAAAATACTCTAACACGGATTAGGCATGTACAGATCGCTTCTGGGACCCCAAAATATCGAATTTTCGGGTGTTTTGAGCCTGAATTTGAGATATAAACGGTTCCAGAAGATGCATGCACATATCGACTTTTGGGCACCTAAAAGATCGATTTTCAGTATGTTTTGGGCCTGCATTTTGGAAATACTCTAACACGGAGTAGGCATGTACAGATCGCTTCTGGGACCCCAAAATATCGAATTTTCGCGTGTTTTGAGCCTGAATTTGATATATAAACGGGTACAGAAGATGCATGCACATATTGACTTTGGGCACATAAAATATCGATTTTCAGCATGATTTTGGCCTGTATTTTGAAAATACTCTAACACGAAGTAGGCATGTACAGATCGCTTCTGGGACCTCAAAATATCGATTTTTCGGGTGTTTTGAGCCTGAATTTGAGATATAAACGGGTACTGAAGATGCATGTACATATCGACTTTTGGGCACCTAAAATATCGATTTTGAGCATGTTTTGGGTCTGTATCTTGAATACATTCAAACTAGGAGTAGGCATGTACAGTTCGCTTCTAGGACCCAAAAGACCGATTTTTCGGGGGTTTTGAGCCTGAATTTGAGATATAAACGGGTACAGATGATGCATGCACATATTGACTTTGGACACTTAAAATATCGATTTTTAGCATGTTTTGAGCCTATATTGTGAAAGCATTCTAGCTCTGAGTAGGCATGTACAGATCGCTTCTGGGACCCAAAAATATAGAATTTTCGGGTGTTTTGAGGTTGAATTTGGGACATAAACGGGTGCAGAAGATGCATACACATATTGACTTTGGGCACTTAAAATATCGATTTTCAGCATGTTTTGGGGCTGTATTTTAAAAATACTCTAACACGGAGTAGGCATGTACAGATCGCTTCTGGGACACCAAAATATCGAATTTTCGGGTGTTTTGAGCCTGAATTTGTGATATAAACGGGTCCAGAAGATGCATGCACATATCGACTTTTGGGCACCTAAAAGATCGATTTTCAGTATGTTTTGGGCCTGTATTTTGAAAATACTCTAACACAGAATAGGCATGTATAGATCGCTTCTGGGACCACAAAATATCGAATTTTCGGGTGTTTTGGACCTGAATTTGAGATATCGACTTTGGGCACCTAAAATATCGATTTTTAGCATGTTTTGGGCGTATATTTTTAAAATATTCTAGCACTGAGTAGGCATGTACAGATCGCTTCTGGGACCCCAAAATATCGAATATTCGGGTGTTTGAGCCTGAATTTGAGATATAAACGGGTACTGAAGATGCATGCATATATCAACTTTGGACACTTAAAATATCGATTTTTAGCATGTTTTGAGCCTATATTTTGAAAACATTCTAGCACTAAGTAGGCATGTACAGATCGCTGCAGGGACCCAAAAATATCGATTTACGGATGTTTTGAGGTTGAATATGGGATATGAACGGGTGCAGAAGATGCATACACATATTGACTTTGGGCACCTAAAATATCAATTTTCAGCATGTTTTGGGCCTGTATATTGAAAATGCTCTAACACGGAGTAGGCATGTACAGATAGCTTTTGGGACCCCAAAATATTGAATTTTCGGGTGTTTTGGGCCTGAAATTGAGATATCGACTTTGGCCACCTAAAATATCGATTTTTAGCATGTTTTGGGTATATATTTTGAAAATATACTAGCACTGAGTAGGCATGTACAGATCGCTTCTGGGACCCCAAAATATCGAAATTTTGGGTGTTTTGAGCCTGAATTTGAGATATAAACGGGTACTGAAGATGCATGCACATATCGACTTTGGACACTTATAATATCGATTTTAAACATGTTTTGAGCCTATATTTTGAAGACATTCTAGCACTGACTAGGCATGTACAGATCGCTTCTAGGACTCCAAAATATCGAATTTTCGGGTGTTTTGGGCTTGAATTTGAGATATCGACTATGGGCACCTAAAATATCGATTTTTAGCATGTTTTGGGCTTATATTTTGAAAATATTCTAGCACTGAGTAGGCATGTACAGATCGCTTCTGGGACCCAAAAATATTGAATTTTCGGGTGTTTTAAGCATGAATTTGAGATATAAACGGGTCCAGAAGATACATGCACATATTGACTTTGGGCACCTAAAATATCGATTTTCAGTATGTTTTGGGCCTGTATTTTGAAAATACTTTAACACGGAGTATGCATGTACAGATCGCTTCTGGGACCCCAAAATATCGAATATTCGGGTGTTTTGAGCCTGAATTTGAGATATAAACGGGTACTGAAGATGCATGCACATATCGCCTTTGGACACTTATAATATCGATTTTTAACATGTTTTAAGCCTATATTTTGAAAACATTCTAGCACTGAGTAGGCATGTACAGATCGCTTCTGGGACCCAAAAATATCGAATTTTCGGGTGTTTTGAGGATGAATTTGGGATATAAACGGGTGAAAACATGCATACACATATTGACTTTGGGCACCTAAAATATCGATTTTCAGCATGTTTTGGGGCTGTATTTTAAAAATACTCTAACACGGAGTAGGCATGTACAGATCGCTTCTGGGACACCAAAATATCGAATTTTCGGGTGTTTTGAGCCTGAATTTGTGATATAAACGGGTCCAGAAGATGCATGCACATATCGACTTTTGGGCACCTAAAAGATCGATTTTCAGTATGTTTTGGGCCTGTATTTTGAAAATACTCTAACACAGAATAGGCATGTATAGATCGCTTCTGGGACCACAAAATATCGAAATTTCGGGTGTTTGGACCTGAATTTGAGATATCGACTTTGGGCACCTAAAATATCGATTTTTAGCATGTTTTGGGTATATATTTTGAAAATATTCTAGCACTGAGTAGGCATGTACAGATCGCTTCTGGGACCCCAAAATATCGAATATTCGGGTGTTTGAGCCTGAATTTGAGATATAAACGGGTACTGAAGATGCATGCATATATCAACTTTGGACACTTAAAATATCGATTTTTAGCATGTTTTGTGCCTATATTTTGAAAACATTCTAGCACTAAGTAGGCATGTACAGATCGCTGCAGGGACCCAAAAATCTCGATTTTCGGATGTTTTGAGGTTGAATATGGGATATGAACGGGTGCAGAAGATGCATACACATATTGACTTTGGGCACCTAAAATATCAATTTTCAGCATGTTTTGGGCCTGTATATTGAAAATGCTCTAACACGGAGTAGGCATGTACAGATAGCTTTTGGGACCCCAAAATATTGAATTTATGGGTGTTTTGGGCCTGAAATTGAGATATCGACTTTGGCCACCTAAAATATCGATTTTTAGCATGTTTTGGGTATATATTTTGAAAATATACTAGCACTGAGTAGGCATGTACAGATCGCTTCTGGGACCCCAAAATATCGAAATTTTGGGTGTTTTGAGCCTGAATTTGAGATATAAACGGGTACTGAAGATGCATGCACATATCGACTTTGGACACTTATAATATCGATTTTAAACATGTTTTGAGCCTATATTTTGAAGACATTCTAGCACTGAGTAGGCATGTACAGATCGCTTCTGGGACTTCAAAATATCGAATTTTCGGGTGTTTTGGGCTTGAATTTGAGATATCGACTATGGGCACCTAAAATATCGATTTTTAGCATGTTTTGGGCTTATATTTTGAAAATATTCTAGCACTGAGTAGGCATGTACAGATCGCTTCTGGGACCCAAAAATATTGAATTTTCGGGTGTTTTAAGCATGAATTTGAGATATAAACGGGTACAGAAGATACATGCACATATTGATTTTGGGCACCTAAAATATCGATTTTCAGTATGTTTTGGGTCTGTATCTTGAAAACATTCTAACTAGGAGTAGGCATGCACGGTTCGCTTCTCGGACACAAAACACAGAATTTTCGAGTGTTTTGAGCCTTAATTTGAGATATAAACGGGTACAGAAGATGCCTGCACATATCGACTTTGGACACTTAAAATATCGATTTTTAGCATGTTTTGAGCCTATATTTTTAAAACATTCTAGCACTGAGTAGGCATGTACAGATCCCTTCTGGGACCCAAAAATATCAAATTTTCAGGTGTTTTGAGGTTGAATTTGGGATTTAAACGGGTGCAGAAGATGCATACACATATTGACTTTGGGCACCTAAAATATCGATTTTCAGCATGTTTTGGGCCTGTATTTTGAAAATACTTTAATACGGAGTAGGCATGTACAGATCGCTTCTGGGACCCCAAAATATCGAATTTTCGAGTGTTTTGGGCCTAAATTTGAGATATCGTCTTTGGCCACTTAAATTATCGATTTTTAGCATATTTTGGGTATATATTTTGAAAAAAATACTAGCACTGAGTAGGCATGTACAAATCGATTCTGGGACCCCAAAATATCGAATTTTCGGGTGATTTGAGCCTGAATTTGATATATAAACGGGTACAGAAGATGCATGCACATATTGATTTTAAGCACCTAAAATATCGATTTTCAGTATGTTTTGGGCCTGTATTTTGAAAATACTTTAATACGGAGTAGGCATGTACAGATCGCTTCTGGGACCCCAAAATATCGAATTTTCAGGTGTTTTGAGCCTGAATTTGAGATATAAACGGGTACTGAAGATGCATGCACAAATCGACTTTGGACACATATAATATCGATTTTTAGCATGTTTCGAGCCTATATTTTGAAAACATTTTTGCCATGAGTAGGCATGTACAGATCGCTTCTGGGACCCAAAAATATAGAATTTTCGGGTGTTTTGATGTTGAATTTGGGATATAAACGGGTGCAGAAGATGCATACACATATTGACTTTGGGCACCTATAATATCGATTTTCAGCATGTTTTAGGCCTGTATCTGAGTAGGCATGTACAGATCGCTTCTGGGACTCCAAAATATCGAATTTTGGGTGTTTGGAGCCTGAATTTGAGATATAAACGGGTACAGAAGATGCATGCACATATCGGCTTTTGGGCACCTAAAAGATCGATTTTCAGTATGTTTTGGGCCTGTATTTTGAAAATACTCTAACACGAAGTAGGCATGTACAGATCGCTTCTGGGACCCCAAAATATCGAATTTTCGGGTGTTTTGGGCCTGAATTTGAGATATCGACTTTGGGCACATAAAATATCGATTTATAGCATGTTTTGTGCCTATATTTTGAAAATATTCTAGTACTGAGTAGGCATGTACAGATCGCTTCTGGGACCCCAAAATATCGAATTTTCAGGCTCTTGGAGCCTGAATTTGAGATATAAACGGGTACAGAAGATGCATGCACATATCGACTTTTGGGCACCTAAAATATCGATTTTTAGCATGTTTTGAGCCTATATTTTTAAAACATTCTAGCACTGAGTAGGCATGTACAGATCCCTTCTGGGACCCAAAAATATCAAATTTTCGGGTATTTTGAGGTTGAATTTGGGATTTAAACGGGTGCAGAAGATGCATACACATATTGACTTTAGGCACCTAAAATATCGATTTTCAGCATGTTTTGGTCCTGTATTCTGAAAATACTCTAACACGGAGTAGGCATGTACAGATCGCTTCTGGATCCCCAAAATATCGAACTTTCGGGTGTTTTGGGCCTGAATTTGAGATATCGACTATGGCCACCTTAAATATCGATTTTTAGCATGTTTTAGGTATGTATTTTGAAAATATACTAGCACTGAGTAGGCATGTACAAATCGCTTCTGGGACCCCAAAATATCGAATTTTCGGGTGTTTTGAGCCTGAATTTGAGATATAAACGGGTACAGAAGATGCATGCACATATCGGCTTTTGGGCACCTAAAAGATCGATTTTCAGTATGTTTTGGGCCTGTATTTTGAAAATACTCTAACACGAAGTAGGCATGTACAGATCGCTTCTGGGACCCCAAAATATCGAATTTTCGGGTGTTTTGGGCCTGAATTTGAGATATCGACTTTGGGCACATAAAATATCGATTTATAGCATGTTTTGTGCCTATATTTTGAAAATATTCTAGTACTGAGTAGGCATGTACAGATCGCTTCTGGGACCCCAAAATATCGAATTTTCAGGCTCTTGGAGCCTGAATTTGAGATATAAACGGGTACAGAAGATGCATGCACATATCGACTTTGGACACTTAAAATATCGATTTTTAGCATGTTTTAAGCCTATATCTTTAAAACATTCTAGCACTGAGTAGGCATGTACAGATCCCTTCTGGGACCCAAAAATATCAAATTTTCAGGTGTTTTGATGTTGAATTTGGGATATAAACGGGTGCAGAAGATGCATACACATATTGACTTTGGGCACCTAAAATATCGATTTTCAGCATGTTTTGGGTCTGTATTTTGAAAATACTCTAACACGGAAAAGGCATGTACAGATATCTTCTTGGACCCCAAAATATCGAATTTTCGGGTGTTTTGGGCCTAAATTTGAGATATCGTCTTTGGCCACTTAAATTATCGATTTTTAGCATATTTTGGGTATATATTTTGATAAAATACTAGCACTGAGTAGGCATGTACAAATCGATATTGGGACCCCAAAATATCGAATTTTCGGGTGATTTGAGCCTGAATTTGATATATAAACGGGTACAGAAGATGCATGCACATATTGATTTTAAGCACCTAAAATATCGATTTTCAGTATGTTTTGGTCCTATATTTTGAAAATACTTTAATACGGAGTAGGCATATACAGATCGCTTCTGGGACCACAAAATATCGAATTTTCAGGTGTTTTGAGCCTGAATTTGAGATATAAACGGGTACTGAAGATGCATGCACAAATCGACTTTGGACACATATAATATCGATTTTTAGCATGTTTCGAGCCTATATTTTGAAAACAATTTAGCACTGAGTAGGCATGTACAGATCGCTTCTGGGACCCAAAAATATAGAATTTTCGGGTGTTTTGATGTTGAATTTGGGATATAAACGGGTGCAGAAGATGCATACACATATTGACTTTGGGCACCTATAATATCGATTTTCAGCATGTTTTAAGCCTGTATCTGAGTAAGCATGTACAGATCGCTTCTGCGACCCCAAAATATCGAATTTTCGGGTGTTTGGAGCCTGAATTTGAGATATAAACGGGTACAGAAGATGCATGCACATATCGGCTTTTGGGCACCTAAGAGATCGATTTTCAGTATGTTTTGGGCCTGTATTTTGAAAATACTCTAACACGAAGTAGGCATGTACAGATCGCTTCTGGGACCCCAAAATATCGAATTTTCGGGTGTTTTGGGCCTGAATTTGAGATATCGACTTTGGGCACATAAAATATCGATTTATAGCATGTTTTGGGCCTATATTTTGAAAATATTCTAGCACTGAGTAGGCATGTACAGATCGCTTCTGGGACCCCAAAATATCGAGTTTTCAGGCGCTTGGAGCCTGAATTTGAGATATAAACGGGTACAGAAGATGCATGCACATATCGACTTTTGGGCACCTAAAATATCGATTTTTAGCATGTTTTGAGCCTATATTTTTAAAACATTCTAGCACTGAGTAGGCATGTACAGATCCCTTCTGGGACCCAAAAATATCAAATTTTCGGGTGTTTTGAGGTTGAATTTGGGATTTAAACGGGTGCAGAAGATGCATACACATATTGACTTTAGGCACCTAAAATATCGATTTTCAGCATGTTTTGGTCCTGTATTTTGAAAATACTCTTAACACGGAGTAGGCATGTACAGATCGCTTCTGGATCCCCGAAATATCGAATTTTCGGGTGTTTTGGGCCTGAATTTGAGATATCGACTATGGCCACCTTAAATATTGATTTTTAGCATGTTTTGGGTATATATTTTGAAAAAATACTAGCACTGAGTAGGCATGTACAAATCGATTCTGGGACCCCAAAATATCGAATTTTCGGGTGATTTGAGCCTGAATTTGATATATAAACGGGTACAGAAGATGCATGCACATATTGATTTTAAGCACCTAAAATATCGATTTTCAGTATGTTTTGGGCCTGTATTTTGAAAATACTTTAATACGGAGTAGGCATATACAGATCGCTTCTGGGCCCACAAAATATCTAATTTTCAGGTGTTTTGAGCCTGAATTTGAGATATAAACGGGTACTGAAGATGCATGCACAAATCGACTTTGGACACATATAATATCGATTTTTAGCATGTTTCGAGCCTATATTTTGAAAACATTTTAGCACTGAGTAGGCATGTACAGATCGCTTCTGGGACCCAAAAATATAGAATTTTCGGGTGTTTTGATGTTGAATTTGGGATATAAACGGGTGCAGAAGATGCATACACATATTGACTTTGGGCACCTAAAATATCGATTTTCAGCATGTTTTGGGCCTGTATCTGAGTAGGCATGTACAGATCGCTTCTGGGATCCCAAAATATCGAATTTTCGGTTGTTTTGGAGCATGAATTTGAGATATAAACGTGTACAGAAGATGCATGCACATATTGAATTTAGGCACCTAAAATATCGATTTTCAGCATGTTTTGGTCCTGTATTTTGAAAATACTCTAACACGGAGTAGGCATGTACAGATCGTTTCTGGATCCCCAAAATATCGAATTTTCGGGTGTTTTGGGCCTGAATTTGAGATATCGACTATGGCCACCTAAAATATCGATTTTAGCATGTTTTAGGTATGTATTTTGAAAATATACTAGCACTGAGTAGGCATGTACAAATCGCTTCTGGGACCCCAAAATATCGAATTTTCGGGTGTTTTGAGCCTGAATTTGAGATATAAACGGGTACAGAAGATGCATGCACATATTGACTTTGGGCACCTAAAATATCGATTTTCAGTATGTTTTGGGCCTGTATTGTAAAAAATACTTTAACACGGAGTAGGCATGTACAGATCGCTTCTGGGACCCCAAAATATCGAATTTTCAGGTGTCTTGAGCCTGAATTTGATATATAAACGGGTACTGAAGATGCATGCACATATCGACTTTTGGGCACCTAAAATATCGATTTTTAGCATGTTTTGAGCCTATATTTTTAAAACATTCTAGCACTGAGTAGGCATGTACAGATCCCTTCTGGGACCCAAAAATATCAAATTTTCGGGTGTTTTGAGGTTGAATTTGGGATTTAAACGGGTGCAGAAGATGCATACACATATTGACTTTAGGCACCTAAAATATCGATTTTCAGCATGTTTTGGTCCTGTATTTTCAAAATACTCTTAACACGGAGTAGGCATGTACAGATCGCTTCTGGATCCCCGAAATATCGAATTTTCGGGTGTTTTGGGCCTGAATTTGAGATATCGACTATGGCCACCTTAAATATTGATTTTTAGCATGTTTTGGGTATATATTTTGAAAAAATACTAGCACTGAGTAGGCATGTACAAATCGATTCTGGGACCCCAAAATATCGAATTTTCGGGTGATTTGAGCCTGAATTTGATATATAAACGGGTGCAGAAGATGCATGCACATATTGATTTTAAGCACCTAAAATATCGATTTTCAGTATGTTTTGGGCCTGTATTTTGAAAATACTTTAATACGGAGTAGGCATATACAGATCGCTTCTGGGCCCACAAAATATCTAATTTTCAGGTGTTTTGAGCCTGAATTTGAGATATAAACGGGTACTGAAGATGCATGCACAAATCGACTTTGGACACATATAATATCGATTTTTAGCATGTTTCGAGCCTATATTTTGAAAACATTTTAGCACTGAGTAGGCATGTACAGATCGCTTCTGGGACCCAAAAATATAGAATTTTTGGGTGTTTTGATGTTGAATTTGGGATATAAACGGGTGCAGAAGATGCATACACATATTGACTTTGGGCACCTAAAATATCGATTTTCAGCATGTTTTGGGCATGTATCTGAGTAGGCATGTACAGATCGCTTCTGGGATCCCAAAATATCGAATTTTCGGTTGTTTTGGAGCATGAATTTGAGATATAAACGTGTACAGAAGATGCATGCACATATTGAATTTAGGCACCTAAAATATCGATTTTCAGCATGTTTTGGTCCTGTATTTTGAAAATACTCTAACACGGAGTAGGCATGTACAGATCGTTTCTGGATCCCCAAAATATCGAATTTTCGGGTGTTTTGGGCCTGAATTTGAGATATCGACTATGGCCACCTAAAATATCGATTTTTAGCATGTTTTAGGTATGTATTTTGAAAATATACTAGCACTGAGTAGGCATGTACAAATCGCTTCTGGGACCCCAAAATATCGAATTTTCGGGTGTTTTGAGCCTGAATTTGAGATATAAACGGGTACAGAAGATGCATGCACATATTGACTTTGGGCATCTAAAATATCGATTTTCAGTATGTTTTGGGCCTGTAATTTGAAAATACTCTAACACGGAGTAGGCATGTACAGATCGCTTCTGGAACCCCAAAATATCGAATTTCGGGGTGTTTTGGGCCTGAATTTGAGATATCGACTTTGGGCACCTAAAATATCGAACTTTAGCATGTTTTGGGCCTATATTTTGAAAATATTCTAGCACTATATACAGATCGCTTCTAAGACCCCAAAATATCAATTTTGCGGGTGTTTTGAGCCTGAATTTGAGATATAAACGGGTACAGAAGATGCATGCTCATATTGACTTTGGGCAACTAAAATATCGATTTTCAGCATGTTTTCGGCCTGTATTTTGAAAATACTCTAACACGTAGTAGGCATGTACAGATCGCTTCTGGGACACAAGAATATCGAATTTTCGGGTGTTTTGAGGTTGAAATTGGGATATAAACGGGTGCAGAAGATGCATATACATATTGACTTTGGGCACCTAAAATATCGATTTTCAGCATGTTTTGGGCCTGTATTTTGAGAATACTCTAGCACTGAGTAGGCATGTACAGATCGCTTCTGGGACCCCAAAATATCGAATTTTCAGGCGCTTGGAGCCTGAATTTGAGATATAAACGGGTACTGAAGATACATGCACATATCGACTTTTGGGCACCTAAAATATCGATTTTTAGCATGTTTTGAGCCTATATTTTTAAAACATTCTAGCACTGAGTAGGCATGTACAGATCCCTTGTGGGACCCAAAAATATCAAATTTGGGTGTTTTGAGGTTGAATTTGGGATTTAAACGGGTGCAGAAGATGCATACACATATTGACTTTAGGCACCTAAAATATTGATTTTCAGAATGTTTCGGGCCTGTATTTCGAAAATACTCCAACACGGAGTAGGCATGTACAGATCGCTGTTGGGACCCCAAAATATCGAATTTTCGGGTGTTTTGGGCCTGAATTTGAGATATCGACCTTGGCCACCTAAAATATCGATTTTTAGCATGTTTTGGGCATATATTTTGAAAGTATACTTGCACTGAGTAGGCATGTACAGATCGCTTCTGGGACCCCAAAATATCGAATTTTCGGTGTTTTGAGCCTGAATTTGAGATATAAACGGGTACTGAAGATGCATGCACATATCGACTTTTGGGCACCTAAGATATCGATTTTGAGCATGTTTGGGGTCTGTATCTTGAAAACATTCTAACTAGGAGTAGGCATGTACAGTTCGCTTCTAGAACCCAAAATACCGAATTTTCGGGTGTTTTGAGCCTGAAAATGAGATATAAACGGGTACAGAAGATGCATGCACATATCTACTTTGGACACTTATAATATCGATTTTTAGCATGTTTTGAGCCTATATTTTGAAAATATTCTAGCACTGAGGAGGCATGTACAGATCGCTTCTGGGACCCAAAAATATCGAATTTTCGGGTGTTTTGAGGTTGAATTTGGGAAATAAACGGGTACACAAGATGCATACACATATTGACTTTGGGCACCTAAAATATCGATTTTCAGCATGTTTTGGGCCTGTATCTGAGTATGCATGTACAGATCGCTTCTAGGACCCAAAAATATCGAATTTTCGGGTGTTCGGAGCCTGAATTAAAGATATAAACGGGTACAGAAGATGCATGAACATATCGACTTTTGGGCAACTAAAATATCGATTTTCAGCATGTTTTGGGCCTGTATTTTGAAAATACTTTAACACGGAGTAGGCATGTACAGATCGTTTCTGGGACCCTAAAATATAGAATTTTCGGGTGTTTTGAGCCTGAATTTGAGATATAAATGGGTACTGAAGATGCAAGCACATATCGACTTTTGGGCACCTAAAATATCGATTTTTAGCAAGTTTTGAGCCTATATTTTGAAAACATTCTAGCACTGAGTATCCATGTACAGATCGCTTCTGGGACCCAAAAATATCGAATTTTCGGATGTTTTGAGTTTGAATTTGGGATATTTACGAGTGCAGAAGATGCATACACATGTTGACTTTGGGCACCTAAAATATCGATTTTCAGCATGTTTTGGGCCTGTATCTGATTAGGCATGTACAGATCGCTTCTGGAACCCCAAAATATCGAATTTTCGGGTGTTTGGAGCGTGAATTTGAGATATAAACGGGTACAGAAGATACATGCACATATCGACCTTTGGGCACTTAAAAGATCAATTTTCAGTATGTTTTGGGACTGTATTTTGAAAATACTCAAACACGGAGTAAGCATGTACAGATCGCTTCTGGGACACCAAAATATCGAATTTTCGGGGT
The DNA here is from genome assembly GCA_033782935.1 of Petrolisthes cinctipes. Lineage (NCBI taxonomy): Eukaryota > Metazoa > Arthropoda > Malacostraca > Decapoda > Porcellanidae > Petrolisthes > Petrolisthes cinctipes. Next base: position 2,050,532 of record JAWQEG010000060.1, read on the forward strand.
TTTTTTTTTTGGCCTGAATTTGAGATATCGACTTTGGGAACCTAAAATATCGATTTTTATCATGTTTTGGGACTATATTTTGAGAATATTCTAGCACTGAGTAGGCATGTACAGATCGCTTCTGGGACCCAAAAATTTCGAATTTTCGGGGGTTTTGAGCCTGAATTTGAGATATAAACGGGTACAGAAGATACATGCACATATTAACTTTGTGCACCTAAAATATCGATTTTCAGCATGTTTTGGGCCTGTATTTTGAAAATACTTTAACACGGAGTAGGCATGTACAGATCGCTTCCGTGACCCCAAAATATCTAATTTTCGGGTGTTTTGAGCCTGAATTTGAGATATAAACGGGTGCAGAAGATGCATGCACATATTGACTTTGGGCACCTTAAATATCGATTTTCAGCATGTTTTGAGCCTTTATTTTGAAAACATTCTAGCACTGAGTAGGCATGTACAGATCGCTTCAGGGACCCAAAAATATCGAATTTTCGTGTGTTTTGTGGTTTAATTTGGGATATAAACGGGTGCAGAAGATGCATACACATATTGACTTTGGGCACCTAAGATATCGATTTTCAGCATGTTTTGGGCCTGCATCTAAGTAGGCATGTACAGATCGCTTCTGAGACCCTAGAATATCGAATTTTCGGGTGTTTCGAGCCTGAATTTGATATATAAACGAGTACAGAAGATGCATGCACATATTGACTTTGGGCACCTAAAATATCGATTTTGAGCATGTTTTGGGTCTGTATCTTAAAAACATTCTAACTAGGAGTAGGCATGTACAGATCGGTTCTAGGACCCAAAAATACAGAATTTTCGGGTGTTTTGAGCCTCAATTTGAGATATAAACGGGTACAGAAGATGCATGCACATCTCGACTTTGGACACTTAAAATATCGATTTTTAGCATGTTTTGAGCCTATATTTTGAAAACATTCTATCACTGAGTAGGCATGTACAGACCGCTTCTGGGACCCAAAAATATCGAATTTTCGAGGTTCAATTTGGGATATTAACGGGTGCATAATATACATACACATATTGACTTTGGGCACCTAAAATATCGATTTTCAGCATGTTTTGGGCCTGTATCTGAGTAGGCATGTACAGATCGCTTCTAGGACCCAAAAATAACGAATTTTCGGGTGTTTTGAGCCTGAATTTGAGATATAAACGGGTACAGAATATGCGTGCACATATCGACTTTGGACACTTAAAATATCGATTTTTAGCATGTTTTGAGCCTATATTTTGAAAACATTCTAGCACTGAGTAGGCATGTACAGATCGCTTCTGGGACCCAAAAATATCGAATTTTCGTTTGTTTTGAGGTTTAATTTGGGATATATACGGGTGCAGAAGATGCATACACATATTGACTTTGGGCACCTAAAATATCGATTTTCAGCATGTTTTGGGCCTGCATCTAAGTAGGCATGTACAGACCGCTTCTGTTACCCAAAAATATCGAATATTCGGGTGTTTTGAGGTTGAATTTGGGATATAAACGGGTGTAGAAGATGCATACACATATTAACTTTGGGCACCAAAAATATCGATTTTCAGCATGTTTTGGGCCTGTATTTTGAAAACACTAACACGGACTAGGCTTGTACAGATCGCTTCTGGAACCCCAAAATATCGAATTATCGGGTGTTTGGAGCCTGAATTTGAGATATAAACGGGTACAGAAGATGCATGCACGTATTGACTTTGGGCACCTAAAATATCGATTTTCAGCATGTTTTCGGCCTGTATAGATCGCTTCTGGGACCCCAAAATATCAAAATTTCGGTTGTTTGGAGCCTGAATTTAAGATATAAACGGGTACAGAAGATGCATGCACATATCGACTTTTGGGCACCTAAAATATCGATTTTGAGCATGGTTTGGGTCTGTATCTTGAAAACATTCTAACTAGGAGTATACATGTACAGATCGCTTTTAGTACCCAAAAATACCGAATTTTCTGGTGTTTTGAGCCTGAATTTGGGATATTAACGGGTGCAGAAGATACATACACATATTGACATTGGGCACCTAAAATATCGATTTTCAGCATGTTTTGGGCCTGTATCTGAAAAGGCATGTACAGATCGCTTCTGGGACCCCAAAATATCGAATTTTCGGGTGTTTGGAGCCTGAATTTGAGATATAAACGAGTACAGAAGATGCATGCACACATCGACTTTTGGGCACGAAAAATATCGATTTTCTGTATGTTTTGTGCCTGTATTTTGAAAATACTCTAACACGGGGTAGGCAGGTACAGATTGCTTCTGGGACCCCAAAATATCGAATTTTCGGGTGTTTTGGGCCTGAATTTGAGATATAAACGTGTACAGAAGATGCATGCACATATTGACTTTGGGCACCTAAAATATCGATTTTCAGCATGTTTTGGGCCTGTATTTTGAAAATACTCTAACACGGAGTAGGCATGTACAGATTGCTTCTGGGACCCCAAAATATCGAATTTTCGGGTGTTTTGAGCCCGAATTTGAGATTTAAACGGGTACAGAAGAGGCATGCACATTTTGACTTTTGGACATCTAAAACATCGATTTTTATTATGTTTAGGGCCTATATTTTGAAAATTTTCTAGCACTGAGTAGGCATGTACAGATCGCTTCCGTGACCCCAAAATATCTAATTTTCGGGTGTTTTGAGCCTGAATTTGAGAAATAAACGGGTACAGAAGATGCATGCACATATTGACTTCGGGAATCTAAAATATCGATTTTCAGCATGTTTTGAGTCTTTATTTTGAAAACATTCTAGCACTGAGTAGGCATGTACAGATCGCTTCTGGGACCCAAAAATATCGAATTTTCGTGTGTTTTGAGGTTTAATTTGGGATATATACGGGCGCAGAAGATGCATACACATATTGACTTTGGGCACCTAAAATATCGATTTTCAGCATGTTTTGAGCCTGTATCTGAGTAGGCATGTACAGATAGCTTCTGGGATCCCAAAATATCAAATTTTCGGGTGTTTGGAGCCTGAATTTGAGATATAAACGTGTACAGAAGATACATGCACATATTGACTTTGGGCACTTAAAATATCGATTATTAGCATGTTTTGAGCCTATATTTTGAAAACATTCTAGCACTGAGTAGGCATGTCCAGATCGCTTCTGGGACCACAAAATATCGAATTTTCGGGTGTTTTGGGCCTGAATCTGAGATATCGACTTTGGGCACCTATAATATCGATTTTTAGCATGTTTTGGGCCTATATTTTGAAAATATTCTAGCACTGAGTAGGCATGTACAGATCGCTTCTGGGACCCCAAAATATCGAATTTTCGGGTATTTTGAGCCTGAATTTGAGATATAAACGTGTACAGAAGATGCATGCACATATTGACTTTTGGACAGCTAAAATATCGATTTTTAGTGTGTTTTGGGCCTATATCTTGAAAATTTTCTAGCACTGAGTAGGCATGTACAGATCGCTTCCGTGACCCCAAAATATCTAATTTTCGGGTGTTTTGAGCCTGAATTTGAGATATAAACGGGTACAGAAGATGCATGCACATATTGACTTTGGGCACCTAAAATGTCGATTTTCAGCATGTTTTGAACCTATATTTTGAAAACATTTTAGCACTGAGTAGGCATGTACAGATCGCTTCTGGGACCCAAAAACATCGAATTTTCGGGTGTTTTGGGCCTGAATTTGAGATATAAACAGGTACTGAACATGCATGCACATATCGACTTTTAGGCACCTAAAATATCGATTTTGAGCATGCTTTGGGTCTGTATCTTGAAAACATTCTAACTAGGAGTATGCATGTACAGATTGTTTCTAGGACCCAAAAATACCGAATTTTCGGGTGTTTTGAGCCTGAATTTGAGATATAAACGGGTACAGAAGATGCATGCACATATCGAGTTTGGACACTTAAAATATCGATTTTTAGCATGTTTTGAGCCTTTATTTTGAAAACATTCTAGCACTGAGTAGGCATGTACAGATTGCTTCTGGGACCAAAAAATATCGAATTTTCGGGTGTTTTGAGGTTGAATTTGAGACATAAACGAGTGCAGAAAATGCATACCTATATTGACTTTGGGCACCTAAAATATCGATTTTCAGCATGTTTTGGGCCTGTATCTGAGTAGGCATATACAGATCGCTTCTGGGACCCCAAAATATTTAATTTTCGGGTGTTTGGAGCCTGAATTTCAGATATAAACGGGTACAGAAGATGCATGAACATATCGACTTTTGGGTACCTAAAAAAACTTTTTTCAGTATGTTTTGGGCATGTATTTTGATAATACTCTAACACGGAGTAGGCATGTACAGTTCGCTTCTGGAACCCCAAAATATCGAATTTTCGGGTGTTTTGGGCCTGAATTTGAGATATCGACTTTGGGCACCTAAAATATCGATTTTTAACATGGTTTGGGCCTATATTTTGAAAATATTCTAGCACTAAGTAGGCATGTACAGAATGTTTCTAGGACCCCAAAAAAACGAATTTTCGGGTGTTTTGAGCCTGAATTTGAGATATAAACGGGTACATAAGATGCATGCACATATCGACTTTGGATACTTAAAATATCGATTTTTAGCATGTTTTGAGCCTATATTTTGAAAACATTCTAGCACTGAGTAGGCATGTACAGATCGCTTCTGGGACCCAAAAACATCGAATTTTCGAATGATTTGAGGTTGAATTTGGGATATAAACGGGTGCAGTAGATGCATACACATATTGACTTTGGTCACCTAAAATAACGATTTTCAGTATGTTTTGAGCCTGTATTTTGAAAATACTCTAAAACGGAGTAGGCAATTACAGATCGCTTCTGGGACCCCGAAATATCGAATTTTCGGGTGTTTGGAACCTGAATTTGAGATATAAACGGGTACAGAAAATACATACACATATCGACTTTTGGGCACCTAAAAGATCGATTTTCAGTATGTTTTCGGTCTGTATATTGAAAAAATTCTAACTAGGAGTAGACATGTACAGATCGCTTCTAGGACCCAAAAATACCGAATTTTCGGGTGTTTTGGGCCTGAATTCAGGATCAAAACACCCGAAAATTCGGTATTTGTGGGTCCTAGAAGCGATCTGTACATGCCTACTCCTAGTTAGAATGTTTTCAAGATACAGACCCAAAACATGCTCAAAATCGATATTTTAGGTGCCCAAAAGTTGATATGTGCATGCATCATCAGTACCCGTTTATATCTCAAATTCAGGCTCAAAACACCCAAAAATTCGATATTTTGGGGTCCCAGAAGCGATCAGTACATGCCTACTCCGTGTTAGAGTGTTTTCAAAATACAGGCCCAAAACATACTGAAAATCGATCTTTTAGGTGCCCAAAAGTCGATATGTGCATGCATCTTCTGTACCCGTTTATATCTCAAATTCAGGCTCGAAACAACCGAAAAATCGATATTTTGGGGTCCCAGAAGCGATCTGTACATGCCTACTCAGTGCTAGAATATATTCAAAATATAGGCCCAAAACATGCTAAATATCGATATTTTAGTTGCCCAAATTCGTTATCTCCAATTCAGGCCCAAAACACCCTTAAATTTGATATTTTGGGGTCCCAGAAGCGATCTGTACATGCCTACTCCGTGTTAGAGTATTTTCAAAATTCAGGCCTAAAACATACTAAAAATCAATCTTTTAGGTGCCCAAAAGTCGATATATTCATGCATCTTCTGTACCTGTTTATATCTCAAATTCAGGCTCCAAACACCAGAAAATTCGATATTTTAGCGTCCCAGAAGCGATCTGTACATGACTACTCAGATACAGGCCCAAAACATGCTGAAAATCGATATTTTAGATGCCCAAAGTCAATATGTGCAGTCATCTTCTGTACCCGTTTATATCTCAAATTCAAGGTCGTAACACCCGAAAATTCGATATTTTGGGGTCCAAGAAGCGATCTGTACATGCCTTCTCAGATACAGGCCCAAAACATGCTGAAAATCGATATTTTAGGTGCCCAAATTCAATTTTTGCATACATTTTCTGTACCCGTTTATATCTCAAATTCAGTCTCAAAACACCCGAAAATTCGATATTTTGAGATCCCAGAATCGATCTGTGCATGCCTACTCCGTGTTAGAGTATTTTCAAAATACAGGCTCAAAACATGCTAAAAATCGATATTTTAGGTGCCCAAAGTCAATATGTGTATGCATCTTCTGCATCCGTTTATATCCCAAATTCAACCTCAAAACACCCGAAAATTCGATATTTTGGGGTCCCAGAAGCAATCTGTACATGCCTACTCCGTGCTAGAGTATTTTCAAAATACAGGCCCAAAACATACTGAAAATCGATCTTTTAAGTGCCCAAAAGTCGATATGTGCATGCATCTTCTGAACCCGTTTATATTTCAAATGCAGGCTCCAAACACCCGAAAACTCGATATTTTGGGGTCCCAGAAGCGATCTGTACATGCCTACTCAGATACAGGCCCAAAAAATACTGAAAATCGATATTTCAGGTGCCTAAAGTCAATATGTGCATGTATTTTCTGAACCCGTTTATATCTCAAATTCATGCTCAAAACACCCGAGAATTCGATATTTTGGGGTCCCAGAAGCGATCTGTACATGTCTACTCAGTGATAGAATATTTTCAAAATATAGGCCCAAAACATGCTAAAAATCGATATTTTAGGTGCCCAAAGTCGATATCTCAAATTTAGGCCCTAAACACTCGAAAATTCGATATTTTGGTGTCCCAGAAGCAATCTGTACATGCTTACTCCGTGTTAGAGTATTTTCAAAATACAGGCCCAAAACATACTGAAAATCGATATTTTAGGTGTCCAAAGTCAATATGTGTTTGCATCTTCTGCACCCGTTTATATCCCAAATTCAACCTCAAAACACCCGAAAATTCGATATTTTGGGTTCCCAGAAGCGATCTGTATATGCCTACTCCTAGTTAGAATGTTTTCAAGATACAGACCTAAAACATGCTCAAAATCGATATTTTAGGTGCCCAAAAGTCGATATGTGCATTCATCTTCTGTACCCGTTTATATCTCAAATTTTGGCTAAAAAACCCCGAAAATTCGATATTTTGGGGTCCCAAAAGCGATCTGTACATGCTTACTCCGTGTTAGAGTGTTTTCAAAATACAGGCCCAAAACCTGCTGAAAATCGATATTTTAGGTGTCCAAAGTCAATATGTGCATGCATCTCCTGTACCCGTTTATATAATCAAATTCAGGCTCCAAACACCCGAAAATTCGATATTTTGGGGTCCCTGAAGCTATCTGTACATGCTTACTCGGTGCTAGAATATTTTCAAAATATAGGCCCAAAACATCCTAATCATCGATATTTTAGGTGCCCAAAGTCGATATCTCAAATTCAGGCTCCTAACACCCGAAAATTCGATATTTTGGGGTCCCAGAAGCGATCTGTACATGCCTACTCAGTGCTATAATATTTTCAAAATATAGGCTCGAAACATGCTAAAAATCAATATTTTAAGTGTCCAAAGTCGATATGTGCATGCATCTTCTGTACCCGTTTATATCTCAAATTCATACTCCAAACACCCGAAATATCGATATTTTGGGGTCCCAGAAGCGATCTGTACATGCCTACTCTGTGCTATAATATTTTCAAAATACAGGCTCAAAACATGCTAAAAATCGATATTTTAGGTGCCCAAAGTCAATATGTGTATGCATCTTCTGCATCCGTTTATATCCCAAATTCAACTTCAAAACACCCGAATATTCGATATTTTTGGGTCTCAGAAGCGATCTGTACATGCCTACTCAGTGCTAGAATGTTTTCAAAATATAGGCTCAAAACATGCTAAAAATCGATATTTTAAGTGTCCAAAGTCGATATGTTCATGCATCTTCTGTACCCGTTTATATCTCAAATTCAGGCTCAAAACACTCGAAAATTCGATATTTTGGGGTCCCAGAAGCGATCTGTAAATGCTTACTCCGTTTTAGAGTATTTTCAAAATACAGGCATAAAACATACTGAAAATCGATCTTTTAGGTGCCCAAAAGTCGATATGTGCATGCATCTTCTGTATCGTTTATATCTCAAATTCAGGCTCCAAACACACGAAAATTCGAAATTTTGGGGTCCCAGAAGCGATCTCTACATGCCTACTCAGATACAGGCCCAAACATGCTGAAAATCGATATTTTAGGTGCCCAAATTCAATATGAGTATACATCTTGTGCACCCGTTTATATCTCAAATTCAACCTCAAAACACCCGAAAATTCAATATTTTGGGTTCCCAGAATCGATCTGTACATGCCTACTCAGTGCTAGAATGTTTTCAAAATATAGATTTAAAACATGCTAAAAATCGATATTTTAAGTGTCCAAAGTCGATATGTGCATGCACCTTTTGTACCCGTTTATATCTTAAATTCAGGCTCAAAACACCCGAAAATTCGGTATTTTTGGGTCCTAGAAGCGATCTGTACATGCCTACTCCTAGTTAGAATGTTTTCAAGATACAGACCTAAAACATGCTCAAAATCGATATTTTAGGTGCCCAAAAGTCGATATGTGCATGCATCTTCTGTACCCGTATATATCTTAAACTCAGGCTCAAAAAACCCGAAATTTCGATATTTTGGGGTCCCAGAAGCGATCTGTACATGCTTACTCCGTGTTTGAGTGTTTTCAAAATACAGGCCCAAAACATGCTGAAAATCGATATTTTAGGTGTCCAAAGTCAGTATGTGCATGCATTTACTGTACCCGTTTATATCTCAAATTCTGGCTCGAAACACCCGAAAATTCGATATTTTGGGGTCCCAGAAGCGATCTGTACATGCCTACTCAGTGCTAGAACATTTTCAAAATATAGGCCCAAAACATGCTAAAAATCGATATTTTAGGTGCCCAAAGTCGATATCTCAAAATCAGGCTCCAAACACTCGAAAATTCAATATTTTGGGGTCCCAGAAGCGATCTGTACATGCCTACTCAGTGCTCGAATATTTTCAAAATATAGACTCAAAACATGCTAAAAATCGATATTTTAAGTGTCCAAAGTCGAAATGTGCATGCATCTTCTGTACCCGTTTATATCTCAAGTTCAGGCTCCAAACACCCGAAAATTCGATATTTTGGTGACCCAGAATCGATCTGTACATGCCTACTCAGATACAGGCCCAAAACATGCTGAAAATCGATATTTTAGGTGCCTAAAGTCAATATGTGTATGCATCTTCTGCACCCGTTTATATCCCAAATTCAACTTCAAAACACCTGAAAATTCGATATTTTTGGGTCTCAGAAGCGATTTGTACATGACTACTCAGTGCTAGAATGTTTTCAATATATAGGCTCAAAACATGCTAAAAATCGATATTTTAAGTGTCCAAAGTCGATATGTTCATGCATCTTCTGTACCCGTTTATATCTCAAATTCAGGCTCAAAAAACCCGAAAATTCGATATTTTGGGGTCCCAGAAGCGATCTGTACATGCTTACTCCGTGTTAGAGAATTTTCAAAACACAGGCCCAAAACATGCTAAAAATCGATATTTTAAGTGCCCAAAGTCGATATCTCAAATTTAGGCCCAAAACACTCGAAAATTCGATATTTTGGGGTCCCAGAAGCGATCTGTACATGCTTACTCCGTGTTAGAGTATTTTCAAAATACAGGCACAAAACATACTGAAAATCGATCTTTTAGGTGCCCAAAAGTCGATATGTGCATGCATCTTCTGTACCGTTTATATCTCAAATTCAGGCTCCAAACACACGAAAATTCGATATTTTGGGGTCCCAGAAGCGATCTCTACATGCCTACTCAGATACAGGCCCAAACAAGCTGAAAATCGATATTTTAGGTGCCCAAATTCAATATGAGTATGCATCTTCTGCACCCGTTTATATCTCAAATGCAGGCTCCAAATACCAGAAAACTCGATATTTTGGGGTTCCACAAGCGATCTGTACATGCCTACACAGATACAGGCTCAAAACATGCTGAAAATCGATATTTTAGGTGCCCAAAGTCAATATGTGCATGAATCTTCTGTACCCGTTTATATCTCAAATTCAGTCTCAAAATACCAGAAAATTCAATATTTTGGGGTCCCAGAAGCCATCTGTACATGCCTACTCAGTGCTAGAATATTTTAAAAATATAGGCCCAAAACATGCTAAAAATTGATATTTTAGGTGCCCAAAGTCGATATCTGAAATTTAGGCCCAAAACACTCGAAAATTCGATATTTTGGGGTCCCAGAAGCAATCTGTACATGCTTACTTCGTGTTAGAGTATTTTCAAAATACAGTCCCCAAAACATACTGAAAATCGATCTGGTAGGTGCCAAAGTCAATATGTGTATGCATCTTCTGCACCTGTTTATATCCCAAATTAAACCTCAAAACACCCGAAAATTCAATATTTTTGGTTCCCAGAAGCGATCTGTACATGCCTACTTACAGCTAGAATGTTTTCAAAATATAGACTCAAAAGATGCTAAAAATCGATATTTTAAGTGTCCAAAGTCGATATGTGCATGCACCTTCTGTACCCGTTTATATCTCAAATTCAGGCTCAAAACACCCGAAAATTCGGTATTTTTTGGTCCTAGAAGCGATCTGTACATGCCTACTCCTAGTTAGAATGTTTTCAAGATACAGACCCAAAACATGCTCAAAATCGATATTTTAGGTGCCCAAAAGTCGATATGTGCATGCATCTTCTGTACCCGTATATATCTTAAACTCAGGCTCAAAAAACCCGAAATTTCGATATTTTGGGGTCCCAGAAGCGATCTGTACATGCTTACTCCGTGTTTGAGTGTTTTCAAAATACAGGCCCAAAACATGCTGAAAATCGATATTTTAGGTGTCCAAAGTCAGAATGTGCATGCATTTTCTGTACCCGTTTATATCTCAAATTCAGGCTCCAAACACCCGAAAATTCGATATTTTTGGGTCCCAGAAGCGATCTGTACATGCCTACTCAGTGCTAGAACATTTTCAAAATATAGGCCCAAAACATGCTAAAAATCGATATTTTAGGTGCCCAAAGTCGATATCTCAAATTCAGCCTCCAAACACCCGAAAATTCGATATTTTGAGGTACCAGAAGCGATCTGTACATGCCTACTCAGTACTCGAATATTTTCAAAATATAGACTCAAAACATGCTAAAAATCGATATTTTAAGTGTCCAAAGTCGATATGTGCATGCATCTTCTGTACCCGTTTATATCTCAAATTCAGGCTCCAAACACCCGAAAATTCGATATTTTGGGGACCCAGAAGCGATCTGTACATGCCTACTCAGATACAGGGCCAAAACATGCTGAAAATCAATATTTTAGGTGACCAAAGTCATTATGTGTATGCATCTTCTGCACCCGTTTATATCCCAAATTCAAATTCAAAACACCCGAAAATTCGATATTTTTGGGTCTCATAAGCGATCTGTACATGCCTAATCAGTGCTAGAATGTTTTCAAAATATAGGCTCAAAACATGCTAAAAATCGATATTTTAAGTGTCCAAAGTCTATATGTTCATGCATCTTCTGTACCCGTTTATATCTCAAATTCAGGCTCAAAAAACCCGAAAATTCGATATTTTGGAGTCCCAGAAGCGATCTGTACATGCTTTCTCCGTGTTAGAGAATTTTCAAAACACAGGGCCAAAACATGCTAAAAATCGATATTTTAAGTGCCCAAAGTCGATATCTCAAATTCAGGCCCAAAACACCCGAAAATTCGATATTTTTGGGTCCCAGAAACGAACTGTACATGCCTACTCGGTGTTAGAGTATTTTCAAAATACAGGCCCAAAACATATTAAAAATCGATCTTTTAGGTGCCCTAAAGTCGATATGTGCATACATCTTCTGTACCCGTTTATATCTCAAATTCAGGCTCCAAACACCCGAAAATTCGATATTTTTGGGTCCCAGAACCAATCTGTACATGCCTACTCAGTGCTAGAATGTTTTCAAAATATAGACTTAAAACATGCTAAAAATCGATATTTTAAGTGTCCAAAGTCGATATGTGCATGCACCTTCTGTACCCGTTTATATCTCAAATTCAGGCTCAAAGCACCCGAAAAATCGGTATTCTTGGGTTCAAGAAGCGATCTGTACATGCCTACTCCTAGTTAGAATATTTTCAATATACAGACCTAAAACATGCTCAAAATCGATATTTTAGGTGCCCAAAAGTCGATATGTGCATGAATCTTCTGTACCCGTTTATATCTCAAATTCAGGCTAAAAAAAAAAACGAAAATTCGATATTTTGGGGTCCCAGAAGCGATCTGTACATGCTTACTCCGTGTTAGAGTGTTTTCAAAATACAGGCCCAAAACATGCTGAAAATCGATATTTTAGGTGTCCAAAGTCAATATGTGCATGCATCTTCTGTACACGTTTATATCTCAAATTCAGGCTCCAAACACCCGAAAATTCGATATTTTGGGGTCCCAGAATCGATCTGTACAGGCCTACTCAGATACAGGCCCAAAACATACTGAAAATCAATATTTTATGTGCCCAAAGTCAATATGTGTATGCATCTTCTGCACCCGTTTATATCCCAAATTCAACTTCGAAACCCCCGAAAATTCGATATGTTTGGGTTTCAGAAGCGATCTGTACATGCCTACTCAGTGCTAGAATATTTTCAAAATATAGGCTCAAAACATGCTAAAAATCGATATTTTAGGTGTCCAAAGTCGATATGTGCATGCATCTTCTGTACCCGTTTATATCTCAAATTCAGGCTAAAAAACCCCGAAAATTCGATATTTTGGGAACCCAGAAGCGATCTGTACATGTTTACTCCGTGTTAGAGTATTTTTAAAATAAATACAGGCCCAAAACATGCTAAAAATCGATATTTTAAGAGCCCAAAGTCGATATCTCAAATTCAGGCCCAAAACACCCGAAAACTCGATATTTTGGGGTCCCAAGACGATCTGTACATGCATACTCAGATACAGGCCCAAAACATGCTAAAAATCGATATTTTAAGTGCCCAGAGTCGATATCTCAAATTCAGGCCCAAAACACCCGAAAATTCGATATTTTGGGATCCCGGAAACGATCTGTACATGCCTATTCCGTGTTAGAATATTTTCAAAATACAGGCCAAAAACATACTGAAAATCGATCTTTTAGGTGCCCAAAGTCAATATGTCCATGTATCTTCTGTACCCGTATATATCTCAAATTAAGGCTCAAAACACCCGAAAATTTGATATTTTGGGGTCCCAGAAGCGGTCTGTATATGCCTACTCAGATACTGGCCCAAACATGCTGAAAATCGATATTTTAGGTGCCCAAAGTCAATATGTGCATGTATCTTCTGTACCCGTATATATCTCAAATTAAGGCTCAAAACACCCGAAAATTCGATATTTTAGGGTCTCAGAAGCGATCTGTACATGCCTACTCAGTGCTAGAATATTTTCAAAAATATAGGCCCAAAACATGCTAAAAATCGATATTTTAGGTGCCCAAAGTCGATATCTCAAATTCAGGCCCAAAACATCCGAAAATTCGATATTTTTGGGTCCCAGAAACGATCTGTACATGTCTACTTCGTGTTAGAGTATTTTCAAAATACAGGCCCAAAACATACTGAAAATTGATCTTTTAAGTTCCCAAAAGTCGATATGTGCATGCATCTTCTGAACCCGTTTATATCTCAAATGCAGGCTCCAAACACCAGAAAACTCGATATTTTGGGGTCCCAGAGGTGATCTGTACATGCCTACTCAGATATAGGCCCAAAACATGCTGAAAATCGATATTTTAGGTGCCCAAAGTCAATATGAGTACGCATCTTCTGCACCCGTTTATATCTCAAATGCAGGCTCCAAACACCAGAAAACTCGATATTTTGGGGTCCCAGAAGCGATCTGTACATGCATACTAGGATACAGGCCCAAAAGATGCTGAAAATCGATATTTTAGGTGCCCAAAGTCAATATGTGCTTGTATCTTCTGTACCCGTTTATATCTCAAATTCAGGCTCAAAACACCCGAGAATTCAATATTTTGGGGTCCCAGAAGCGATCTGTACATGCCTACTCCGTGTTAGAGTATTTTCAAAATACAGGCCCAAAACATGCTAAAAATCGATATTTTAGGTGCCCAAAGTCAATATGTGCATGCATCTTCTGTACCCGTTTATATCTCAAATTTAGGCTCAAAACACCCGAAAATTCGATATTTTGGGGTCTCAGAAGCGATCTGTACATGCCTACTCAGTGCTAGAATATTTTCAAAATATAGGCCCAAAACATGCTAAAAATCGATATTTTAGGTGCCCAAAGTCGATATCTCAAATTCAGGCCCAAAACACCCGAAAATTCGATATTTTTGGTTCCCAGAAACGATCTGTACATGCCTACTTCGTGTTAGAGTATTTTCAAAATACAGGCCCAAAACATACTGAAAATCGATCTTTTAAGTTCCCAAAAGTCGATAAGTGCATGCATCTTCTGAACCTGTTTATATCTCAAATGCAGGCTCCAAACACCAGAAAACTCGATATTTTGGGGTCCCAGAGGTGATCTGTACATGCCTACTCAGATACAGGCCCAAAACATGCTGAAAATCGATATTTTAGGTGCCTAAAGTCAATATGTGCATGCATCTTCTGTACCCGTTTACATCTCAAATTCAGGCTCAAAACACCCGAAAATTCAATATTTTGGGGTACCAGAAGCGATCTGTACATGCATACTCTTAGTTAGAATGTTTTCAAGATACAGACCTAAAACATGCTCAAAATCGATATTTTAGGTGCCCAAAGTCAATATGTGCATGCATCTTCTGTACCCGTTTACATCTCAAATTCAGGCCCAAAACACACGAAAATTCGATATTTTGAGGTCCCAGAAACGATCTGTACATGCCTATTCCGTGTTAGAATATTTAAAGATTATAGGCCCAAAACATGCTAAAAATCGATATTTTAGGTTCCCAAAGTCGATATCTCAAATTCAGGCCCAAAACACCCAAAAATTCGATATTTTGGGGTCCCAGAAACGATCTGTACATGTCTATTCCGTGTTAGAATATTTTCAAAATACAGGCCAAAAACATACTAAAAATCGATATTTTAGGTGCCCAAAGTCAATATGTGCATGTATCTTCTGCACCCGTTTATATCTCAAATTAAGGCTCAATACACCCGAAATTCGATATTTTGGGGTCTCAGAAGCGATCTGTACATGCCTACTCAGTCCTAGAATCTTTTCAAAATCTAGGCCCAAAACATGCTAAAAATCGATATTTTAGGTGCACAAAGTCGATATCTCAAATTCAGGCCGAAAACACACGAAAATTCGATATTTTGGGGTCCCAGAAACGATCTATACATGCCTACTCCGTGTTAGAGTATTTTGAAAATGCAAGCCCAAAACATACTGAAAATCGATTTTTTAGGTGCCCAAAAGTCGATATGTGCATGCATCTTCTGTATCCGTTTATATCTCAAATGCAGGCTCCAAACACCAGAAAACTCGATATTTTGGGGTCGCAGAAGCGATCTGTACATGCCTACTCAGATACAAGCCCAAAACATGCTGAAAATCGATATTTTAGGTGCCCAAAGTCAATATGTGCATGTATCTTCTGTACCCGTTTATATCTTAAATTCAGGCTCAAAACACCCGAGAATTCAATATTTTGGGGTCCCAGAAGCAATCTGTACATGCCTACTCCGTGTTAGAGTATTTTCAAAATACAGGCCCAAAACATGCTAAAAATCGATATTTTAGGTGCCCAAAGTCAATATGTTCATGCATCTTCTGTACCCGTTTATATCTCAAATTTAGGCTCAAAACACCCGAAAATTCGATATTTTGGGGTCTCAGAAGCGATCTGTACATGCCTACTCAGTACTAGAATATTTTCAAAATATAGGCACAAAACATGCTAAAAATCGATATTTTAGGTGCCCAAAGTCGATATCTCAAATTCAGGCCCAAAACACCCGAAAATTCGATATTTTGGGGTCCCAGAAACGATCTGTACATGCCTACTCCGTGTTAGAGTATTTTTAAAATACAGGCCCAAAACATATATACTGAAAATAGATCTTTTATGTGCACAAAAGTCGATATGTGCATGCATCTTCTGAACCCGTTTATATCTCAAATGCAGGCTCCAAACACCAGAAACTCGATATTTTGGGGTCCCAGAAGCGATCTGTACATGCCTAGTCAGATACAGGCCCAAAACATGCTGAAAATCGATATTTTAGGTGCCCAAAGTCAATATGTGCATGTATCTTCTGTACCCGTTTATATCTGAAATTCAGGCTCAAAACACCCGAGAATTCAATATTTTGGGGTCCCAGTAGCGATCTGTAAATGCCTACTCAGTGCTAGAATATTTTCAAAATATAGGCCCAAAACATGCTAAAAATCGATATTTTAGGTTACCAAAGTCGATATCTCAAATTCAGGTCCAAAACACCCGAAAATTCGATATTTTGGGGTCCCAGAAGCGATCTGTACATGCCTACTCCTAGTTAGAATGTTTTCAAGATACAGACCTAAAACATGCTCAAAATCGATATTTTAGGTGCCCAAAGTCAATATGTGCATGCATCTTCTGCACCCGTTTATATTCCAAATTCAACTTCAAAACACCCGAAAATTCGATATTTTTGGGTCTCAGAAGCGATATGTACATGCCTACTCAGTGCTAGAATATTTTTTAAAATATTTGCCCAAAACATGCTAAAAATCAAAATTTTAGGTGCCCAAAGCCGATATCTCAGATTCAGGCCCATAACACCCGAAAATTCGATATTTTGGGGTCCCAGAAGCGATCTGTACATGCCTACTCCGTGTTAGAGAATTTTCAAGTTACAGACCCAAAATATAATGAAAATCGATCTTTTAGGTGCCCAAAAGTCGATATGTGCATGCATCTTCTATACCCGTTTATATCTCAAATTCAGGCTCCAAACACCCGAAAATTCAATATTTTGGGGTCCCAAAAGCGATCTGTACATGCCTCCTCAGATACAGGCCCAAAACAGTCTGAAAATCGATATTTTAGGTGCCCAAAGTCAATATGTGCATGCATATTCTGTACCCGTTTATATCCCAAATTCATTTTCAAAACACCCAAAAATTTGATATTTTTGGGTCCCAGAAGCGATCTTCACATGCCTACTCAGTGCTAGAATGTTTTTAAAATATAGGCTTAAAACATGCTAAAAATCGATATTTTAAGTGTCCAAAGTTGATAAGTGCATGCATCTTCTGTACCCGTTTATATCTCAAATTCAGGCTCAAAACACCCGAAAATTCGTTATTTTTGAGTCCTAGAAGCGATCTGTACATGCCTACTGATAGTTAGAATGTTTTCAAGATACAGACCCAAAATATGCTCAAAATCGACATTTTAGGTGCCCAAAAGTCGATATGTGCAAGCATCTTCAGTACCCGTTTATATCACAAATTCAGGCTCAAATCACCAGAAAATTCGATATTTTGGGGTCCCAGAAGCGATCTGTACATGCCTACTCAGTGCTAGAATATTTTCAAAATACAGGCCCAAAACATCCTGGAAATCGATATTTTAGGTGCCCAAAGTCAATATGTGCATGCATCTTCAGAACCCGTTTATATCTCAAATTCAGACTCAAAACACCCGAAAATTCGTTATTTTTGGGTCCTAGAAGCAATATGTACATGCCTACTCCTAGTTAGAATGTTTTCAAGATACAGGCCCAAAACATGCTAAAAATCGATATGTTAGGTGCCCAAAGTCAATAGGTGCATGCATCTTCTGTACCCGTTTATATCTCAAATTTAGGCTCAAAACACCCGAAAATTCGATATTTTGGGATCCCAGAAGTGATCTGTACATGCCTACTTAGTGCTAGAATATTTTCAAATTACAGTCCCAAAACATCCTGAAAATCGATATTTTAGGTGCCCAAAGTCAATATGTGCATGCATCTTCAGTACCCGTTTATATCTCAAATTCAGACTCAAAACACCTGAAAATTCGTTATTTTTGGGTCCTAGAAGCACTCTGGACATGCCTACTCCTAGTTAGAATGTTTTCAAGATACAGACCCAAAACATGCTAAAAATCGATATTTTAGGTGCTCAAAGTCGATATCTCAAATTCAGGCTCAAAAAAACCCGAAAATTCGATATTTTGGGGTCCCAGAAGCGATCTGTACATGCTTACTCCGTGTTAGAGTGTTTTCAAAATACAGGCCCAAAACATGCTGAAAATCGATATTTTAGGTGCCCAAAAGTCGATATGTGCATGCATCTTCTGTACCCGTTTATATCTCAAATTCAACCTTAAAACACTTGAAAATTCGATATTTTTGGGTCCCATAAGCGATCTGTACATGCCTACTCAGTGCTAGAATATTTTCAAAATATAGGCTCAAAACATGCTAAAAATCGATATTTTAAGTGTCCAAAGTCGATATGTGCATGCATCTTCTGTACACGTTTATATCCCAAATTCAGTCTCAAAACCCCCGAAAATTCGGTATTTTTGGGTCCTAGAAGCGATCTGTACATGTCTACTCTTAGAGAGAATGTTTTCAAGATACAGACCCAAAACATGCTCAAAATCGTTATTTTAGGTGCCCCAAAGTTGATATGTGTATGCATCTTCAGTACCCGTTTATATCTCAAATTCAGTCTCAAAACACCCGAAAATTCGATATTTTGGGGTCCCAGAAACGATCTGTACATGCCTACTCCGTGTTAAAGTGTTTTCAAAATACAGGCCCAAAACATACTGAAAATCGATCTTTTAGGTGCCCAAAAGTCGATATGTGCATGCATCTTCTGTACCCGTTTATATCTCAAATTCAGGCTCCAAATACCCGAAAATTCGATATTTTGGGGTCCCAGAAGAGATCTGTACATTCCTACTCAGATACAAGCCCAAAACATGCTGAAAATCGATATTTTAGGTGCCCAAATACAATATGCGCATGCATCTTCTGTACCCGGTTATATCTCAAATTCAGGCTCCAAACACCAGAAAATTCGATATTTTGATATCCCAGATGCGATCTGTGCATGCCTACTCCGTGTTAGAGTATTTTCAAAATACAGGCCCAAAACATGCTAAAAATCGATATTTTAGGTGCCCAAAGTCAATATGTGTATGCATCTACTGTACACGTTTATATCTCAAATTCTGGCTCAAAACACTCAAAAATTCGATATTTTGGGATCCCAAAAGCGAACTGTATATGGCTACTCCGTGTTAGAGTTTTTTTCAAAATACAGGTCCAAAACATACTGAAAATCGATATTTTAGGTGCCCAAAAGTCGATATGTTGATGCATATTCTGCACTCGTTTATATCTCAAATTCAGGCTCAAAAAACCCGAAAATTCGATATTTTAGGGTCCCAGAAGCGATCTGTACATGCTTACTCCGTGTTAAAGTGTTTTCAAAATACAGGCCCAAAACATGCTGAAAATCGATATTTTAGGTGTCCAAAGTCAATATGTATATGCATCTTTTGCACCTGTTTATATCCCAAATTCAATCTCAAAACACCCGTAAATTCGATATTTTGGGATCCCAGAAGCGATTTGTACATGCCTACTCAGTGCTAGAATGTTTTCAATATATAGGCTAAAAACATGCTAAAAATCGATATTTTAAGTGTCCAAAGTCGATATGTGCATGCATCTTCTGTACACGTTTATATCTCAAATTCTGGCTCAAAACACCCTAAAATTCGATATTTTGGGATCCCAGAAGCGAACTGTATATGGCTACTCCGTGTTAGAGTATTTTCAAAATACATGCCCAAAACATACTGAAAATCGATATTTTAGGTGCCCAAAAGTCGATATGTGTATGCATCTTCTGCACCCGTTTATATCCCAAATTCAACCTCAAAACACTCGAAAATTCGATATTTTTGGGTCCCTGAAGCGATCTGTACATGCCTACTCAGTGCATGAATGTTTTCAAAATATAGACTCAAAACATGCTAAAAATCGATATTTTAAGTGTCCAAAGTCGATATGTGCATGCATCTTCTATACACGTTTATATCTCAAATTCAGTCTCAAAAAACCCGAAAATTCGATATTTTGGGGTCCCAGAAACGATCTGTACATGCCTACTCCTAGTTAGAATGTTTTCAAGATACAGACCTAAAACATGCTCAAAATCGATATTTTAGGTGCCCAAAGTCAATATGTGCATGTATCTTCTGTATCCGTTTATATCTCAAATTCAGGCTCAAAAAACCCGAAAATTCGATATTTGGGGGTCCCAGAAGCGATCTGTACATGCTTACTCCGTGTTAGAGTGTTTTCAAAATACAGGCCCAAAACCTGCTGAAAATCGATATTTTAGGTGTCCAAAGTCAATATGTGCATGCATCTTCTGTACCTGTTTATATCTCAAATTTAGGCTCCAAACACCCGAAAATTCGATATTTTGGGGTCCCAGAATCGATCTGTACATGCCTACTCAGATACAGGCCCAAAACATGCTGAAAATCAATATTTTTGGTGCCCAAAGTCAATATGTGTATGCATCTTCTGCACCCGTTTATATCCCAAATTCAACTTCAAAACACCCGAAAATTCGATATTTTTGGGTCTCAGAAGCGATCTGTACATGCCTACTCAATGCTAGAATGTTTTTAAGATACAGACCCAAAACATACTAAAAATCGATATTTTAGGTGCCCAAAGTCGATATATCAAATTCAGGCCCAAAACACCCAAAAATTCGATATTTTGGGGTCCCAGAAGCGATCTGTACATGCTTACTCCGTGTTAGAGTATTTTCAAAATACAGGCCCAAAACATGCTGAAAATCGATCTTTTAGGTGCCCAAAGTCGATATATCAAATTCAGGCCCTAAACACCCGAAAATTCGATATTTTTGTGTCCCAGAAGCGATCTGTACATGCCTACTCCGTGTTAGAGTATTTTCAAAATACAGGCCCAAAACATACTGAAAATCGATCTTTTAGGTGCCCAAAAGTCAATATATATGTGCATGCATCTTCTGTATCCGTTTATATATCAAATTCAGGCTCCAAACACCCAATAATTAGATATTTTGGGGTCCCAGAATCGATCTGTACATGTCTACTCAGATACAGGCCCAAAACATGCTGAAAATCAATATTTTTGGTGCCCAAAGTCAATATGTGTATGCATCTTCTGCACCCGTTTATATCCCAAATTCAACCTCAAAACACCCGAAAATTCGATATTTTTGGGTCTCAGAAGCGATCTGTACATGCCTACTCCTAGTTAGAATGTTTTCAAAATATAGGCTCAAAACATGCTAAAAATCGATATTTTAAGTGTCCAAAGTCGATATATGCATGTATCTTCTGTACACGTTTATATCTCAAATTTAGGCCAAAAAAACCCGAACATTCGATATTTTGGGGTCCCAGAAGCGATCTGTACATGATTACTCCGTGTTAGAGTATTTTCAATATACAGGCCGAAAACATGCTAAGAATCGATATTTTAGGTGCCCAAAGTTAATATATATGTGCATGCATCTTCTGTACCCGTTTATATCTCAAATTCAGGCTCAAAACACCCGAAAATTCGATATTTTGGGGTCCCAGAAGCGATCTGTACATGCCTACTCACTGCTAGAATATTTTCAAAATATAGGCTCAAAACATGCTAAAAATCGATATTTTAGGTGCCCAAAGTCAATATCTCAAATTTAGGCCCAAAACACCCGAAAATTCGATATTTTGGGGTCCCAGAAGCGATCTGTACATGCCTACTCCGTGTTAGAGTATTTTCAAAATACTGGCCCAAAACATGCTGAAAATCGATATTTTAGGTGCCTAAAGTCTATATGAGCATGCATCTTCTGTACCCGTTTATATCTCAAATTCAGGCTCCAAACACCCGAAAAGTCGATATTTTGGGGTCCCAAAAGCGATCTGTACATGCCTACACAGATACAGGCCGAAAACATGCTGAAAATCAAAATTTTAGGTGCCCAAAGTCAATATGTGTTTGCATCTTCTGCACCCGTTTATATCCCAGATTCAACCTCAAAAAACCCGAAAATTCGATATTTTTGGGTCCCAGAAGCGATCTGTACATGCCTACTCAGTGCAAGAATGTTTTCAAAATATAGACTCAAAACATGCTAAAAATCGATATTTTAAGTGTCCAAAGTCGATATGTGCATGCATGTTCTGTACCCGTTTATATTTCAAATTCAGGATCAAAACACCCGAAAATTCGGTATTTATAGGTCCTAGAAGCGATCTGTACATGCCTACACCTAGTTAGAATGCTTTCAAGATATAGACCTAAAACATGCCAAAAATCGATATTTTAAGAGCCCAAAGTCGATATCTCAAATTCAGGCCAAAAACACCCGAAAACTCGATATTTTGGAGTCCCAGAAGTGATATGTATATGCCGACTCAGATACAGGACCAAAACATGCTAAAAATCGATATTTTAGGTGCCTAAAGTCGATATCTCAAATTCAGGCCCAAAACATACTGAAAATTGATCTTTTAAGTGTCCAAAGTCGATATCTCAAATTCAGGCCCAAAACACCCGAAAAATTCGATATTTTGGGGTCCCAGAAGCGATCTGTACATGCCTACTCCATGTTAGAGTATTTTTAAAATACAGGCCGAAAACATCCTGAAAATCGATATTTTAGGTGCCCAAAGTCAATATGTGCATGCATCTTCTGTACCCGTTTATATCTCAAATTCAGGCTCAAAACACAAGAAAATTCGATATTTTGGAGTCCCTGAAGCGATCTGTACATGACTACTCAGTGCTAGAATATTTTCAAAATATATGCCAAAAACATGCTAAAAATCGAAATTTTAGGTGCCCAAAGTCGATATCTCAAATTCAGGCCCAAAACACACGAAAATTCGTTATTTTGGGGTCCCAAAAGCGATCTGTACATGCCTACTCCGTGTTAGAGTATTTTCAAAATACAGGCCCAAAACATACTGAAAATCGATCTTGTAGGTACCCAAAAGTTGATATGTGCATGCATCTTCTGTACCTGTATATATCTCAAATTCAGGCTCAAAACACCCAAAAATTCGATATTTTGGGGTCTCAGAAGCGATCTGTACATGCCTACTCAGTACTAGAATATTTTCAAAATATAGGCACAAAACATGCTAAAAATCGATATTTTAGGTGCCCAAAGTCGATATCTCAAATTCAGGCCCAAAACACCCGAAAATTCGATATTTTGGGGTCCCAGAAACGATCTGTACATGCCTACTCCGTGTTAGAGTATTTTTAAAATACAGGCCCAAAACATATATACTGAAAATAGATCTTTTATGTGCACAAAAGTCGATATGTGCATGCATCTTCTGAACCCGTTTATATCTCAAATGCAGGCTCCAAACACCAGAAACTCGATATTTTGGGGTCCCAGAAGCGATCTGTACATGCCTAGTCAGATACAGGCCCAAAACATGCTGAAAATCGATATTTTAGGTGCCCAAAGTCAATATGTGCATGTATCTTCTGTACCCGTTTATATCTGAAATTCAGGCTCAAAACACCCGAGAATTCAATATTTTGGGGTCCCAGTAGCGATCTGTAAATGCCTACTCAGTGCTAGAATATTTTCAAAATATAGGCCCAAAACATGCTAAAAATCGATATTTTAGGTTACCAAAGTCGATATCTCAAATTCAGGTCCAAAACACCCGAAAATTCGATATTTTGGGGTCCCAGAAGCGATCTGTACATGCCTACTCCTAGTTAGAATGTTTTCAAGATACAGACCTAAAACATGCTCAAAATCGATATTTTAGGTGCCCAAAGTCAATATGTGCATGCATCTTCTGCACCCGTTTATATTCCAAATTCAACTTCAAAACACCCGAAAATTCGATATTTTTGGGTCTCAGAAGCGATATGTACATGCCTACTCAGTGCTAGAATATTTTTTAAAATATTTGCCCAAAACATGCTAAAAATCAAAATTTTAGGTGCCCAAAGCCGATATCTCAGATTCAGGCCCATAACACCCGAAAATTCGATATTTTGGGGTCCCAGAAGCGATCTGTACATGCCTACTCCGTGTTAGAGAATTTTCAAGTTACAGACCCAAAATATAATGAAAATCGATCTTTTAGGTGCCCAAAAGTCGATATGTGCATGCATCTTCTATACCCGTTTATATCTCAAATTCAGGCTCCAAACACCCGAAAATTCAATATTTTGGGGTCCCAAAAGCGATCTGTACATGCCTCCTCAGATACAGGCCCAAAACAGTCTGAAAATCGATATTTTAGGTGCCCAAAGTCAATATGTGCATGCATATTCTGTACCCGTTTATATCCCAAATTCATTTTCAAAACACCCAAAAATTTGATATTTTTGGGTCCCAGAAGCGATCTTCACATGCCTACTCAGTGCTAGAATGTTTTTAAAATATAGGCTTAAAACATGCTAAAAATCGATATTTTAAGTGTCCAAAGTTGATAAGTGCATGCATCTTCTGTACCCGTTTATATCTCAAATTCAGGCTCAAAACACCCGAAAATTCGTTATTTTTGAGTCCTAGAAGCGATCTGTACATGCCTACTGATAGTTAGAATGTTTTCAAGATACAGACCCAAAATATGCTCAAAATCGACATTTTAGGTGCCCAAAAGTCGATATGTGCAAGCATCTTCAGTACCCGTTTATATCACAAATTCAGGCTCAAATCACCAGAAAATTCGATATTTTGGGGTCCCAGAAGCGATCTGTACATGCCTACTCAGTGCTAGAATATTTTCAAAATACAGGCCCAAAACATCCTGGAAATCGATATTTTAGGTGCCCAAAGTCAATATGTGCATGCATCTTCAGAACCCGTTTATATCTCAAATTCAGACTCAAAACACCCGAAAATTCGTTATTTTTGGGTCCTAGAAGCAATATGTACATGCCTACTCCTAGTTAGAATGTTTTCAAGATACAGGCCCAAAACATGCTAAAAATCGATATGTTAGGTGCCCAAAGTCAATAGGTGCATGCATCTTCTGTACCCGTTTATATCTCAAATTTAGGCTCAAAACACCCGAAAATTCGATATTTTGGGATCCCAGAAGTGATCTGTACATGCCTACTTAGTGCTAGAATATTTTCAAATTACAGTCCCAAAACATCCTGAAAATCGATATTTTAGGTGCCCAAAGTCAATATGTGCATGCATCTTCAGTACCCGTTTATATCTCAAATTCAGACTCAAAACACCTGAAAATTCGTTATTTTTGGGTCCTAGAAGCACTCTGGACATGCCTACTCCTAGTTAGAATGTTTTCAAGATACAGACCCAAAACATGCTAAAAATCGATATTTTAGGTGCTCAAAGTCGATATCTCAAATTCAGGCTCAAAAAAACCCGAAAATTCGATATTTTGGGGTCCCAGAAGCGATCTGTACATGCTTACTCCGTGTTAGAGTGTTTTCAAAATACAGGCCCAAAACATGCTGAAAATCGATATTTTAGGTGCCCAAAAGTCGATATGTGCATGCATCTTCTGTACCCGTTTATATCTCAAATTCAACCTTAAAACACTTGAAAATTCGATATTTTTGGGTCCCATAAGCGATCTGTACATGCCTACTCAGTGCTAGAATATTTTCAAAATATAGGCTCAAAACATGCTAAAAATCGATATTTTAAGTGTCCAAAGTCGATATGTGCATGCATCTTCTGTACACGTTTATATCCCAAATTCAGTCTCAAAACCCCCGAAAATTCGGTATTTTTGGGTCCTAGAAGCGATCTGTACATGTCTACTCTTAGAGAGAATGTTTTCAAGATACAGACCCAAAACATGCTCAAAATCGTTATTTTAGGTGCCCCAAAGTTGATATGTGTATGCATCTTCAGTACCCGTTTATATCTCAAATTCAGGCTCCAAACACCAGAAAATTCGATATTTTGATATCCCAGATGCGATCTGTGCATGCCTACTCCGTGTTAGAGTATTTTCAAAATACAGGCCCAAAACATGCTAAAAATCGATATTTTAGGTGCCCAAAGTCAATATGTGTATGCATCTACTGTACACGTTTATATCTCAAATTCTGGCTCAAAACACTCAAAAATTCGATATTTTGGGATCCCAAAAGCGAACTGTATATGGCTACTCCGTGTTAGAGTTTTTTTCAAAATACAGGCCCAAAACATACTGAAAATCGATATTTTAGGTGCCCAAAAGTCGATATGTTGATGCATATTCTGCACTCGTTTATATCTCAAATTCAGGCTCAAAAAACCCGAAAATTCGATATTTTAGGGTCCCAGAAGCGATCTGTACATGCTTACTCCGTGTTAAAGTGTTTTCAAAATACAGGCCCAAAACATGCTGAAAATCGATATTTTAGGTGTCCAAAGTCAATATGTATATGCATCTTTTGCACCTGTTTATATCCCAAATTCAATCTCAAAACACCCGTAAATTCGATATTTTGGGATCCCAGAAGCGATTTGTACATGCCTACTCAGTGCTAGAATGTTTTCAATATATAGGCTAAAAACATGCTAAAAATCGATATTTTAAGTGTCCAAAGTCGATATGTGCATGCATCTTCTGTACACGTTTATATCTCAAATTCTGGCTCAAAACACCCTAAAATTCGATATTTTGGGATCCCAGAAGCGAACTGTATATGGCTACTCCGTGTTAGAGTATTTTCAAAATACATGCCCAAAACATACTGAAAATCGATATTTTAGGTGCCCAAAAGTCGATATGTGTATGCATCTTCTGCACCCGTTTATATCCCAAATTCAACCTCAAAACACTCGAAAATTCGATATTTTTGGGTCCCTGAAGCGATCTGTACATGCCTACTCAGTGCATGAATGTTTTCAAAATATAGACTCAAAACATGCTAAAAATCGATATTTTAAGTGTCCAAAGTCGATATGTGCATGCATCTTCTATACACGTTTATATCTCAAATTCAGTCTCAAAAAACCCGAAAATTCGATATTTTGGGGTCCCAGAAACGATCTGTACATGCCTACTCCTAGTTAGAATGTTTTCAAGATACAGACCTAAAACATGCTCAAAATCGATATTTTAGGTGCCCAAAGTCAATATGTGCATGCATCTTCTGTATCCGTTTATATCTCAAATTCAGGCTCAAAAAACCCGAAAATTCGATATTTGGGGGTCCCAGAAGCGATCTGTACATGCTTACTCCGTGTTAGAGTGTTTTCAAAATACAGGCCCAAAACCTGCTGAAAATCGATATTTTAGGTGTCCAAAGTCAATATGTGCATGCATCTTCTGTACCTGTTTATATCTCAAATTTAGGCTCCAAACACCCGAAAATTCGATATTTTGGGGTCCCAGAATCGATCTGTACATGCCTACTCAGATACAGGCCCAAAACATGCTGAAAATCAATATTTTTGGTGCCCAAAGTCAATATGTGTATGCATCTTCTGCACCCGTTTATATCCCAAATTCAACTTCAAAACACCCGAAAATTCGATATTTTTGGGTCTCAGAAGCGATCTGTACATGCCTACTCAATGCTAGAATGTTTTTAAGATACAGACCCAAAACATACTAAAAATCGATATTTTAGGTGCCCAAAGTCGATATATCAAATTCAGGCCCAAAACACCCAAAAATTCGATATTTTGGGGTCCCAGAAGCGATCTGTACATGCTTACTCCGTGTTAGAGTATTTTCAAAATACAGGCCCAAAACATGCTGAAAATCGATCTTTTAGGTGCCCAAAGTCGATATATCAAATTCAGGCCCTAAACACCCGAAAATTCGATATTTTTGTGTCCCAGAAGCGATCTGTACATGCCTACTCCGTGTTAGAGTATTTTCAAAATACAGGCCCAAAACATACTGAAAATCGATCTTTTAGGTGCCCAAAAGTCAATATATATGTGCATGCATCTTCTGTATCCGTTTATATATCAAATTCAGGCTCCAAACACCCAATAATTAGATATTTTGGGGTCCCAGAATCGATCTGTACATGTCTACTCAGATACAGGCCCAAAACATGCTGAAAATCAATATTTTTGGTGCCCAAAGTCAATATGTGTATGCATCTTCTGCACCCGTTTATATCCCAAATTCAACCTCAAAACACCCGAAAATTCGATATTTTTGGGTCTCAGAAGCGATCTGTACATGCCTACTCCTAGTTAGAATGTTTTCAAAATATAGGCTCAAAACATGCTAAAAATCGATATTTTAAGTGTCCAAAGTCGATATATGCATGTATCTTCTGTACACGTTTATATCTCAAATTTAGGCCAAAAAAACCCGAACATTCGATATTTTGGGGTCCCAGAAGCGATCTGTACATGATTACTCCGTGTTAGAGTATTTTCAATATACAGGCCGAAAACATGCTAAGAATCGATATTTTAGGTGCCCAAAGTTAATATATATGTGCATGCATCTTCTGTACCCGTTTATATCTCAAATTCAGGCTCAAAACACCCGAAAATTCGATATTTTGGGGTCCCAGAAGCGATCTGTACATGCCTACTCACTGCTAGAATATTTTCAAAATATAGGCTCAAAACATGCTAAAAATCGATATTTTAGGTGCCCAAAGTCAATATCTCAAATTTAGGCCCAAAACACCCGAAAATTCGATATTTTGGGGTCCCAGAAGCGATCTGTACATGCCTACTCCGTGTTAGAGTATTTTCAAAATACTGGCCCAAAACATGCTGAAAATCGATATTTTAGGTGCCTAAAGTCTATATGAGCATGCATCTTCTGTACCCGTTTATATCTCAAATTCAGGCTCCAAACACCCGAAAAGTCGATATTTTGGGGTCCCAAAAGCGATCTGTACATGCCTACACAGATACAGGCCGAAAACATGCTGAAAATCAAAATTTTAGGTGCCCAAAGTCAATATGTGTTTGCATCTTCTGCACCCGTTTATATCCCAGATTCAACCTCAAAAAACCCGAAAATTCGATATTTTTGGGTCCCAGAAGCGATCTGTACATGCCTACTCAGTGCAAGAATGTTTTCAAAATATAGACTCAAAACATGCTAAAAATCGATATTTTAAGTGTCCAAAGTCGATATGTGCATGCATGTTCTGTACCCGTTTATATTTCAAATTCAGGATCAAAACACCCGAAAATTCGGTATTTATAGGTCCTAGAAGCGATCTGTACATGCCTACACCTAGTTAGAATGCTTTCAAGATATAGACCTAAAACATGCCAAAAATCGATATTTTAAGAGCCCAAAGTCGATATCTCAAATTCAGGCCAAAAACACCCGAAAACTCGATATTTTGGAGTCCCAGAAGTGATATGTATATGCCGACTCAGATACAGGACCAAAACATGCTAAAAATCGATATTTTAGGTGCCTAAAGTCGATATCTCAAATTCAGGCCCAAAACATACTGAAAATTGATCTTTTAAGTGTCCAAAGTCGATATCTCAAATTCAGGCCCAAAACACCCGAAAAATTCGATATTTTGGGGTCCCAGAAGCGATCTGTACATGCCTACTCCATGTTAGAGTATTTTTAAAATACAGGCCGAAAACATCCTGAAAATCGATATTTTAGGTGCCCAAAGTCAATATGTGCATGCATCTTCTGTACCCGTTTATATCTCAAATTCAGGCTCAAAACACAAGAAAATTCGATATTTTGGAGTCCCTGAAGCGATCTGTACATGCCTACTCAGTGCTAGAATATTTTCAAAATATATGCCAAAAACATGCTAAAAATCGAAATTTTAGGTGCCCAAAGTCGATATCTCAAATTCAGGCCCAAAACACACGAAAATTCGTTATTTTGGGGTCCCAAAAGCGATCTGTACATGCCTACTCCGTGTTAGAGTATTTTCAAAATACAGGCCCAAAACATACTGAAAATCGATCTTGTAGGTACCCAAAAGTTGATATGTGCATGCATCTTCTGTACCTGTATATATCTCAAATTCAGGCTCAAAACACCCAAAAATTCGGTATTTTTGGGTCCTAGAAGCGATCTGTACACGCCTACTCAGATACAGGCCCAAAATATGCTGAAAATCGATATTTTAGGTGCCCAAAGTCCATATGTGCATGCATCTTCTGTACCCTTTAATATCTCAAATTCAGGCTCAAAACACCCGAAAATTTGATATTTTGGGGTCCCAGAAGCGATCTGTACATGCCTACTCAGTGCTAGAAGATTTTCAAAATATAGGCCCAAAACATGCTAAAAATCGATATTTTAAGTGCCCAAAGTCGATATCTCAAATTCAGGCCTAAAACAACCCGAAAATTCGATATTTTGGGGTCCTAGAAGCGATCTGTACACGCCTACTTCTAGTTAGAATGCTTTCAAGATACAGACCTAAAACATGCTCAAAATCGATATTTTAGGTGACCAAAAGTCGATATGTGCATGCATCTTCAGTACACGTTTATATATCAAATTCAGGCTAAATAAACGAAAATTCGATATTGTGGGGTCCCAGAAGCGATCTGTACCTGCTTACTCCGTGTTAGGCATTTTCAAAATACAGGCCCAAAACATGCTTAAAATCGATATTTTAGGTGTCCAAAGTCAATATGTGCATGCATCTTCTGTACCCGCTTATATCTCAAATTCAGGCTCCAAACACCCGAAAATTCGTCATTTTGGGGTCCCAGAAACGATCTGTAAATGCCTACTCCGTTTTAGAGTATTTTTAGAAATACATTCCCAAAACATTCTGAAAATCCATATTTTTGGTGCCCAAAGTCAATATGTGTATGCATCTTCTGCACCCGTTTATATCCCAAATTCAACCTTAAAACACTTGAAAATTCGATATTTTTGGGTCCCATAAGCGATCTATAGAAGCCTACTCAGTGCTAGAACATTTTCAAAATATAGGATCAAAACATGCTAAAAATCGATATTTTAAGTGTCCAAAGTCGATATGTGCATGCATCTTCTGTACACGTTTATATCTCAAATTCAGTCTCAAAACACCCGAAAATTCGGTATTTTTGGGTCCTAGAAGCGATCTGTACATGCCTAATCCTAGTTAGAATGTTTTCAAGATACAGACCCAAAACATGCTCAAAATCGATATTTTAGGTGCCCCAAAGTTGATATGTGCATGCATCTTCAGTACCCATTTATATCTCAAATTTAGTCTCAAAAAACCCGAAAATTCGATATTTTGGGGTCCCAGAAGCGATCTGTACATGCCTACTCCGTGTTAAAGTGTTTTCAAAATAAAGGCCCAAAACATACTGAAAATCGATCTTTTAGTTGCCCAAAAGTCGATATGTGCATGCATCTTCTGTACCCGTTTATTTCTCAAATTCAGGCTCCAAACACCCGAAAATTCGATATTTTGGGGTCCCAGAAGTGATCTGTACATGCCTAGTCAGATACAGGCCCAAAACATGCTGAAAATCGATATTTTAGGTGCCCAAATTCAATATGTGCATGCATCTTCTGTACCCGTTTATATCTCAAATTCAACCTCAAAACACCCGAAAATTCGATATTTTTGGGTCCCAGAAGCGATCTGTACATGCCTACTCAGTGCAAGAATGTTTTCAAAATATAGACTCAAAACATGCTAAAAATCGATATTTTAAGTGTCCAAAGTCGATATGTGCATGCATGTTCTGTACCCGTTTATATTTCAAATTCAGGATCAAAACGCCCAAAAATTCGGTATTTATAGGTCCTTGAAGCGATCTGTACATGCCTACTCCTAGTTAGAATGCTCTCAAGATATAGACCTAAAACATGCCAAAAATCGATGTTTTAAGAGCCCAAAGTCGATATCTCAAATTCAGGCCCAAAACATACTGAAAATTGATCTTTTAAGTGTCCAAAGTCGATATCTCAAATTCAGGCCCAAAACACCCGAAAAATTCGATATTTTGGGGTCCTAGAAGCGATCTGTACATGCCTACTCCATGTTAGAGTATTTTCAAAGTACAGGCCTAAAACATCCTGAAAATCGATATTTTAGGTGCCCAAAGTCAATATGTGCATGCATCTTCTGTACCCGTTTATATCTCAAATTCAGGCTCAAAACACCCGAAAATTCGATATTTTGGGTCCCAGAAGCGATCTGTACATGCCTACTCAGATACAGGCCCAAAACATGCTGAAAATCGATATTTTAGGTGCCCAAAGTCCATATGTGCATGCATCTTCTTTACCCGTTAATATCTCAAATTCAGGCTCAAAACACCCGAAAATTCGATATTTTGGGGTCCCAGAAGCGATCTGTACATGCCTACTCAGTGCTAGAAGATTTTCAAAATATAGGCCCAAAACATGCTAAAATAGTGCATTTGTCGCGGCTTCTAGCCGCTTAAATTGTATTTACTGGTTGTGAAACCAGCACAGCTGGATTGCTATAGAATACGCCCCTTCTCAAGCCCAGGCCCCGTATAGGCATAATCTGGGTTTTAAGGGTCAATTCCGTGACGTTCATCAGAAGTAAATAAAATTTAAATCTGGCGCTGTACTGATAGTGGAGCCACCTGGTGGTGGCGTGGTGAGGTATTAAGCCCCTCCTCCGCTGAATACCGCTCGATCACTCCAATGAGAAAGAAGTGAATGGCTGCCGCATCGGGAGGTGGGTGGGACAGTCAAAGCTGTGCTGGTTTCACAACCAATAAATACAATTTAAGCGGCTAGAAGCCGCGACAAATGCACTATTATTGGTATAGTGAAACCAGCACAGCTGGATTGCTATGCATGCGATGCGGTAGGTGGGAGGTGAGGTGGAGGCAATCACGTGCTAGTTAAGAGTGGTTGAGAGCGGAGGGCAGGAAAGGTAACCGAGCCCGGTGAGGCAGAAGCTAACGCACCTCCCAACACTGGCTAGGTGAGTAGCCGTGGTGGGGGTGTAGTAGCTTATCCCATATACCCGTAGACCATTCTGTTATAGACCAGAATTGTTACACATAAAGTCTTTATAGGCAGACTCGAGGGTTCGGGTCTTCTTTATAGGCAGACTCGAGGGGTCGGGTCTAGGAGAGGAGGGGGAGGGGTGACCCTAGCCGTGACCCTGGCCCCCCCCCCCCATCATAAAAGGGTAACCGAGCTAAGGTGAGGCTGAAGCTAAAGCAACTTCCAACAATGGCTAGGGGACTAGCTGTGGTGGAAGTGTTGTAATAGCTTATAATAAAATATATAAACCGTAGACTATTCTGTTATAGACCAGAATTGTTAACCAACTAAAGTCTTTATAGGCAGACTCGAGGGGTCAGGTACAGGAGAGGGGGTGCCCCCCCCCCCCCCCTTTGTTATTAAAGTCCTTTGAGCTAGGGCTATGGCCCCGGCTCAGGTCATGCGATCCCGAGGGGATGAAGGAGGACACAAGGATGCAGTAATCCTGTGTTTAATATATATATCCAGTCACTCATCTGATTGACCTAGGGAAAAGAGGGTTACCGGACCTAGAGTTGTAGAAGAGGTGGTCCGGAGAAGCCCCTCTCGTCGCCTCCACGTATGTAGTAAACGTGTGGACTGGCCAGAGGGGGTGGAAACTTCCAGCCCTCAGGAACGAGGGTACTGCGAGAGGGCCAATCCTGTCGTCAGCCTGCTCGTTCTTAGCCAGGAAAGCGGGAGAGGGGGGGATAGTTAAAGAAGTAAGGTTAGGGCTTACAGATGAAAAGGCTGTGTGACGGGTAAGGGCTGCCAACTGAGAGGCCCTTTACCCTGTAGCTAAGGCAAGCAGGAAGAGAGCTTTCTGGAGGAGGTGACAAACCTCCAGAGGAACCCCTTCGAAGGTCAGGTAGGAAAAGGACGCGGTGAAGGGCCAGGAGGGAGTCTGGGCCCGCCATTCTCCCGGCCCTAGTAACCGTGTTACGAAAGGAGGCAAGGGCGGGGGAGTTTGGGGGGCTGGCAGAGGCGGGTGTCTCCCGACACAGCTCAGCCCCGGGGCGGCACACACCGCGCGCCAAAGGGTCGTAACCCTTGGGCGTGAAGCAGGGTGCGTGAGGCGAACAGTGGAGGTGGCCGACCATCGTAAAACGATTTCCCAAGGCTAGGGTGGTAGCTGCTGTGGAAGGGTTGTTACGCATATAATTTATTATCATTATATACGGACAACTTTCTGTTAAAACCAGAAAGTGTTACAAGTCGTAAGTCTTTAAAGACAGCCTCGAGGGGATAGGCCAGGGGGTCGAGGACCCCCCCCCCATTTTTGTTGTTAGGGTCCTCCGAACCTAGGCTATGGCCTAGGTTCGGGTAAAATATCCCGAGAGGAGAAAAGAAACACCAAGATGTTCTAAACATGAGACTGTACAGAATGGAGATGACGTAAGGGATGACTGGTGACGGAAGGTAAGTCGTCCGACCTTTTCCATTCGGGCGCACCCTCCCCCTTTTCTGTCTCCCACGGGGACCCTGTGGTAAGGTGGACGGAGTCCCCATTGCAACACAGGGGGTGAGGGAGAGCGAGTGGAACAGATACCTCGTCCTGAAGGATGTGGTGGATGTCCCGCCCCCCCCCAGATCCCGTACCCGCTCCACCACGGGGACTCGGAGAGAGCAGGTCCAGGAACGGGTCCCGCCGCCTCCACCATGGTAGGTGGGGAAGGACGCGTGGCCTACGGACAAACCAAAAAGTTTGTTAACTAGCCCGTCGTGCCTCCTCACCCAAACCTCTGATTGAGAAGGATCGGGAGACTACGCACCCGTCTGACCTCCTCTGAAGAGTGAGTCCAGGACGAAGGAAGAAAGGCCCAAGAGTAGGGAAGGTACCCGTCGTCCACAGGATGAGGCGACGGGAAAGGGGGAGGAGAGGCAGCCAGCTCCTCCGCCAGGGTGCCCCTCGGGGACTCGAGACCCAGAGAGATTGGGGGAACGGGAACGGCTTCAAAATCCCCAGGTGGACTCGAGTCCCCTACCAGCGACGCGGCAGGGAAGGTGAGAAGGGCGGGTTCAGGAACGGGTACCGTTGCGATAGTGGGGCTGTGGGGTGGCACATAATTGGCCGGCTCCCCCACTAGGGAATGAGGCGAACCTTAAATCTCACGAGGCTGTCTGGGACAGTGTCGAGAGTGTAACGCCAGGACCGTCCTGAGCACTAATACAAGGCATCGACCAGGGTAAGCCGAAGCCCCAATATCCCCTCGCCCCCATCCCCTAAGTGGAATGCGTGCGATGAAAGGTTAAGGACGTAGTTAAGAAGCCCCCATTGAGTGAGTATGGTGTACAAGACACAAATCTTGCTGCTCCATGTCTCCCTGTTATGGGGATACAAAACAGGTGATCCGAGGTGAGGACTAGGGTAGCTGTAATATCATCCTTGAGAGCTTGGACATGACACCAAGAGTGACATGTGCAGCTTGGTAGGACGGTAGGCAACAACCGCAGCCGTATAGTTTATCAATGGTTTGTTTGAATTTGGTAAGGACCACCGTGAGGTGAGGAAACTACTTTGAAAACTTCCCAGCCAAGCAGAACAGAAGACTGGTGGGTCAAGCAGTTACCTGAAATGTCTGGGGAGGCAAAGCCAAACTATGAATAAACAAACTTTTGTGGGAATTTATGAGGGACCAACAGTTGCCCCACCGCTGGAAGACATACCTCAATTGAAAACCTACGTCAGCACAGGGGAGGGTGTCTCGTTCTTGGTAAAGAATGATTGACGTTTCAGAGAACCCTGGTGACCACCTGCGAATCATTACGGGAAAAGAGGGACGTAAAAACGTCACTGTCAGGGAGGCCAGTGACTGGAAAAACCTCCGAGTTTGAGTGTTGTTACAGCTCTGAGAACGTTTTGAAACGTTATCGCATTCGCTCTCCTAATTCCCTCACGCGGCAAAGAGGCCGTGTGTTATAAACTCTCATGAACTAGCTGCCGAAGGCTGAGTCCCAGGTACCCCCTAGGCTGGGACCCCAGGTTCAGGTCCAGCTAGCCACTAGGTTCAGGTCCAGGTAGCCACTAGGTTCAGGTCCAGGTAGCCCCTAGGCTGAGGACCATGTCGCACTAGGTTGAGCCCCGGGTAGCGCCCTAGGTTGTGCATAGGTAGCGCCTTGGCTGAGCCCGAGGTAGCCCCTAGGTTGTGCACAGGTAGAACCTTGGCTGTGGTCGAAGCCTAGCTGGCTAGGTCCCAGCAGGCCTCTCAGTCAGTACCCTCCCGGGTTGTTGGTTGAGCGGGTCCTGCTATTGGTGCTAGGTTGTGCATAGGCAGCACCTAGATAGTGGAGGAGACTGGCTGGCCAGGTCCTCGCAGGCTTGTCAGTCAGTACCCTACCGGGTCCTTGGCTGAGCAGGTCCTGCTCTTGGCCCTAGGATGTGCATGGGTAGAACCCTAGCTGGTCAGGTCTTAACAGGTTTATCAGTTGGGACCCTACCGGGTCCTTGGCTGAGTGGGTCCTGCTGTTGGCACTAGGTTGTGCATGGGTAGCACCCTAGGCTGTAGTAGGAGCCTAGCTGGTTAGGTCCTAGCAGGCTTGCCCGTTAGTACCCCACCGGGTCCTGGGCTGAAAAGGTCCTGTTCTTGGCACTAGGTTGTGCCTGGGTAGCCCCCTAGCTGGCCAGGTCCTAGCAGGTTTGTCAGTTAGTACCCTACCGGGTCCTTGGCTGAGAGGGACCTGCTCTTTGGTACTAGGTTGTGCATGGGTAGGTCCCTAGGCTGTGGTCGGAGCCTAGTTGGCAGGGACCTGCAGGTTCGTCAGTCGGTACCCCACCGGGTCCTTAGCTGAGGAGGACCTGCATTTGGTGCTACGCTTGCTCCCTCGGGCGCGGCTCTTTGAGCGCGTCCGCGGGGGAGAAGGAGCCTTTCCTTGCTGGGCCCTGGTACCTGGGAGGTGACCAGGGGTGCAGCCCGACGGTCTGACCCCCTCCTGCTGAGGTGGAAACCTCGGGGGGGTTATCAGAGCCGACTAAAGGAAAGAGAGGAGGCCTCTCGGGGGCTAGGGACCCGAAAACCCTGTGGACCTGAGGGCGAGACCTCCTCCTGGACTCGTGCTTGCACCCCCGAGAGCGGCTCGAGGAGCTCGCCCTTGGGGGAGACGAAGCAGCTTCCCTGCTGGGTCCTGGTACCGGTCAGGTAGCCAGGGGGGCCAGCGTGGTGGTCTGGCTCGCTTCCGGGAATGGTGGGAAACCATGGAAGGGAGGCACAGAACCATCCAGGGAAGGCGATGGGGACTCGGCGGGGTGCTAGGAGCTAGATCCCCTGTGACCTCGAGAGGCCCGTCGCAGGAACGTACTCCTGGGAGTGCAGAAGCATGTGTGGGGTGAACAGTGGTGATGCACGTCGAGGAACAACCTCACGGTGCAGCCAGAAGAAGCACACAAGGCACGAGTGGACTGCGGGAGAAAAATGGGGGTTAACACGTGAACCCACGTGTACACACATGGAAAAACACAAAACACCCCGAGGGAGGAAGACACTAACTCCCAAGGCAATACACTAACCCACACATACTCACCCCCCACACTGCTGGGGAAAAATCCTTCAAACACGGTCCCCAAAAGCCGAGAGTAGACCCTAGGAAACCCAAGGAGGGAGAGGGTTTTAAAGGAGGAACTTGTTACTCTACCAGAAAGTAATAAGCTTCTCTTACCCCCAATAAGGGCAAGCACAAAGTAAGAGTTATGTAAGAAGAAAGATAGAAAGTCTTACTACCCTACCGCATAATGTTAAAAATTATAAAAACTGTACTGAATTGTGAGAAAAGAGAAGGTACTGAATGTTGAAAAAACAGTACTGCACGAAGAAGAATGCTACAACGCAGACTAAGAACAGTACAGTAGTAGCAAGAAGTCAAGCAGGTGTAGTGAGTAAAACGTTGCTTGGTAAGGCAGCTACAGAAGTGCAGGCAACATTATCAGAATAATATCCTAAGACACTAAAAGAGCTGACAAGGAAAAACACCAAAAAGGTGCAGAGGCCCCAAGACACAGGGGAGAAGGGACACGTGCAAATAAATAACCTAACTCCCCACAGGGCTAAAAAACCCGAGGAGAAAAAACCCAAACAAGTACTCACCGCACACGGGGGAAGACAGTCACAGCGTGAGCGCACACACCAATCAACACACACACGGGGAAAATCCCCACACAAGGGGCAAACACGCACACGTGTTCGCGCCATGTGCAGAGAAAAACACAACATACAGCCTTCCACACTACACACCAAAGGGTCGCAAGCCTAGGGGGTGAAGCAGGGTGCGTGGGGCGAACGATGCTGGTGGCCAGACTGCGGGAGAAAAAACTCACAAAAAAGGGGTTAACACGTGAAGCCATGTGTACAAAGACACACACAAAAATAATAGGACACGGGCAGAGGGGGATAGCAAGCCCCCTCGGACCCGGGAACGAATCCCAAACAAAAAACCCCCACACACACCAACCCGGGAACCCCCCCCCCCCCCCCGGGGGCTGGGAAACAACCTCCGGTCTGCAGGCCCCAAAGGAGAGGCACAGACAGCCTGATGGGCAATTCCCAGGGTAACAGACACACTGGGAAGACACCAGAAAAAACCCCAAAA
Organism: Petrolisthes cinctipes; assembly: GCA_033782935.1. NCBI lineage: Eukaryota > Metazoa > Arthropoda > Malacostraca > Decapoda > Porcellanidae > Petrolisthes > Petrolisthes cinctipes. The sequence goes on from JAWQEG010000060.1 coordinate 2,089,032, forward strand.
ATACGCTGGGAAGGGGAAACGAGAACCTGGCACAATCCTCGCTCCCCGCACCCCACGTAACACTAAACCATACTCGGGGAAAACAACAATAAGGGGCTAAGTAGTCCTACACCCGCACCACGTGGGGGGGAAAGAGCCCCACGTGGGGAGGAAAAAACCTCGCTAACACAAAAAAAAAACAAGGAAAAATACACCAAATGACGTGTACTAGTGGCAGGAGGAAGGGAGGCAGGACAGGGAAGGGGAAAAAACCCCGAAAAGTAGCCCCCAACAAGCTAGCCAAAAAACCCAGGAACACCACACTGGGAACAAGCAAAAACACACTTAAAAACACGTAAGGGAGAGGATGGGCACAATTCTCGCTCCCCCCAAACCGCGTGGACTAACACAATACTCGGGGAGGGCACAAGAGGGCTACAAGCCCCCACACACACACCACGTGGGGAGGTAAAGGCCCCACGTGGGGAGGTCAAACCTCGCTTAAAACCTAAAAAAAAAAGAAGGAAAACACACCAAATAAGTGTACTAGTGGCAGGAGGAAGGGTGAGAGGGGGATAAGGGGAGAAAACCCCGAAATAAAGGAGGCCCAAATGAGCCCCCTCCACTAGGGAAGAAAATGAACTAGCCCTAGGAAAGGAAATATTCCCACAATAACACCCTAAACTCCCAAAACACACACACATCTGCAAAGCAGGCAGGCCACTAGACACAAAAGAAACGATAGCAGGAACACGTGACACAATACCGTAGCGTAGTAGCGAGGAGCGAAAATGTTGACAGCTACGTGTTCCGCGACAGAGTGATCGAGCGGTATTCAGCGGAGGAGGGGCTTAATACCTCACCACGCCACCACCAGGTGGCTCCACTATCAGTACAGCGCCAGATTTGAATTTTATTTACTTCTGATGAACGTCACGGAATTGACCCTTCCAACCCAGATTATGCCTATACGGGGCCTGGGGTTGAGAAGGGGCGTATTCTATAGCAATCCAGCTGTGCTGGTTTCACTATACCAATAAATCGATATTTTAAGTGCCCAAAGTCGATATCTCAAATTCAGGCCTAAAACAACCCGAAAATTCGATATTTTGGGGTCCCAGAAGCGATCTGTACATGCCTACTCCGTGTTAGAGTATTTTCAAAATACAGGCCCAAAACATACTGAAAATCAATCTTGTAGGTACCCAAAAGTTGATATGTGCATGCATCTTCTGTACACGTTTATATCTCAAATTCAGGCTCAAAACACCCAAAAATTTGGTATTTTTGGGTCCTAAACGCGATCTGTACACGCCTACTGCTAGTTAGAATGCTTTAAAGATACAGGCCCAAAACATACTGAAAATCAATCTTGTAGGTACCCAAAAGTTGATATGTGCATGCATCTTCTGTACCCGTTTATATCTCAAATTCAGGCTCAAAACACCCGAAAATTCGATATTTTGGAGTCCCAGAAGCGATCTGTACATACCTACTCAGTGCTAGAATATTTTCAAAATATATGCCCAAAACATGCTAAAAATCGAAATTTTAGGTGCCCAAAGTCGATATCTCAAATTCAGGCCGAAAACACACGAAAATTCGATATTTTGGGGTCCCAGAAGCGATCTGTAAATGCCTATTCCGTGTTAAAGTATTTTCAAATTACAGGCCCAAAACATAATGAAAATCGATCTTTTAGGTGCCCAAAAGTCGATATGTGCATGCATCTTCTGTACACGTTTATATCTCAAATTCAGGCTCCAAACATCCAAAAACTCGATGTTTTTGGGTCCCAGAAGCGATCTGTACATGCCTACTCAGATACAGGCCCAAAACATGCTGAAAATTGATATTTTAGGTGCCCAAAGTCCATATGTGCATGCATCTTCTGTACCCGTTAATATCTCAAATTCAGACTCAAAACACAAGAAAATTCGATATTTTGGGGTCCCAGAAGCGATCTGTACATGCCTACTCAGTGCTAGAAGATTTTCAAAATATAGGCCCAAAACATGCTAAAAATCGATATTTTAAGTGCCCAAAGTCGATATCTCAAATTCAGGCCTAAAACAAACCGAAAATTCGATATTTTGGGGTCCCAGAAGCGATCTGTACATGCCTACTCCGTGTTAGAGTATTTTCAAAATACAAGCCCAAAACATACTGAAAATCGATCTTGTAAGTACCCAAAAGTTGATATGTGCATGCATCATCTGTACCCGTTTATATCTCAAATTCAGGCTCAAAACACTCAAAAATTCGGTATTTTTGGGTCCTAGAAGCGATCTGTACACGCCTACTGCTATTTAGAATGCTTTCAAGATACAGACCTAAAACATGCTCAAAATCGATATTTTAGGTGACCAAAAGTCGATATGTGCATGCATCTTCAGTACACATTTATATCTCAAATTCAGGGTAAAAAAACGAAAATTCGATATTTTGGGGTCCCAGAAGCGATCTGTACCTGCTTACTCCGTGTTAGGGTATTTTCAAAATACAGGCCCAAAACATGCTGAAAATCTATATTTTAGGTGTCCAAAGTCATTATGTCCATGCATCTTCTGTACCCGCTTATATCTCAAATTCAGGTTCAAAACACCCGAAAATTCGATATTTTGGGGTCCCGGAAGCGATCTGTACATACCTACTCAGTGTTAGAATATTTTCAAAATATATGCCCAAAACATGCTAAAAATCGAAATTTTAGGTGCCCAAAGTCGATATCTCAAGTTCAGGCGCAAAACACACGAAAATTCGATATTTTTGTGTCCCAGAAGCGATCTGTACATGCCTACTCAGTACAAGAATGTTTTCAAAATATAGACTCAAAACATGCTAAAAATCGATATTTTAAGTGTCCAAAGTCGATATGTGCATGTATGTTCTGTACCCGTTTATATTTCAAATTCAGGATCAAAACACCCGAAAATTCGGTATTTATGGGTCCTAGAAGCGATCTGTACATGCCTACTCCTAGTTAGAATGCTTTCAAGATATAGACCTAAAACATGCCAAAAATCGATATTTTAAGAGCCCAAAGTCGATATCTCAAATTCAGGCCAAAAACACCCGAAAACTCGATATTTTGGAGTCCCAGAAGTGATATGTATATGCCGACTCAGAAACAGGACCAAAACATGCTAAAAATCGATATTTTAGGTGCCTAAAGTCGATATCTCAAATTCAGGCCCAAAACACCCGAAAATTCGATATTTTAGGGTCCCAGAAACGATCTGTACATGCTTACTCCGTGTTAGAGTATTTTCAAAATACAGGCCCAAAATATACTGAAAATTGATCTTTTAAGTGCCCAAAAGTCGATATGTGCATGTATCTTCTGCACCCGCTTATATCCCAAATTCAACCTCAAAATACCTGAAAACTCGATATTTTGGGGTCCCAGAAGCGATCTGTAAATGCCTACTCAGTGCTATAATGTTTTTTAATATATAGGCTAAAAAACATGCTAAAAATCGATATTTCAAGTGTCCAAAGTCGATATGTGCATGCACCTTCTGTACCCGTTTATATCTCAAATTCAGGCTCAAAACACCCAAAAATTACGTATTTTTTAGTCCTAGAAGCGATCTGTACACGCCTACTGCTAGTTAGAATGCTTTCAAGATACAAACCTAAAACATGCTCAAAATCGATATTTTAGGTGCCCAAAAGTCGATATGTGCATGCATCGTTTATATCTCAAATTCAGGCTAAAAAAAAAACGAAAATTCGATATTTTGGGGTCCCAGAAGCGATCTGTACATGCCTACTCAGTGCTAGAATATTTTCAAAATATAGGCCCAAAGCATGCTAAAAATCGATATTTTAGGTGCCCAAAGTCGATATCTCAAATTCAGGCCCAAAACACCCGAAAAATTCGATATTTTGGGGTCCCAGAAGCGATCTGTACATGCCTACTCCATGTTAGAGTATTTTTAAAATACAGGCCCAAAACATCCTGAAAATCGATATTTTAGGTGACCAAAGTCAATATGTGCATGCATCTTCTGTACCCGTTTATATCTCAAATTCAGGCTCAAAACACCCGAAAATTCGATATTTGGGAGTCCCAGAATCGATTTGTACATGCCTACTCAGTGCTAGAATATTTTCAAAATATATGCCCAAAACATGCTAAAAATCGAAATTTTAGGTACCCAAAGTCGATATCTCAAATTCAGGCCCAAAACACACAAAAATCCGATATTTTGGGGTCCCAGAAGCGATATGTACATGCCTACTCCGTGTTAGAGTATTTTCAAATTACAGGTCCAAAAACATAATGAAAATCGATCTTTTAGGTGCCCAAAAGTCGATATGTGCATGCATCTTCTGTACCCGTTTATATCTCAAATTCAGGCTCCAAACATCCGAAAACTCGATATTTTGGGGTCCCAGAAGTGATATGTATATGCCGACTCAGATACAGGACCAAAACATGCTAAAAATCGATATTTTAGGTGCCGAAAGTCGATATCTCAAATTCAGGCCCAAAACCCGAAAATTCGATATTTTGGGGTCCCAGAAACGATCTGTACATGCCTACTCCGTGTTAGAGTATTTTCAAAATACAGACCCAAAACATACTGAAAATTGATCTTTTAAGTGCCCAAAAGTCGATATGTGCATGCATCTTCTCCACCCGTTTATATCCCAAATTCAACCTCAAAACACCCGAAAATTCGATATTTTGGGGTCCCAGAAGCGATCTGTACATGCCTACTCAGTGCTAGAATGTTTTCAATATATAGGCTAAAAAACATACTAAAAATCGATATTTTAAGTGTCCAAAGTCAATATGTGCATGCACCTTCTGTACCCGTTTATATCTCAAATTCAGGCTCAAAACACTCAAAAATTCGGTATTTTTGGGTCCTAGAACCGATCTGTACACGCCTACTGCTATTTAGAATGCTTTCAAGATACAGACCTAAAACATGCTCAAAATCGATATTTTAGGTGCCCAAAAGTCGATATGTGCATACATCGTTTATATCTCAAATTCAGGCTAAAAAAAACGAAAATTCGATATTTTGGGGTCCCAGAAGCGATCTGTACCTGCTTACTCCGTGTTAGAGTATTTTCAAAATACAGGCCCAAAACATGCTGAAAATCGATATTTTAGGTGTCGAAAGTCAATATGTGCATGAATCATCTGTACCGGTTTATATCTCAAATTCATTCTCAAAACACCCGAAAATTCGATATTTTGGGGTCCCAGAAGCGATCTGTACATGCCTACTCAGTGCTAGAATATTTTCAAAATATAGGCCTATAGCATGCTAAAAATCGATATTTTAGGTGCCCAAAGTCCATATCTCAAATTCAGGCCCAAAACACCCGAAAAATTCGATATTTTGGGGTCCCAGAAGCGTTCTGTACATGCCTACTCCATGTTAGAGTATTTTCAAGATACAGGCCTAAAACATCCTGAAAATCGATATTTTAGGTGCCCAAAGTCAATATCTGCATGCATCTTCTGTACCCGTTTATATCTCAAATTCAGGCTCAAAACACCCGTAAATTCGATATTTTGGAGTCCCAGAAGCGATCTGTACATACCTACTCAGTGCTAGAATATTTTCAAAATATATGCCCAAAACATGATAAAAATCGAAATTTTAGGTGCCCAAAGTCGATATCTCAAATTCAGGCCCAAAACACCCGAAAATTCGATATTTTGGGGTCCCAGAAGCGATCTGTACATGCCTACTCTGTGTTAGAGTATTTTCAAATTACATGCCCAAAACATAATGAAAATCGATCTTTTAGGTGCCCAAAAGTCGATATGTGCATGCATCTTCTGTACCCGTTTATATCTCAAATTCAGGCTCAAAACACCCGAAAACTCAATATTTTGGGGTCCCAGAAGCGATCTGTACATGCCTACTCAGATACAGGCCCAAAACATGCTGAAAATCAATATTTTAGGTGCCCAAAGTCCACATGTGCATGCATCTTCTGTACCCGTTTATATCTCAAATTCAGGCTCAAAACACCCGAAAATTCGATATTTTGGGGGCCCAGAAGCGATCTGTACATGCCTACTCAATGCTAGAAGATTTTCAAAATATAGGCCCAAAACATGCTAAAAATCGATATTTTAAGTGCCCAAAGTCGATATCTCAAATTCAGACCTTAAACACCCGAAAATTCGATATTTTGGGGTCACAGAAGCGATCTGTACATGCCTACTCCGTGTTAGAGTATTTTCAAAATACAGGCCCAAAACATACTGAAAATCGATCTTGTAGGTGCCGAAAAGTTGATATGTGCATGCATCTTCTGTACCCGTTTATATCTCAAATTCAGGCTCCAATAACACGAAAATTCGATATTTTGGGGTCCCAGAAGCAATCTGTACATGCCTACTAAGATACAGGCCCAAACATGCTGAAAATCGATATTTTAGATGCCCAAAGTCAATATGTGTATGCATCTTCTGAACCCGTTTATATCTCAAATGCAGGCTCAAAACACCCGAAAATTCGTAATTTTTTGGTCCTAGAAGCGATCTGTACATGCCTACTCCTAGTTAGAATGTTTTCAAGATACAGACCAAAATATGCTCAAAATCGATATTTTAGGTGCCCAAAAGTCGATATGTGCATGCATCTTCATTACCTGTTTATATTTCAAATTCAGGCTCAAAACACCAGAATATTCGATATTTTGGGGTCCCAGAAGCGATCTGTATATGCCTACTCCGTGTTAGAGTATGTTAAAAATATAGGCCCAAAACATGCTAAAAATCGATATTTTAGGTGCCTAAAGTCGATATCTCAAATTCAAGCACAAAACACCCGAATATTCGATATTTTGGGGTCCCAAAAACGATCTGTGCATGCCTACTGCGTGTTAGAGTATTTTCAAAATTCAGGCCTAAAACATACTAAAAATCAATCTTTTAGGTGCCCAAAAGTCGATATAATCATGCATCTTCTGTTCCTGTTTATATCTCAAATTCAGACTCCAAACACCAGGAAATTCGATATTTTAGGGTCCCAGAAGCGTTCTGTACATGCCTACTCAGAAACAGGCCCAAAAACATTCTGAAAATCAATATTTTAGGTGCCCAAAGTCAATATTTGCAGGCATCTTCTGTACCCGTTTATATTTCAAATTCAGGCTCCAAACACCCGAAAATTCGATATTTTTGGGTCCAAGAAGCGATCTGTACATGCCTACTCAGATACAGGCCCAAAACATGCTGAAATCCGATATTTTAGGTGCCCAAATTCAATATATGCATGCATCTTCTGTACCCGTTTATATCTCAAATTCAGGCTCAAAACACCCGAAAATTCGATATTTTGAGATCCCAGATGCGATCTGTGCATGCCTACTCCGTGTTAGAGTAATTTCAAAATACAGGCCCAAAACATGCTAAAAATCGATATTTTATGTGCCCAAAGTCAATATGTGTATGCATCTTCTGCACCCGTTTATATCTCAAATTCAGGCTCAAAACACCCGAAAATTCGATATTTTGGAGTCCCAGAAGCGATCTGTACATGCCTACTCAGTGATAGAATATTTTCAAAATATATGCCCAAAACATGCTAAAAAATCGAAATTTTAAGTGCCCAAAGTCGATATCTCAAATTCAGGCCCAAACCACACGAAAATTCGATATTTTGTGGTCCCAGAAGCGATCCGTACATGCCTACTCCGTGTTTGAGTATTTTCAAATTACAGGCCCAAAACATAATGAAAATCGATCTTTCAGGTGCCCAAAAGTCGATATGTGCATGCAACTTCTGTACCCGTTTATATCTCAAATTCAGGCTCCAAACACACGAGAATTCGATATTTTGGGGTCCCAGAAGCGATCTGTACATGCCTACTCAGATACAGGCCCAAAACATGCTGAAAATCGATATTTTAGGTGCCCAAAGTCAATATATGCATGAATCTTCTGTACTCGTTTATATCTCAAATTCAGGCTCAAAACACCCAAAAATTCGATATTTTGGGATCCCAGAAGCGACCTGTAGATGCCTACTCAGTGCTAGAATATTTTCAAAATATCGGCCCAAAACATGCTAAAATCGATATTTTAAGTGCCCAAAGTCGATATCTCAAATTCAGGCCTAAAACACCCGAAAATTCGATATTTTGCGGTCCCAGAAGCGATCTGTACTTGCCTACTCCGTGTTAGAGAATTTTTAAAATCTAGGCCCAAAGCATGCTAAAAATCGATATTTTATGTGCCTAAAGTCGATATCTCAAGTTCAGGCCCAAAACACCCGAAAATTTCGATATTTTGGGGTCCCAGAAGCGATCTACACATGCCTACTCAGATACAGGCCCAAAACATGCTGAAAATCGATATTTTAGGTGCCCAAAGTCAATATGTGCATGTATCTTCTGTACCCGTTTATATCTCCAATTCAGGCTCAAAACACCCGAGAATTCGATATTTTGGAGTCCCATAAGCGATATGTACATGCCTACTCAGTGCTAGAATATTTTCAAAATATAGGCCCAAAACATGCTAAAAATCGATATTTTAAGTGACCAAAGTCGATATCTCAAATTTAGGCCCAAAACACCCGAAAATTCGATATTTTTGGGTCCAAGAAGCGATCTGTAAATGCTTACTCCGTGTTAGAGTATTTTCAAAATACAGGCTTAAAACATAATGAAAATCGATCTTGTAGGTGCCCAAAGTCAATATGTGTATGCATCTTCTGCACCCGTTTATATCCCAAATTCAACCTCAAAACACCCGAAAATTCGATATTTTTGGTTCCCAGAAGCGATCTGTACATGCCTACTCAGTGCTAGAATGTTTTCAAAATATAGACTCAAAACATGCTAAAAATCTATATTTTAAGTGTCCAAAGTCGATATGTGCATGTACCTTCGGTACCCGTTTATATCTCAAATTCAGGCTCAAAACACCCGGGAATTCGATATTTTTGGGTCCAAGAAGCGATCTGTAAATGCTTACTCCGTGTTAGAGTATTTTCAAAATACAGGCTTAAAACATAATGAAAATCGATCTTGTAGGTGCCCAAAGTCAATATGTGTATGCATCTTCTGCACCCGTTTATATCCCAAATTCAACCTCAAAACACCCGAAAATTCGATATTTTTGGTTCCCAGAAGCGATCTGTACATGCCTACTCAGTGCTAGAATGTTTTCAAAATATAGACTCAAAACATGATAAAAATCTATATTTTAAGTGTCCAAAGTCGATATGTGCATGTACCTTCGGTACCCGTTTATATCTCAAATTCAGGCTCAAAACACCCAAATATTCGGTATTTTTGGGTCCTAGAAGCGATCTGTACATGCCTACTCCTAGTTAGAATGTTTTCAAGATACAGACCAAAAACATGCTCAAAATCGATATTTTAGGTGCCAAAAAGTCGATATGTGCATGCATCTTCTGTACCCGTTTATATCTCAAATACAGGCTCAAAAATCCCGAAAATTCGATATTTCGGGGTCCCAGAAGCGATCTGTACATGCCTACTCAGATACAGGCCCAAAACATGCTGAAAATCGATATTTTAGGTGCCCAAAGTCAATATATGCATGAATCTTCTGTACTCGTTTATATCTCAAATTCAGGCTCAAAACACCCAAAAATTCGATATTTTGGGATCCCAGAAGCGACCTGTAGATGCCTACTCAGTGCTAGAATATTTTCAAAATATCGGCCCAAAACATGCTAAAATCGATATTTTAAGTGCCCAAAGTCGATATCTCAAATTCAGGCCTAAAACACCCGAAAATTCGATATTTTGCGGTCCCAGAAGCGATCTGTACTTGCCTACTCCGTGTTAGAGAATTTTTAAAATCTAGGCCCAAAGCATGCTAAAAATCGATATTTTATGTGCCTAAAGTCGATATCTCAAGTTCAGGCCCAAAACACCCGAAAATTTCGATATTTTGGGGTCCCAGAAGCGATCTACACATGCCTACTCAGATACAGGCCCAAAACATGCTGAAAATCGATATTTTAGGTGCCCAAAGTCAATATGTGCATGTATCTTCTGTACCCGTTTATATCTCCAATTCAGGCTCAAAACACCCGAGAATTCGATATTTTGGAGTCCCATAAGCGATATGTACATGCCTACTCAGTGCTAGAATATTTTCAAAATATAGGCCCAAAACATGCTAAAAATCGATATTTTAAGTGACCAAAGTCGATATCTCAAATTTAGGCCCAAAACACCCGAAAATTCGATATTTTTGGGTCCAAGAAGCGATCTGTAAATGCTTACTCCGTGTTAGAGTATTTTCAAAATACAGGCTTAAAACATAATGAAAATCGATCTTGTAGGTGCCCAAAGTCAATATGTGTATGCATCTTCTGCACCCGTTTATATCCCAAATTCAACCTCAAAACACCCGAAAATTCGATATTTTTGGTTCCCAGAAGCGATCTGTACATGCCTACTCAGTGCTAGAATGTTTTCAAAATATAGACTCAAAACATGCTAAAAATCTATATTTTAAGTGTCCAAAGTCGATATGTGCATGTACCTTCGGTACCCGTTTATATCTCAAATTCAGGCTCAAAACACCCGGGAATTCGATATTTTTGGGTCCAAGAAGCGATCTGTAAATGCTTACTCCGTGTTAGAGTATTTTCAAAATACAGGCTTAAAACATAATGAAAATCGATCTTGTAGGTGCCCAAAGTCAATATGTGTATGCATCTTCTGCACCCGTTTATATCCCAAATTCAACCTCAAAACACCCGAAAATTCGATATTTTTGGTTCCCAGAAGCGATCTGTACATGCCTACTCAGTGCTAGAATGTTTTCAAAATATAGACTCAAAACATGATAAAAATCTATATTTTAAGTGTCCAAAGTCGATATGTGCATGTACCTTCGGTACCCGTTTATATCTCAAATTCAGGCTCAAAACACCCAAATATTCGGTATTTTTGGGTCCTAGAAGCGATCTGTACATGCCTACTCCTAGTTAGAATGTTTTCAAGATACAGACCAAAAACATGCTCAAAATCGATATTTTAGGTGCCAAAAAGTCGATATGTGCATGCATCTTCTGTACCCGTTTATATCTCAAATACAGGCTCAAAAATCCCGAAAATTCGATATTTCGGGGTCCCAGAAGCGATCTGTACATGCTTACTCCGTGTAATAGTATTTTCAAAATACAGGCCCAAAACATGCTGAAAATCGATATTTTAGGTGTCCAAAGTCAATATGTGCATGCATCTTCTGTACCCGTTTATATCTCAAATTCAGGCTCAAAACAACCGAAAATTCGATATTTTTGGTTCCCAGAAGCGATCTGTACATGCCTACTCAGTGCTAGAATATTTTCAAAATACAGGATCAAAACATGCAAAAAATCGATATTTTAGGTGCCCAAAGTCGATATTTCAAATTCAGGCCCAAAACACCCGAAAATTCGATATTTTAGGATCCCAGAAGCGATCTGTACATGCCTACTCCGTGTTAGAATATTTTCGAAATACAGGCCCAAAACATCCTGAAAATCGATATTTTATGTGGTCAAAGTCAATATGTGCATGCATCTACTGAACCCGTTTATATCTCAAATTCAGGCTCAAAACACCCGAAAATTCGATATTTTGGGGTTCCAGAAGCGATTTGTACATGCCTTCTCAGTGCAAGAATATTTTCAAAATATATGCCCAAAACATTCTAAAAATCGACATTTTAGGTACCCAAAGTCGATATTTCAAATTCAGGCCCAAAAAACCCGAAAATTCGATATTTTTGGGTCCCAGAAGCGATCTGTACATGCCTACGCCGTGTTAGAGTATTTTCGAAAAACAGGCCCAAAAAATCCTGAAAATCGATATTTTAGGTGCCCAAAGACAATATGTGCATGCATCTTCTGTACCCGTTTATATCTCAAATTCAGGGTCAAAACACCCGAAAATTCGATATTTTGGAGTCCCAGAAGCGATCTGTACATGCCTACTCAGTGATAGAATATTTTCAAAATATATGCCCAAAACATGCTAAAAAATCGAAATTTTAAGTGCCCAAAGTCGATATCTCAAATTCAGGCCCAAACCACACGAAAATTCGATATTTTGTGGTCCCAGAAGCGATCCGTACATGCCTACTCCGTGTTTGAGTATTTTCAAATTATAGGCCCAAAACATAATGAAAATCGATCTTTCAGGTGCCCAAAAGTCGATATGTGCATGCAACTTCTGTACCCGTTTATATCTCAAATTCAGGCTCCAAACACCCGAGAATTCGATATTTTGGGGTCCCAGAAGCGATCTGTACATGCCTACTCAGATACAGGCCCAAAACATGCTGAAAATCGATATTTTAGGTGCCCAAAGTCAATATATGCATGAATCTTCTGTACCCGTTTATATCTCAAATTCAGGCTCAAAACACCCAAAAATTCGGTATTTTGGGATCCCAGAAGCGATCTGTACATGCCTACTCAGTGCTAGAATATTTTCAAAATATCGGCCCAAAACATGCTAAAAATCGATATTTTAAGTGCCCAAAGTCGATATCTCAAATTCAGGCCTAAAACACCCGAAAATTCGATATTTTGCGGTCCCAGAAGCGATCTGTACTTGTCTACTCCGTGTTAGAGTATTTTTAAAATCTAGGCCCAAAGCATGCTAAAAATCGATATTTTATGTGCCTAAAGTCGATATCTCAAGTTCAGGCCCAAAACACCCGAAAATTTCGATATTTTGGGGTCCCAGAAGCGATCTACACATGCCTACTCAGATACAGGCCCAAAACATGCTGAAAATCGATATTTTAGGTGCCCAAAGTCAATATGTGCATGTATCTTCTGTACCCGTTTATATCTCCAATTCAGGCTCAAAACACCCGAGAATTCGATATTTTGGGGTCCCATAAGCGATCTGTACATGCCTACTCAGTGCTAGAATATTTTCAAAATATAGGCCCAAAACATGCTAAAAATCGATATTTTAAGTGACCAAAGTCGATATCTCAAATTTAGGCCCAAAACACCCGAAAATTCGATATTTTTGGGTCCAAGAAGCGATCTGTACATGCTTACTCCGTGTTAGAGTATTTTCAAAATACAGGCTTAAAACATACTGAAAATCGATCTTTTAGGTGCCCAAAAGTCGAGATGTGCATGCATCTTCTGTACCCGTTTATATCTCAAATTCAGGCTCCAAACATCCGAAAACTCGATATTTTGGGGTCCCAGAAGTGATATGTATATGCCGACTCAGATACAGGACCAAAACATGCTAAAAATCGATATTTTAGGTGCCGAAAGTCGATATCTCAAATTCAGGCCCAAAACCCGAAAATTCGATATTTTGGGGTCCCAGAAACGATCTGTACATGCCTACTCCGTGTTAGAGTATTTTCAAAATACATTCCCAAAACATACTGAAAATTGATCTTTTAAGTGCCCAAAAGTCGATATGTGCATGCATCTTCTCCACCCGTTTATATCCCAAATTCAACCTCAAAACACACGAAAATTCGATATTTTGGGGTCCCAGAAGCGATCTGTACATGCCTACTCAGTGCTAGAATGTTTTCAATATATAGGCTAAAAAACATACTAAAAATCGATATTTTAAGTGTCCAAAGTCAATATGTGCATGCACCTTCTGTACCCGTTTATATCTCAAATTCAGGCTCAAAACACTCAAAAATTCGGTATTTTTGGGTCCTAGAACCGATCTGTACACGCCTACTGCTAGTTAGAATGCTTTCAAGATACAGACCTAAAACATGCTCAAAATCTATATTTTAGGTGCCCAAAAGTCGATATGTGCATACATCGTTTATATCTCAAATTCAGGCTAAAAAAAACGAAAATTCGATATTTTGGGGTCCCAGAAGCGATCTGTACCTGCTTACTCCGTGTTAGAGTATTTTCAAAATACAGGCCCAAAACATGCTGAAAATCGATATTTTAGGTGCCCAAAGTCAATATCTGCATGCATCTTCTGTACCCGTTTATATCTCAAATTCAGGCTCAAAACACCCGTAAATTCGATATTTTGGAGTCCCAGAAGCGATCTGTACATACCTACTCAGTGCTAGAATATTTTCAAAATATATGCCCAAAACATGATAAAAATCGAAATTTTAGGTGCCCAAAGTCGATATCTCAAATTCAGGCCCAAAACACCCGAAAATTCGATATTTTGGGGTCCCAGAAGCGATCTGTACATGCCTACTCTGTGTTAGAGTATTTTCAAATTACATGCCCAAAACATAATGAAAATCGATCTTTTAGGTGCCCAAAAGTCGATATGTGCATGCATCTTCTGTACCCGTTTATATCTCAAATTCAGGCTCCAAACACCCGAAAACTCAATATTTTGGGGTCCCAGAAGCGATCTGTACATGCCTACTCAGATACAGGCCCAAAACATGCTGAAAATCAATATTTTAGGTGCCCAAAGTCCACATGTGCATGCATCTTCTGTACCCGTTTATATCTCAAATTCAGGCTCAAAACACCCGAAAATTCGATATTTTGGGGGCCCAGAAGCGATCTGTACATGCCTACTCAATGCTAGAAGATTTTCAAAATATAGGCCCAAAACATGCTAAAAATCGATATTTTAAGTGCCCAAAGTCGATATCTCAAATTCAGACCTTAAACACCCGAAAATTCGATATTTTGGGGTCACAGAAGCGATCTGTACATGCCTACTCCGTGTTAGAGTATTTTCAAAATACAGGCCCAAAACATACTGAAAATCGATCTTGTAGGTGCCGAAAAGTTGATATGTGCATGCATCTTCTGTACCCGTTTATATCTCAAATTCAGGCTCCAATAACACGAAAATTCGATATTTTGGGGTCCCAGAAGCAATCTGTACATGCCTACTAAGATACAGGCCCAAACATGCTGAAAATCGATATTTTAGATGCCCAAAGTCAATATGTGTATGCATCTTCTGAACCCGTTTATATCTCAAATGCAGGCTCAAAACACCCGAAAATTCGTAATTTTTTGGTCCTAGAAGCGATCTGTACATGCCTACTCCTAGTTAGAATGTTTTCAAGATACAGACCAAAATATGCTCAAAATCGATATTTTAGGTGCCCAAAAGTCGATATGTGCATGCATCTTCATTACCCGTTTATATCTCAAATTCAGGCTCAAAACACCAGAATATTCGATATTTTGGGGTCCCAGAAGCGATCTGTATATGCCTACTCCGTGTTAGAGTATGTTAAAAATATAGGCCCAAAACATGCTAAAAATCGATATTTTAGGTGCCTAAAGTCGATATCTCAAATTCAAGCACAAAACACCCGAATATTCGATATTTTGGGGTCCCAAAAACGATCTGTGCATGCCTACTGCGTGTTAGAGTATTTTCAAAATTCAGGCCTAAAACATACTAAAAATCAATCTTTTAGGTGCCCAAAAGTCGATATAATCATGCATCTTCTGTTCCTGTTTATATCTCAAATTCAGACTCCAAACACCAGAAAATTCGATATTTTAGGGTCCCAGAAGCGTTCTGTACATGCCTACTCAGAAACAGGCCCAAAAACATTCTGAAAATCAATATTTTAGGTGCCCAAAGTCAATATTTGCAGGCATCTTCTGTACCCGTTTATATTTCAAATTCAGGCTCCAAACACCCGAAAATTCGATATTTTTGGGTCCAAGAAGCGATCTGTACATGCCTACTCAGATACAGGCCCAAAACATGCTGAAATCCGATATTTTAGGTGCCCAAATTCAATATGTGCATGCATCTTCTGTACCCGTTTATATCTCAAATTCAGGCTCAAAACACCCGAAAATTCGATATTTTGAGATCCCAGATGCGATCTGTGCATGCCTACTCCGTGTTAGAGTAATTTCAAAATACAGGCCCAAAACATGCTAAAAATCGATATTTTATGTGCCCAAAGTCAATATGTGTATGCATCTTCTGCACCCGTTTATATCTCAAATTCAGGCTCAAAACACCCGAAAATTCGATATTTTGGAGTCCCAGAAGCGATCTGTACATGCCTACTCAGTGATAGAATATTTTCAAAATATATGCCCAAAATATGCTAAAAAATCGAAATTTTAAGTGCCCAAAGTCGATATCTCAAATTCAGGCCCAAACCACACGAAAATTCGATATTTTGTGGTCCCAGAAGCGATCCGTACATGCCTACTCCGTGTTTGAGTATTTTCAAATTACAGGCCCAAAACATAATGAAAATCGATCTTTCAGGTGCCCAAAAGTCGATATGTGCATGCAACTTCTGTACCCGTTTATATCTCAAATTCAGGCTCCAAACACACGAGAATTCGATATTTTGGGGTCCCAGAAGCGATCTGTACATGCCTACTCAGATACAGGCCCAAAACATGCTGAAAATCGATATTTTAGGTGCCCAAAGTCAATATATGCATGAATCTTCTGTACTCGTTTATATCTCAAATTCAGGCTCAAAACACCCAAAAATTCGATATTTTGGGATCCCAGAAGCGACCTGTAGATGCCTACTCAGTGCTAGAATATTTTCAAAATATCGGCCCAAAACATGCTAAAATCGATATTTTAAGTGCCCAAAGTCGATATCTCAAATTCAGGCCTAAAACACCCGAAAATTCGATATTTTGCGGTCCCAGAAGCGATCTGTACTTGCCTACTCCGTGTTAGAGAATTTTTAAAATCTAGGCCCAAAGCATGCTAAAAATCGATATTTTATGTGCCTAAAGTCGATATCTCAAGTTCAGGCCCAAAACACCCGAAAATTTCGATATTTTGGGGTCCCAGAAGCGATCTACACATGCCTACTCAGATACAGGCCCAAAACATGCTGAAAATCGATATTTTAGGTGCCCAAAGTCAATATGTGCATGTATCTTCTGTACCCGTTTATATCTCCAATTCAGGCTCAAAACACCCGAGAATTCGATATTTTGGGGTCCCATAAGCGATATGTACATGCCTACTCAGTGCTAGAATATTTTCAAAATATAGGCCCAAAACATGCTAAAAATCGATATTTTAAGTGACCAAAGTCGATATCTCAAATTTAGGCCCAAAACACCCGAAAATTCGATATTTTTGGGTCCAAGAAGCGATCTGTAAATGCTTACTCCGTGTTAGAGTATTTTCAAAATACAGGCTTAAAACATAATGAAAATCGATCTTGTAGGTGCCCAAAGTCAATATGTGTATGCATCTTCTGCACCCGTTTATATCCCAAATTCAACCTCAAAACACCCGAAAATTCGATATTTTTGGTTCCCAGAAGCGATCTGTACATGCCTACTCAGTGCTAGAATGTTTTCAAAATATAGACTCAAAACATGCTAAAAATCTATATTTTAAGTGTCCAAAGTCGATATGTGCATGTACCTTCGGTACATGTTTATATCTCAAATTCAGGCTCAAAACACCCGAGAATTCGATATTTTTGGGTCCAAGAAGCGATCTGTAAATGCTTACTCCGTGTTAGAGTATTTTCAAAATACAGGCTTAAAACATAATGAAAATCGATCTTGTAGGTGCCCAAAGTCAATATGTGTATGCATCTTCTGCACCCGTTTATATCCCAAATTCAACCTCAAAACACCCGAAAATTCGATATTTTTGGTTCCCAGAAGTGATCTGTACATGCCTACTCAGTGCTAGAATGTTTTCAAAATATAGACTCAAAACATGATAAAAATCTATATTTTAAGTGTCCAAAGTCGATATGTGCATGTACCTTCGGTACCCGTTTATATCTCAAATTCAGGCTCAAAACACCCAAATATTCGGTATTTTTGGGTCCTAGAAGCGATCTGTACATGCCTACTCCTAGTTAGAATGTTTTCAAGATACAGACCAAAAACATGCTCAAAATCGATATTTTAGGTGCCAAAAAGTCGATATGTGCATGCATCTTCTGTACCCGTTTATATCTCAAATACAGGCTCAAAAATCCCGAAAATTCGATATTTCGGGGTCCCAGAAGCGATCTGTACATGCTTACTCCGTGTAATAGTATTTTCAAAATACAGGCCCAAAACATGCTGAAAATCGATATTTTAGGTGTCCAAAATCAATATGTGCATGCATCTTCTGTACCCGTTTATATCTCAAATTCAGGCTCAAAACAACCGAAAATTCGATATTTTTGGTTCCCAGAAGCGATCTGTACATGCCTACTCAGTGCTAGAATATTTTCAAAATACAGGATCAAAACATGCAAAAAATCGATATTTTAGGTGCCCAAAGTCGATATTTCAAATTCAGGCCCAAAACACCCGAAAATTCGATATTTTAGGATCCCAGAAGCGATCTGTACATGCCTACTCCGTGTTAGAATATTTTCGAAATACAGGCCCAAAACATCCTGAAAATCGATATTTTATGTGGTCAAAGTCAATATGTGCATGCATCTACTGAACCCGTTTATATCTCAAATTCAGGCTCAAAACACCCGAAAATTCGATATTTTGGGGTTCCAGAAGCGATTTGTACATGCCTACTCAGTGCAAGAATATTTTCAAAATATATGCCCAAAACATTCTAAAAATCGATATTTTAGGTACCCAAAGTCGATATTTCAAATTCAGGCCCAAAAAACCCGAAAATTCGATATTTTTGGGTCCCAGAAGCGATCTGTACATGCCTACGCCGTGTTAGAGTATTTTCGAAAAACAGGCCCAAAAAATCCTGAAAATCGATATTTTAGGTGCCCAAAGTCAATATGTGCATGCATCTTCTGTACCCGTTTATATCTCAAATTCATGGTCAAAACACCCGAAAATTCGATATTTTGGAGTCCCAGAAGCGATCTGTACATGCCTACTCAGTGATAGAATATTTTCAAAATATATGCCCAAAACATGCTAAAAAATCGAAATTTTAAGTGCCCAAAGTCGATATCTCAAATTCAGGCCCAAACCACACGAAAATTCGATATTTTGTGGTCCCAGAAGCGATCCGTACATGCCTACTCCGTGTTTGAGTATTTTCAAATTATAGGCCCAAAACATAATGAAAATCGATCTTTCAGGTGCCCAAAAGTCGATATGTGCATGCAACTTCTGTACCCGTTTATATCTCAAATTCAGGCTCCAAACACCAGAGAATTCGATATTTTGGGGTCCCAGAAGCGATCTGTACATGCCTACTCAGATACAGGCCCAAAACATGCTGAAAATCGATATTTTAGGTGCCCAAAGTCAATATATGCATGAATCTTCTGTACCCGTTTATATCTCAAATTCAGGCTCAAAACACCCAAAAATTCGGTATTTTGGGATCCCAGAAGCGATCTGTACATGCCTACTCAGTGCTAGAATATTTTCAAAATATCGGCCCAAAACATGCTAAAAATCGATATTTTAAGTGCCCAAAGTCGATATCTCAAATTCAGGCCTAAAACACCCGAAAATTCGATATTTTGCGGTCCCAGAAGCGATCTGTACTTGTCTACTCCGTGTTAGAGTATTTTTAAAATCTAGGCCCAAAGCATGCTAAAAATCGATATTTTATTTGCCTAAAGTCGATATCTCAAGTTCAGGCCCAAAACACCCGAAAATTTCGATATTTTGGGGTCCCAGAAGCGATCTACAATGCCTACTCAGATACAGGCCCAAAACATGCTGAAAATCGATATTTTAGGTGCCCAAAGTCAATATGTGCATGTATCTTCTGTACCCGTTTATATCTCCAATTCAGGCTCAAAACACCCGAGAATTCGATATTTTGGGGTCCCATAAGCGATCTGTACATGCCTACTCAGTGCTAGAATATTTTCAAAATATAGGCCCAAAACATGCTAAAAATCGATATTTTAAGTGACCAAAGTCGATATCTCAAATTTAGGCCCAAAACACCCGAAAATTCGATATTTTTGGGTCCAAGAAGCGATCTGTACATGCTTACTCCGTGTTAGAGTATTTTCAAAATACAGGCTTAAAACATACTGAAAATCGATATTTTAGGTGTCCAAAGTCGATATGTGCATGTACCTTCGGTACCCGTTTATATCTCAAATACAGGCTCAAAACACCCAAATATTCGGTATTTTTGGGTCCTAGAAGCGATCTGTACATGCCTACTCCTAGTTAGAATGTTTTCAAGATACAGACCAAAAACATGCTCAAAACCGATATTTTAGGTGCCAAAAAGTCGATATGTGCATGCATCTTCTGTACCCATTTATATCTCAAATACAGGCTCAAAAATCCCGAAAATTCGATATTTCGGGGTCCCAGAAGCGATCTGTACATGCTTACTCCGTGTAATAGTATTTTCAAAATACAGGCCCAAAACATGCTGAAAATCGATATTTTAGGTGTCCAAAGTCAATATGTGCATGCATCTTCTGTACCCGTTTATATCTCAAATTCAGGCTCATAACAACCGAAAATTCGATATTTTTGGGTCCCAGAAGCGGTCTGTACATGCCTACTCAGTGCTAGAATATTTTCAAAATACAGGATCAAAACATGCTAAAAATCGATATTTTAGGTGCCCAAAGTCGATATTTCAAATTCAGGCCCAAAACACCCGAAAATTCGATATTTTGGGATCCCAGAAGCGATCTGTACATGCCTACTCCGTGTTTGAGTATTTTCAAATTACAGGCCCAAAACATAATGAAAATCGATCTTTCAGGTGCCCAAAAGTCGATATGTGCATGCAACTTCTGTACCCGTTTATATCTCAAATTCAGGCTCCAAACACCCGAGAATTCGATATTTTGGGGTCCCAGAAGCGATCTGTACATGCCTACTCAGATACAGGCCCAAAACATGCTGAAAATCGATATTTTAGGTGCCCAAAGTCAATATATGCATGAATCTTCTGTACCCGTTTATATCTCAAATTCAGGCTCAAAACACCCAAAAATTCGGTATTTTGGGATCCCAGAAGCGATCTGTACATGCCTACTCAGTGCTAGAATATTTTCAAAATATCGGCCCAAAACATGCTAAAAATCGATATTTTAAGTGCCCAAAGTCGATATCTCAAATTCAGGCCTAAAACACCCGAAAATTCGATATTTTGCGGTCCCAGAAGCGATCTGTACTTGCCTACTCCGTGTTAGAGTATTTTTAAAATCTAGGCCCAAAGCATGCTAAAAATCGATATTTTATGTGCCTAAAGTCGATATCTCAAGTTCAGGCCCAAAACACCCGAAAATTTCGATATTTTGGGGTCCCAGAAGCGATCTACACATGCCTACTCAGATACAGGCCCAAAACATGCTGAAAATCGATATTTTAGGTGCCCAAAGTCGATATGTGCATGCATTATCAGTACCCGTTTATATCTCAAATTCAGGCTCAAAACACCCGAAAACTCGATAATTTTGGGTCCAATAAGCGATCTGTACATGCCTACTCAGTGCTAGAATATTTTCAAAATATAGGCCCAAAACATGCTAAAAATCGATATTTTAAGTGACCAAAGTCGATATCTCAAATTTAGGCCCAAAACACCCGAAAATTCGATATATTTGGGCACCTAAAATATCGATTTTCAGCATGTTTTTGGTCTGTAATTTGAAAATATTCTGTCACTGAGTAGGCATGTACAGATCGCTTATTGGACCCAAAATTATCGAGTTTTCGGGTGTTTTGAGCCTGAATTTGAGATATAAACGGGTACTGATAATGCATGCACATATCGACTTTTGGGCACCTAAGATATCGATTTAGAACATTTTTTGGGTGTGTAGCATTAAGGTTTAATATTTAAGGTCTAGTATTAAGGTGATTATTTTTGTATTACATAACTTGGGAGAACAGAAAATCGTTAATGTATTGTGTCAAGTTAATATTGTCAATGTATTCCAGGTACTTGAGTGAGATGTATATTGTTTGTGAATTAAAATAATGTTATTTTTCTCAGTGTTTCAAGTATAGTGTTAATATAGTGTTAATCTAAAGTATTTGGAAGAGCAACGGTGCATTTTTTCTCAAGGGTGCATCGGGTCTTATTAGTAAAGACAGTGACAACTGCAATAACACCTACCACCCCATAAATGACTGTTGATATTTACAATCAAAGCACTGTAATGGCACCCACACAATCACCACCTCATAAATGATGGTTGATATTTTAGGTCCGAGAACTGTAATGACACCCACAAACCCACCACCCCATGAATGGCTATTGATATTTACAGTCCAAGCACAGTATTGACACCAACACACACACCACCCCATGAATGACTGTTGATATTTACAGTCCAAGCACTGTAAGGATACCCACACACCCACCACCCCATGATTGACAGTTGATATTTACAGTCCAAGCACTGTAATGATACTCACACACCTAGCACCCCATGAATAACTGTTGATATTTACATTACAAGCACTGTAATGACACCCACACACCCACCACCCAATGAGTGACCGTTGATATTTACAGTCCAAGCACTGTAATGACACCCAAACATCCCCCTCTTAATGAATGACTGTTGATATTTACAGTCCAAACACTGTAATGACACCCAACAACATGAATGATTGCTGATATTTACAGTCCAAGCACTGTAATGACATGCTCACACACACCACACGATGAATGACTGTTGATATTTACAGTCAATGTACTGCAATGACACCCACCAAACCATGAATGACTGTTGATATTTACAATCAAAGCACTGTAATGAAATCCACACACCCACCACCTCATGAATGACTGTTGATATTTACAGTTCAAGCACTGTAATGACATCCACACACCCATGACCACATGAATGACTGTTGATATATACAGTCCAAGCACTCGGGTTGTAATTACCAACAGTCATTCATTGGCTGGTGGGTGTGTGGATGTCATTACAGTGCTTGGACTGTAAATATCAACAGTCATTTATAGGGTGGTGGGTGTGTGGGTGCCATTACAATGCTTGGACTGTAAATATTAACAGAGCTTGTAGATATTTACAGTCCAAGCACTGTAATGACCCCCACACACCCTTCCATTCCATGAATGACAATTGATATTTACAGTCCAAGCACTGTAAAGACACCCACACACCCACAACCCCATGAATGACTGTTGATATATACAGTCCAAGCACTGTATTGACACCCACCACCCATGAATGACTGTTGATATTTTCAGTCCAAGCACTGTAATGACACCTACACACTAACCACCCCATGAATGACCGTTGATATTTACGGTCCGAACAATGTAATGACACCCACACACCCACCAGCCCATGAATGACTGTTGATATCTACAGTCCAAGCACTGTAATGACCCCCACACACCCACCACCCTATAAATGACTGTTAATATTTACAGTCCGTGCACTGTAATGATACCCAAACACCCACCACCCCATGAATGACTGTTGATATTTACAGTCCAAGCACTGTATTGAAACCAATCAACCCATGAATGACTGTTGATATTTACAGTTCAAGCACTGTAATGACACCCACCACCCCATGAATGACTGTTGATATATACAGTCCAAGCTCTGTAATGACACCCACACACCCACCACCCCTTGAATGACTGTTGATATTTACAATCCAAGCACTGTAATGAAACCCACACACCAACCACCGCATTATGACTCTTGATATTTACAGTACAAGCACTGTAATGACACCCACCACCCCATGAATGATGGTTGATATTTACACTCCAAGAACTGTAATGACACCCACACACCCACGACCCCATGAATGACTGTTGATATGTACAGTCCAAGCACTGTAATGACACCCACCACCCCATAAATGACTGTTGATATTTTCAGTCAAAGCATTGTAATAACACCCACAGACTAACTTCCCCATGAATGACTGTTGATATTTACAGTCTGAGCACTGTAATGACACCCTCACACCCACCACCCATGAATGACTGTTGATATTTACAGTCCAAGTACTGTAATGACACCCAAACAATCACCATCCCATGAATGACTGTTGATATATACAGTCCAAGCACTTTAATGACACCCACACACCCACCACCACATGAATGATTGTTTATATTTACAGTCCAAGCACTGTAGTGACACTAACCACCCCATGAATGACTGTTGATATTTACAGTACAAATCAATATAATGACACCCACACACCCCATGATTGACTGTTGATATTTACTATCCACGCATTGTACTGACACCCACACACCCACCACCCCATGAATGACTTTTTGAAAAACAAATATCGATTTTTAGCATGCTTTCGGCTTATATTTTGAAAATATTCTAGCACTGAGTAGGTATGTACAGATCGCTTCTGGAACCCAAAAATATCAAATTTTCGGGTGTTTTGAGCCTGAATTTGGGATTTAAATGGGTACAGAAGATGCATGCACATATCGTATTTTTGCACCTAATAGGTCGAATTTCAGCTTGTTTTGGGCCTATATTTTGAAAATATTCTAGCACTGAGTAGGCATTTATAGATCGCTTTCGGGACCCAAAAATATCGAATTTTCTGGTGTTTTGAGCATGAATTTTAGATATCAAACGGGTACAGAAGATGCATGCACATATCGACTTTGGGCACCTAAAATTTCGATTTTTAGCATGTTTTGGGCATATATTTTGAAAATATTCTAGCACTGAGTAGACATGTACAGATCGCTTCTGGGACCCAAAAATATCGAATTTTCTGGTGTTTTGAGCATGAATTTGAGATATAAACGAGTACAGAAGATTCATGCACATATCAACTTTGGGTACCTAAAATATCGAATTTCGGCATTTAATGGGCCTGTATTTTGAAAATATTCTATTACTGAATAAGCATGTATAGATCGTTTCTGGGAAATAGAAATATCGAATTTTCGGGTATTTTGAGCCAGAATTTGTGATATAAACGTGTATTGAAGATGCGTGCACATATCGACTTTTAGCACCTAAAATATCGATTTTGAGCATGTTTTGGGTCTGTATCTTGAAAACATTCTAGCAAGGAGTAAGCATGTACAGATCGCTATTGGGACCCAAAAATATCGAATTTTCGGGTGTTTGGATCCTCAATTTGGGATATTAAACGGGTACAGAAGATGCATGCACATATTGACTTTGGGCACCTAAAATATCGATTTTGAGCATGTTTTGGGCCTGTATTTTGAAAATAATCAAGCATTGAGTATGCATGTACAGATCGCTTCAGGGACCCAATAATATCGAATTTTCGTGTGTTTTGAGCCTGAGTTTGGAATATAAATGAGTACAAAATATGCATGCACATATCGACTTGTTGCAACTAAAATATCGAATTTCAGCATGTTTTGGGCTTATATTTTGAAAGTATTCTAGCACTGAGTATGCATGTACAGATCGCTTCTGGTATCCAAAAATATCGAATTTTCGGGTTTTTTGAGTCTGAATTTCTGATATAAACGAGTACAGAAGATGCATGCAGATATCGACTTTTTGAACAACAAATATCGAATTTCAGCAGGTTTTCGGCCTATATTTTGAAAGCATTCTAGCACTGAGTATGCATGTACAGATGGCTTCTGGGACCCAAAAATATCGAATTTTCAGGTGTTTTGAGCCTGAATTTTGGATATAAACGGGTAAAGAAGACGCATGCACATATTGACTTTGGGTACCTAAAATATCGATTTTTAGCATGTTTTGGGCCTGTATTTTGAAAATATTCTGTCAGTGAATAGGCATGTACAGATCGCTTCTCGGCCCCACCAAAATCGATTATTCGGGTGTTTTGAGCTTGAATTTTGGATATAAACGGGTACAGAAGATGGATGCACATATTGACTTTGGGTACCCAAAATATCGATTTTTAGCATGTTTTGGGCCTATATTTTTAAAATATTCTAGTTTATATCCAAAATTCAAGCTCAAAACACCCGAATAATCGATTTTGAGGGGGCCGAGAAGCGATCTGTACATGCCTATTCACTGACAGAATATTTTCAAAATACAGGCCCAAAACATGCTAAAAATCGATATTTTAGGTACCCAAAGTCAATATGTGCATGCGTCTTCTTTACCCGTTTATATCCAAAATTCAGGCTCAAAACACCCGAATATTCGATTTTATTGGGGCTCAGAAGCGATCTGTAAATGCCTACTCTGTGTTAGAGTATTTTCATAATATAGGCCCAAAACATGCTGAATTTCGACCTATTAGGTGCAAAAAGTCAATATGTGCATGCATCTTCTGTACCCGTTTATATCTTATATTCAGGCTCAAAACACCTGAAAATTCGATATTTTTGGGTCCCAGAAGCGATCTGTACATGCATAGTCAGTGCTAGAATACTTTCAAAATATAGGCATAAAACATGCTGAAATTCGATATTTTAGTTGCAACAAGTCGATATGTGCATGCATATTTTGTACTCATTTATATTCCAAATTCAGGCTCAAAACACACGAAAATTCGATATTATTGGGTCCCTGAAGCGATCTGTACATGCATACTCAATGCTTGATTATTTTCAAAATACAGGCCCAAAACATGCTCAAAATCGATATTTTAGGTGCCCAAAGTCAATATGTGCATGCCTCCTCTGTACCCGTTTATATCCCAAATTCAGGCTCAAAACACACGAAAATTCGATATTTTTGGGGTCCCACAAGCGATCTGTACATGCCTACTCAATGTTAGAATATTATCAAAATACAGGCACAAAAACAAATTTAAAATCGATATTTTAGGTGCCCAAAGTCGATATGTGCATGCATCTTCAGTACCCGTTTATATCTCAAATTCAGGCTCAAAATACCCGAAAATTCGATATTTTTGGGTGTTAGAAGCGATCTGTACATGGCTATTCAGGAATATGATATTTTCAAAATACAGGCCCAAAACATGCTAAAAATCGATATTTTAGGTGCCCAAAGTCGATATGTGTATGCATCTTCTGTACCCGTTTATATCTCAAATTCAGGCTAAAACACCCGAAAATTCGATATTTTTGGTTCCGAGAAGCAATCTGTACATGCCTACGCAGTGCTAGAATATTTTAAAAATATAGGCCCAAAACATGCTAAAAATCGATATTTTGGGTACCCAAAGTCAATATGTGCATCCATCTTCAGTACCCGTTTATATCCTAAATTCAAGCTCAAAACACCCGAATAATCGATTTTGGGGGGGCCTAGAAGCGATCTGTACATGCCTATTTACTGACAGAATATTTTCAAAATACAGGTCCAAAACCTGCTAAAAATCAATATTTTAGGTACCCAAAGTCAATATGTGAATGCTTCTTCTTTACCCGTTTATATCCAAAATTCAGGCTCAAAACACCCTAATATTCGATTTTATTGGGGCTCAGAAGCGATCAGTAAATGCCTACTCTGTGTTAGAGTATTTTCATAATATAGGCCCAAAACATGCTGAATTTCGACCTATTAGGTGCAAAAAGTCAATATGTGCATGCATCTTCTGTACCCGTTTATATCTTATATTCAGGCTCAAAACACCTGAAAATTCGATATTTTTGGGTCCCAGAAGCGATCTGTACATGCATACTCAGTGCTAGAATGCTTTCAAAATATAGGCCGAAAACCTGCTGAAATTCGATATTTGTTGTTCAAAAAGTCGATATCTGCATGCATCTTCTGTACTCGTTTATATCAGAAATTCAGACTCAAAAAACCCGAAAATTCGATATTTTTGGATAACAGAAGCGATCTGTACATGCATACTCAGTGCTAGAATACTTTCAAAATATAGGCCCAAAACATGCTGAAATTCGATATTTTAGTTGCAACAAGTCGATATGTGCATGCATATTTTGTACTCATTTATATTCCAAATTCAGGCTCAAAACACCCGAATATTCGATATTATTGGGTCCCTGAAGCGATCTGTACATGCATACTCAATGCTTGATTATTTTCAAAATACAGGCCCAAAACATGCTCAAAATCGATATTTTAGGTGCCCAAAGTCAATATGTGCATATATCTTCTGTACCCGTTTAATATCCCAAATTGAGGATCCAAACACCCGAAAATTCGATATTTTTGGGTCCCAATAGCGATCTGTACATGCTTACTCCTTGCTAGAATGTTTTCAAGATACAGACCCAAAACATGCTCAAAATCGATATTTTAGGTGCTAAAAGTCGATATGTGCACGCATCTTCAATACACGTTTATATCTCAAATTCAGGCTCAAAACACCCGAAAATTCGATATTTTTGGGTCCCAGATGCGAGCTGTACATGCCTACTCAGTCCTAGAATAATTTCAAAATATAGGCCCAAAGCATACTAAAAATGGATATTTTTGGTGCCCAAAGTGGATATGTGCATGCGTTTTCTGTACCCGTTTATATCACAAATTCTGGCTCAAAATACCCGAAAATTCGATATTTCTATTTCCCAGAAGCGATCTATACATGCATATTCAGTAATAGAATATTTTCAAAATACAGGCCTATCAAATTCCGAAATTCGATATTTTAGGTACCCAAAGATGATATGTGCATGCATCTTCTGTACTCGTTTATATCTCAAATTCATGCTCAAAACACCAGAAAATTCGATATTTTTGGGTCCCAGAAGCGATCTGTACATGTCTACTCAGTGCTAGAATATTTTCAAAATATATGCCCAAAACATGCTAAAAATCGAAATTTTAGGTGCCCAAAGTCGATATGTGCATGCATCTTCTGTACCCGTTTGATATCTAAAATTCATGCTCAAAACACCCGAAAATTCGATATTTTTGGGTCCCGAAAGTGATCTATAAATGCCTACTCAGTGCTAGAATATTTTCAAAATATAGGCCCAGAACAAGCTGAAATTCGACCTATTAGGTGCAAAAATACGATATGTGCATGCATCTTCTGTACCCATTTAAATCCCAAATTCAGGCTCAAAACACCCGAAAATTTGATATTTTTGTGTTCCAGAAGCGATCTGTACATACCTACTCAGTGCTAGAATATTTTCAAAATATAAGCCGAAAGCATGCTAAAAATCGATATTTGTTTTTCAAAAAGTCATTCATGGGGTGGTGGGTGTGTGGGTGTCAGTACAGTGCGTGGATAGTAAATATCAACAGTCAATCATGGGGTGTGTGGGTGTCATTATATTGATTTGTACTGTAAATATCAACAGTCATTCATGGGGTGGTTAGTGTCACTACAGTGCTTGGACTGTAAATATAAACAATCATTCATGTGGTGGTGGGTGTGTGGGTGTCATTAAAGTGCTTGGACTGTATATATCAACAGTCATTCATGGGATGGTGATTGTTTGGGTGTCATTACAGTACTTGGACTGTAAATATCAACAGTCATTCATGGGTGGTGGGTGTGAGGGTGTCATTACAGTGCTCAGACTGTAAATATTAACAGTCATTCATGGGGAAGTTAGTCTGTGGGTGTTATTACAATGCTTTGACTGAAAATATCAACAGTCATTTATGGGGTGGTGGGTGTCATTACAGTGCTTGGACTGTACATATCAACAGTCATTCATGGGGTCGTGGGTGTGTGGGTGTCATTACAGTTCTTGGAGTGTAAATATCAACCATCATTCATGGGGTGGTGGGTGTCATTACAGTGCTTGTACTGTAAATATCAAGAGTCATAATGCGGTGGTTGGTGTGTGGGTTTTATTACAGTGCTTGGATTGTAAATATCAACAGTCATTCAAGGGGTGGTGGGTGTGTGGGTGTCATTACAGAGCTTGGACTGTATATATCAACAGTCATTCATGGGGTGGTGGGTGTCATTACAGTGCTTGAACTGTAAATATCAACAGTCATTCATGGGTTGATTGGTTTCAATACAGTGCTTGGACTGTAAATATCAACAGTCATTCATGGGGTGGTGGGTTTGTGGGTATCATTACAGTGCACGGACTGTAAATATTAACAGTCATTTATGGGGTGGTTGGTGTGTGGGGGTCATTACAGTGCTTGGACTGTAGATATCAACAGTCATTCATGGGCTGGTGGGTGTGTGGGTGTCATTACATTGTTCGGACCATAAATATCAACAGTCATTCATGGGGGGGTTAGTGTGTAGGTGTCATTACAGTGCTTGGACTGAAAATATCAACAGTCATTCATGGGTGGTGGGTGTCAATACAGTGCTTGGACTGTATATATCAACAGTCATTCATGGGGTTGTGGGTGTGTGGGTGTCTTTACAGTGCTTGGACTGTAAATATCAATTGTCATTCATGGAATGGAAGGGTGTGTGGGGGTCATTACAATGCTTGGACTGTAAATATCTACAAGCTCTGTTGATATTTACAGTCCAAGCATTGTAATGGCACCCACACACCCACCACCCTATAAATGACTATTTATATTTACAGTCCAAGCACTGTAATGACATCCACACACCCACCAGCCAATGAATGACTGTTGGTAATTACAACCCGAGTACTTGAACTGTAAATATCAACAGTCATTCATGTGGTCATGGGTGTGTGGATTTCATTACAGTGCTTTGATTGTAAATATCAACAGTCATTCATGGTTTGGTGTGTGTCATTGCAGTACATTGACTGTAAATATCAACAGTCATTCATCGGGTGGTGTGTGTGAGCATGTCATTACAGTGCTTGGACTGTAAATATCAGCAATCATTCATGTTGTTGGGTGTCATTACAGTGTTTGGACTGTAAATATCAACAGTCATTCATTAAGAGGGGGGTGTTTGGGTGTCATTACAGTGCTTGGACTGTAAATATCAACGGTCACTCACTGGGTGGTGGGTGTGTGGGTGTCATTACAGTGCTTGTAATGTAAATATCAACAGTTATTCATGGGGTGCTAGGTGTGTGAGTATCATTACAGTGCTTGGACTGTAAATATCAACTGTCAATCATGGGGTGGTGGGTGTGTGGGTATCCTTACAGTGCTTGGACTGTAAATATCAACAGTCATTCATGGGGTGGTGTGTGTGTTGGTGTCAATACTGTGCTTGGACTGTAAATATCAATAGCCATTCATGGTGTGGTGGGTTTGTGGGTGTCATTACAGTTCTCGGACCTAAAATATCAATCATCATTTATGAGGTGGTGATTGTGTGGGTGCCATTACAGTGCTTTGATTGTATATATCAACAGTCATTTATGGGGTGGTAGGTGTTATTGCAGTTGTCACTGTCTTTACTAATAAGACCCGATGCACCCTTGAGAAAAAATGCACCGTTGCTCTTCCAAATACTTTAGATTAACACTATAGGAGCATACTTGAAACACTGAGAAAAATAACATTATTTTAATTCACAAACAATATACATCTCACTCAAGTACCTGGAATACATTGACAATATTAACTTGACACAATACATTAACAATTTTCTGTTCTCCCAAGTTATGTAATACAAAAATAATCACCTTAATACTAGACCTTAAATATTAAACCTTAATGCTACAGACCCAAAAAATGCTCTAAATCGATATCTTAGGTGCCCAAAAGTCGATATGTGCATGCATTATCAGTACCCGTTTATATCTCAAATTCAGGCTCAAAACACCCGAAAACTCGATAATTTTGGGTCCAATAAGCGATCTGTACATGCCTACTCAGTGACAGAATATTTTCAAATTACAGACCAAAAACATGCTGAAAATCGATATTTTAGGTGCCCAAAGTCGATATGTGCATGCATTATCAGTACCCGTTTATATCTCAAATTCAGGCTCAAAACACCCGAAAACTCGATAATTTTGGGTCCAATAAGCAATCTGTACATGCCTACTCAGTGACAGAATATTTTCAAATTACAGACCAAAAACATGCTGAAAATCGATATTTTAGGTGCCCAAAGTCGATATGTGCATGCATCTTCTGTACCCGTTTATGTCCCAAATTCAGGCTCAAAACACCCTAAAATTCGATATTTTTGGGTCCAAAAAGCGATCTGTACATGCCTACTCAGTGCTAGAATATTTTCAAAATATAGGCACAAAACATGCTAAATATGGATATTTTGGGTGCACAAAGTCTATATATGCATGCATCTTTTGTAGCCGTTTATATCTCAAATTCTAGCTCAAAACACCCAAAAATTCGATATTTTTGGGTCCCAGAAGCGATCTGTACATGCCTACCCAATGTTAAAATATTTTCAAATTACAGGCAGAAAAACAAGTTAAAATCGATATTTTAGGTGCCCAAGTCAATAAGTGCTTGCATTTTCCGTACCCATTTACATCCCAAATTCAGGCTTAAAACACCCGAAAATTCGATATTTTTGGGTCCCAGAAGCGATATGTACATGCCTACTCCGTGTTAGAGTATTTTCATAATCCAGGCCCAAAACATGCTGAAAATCGATATTTTAGGAGCCCAAAGTCAATATGTGTATGCATCTTCAGTACCCGTTTATATCTCAAATTCAGGCTCAAAACACCCGAAAATTCGATATTTTTGGGTCCCAGAAGGGATCTGTACATGCCTATTCCGTGTTAAAGTATTTTCAAAATACAGGCCTAAAACATGCTGAAAATTGATATTTCAGTTGCCCAAAGTCGATATGTGCATACATCTTCAGTACCCATTTATATCTCAAATTCAGGCTCAAAACACCTGAAAAATCGATATTTTTGGGTCCCAGAAGCGATCTGTACATGCCTACTCCGTGTTAGAATATTTTTATAATACAGGCCCAAAACATGCTGAAAATCGATATTTTAGGTGCCCAAAGTTAATATATGTATGTATCTTCAGTACCCATTTATATCTCAAATTCAGGATCAAAACACCTAAAAATAAGATATGTTTGGGTCCCAGAAGCAATCTGTACATGCCTACTCAGTAACAGAATATTTTCAAAATACAAGTCAAAATATGCTGAAAAACGATATTTTAGGTGCCCAAAGTCGATATGTGAATGCATCTTCTGTACCCGTTTATATCTCAAATTCAGGCTCAAAACACCCGAAAATTCCATTTTTTTGGGTCCCAGAAGCGATCTGTACATGCCTACTCAATGTTAGAATACTTTCAAAACACAAGCACAAAAACAAGTTGAAAATCAATATTTTAGGTGTCCAAAATCGATATGTGCATGCATCTTCTGTACCCGTTTATATCTCAAATTCAGGCTCAAAACACCTGAAAATTCCATTTTTTTGGGTCCCAGAAGCGATCTGTTCATGCCTTCTCAGTAATAGAATATTCTCAAGATTCAGGCCGAAAACATGCTGAAAATCGATATTATAGGTGCCCAAAGTCAATATGTGTATGCATCTTCTGTACCCGTTTATATCTCAAATTCTGGCTCAAAACACCCGAAAATTCGATATTTTTGGGTCTTAGAAGGGATCTGTACATGCCTACTCCGTGGTAAAGTATTTTCAAAATACAGGCCCAAAACATGTTGAAAATCGATATTTTAGGTACCCAAAGTCAATATGTCCATGCATCTTCTGTACACGTGTATGTTTAAAATTCAGGCTCAAAATACCCGAAAAATTCGATATTTTTGGGTCCCAGAGGCAATCTGTACATGCCTACTCCGTGTTAGAGTTTTTTCAAAATACAGGCCCAAAACATGCTGAAAATCGATATTTTAGGTGCCCAAAGTCGATACGTGCATGAATCTTCAGTACCCGTTTATATCTCAAATTCAGGCTCAAAACACCCGAAAATTCGATATTTTGGGGTCCCAGAAGCGATCTTTACATGCCTAATCATTGCTAGAATTTTCTCAAAATACAGACCCAAACATGCTGAAAATCGATATTTTAGGTGCCCAAAGTCAATATGTGCATGCATCTTCAGTACTCGTTTATATCTCAAATTCAGGCTTAAAACACCCGAAAATTCGATATTTTTGGGTCCCAAAAGCGATCTGTACATGCCTACTCAGTGCTAGAATGTTTTCAAAATATAGGCCCAAAACATGCTGAAAATCGATATTTTAGGTGCCCAAAGTCAATATGTGCATGCATCTTCTGTACCCGTTTATATCCCAAATTGAGGATCAAAACACCCGAAAATTCGATATTTTTGGGTCCCAATAGCGATCTGTACATGCTTACTCCTTGCTAGAATGTTTTCAAGATACAGACCCAAAACATGCTCAAAATCGATATTTTAGGTGCTAAAAGTCGATATGTGCACGCATCTTCAATTCACGTTTATATCTCAAATTCAGGCTCAAAACACCCGAAAATTCGATATTTTTGGGTCCCAGAAGCGAGCTGTACATGCCTACTCAGTCCTAGAATAATTTCAAAATATAGGCCCAAAGCATACTAAAAATGGATATTTTTGGTGCCCAAAGTGGATATGTGCATGCATTTTCTGTACCCGTTTATATTACAAATTCTGGATCAAAATACCCGAAAATTCGATATTTTTGGTTCCCAGAAGCGATCTATACAGGCATATTCAGTAATAAAATATTTTCAAAATACAGGCCCATCAAATGCCGAAATTCGAAATTTTAGGTACCCAAAGTCGATATGTGCATGCATCTTCTGTACTCGTTTATATCCCAAATTCATGCTCAAAACCCCAGAAAATTCGATTTTTTTTGGTCACAGAAACGATCTGTTCATGCCTACTCCGTGTTAGAGAATTTTCGAAATACAGGCCTAAAACATGCTGAATTTCGGTATTTTAGGTGCCCAAAGTCAATATGTGTATGCATCTTCTGTACACGTGTATGTTTAAAATTCAGGCTCAAAATACCCGAAAAATTCGATATTTTTGGGTCCCAGAGGCAATCTGTACATGCCTACTCCGTGTTAGAGTTTTTTCAAAATACAGGCCCAAAACATGCTGAAAATCGATATTTTAGGTGCCCAAAGTCGATATGTGCATGAATCTTCAGTACCCGTTTATATCTCAAATTCAGGCTCAAAACACCCGAAAATTCGATATTTTGGGGTCCCAGAAGCGATCTTTACATGCCTAATCATTGCTAGAATTTTCTCAAAATACAGACCCAAACATGCTGAAAATCGATATTTTAGGTGCCCAAAGTCAATATGTGCATGGATCTTCAGTACTCGTTTATATCTCAAATTCAGCCTTAAAACACCCGAAAATTCGATATTTTTGGGTCCCAGAAGCGATCTGTACATGCCTACTCAGTGCTAGAATGTTTTCAAAATATAGGCCCAAAACATGCTCAAAATCGATATTTTAGGTGCCCAAAGTCAATATGTGCATGCATCTTCTGTACCCGTTTATATCTTATATTCAGGCTCAAAACACCTGAAAATTCGATATTTTTGGGTCCCAGAAGCGATCTGTACATGCATACTCAGTGCTAGAATGCTTTCAAAATATAGGCCGAAAACATGCTGAAATTCGATATTTGTTGTTCAAAAAGTCGATATCTGCATACATCTTCTGTACTCGTTTATATCAGAAATTCAGGCTCAAAAAACCCGAAAATTCGATATTTTTGGATACTAGAAGCGATCTGTACATGCATACTCAGTGCTAGAATACTTTCAAAATATAGGCCCAAAACATGCTGAAATTCGATATTTTAGTTGCAACAAGTCGATATGTGCATGCATATTTTGTACTCATTTATATTCCAAATTCAGGCTCAAAACACCCGAAAATTCGATATTATTGGGTCCCTGAAGCGACCTGTACATGCATACTCAATGCTTGAATATTTTCAAAATACAGGCCCAAAACATGCTCAAAATCGATATTTTAGGTGCCAAAGTCAATATGTGCATGCATCTTCTGTACCCGTTTATATCCCAAATTGAGGATCAAAACACCCGAAAATTCGATATTTTTGGGTCTCAATAGCGATCTGTAAATGCTTACTCCTTGCTTGAATGTTTTCAAGATACAGACCCAAAACATGCTCAAAATCGATATTTTAGGTGCTAAAAGTCGATATGTGCACGCATCTTCAATACACGTTTATATCTCAAATTCAGGCTCAAAACACCCGAAAATTCGATATTTTTGGGTCCCAGAAGCGAGCTGTACATGCCTACTCAGTCCTAGAATAATTTCAAAATATAGGCCCAAAGCATACTAAAAATGGATATTTTTGGTGCCCAAAGTGGATATGTGCATGCGTTTTCTGTACCCGTTTATATTACAAAATTCTGGCTCAAAATACCCGAAAATTCTATATTTTTGGTTCCCAGAAGCGATCTATACATGCATATTCAGTAGTAAAATATTTTCAAAATTCAGGCCCATCAAATGCCGAAATTCGATATTTTAGGTACCCAAAGTCGATATGTGCATGCATCTTCTGTACTCGTTTATATCCCAAATTCATGCTCAAAACACCAGAAAATTCGATTTTTTTTGGTCACACAAACGATCTGTTCATGCCTATTTAGTAATGGAATATTTTCAAAATACACGCCCAAAACATGCTGAAAATCGATATTTTAGGTGCCCAAAGTCAATATGTGCATG
Source organism: Petrolisthes cinctipes (assembly GCA_033782935.1). NCBI lineage: Eukaryota > Metazoa > Arthropoda > Malacostraca > Decapoda > Porcellanidae > Petrolisthes > Petrolisthes cinctipes. The sequence continues at coordinate 2,125,294 of JAWQEG010000060.1, forward strand.
CCTCCTCTGTACCCGTTTATATCCCAAATTCATGCTCAAAACACACGAAAATTCGATATTTTTGGGGTCCCACAAGCGATCTGTACATGCCTACTCAATGTTAGAATATTTTCAAAATACAGGCACAAAAACAAATTTAAAATCGATATTTTAGGTGCCCAAAGTCGATATGTGCATGCATCTTCAGTACCCGTTTATATCTCAAATTCAGGCTCAAAATACCCGAAAATTCGATATTTTTGGGTCTTAGAAGCGATCTGTACATGGCTATTCAGTAATATAATATTTTCAAAATACAGGCCCAAAACATGCTAAAAATCGATATTTTAGGTGCCCAAAGTCGATATGTGTATGCATCTTCTGTACCCGTTTATATTTCAAATTCAGGCTAACACACCCGAAAATTCGATATTTTTGGTTCCGAGAAGCAATCTGTACATGCCTACGCAGTGCTAGAATATTTTAAAAATATAGGCCCAAAACATGCTAAAAATCGATATTTTGGGTACCCAAAGTCAATATGTGCATCCATCTTCTATACCCGTTTATATCCAAAATTCAAGCTCAAAACACCCGAATAATCGATTTTGGGGGGGCCGAGAAGTGATCTGTACATGCCTATTTACTGACAGAATATTTTCAAAATACAGGCCCAAAACCTGCTAAAAATCGATATTTTAGGTACCCAAAGTCAATATGTGCATGCGTCTTCTTTACCCGTTTATATCCAAAATTCAGGCTCAAAACACCCGAATATTCGATTTTATTGGGGCTCAGAAGCGATCTGTAAATGCCTACTCTGTGTTAGAGTATTTTCATAATATAGGCCCAAAACATGCTGAATTTCGACCTATTAGGTGCAAAAAGTCAATATGTGCATGCATCTTCTGTACCCGTTTATATCTTATATTCAGGCTCAAAACACCTGAAAATTCGATATTTTTGGGTCCCAGAAGCGATCTGTACATGCATACTCAGTGCTAGAATGCTTTCAAAATATAGGCCGAAAACATGCTGAAATTCGATATTTGTTGTTCAAAAAGTCGATATCTGCATACATCTTTTGTACTCGTTTATATCAGAAATTCAGGCTCAAAAAACCCGAAAATTCGATATTTTTGGATACCAGAAGCGATCTGTACATGCATACTCAGTGCTAGAATACTTTCAAAATATAGGCCCAAAACATGCTGAAATTCGATATTTTAGTTGCAACAAGTCGATATCTGCATGCATATTTTGTACTCATTTATATTTTAAAATTCAGGCTCAAAACACCCGAAAATTCGATATTATTGGGTCCCTGAAGCGATCTGTACATGCATACTCAATGCTTGAATATTTTCAAAATACAGGCCCAAAACATGCTCAAAATCGATATTTTAGGTGCCCAAAGTCAATATGTGCATGCATCTTCTGTACCCGTTTATATCCCAAATTGAGGATCAAAACACCCGAAAATTCGATATTTTTGGGTCCCAATAGCGATCTGTACATGCTTACTCCTTGCTAGAATGTTTTCAAGATACAGACCCAAAACATGCTCAAAATCGATATTTTAGGTGCTAAAAGTCGATATGTGCACGCATCTTCAATACACGTATATATCTCAAATTCAGGCTCAAAACACCCGAAAATTCGATATTTTTGGGTCCCAGAAGCGAGCTGTACATGCCTACTCAGTCCTAGAATAATTTCAAAATATAGGCCCAAAGCATACTAAAAATGGATATTTTTGGTGCCCAAAGTGGATATGTGCATGCGTTTATATTACAAATTCTGGGTCAAAATACCCGAAAATTCGATATTTTTGGTTCCCAGAAGCGATCTATACATGCATATTCAGTAATAAAATATTTTCAAAATACAGGCCCATCAAATGCCGAAATTCGATATTTTAGGTACCCAAAGTCGATATGTGCATGCATCTTCTGTACTCGTTTATATCCCAAATTCATGCTCAAAACCCCAGAAAATTCGATTTTTTTTGGTCACAGAAACGATCTGTTCATGCCTACTTAGTAATGGAATATTTTCAAAATACACGCCCAAAACATGCTGAAAATCGATATTTTAGGTGCCCAAAGTCAATATGTGCATGCCTCCTCTGTACCCGTTTATATCCCAAATTCATGCTCAAAACACACGAAAATTCGATATTTTTGGGGTCCCACAAGCGATCTGTACATGCCTACTCAATGTTAGAATATTTTCAAAATACAGGCACAAAAACAAATTTAAAATCGATATTTTAGGTGCCCAAAGTCGATATGTGCATGCATCTTCAGTACCCGTTTATATCTCAAATTCAGGCTCAAAATACCCGAAAATTCGATATTTTTGGGTGTTAGAAGCGATCTGTACATGGCTATTCAGTAATATAATATTTTCAAAATACAGGCCCAAAACATGCTAAAAATCGATATTTTAGGTGCCCAAAGTCGATATGTGTATGCATCTTCTGTACCCGTTTATATTTCAAATTCAGGCTAAAACACCCGAAAATTCGATATTTTTGGTTCCGAGAAGCAATCTGTACATGCCTACGCAGTGCTAGAATATTTTAAAAATATAGGCCCAAAACATGCTAAAAATCGATATTTTGGGTACCCAAAGTCAATATGTGCATCCATCTTCTGTACCCGTTTATATCCAAAATTCAAGCTCAAAACACCCGAATAATCGATTTTGGGGGGCCGAGAAGCGATCTGTACATGCCTATTTACTGACAGAATATTTTCAAAACACAGGCCCAAAACCTGCTAAAAATCGATATTTTAGGTACCCAAAGTCAATATGTGCATGCGTCTTCTTTACCCGTTTATATCCAAAATTCAGGCTCAAAACACCCGAATATTCGATTTTATTGGGGCTCAGAAGCGATCTGTAAATGCCTACTCTGTGTTAGAGTATTTTCATAATATAGGCCCAAAACATGCTGAATTTCGACCTATTAGGTGCAAAAAGTCAATATGTGCATGCATCTTCTGTACCCGTTTATATCTTATATTCAGGCTCAAAACACCTGAAAATTCGATATTTTTGGGTCCCAGAAGCGATCTGTACATGCATACTCAGTGCTAGAATGCTTTCAAAATATAGGCCGAAAACATGCTGAAATTCGATATTTGTTGTTCAAAAAGTCGATATCTGCATACATCTTTTGTACTCGTTTATATCAGAAATTCAGGCTCAAAAAACCCGAAAATTCGATATTTTTGGATACCAGAAGCGATCTGTACATGCATACTCAGTGCTAGAATACTTTCAAAATATAGGCCCAAAACATGCTGAAATTCGATATTTTAGTTGCAACAAGTCGATATCTGCATGCATATTTTGTACTCATTTATATTCCAAATTCAGGCTCAAAACACCCGAAAATTCGATATTTTTGGGTCCCAATAGCGATCTGTACATGCTTACTCCTTGCTAGAATGTTTTCAAGATACAGACCCAAAACATGCTCAAAATCGATATTTTAGGTGCTAAAAGTCGATATGTGCACGCATCTTCAATACACGTTTATATCTCAAATTCAGGCTCAAAACACCCGAAAATTCGATATTTTTGGGTCCCAGAAGCGAGCTGTACATGCCTACTCAGTCCTAGAATAATTTCAAAATATAGGCCCAAAGCATACTAAAAATGGATATTTTTGGTGCCCAAAGTGGATATGTGCATGCGTTTTCTATACCCGTTTATATTACAAATTCTGGGTCAAAATACCCGAAAATTCGATATTTTTGGTTCCCAGAAGCAATCTATACATGCATATTCAGTAATAAAATATTTTCAAAATACAGGCCCATCAAATGCGGAAATTCGATATTTTAGGTACCCAAAGTCGATATGTGCATGCATCTTCTGTACTCGTTTATATCCCAAATTCATGCTCAAAACCCCAGAAAATTCGATTTTTTTTGGTCACAGAAACGATCTGTTCATACCTACTTAGTAATGGAATATTTTCAAAATACACGCCCAAAACATGCTGAAAATCGATATTTTAGGTGCCCAAAGTCAATATGTGCATGCCTCCTCTGTACCCGTTTATATCCCAAATTCAGGCTCAAAACACACGAAAATTCGATATTTTTGGGGTCCCACAAGCGATCTGTACATGCCTACTCAATGTTAGAATATTTTTCAAAATACAGGCACAAAAACAAATTTAAAATCGATATTTTAGGTGCCCAAAGTCTATATGTGCATGTATCTTCAGTACCCGTTTATATCTCAAATTCAGGCTCAAAATACCCGAAAATTCGATATTTTTGGGTCTTAGAAGCGATCTGTACATGGCTATTCAGTAATATAATATTTTCAAAATACAGGCCCAAAACATGCTAAAAATCGATATTTTAGGTGCCCAAAGTCGATATGTGTATGCATCTTCTGTACCCGTTTATATTTCAAATTCAGGCTAAAACACCCGAAAATTCGATATTTTTGGTTCCGAGAAGCAATCTGTACATGCCTACGCAGTGCTAGAATATTTTAAAAATATAGGCCCAAAACATGCTAAAAATCGATATTTTGGGTACCCAAAGTCAATATGTGCATCCATCTTCTGTACCCGTTTATATCCAAAATTCAAGCTTAAAACACCCGAATAATCGTTTTTGGGGGGGCCGAGAAGCGATCTGTACATGCCTATTTACTGACAGAATATTTTCAAAATACAGGCCCAAAACCTGCTAAAAATCGATATTTTAGGTACCCAAAGTCAATATGTGCATGCGTCTTCTTTACCCGTTTATATCCAAAATTCAGGCTCAAAACACCCGAATATTCGATTTTATTGGGGCTCAGAAGCGATCTGTAAATGCCTACTCTGTGTTAGAGTATTTTCATAATATAGGCCCAAAACATGCTGAATTTCGACCTATTAGGTGCAAAAAGTCAATATGTGCATGCATCTTCTGTACCCGTTTATATCTTATATTCAGGCTCAAAACACCTGAAAATTCGATATTTTTGGGTCCCAGAAGCGATCTGTACATGCATACTCAGTGCTAGAATGCTTTCAAAATATAGGCCGAAAACATGCTGAAATTCGATATTTGTTGTTCAAAAAGTCGATATCTGCATACATCTTCTGTACTCGTTTATATCAGAAATTCAGGCTCAAAAAACCTGAAAATTCGATATTTTTGGATACCAGAAGCGATCTGTACATGCATACTCAGTGCTAGAATACTTTCAAAATATAGGCCCAAAACATGCTGAAATTCGATATTTTAGTTGCAACAAGTCGATATGTGCATGCATATTTTGTACTCATTTATATTCCAAATTCAGGCACAAAACACCCGAAAATTCGATATTATTGGGTCCCTGAAGCGATCTGTACATGCATACTCAATGCTTGAATATTTTCAAAATACAGGCCCAAAACATGCTCAAAATCGATATTTTAGGTACCCAAAGTCAATATGTGCATGCGTCTTCTTTACCCGTTTATATCCAAAATTCAGGCTCAAAACACCCGAATATTCGATTTTATTGGGGCTCAGAAGCGATCTGTAAATGCCTACTCTGTGTTAGAGTATTTTCATAATATAGGCCCAAAACATGCTGAATTTCGACCTATTAGGTGCAAAAAGTCAATATGTGCATGCATCTTCTGTACCCGTTTATATCTTATATTCAGGCTCAAATCACCTGAAAATTCGATATTTTTGGGTCCCAGAAGCGATCTGTACATACATACTCAGTGCTAGAATACTTTCAAAATATATGCCGAAAACATGCTGAAATTCGATATCTGTTGTTCAAAAAGTCGATATCTGCATACATCTTCTGTACTCGTATATATCAGAAATTCAGGCTCAAAAAACCCGAAAATTCGATATTTTTGGATACCACAAGCGATCTCTACATGCATACTCAGTGCTAGAATACTTTCAAAATATAGGCCCAAAACATGCTGAAATTCGATATTTTAGTTGCAACAAGTCGATATGTGCATGCATATTTTGTACTCATTTATATTCCAAATTCAGGCTCAAAACACCCGAAAATTCGATATTATTGGGTCCCTGAAGCGATCTGTACATGCATACTCAATGCTTGAATATTTTCAAAATACGGGCCCAAAACATGCTCAAAATCGATATTTTAGGTGCCCAAAGTCAATATGTGCATGAATCTTCTGTACCCGTTTATATCCCAAATTGAGGATCAAAACACCCGCAAATTCGATATTTTTGGGTCCCAATAGCGATCTGTACATGCTTACTCCTTGCTAGAATGTTTTCAAGATACAGACCCAAAACATGCTCAAAATCGATATTTTAGGTGCTAAAAGTCGATATGTGCACGCATCTTCAATACACGTTTATATCTCAAATTCAGGCTCAAAACACCCGAAAATTCGATATTTTTGGGTCCCAGAAGCGAGCTGTACATGCCTACTCAGTCCTAGAATAATTTCAAAATATAGGCCCAAAGCATACTAAAAATGGATATTTTTGGTGCCCAAAGTGGATATGTGCATGCGTTTATATTACAAATTCTGGCTCAAAATACCCGAAAATTCGATATTTTTGGTTCCCAGAAGCGATCTATACATGCATATTCAGTAATAAAATATTTTCAAAATACAGGCCCATCAAATGCCGAAATTCGATATTTTAGGTGCCCAAAGTCGATATGTGTATGCATCTTCTGTACCCGTTTATATCTCAAATTCAGGCTAAAACACCCGAAAATTCGATATTTTTGGTTCCGAGAAGCAATTTGTACATGCCTACGCAGTGCTAGAATATTTTAAAAATATAGGCCCAAAACATGCTAAAAATCGATATTTTGGGTACCCAAAGTCAATATGTGCATCCATCTTCTATACCCGTTTATATCAAAAATTCAGGCTCAAAACACCCGAATATTCGATTTTATTGGGGCTCAGAAGCGATCTGTAAATGCCTACTCTGTGTTAGAGTATTTTCATAATATAGGCCCAAAACATGCTGAATTTCGACCTATTAGGTGCAAAAAGTCAATATGTGCATGCATCTTCTGTACCCGTTTATATCTTATATTCAGGCTTAAAACACCTGAAAATTCGATATTTTTGGGTCCCAGAAGCGATCTGTACATGCATACTCAGTGCTAGAATGCTTTCATAATATAGGCCGAAAACATGCTGAAATTCGATTTTTGTTGTTCAAAAAGTCGATATCTGCATACATCTTCTGTACTCGTTTATATCAGAAATTCAGGCTCAAAAAACCCGAAAATTCGATATTTTTGGATACCAGAAGCGATCTGTACATGCATACTCAGTGCTAGAATACTTTCAAAATATAGGCCCAAAACATGCTGAAATTCGATATTTTAGTTGCAACAAGTCGATATGTGCATGCATATTTTGTACTCATTTTTATTCCAAATTCAGGCTCAAAACACCCGAAAATTCGATATTACTGGGTCCCTGAAGCGATCTGTACATGCATACTCAATGCTTGAATATTTTCAAAATACAGGACCAAAACATGCTCAAAATCGATATTTTAGGTGCCCAAAGTCAATATGTGCATGCATCTTCTGTACCAGTTTATATCCCAAATTGAGGATCAAAACACCCGAAAATTCGATATTTTTGGGTCCCAATAGCGATCTGTACATGCTTACTCCTTGCTAGAATGTTTTCAAGATACAGACCCAAAACATGCTCAAAATCGATATTTTAGGTGCTAAAAGTCGATATGTGCACGCATCTTCAATACACGTTTATATCTCAAATTCAGGCTCAAAACACCCGAAAATTCGATATTTTTGGGTCCCAGAAGCGAGCTGTACATGCCTACTCAGTCCTAGAATAATTTCAAAATATAGGCCCAAAGCATACTAAAAATGGATATTTTTGGTGCCCAAAGTGGATATGTGCATGCGTTTTCTGTACCCGTTTATATTACAAATTCTGGCTCAAAATACCCGAAAATTCGATATTTTTGGTTCCCAGAAGCGATCTATACATGCATATTCAATAATAAAATATTTTCAAAATACAGGCCCATCAAATGCCGAAATTCGATATTTTAGGTACCCAAAGTCGATATGTGCATGCATCTTCTGTACTCGTTTATATCCCAAATTCATGCTCAAAACACCAGAAAATTCGATTTTTTTTGGTCACAGAAACGATCTGTTCATACCTACTTAGTAATGGAATATTTTCAAAATACACGCCCAAAACATGCTGAAAATCGATATTTTAGGTGCCCAAAGTCGATATGTGTATGCATCTTCTGTACCCGTTTATATCTCAAATTCAGGCTAAAACACCCGAAAATTCGATATTTTTGGTTCCGAGAAGCAATCTGTACATGCCTACGCAGTGCTAGAATATTTTAAGAATATAGGCCCAAAACATGCTAAAAATCGATATTTTGGGTACCCAAAGTCAATATGTGCATCCATCTTCTGTACCCGTTTATATCCAAAATTCAAGCTCAAAACACCCGAATAATCGATTTTGGGGGGGCCGAGAAGCGATCTGTACATGCCTATTTACTGACAGAATATTTTCAAAATACAGGCCCAAAACCTGCTAAAAATCGATATTTTAGGTACCCAAAGTCAATATGTGCATGCGTCTTCTTTACCCGTTTATATCCAAAATTCAGGCTCAAAACACCCGAATATTCGATTTTATTGGGGCTCAAAAGCGATCTGTAAATGCCTACTCTGTGTTAGAGTATTTTCATAATATAGGCCCAAAACATGCTGAATTTCGACCTATTAGGTGCAAAAAGTCAATATGTGCATGCATCTTCTGTACCCGTTTATATCTTATATTCAGGCTCAAAACACCTGAAAATTCGATATTTTTGGGTCCCAGAAGCGATCTGTACATGCATACTCAGTGCTAGAATGTTTTCAAAATATAGGCCGAAAACATGCTGAAATTCGATATTTGTTGTTCAAAAAGTCGATATGTGCATGCATATTTTGTACTCATTTATATTCCAAATTCAGGCTCAAAACACCCGAAAATTCGATATTATTGGGTCCCTTAAGCGATCTGTACATGCATACTCAATGCTTGAATATTTTCAAAATACAGGCCCAAAACATGCTCAAAATCGAAATTTTAGATGCCCAAAGTCAATATGTGCATGCATCTTCTGTACCCGTTTATATCCCAAATTGAGGATCAAAACACCCGAAAATTCGATATTTTTGGGTCCCAATAGCGATCTGTACATGCTTACTCCTTGCTAGAATGTTTTCAAGATACAGACCCAAAACATGCTCAAAATCGATATTTTAGGTGCTAAAAGTCGATATGTGCACGCATCTTCAATACACGTTTATATCTCAAATTCAGGCTCAAAACACCCGAAAATTCGATATTTTTGGGTCCCAGAAGCGAGCTGTACATGCCTACTCAGTCCTAGAATAATTTCAAAATATAGGCCCAAAGCATACTAAAAATGGATATTTTTGGTGCCCAAAGTGGATATGTGCATGCGTTTTCTGTACCCGTTTATATTACAAATTCTGGCTCAAAATACCCGAAAATTCGATATTTTTGGTTCCCAAAGGCGATCTATACATTCATATTCAGTAGTAAAATATTTTCAAAATACAGGCCCAAAACATGCTAAAAATCGATATTTTAGGTGCCCAAAGTCGATATGTGTATGCATCTTCTGTACCCGTTTATATCTCAAATTCAGGCTAAAACACCCGAAAATTCGATATTTTTGGTTCCGAGAAGCAATCTGTACATGCCTACGCAGTGCTAGAATATTTTAAAAATATAGGCCCAAAACATGCTAAAAATCGATATTTTGGGTACCCAAAGTCAATATGTGCATCCATCTTCTGTACCTGTTTATATCCAAAATTCAAGCTCAAAAAACCCGAATAATCGATTTTGGGGGGGCCGAGAAGCGATCTGTACATGCCTATTTACTGACAGAATATTTTCAAAATACAGGCCCAAAACCTGCTAAAAATCGATATTTTAGGTACCCAAAGTCAATATGTGCATGCGTCTTCTTTACCCGTTTATATCCAAAATTCAGGCTCAAAACACCCGAATATTCGATTTTATTGGGGCTCAGAAGCGATCTGTAAATGCCTACTCTGTGTTAGAGTATTTTCATAATATAGGCCCAAAACATGCTGAATTTCGACCTATTAGGTGCAAAAAGTCAATATGTGCATGCATCTTCTGTACCCGTTTATATCTTATATTCAGGCTCAAAACACCTGAAAATTCGATATTTTTGGGTCCCAGAAGCGATCTGTACATGCATACTCAGTGCTAGAATGCTTTCAAAATATAGGCCGAAAACATGCTGAAATTCGATATTTGTTGTTCAAAAAGTCGATATCTGCATACATCTTCTGTACTCGTTTATATCAGAAATTCAGGCTCAAAAAACCCGAAAATTCGATATTTTTGGATACCAGAAGCGATCTGTACATGCATACTCAGTGCTAGAATACTTTCAAAATATAGGACCAAAACATGCTGAAATTCGATATTTTAGTTGCAACAAGTCGATATGTGCATGCATATTTTGTACTCATTTATATTCCAAATTCAGGCTCAAAACACCCGAAAATTCGATATTATTGGGTCCCTGAAGCGATCTGTACATGCATACTCAATGCTTGAATATTTTCAAAATACAGGCCCAAAACATGCTCAAAATCGATATTTTAGGTGCCCAAAGTCAATATGTGCATGCATCTTCTGTACCCGTTTATATCCCAAATTGAGGATCAAAACAACCGAAAATTCGATATTTTTGGGTCCCAATAGCGATCTGTACATGCTTACTCCTTGCTAGAATGTTTTCAAGATACAGACCCAAAACATGCTCAAAATCGATATTTTAGGTGCTAAAAGTCGATATGTGCACGCATCTTCAATACACGTTTATATCTCAAATTCAGGCTCAAAACACCCGAAAATTCGATATTTTTGGGTCCCAGAAGCGAGCTGTACATGCCTACTCAGTCCTAGAATAATTTCAAAATATAGGCCCAAAGCATACTAAAAATGGATATTTTTGGTGCCCAAAGTGGATATGTGTATGCGTTTTCTGTACCCGTTTATATTACAAATTCTGGCTCAAAATACCCGAAAATTCGATATTTTTGGTTCCCAGAAGCGATCTATACATGCATATTCAGTAATAAAATATTTTCAAAATACAGGCCCATCAAATGCCGAAATTCGATATTTTAGGTACCCAAAGTCGATATGTGCATGCATCTTCTGTACTCGTTTATATCCCAAATTCATGCTCAAAACACCAGAAAATTCGATTTTTTTTGGTCACAGAAACGATCTGTTCATGCCTACTTAGTAATGGAATATTTTCAAAATACACGCCCAAAACATGCTGAAAATCGATATTTTAGGTGCCCAAAGTCAATATGTGCATGCCTCCTCTGTACCCGTTTATATCCCAAATTCATGCTCAAAACACACGAAAATTCGATATTTTTGGGGTCCCACAAGCGATCTGTACATGCCTACTCAATGTTAGAATATTTTCAAAATACAGGCACAAAAACAAATTTAAAATCGATATTTTAGGTGCCCAAAGTCGATATGTGCATGCATCTTCAGTACCCGTTTATATCTCAAATTCAGGCTCAAAATACCCGAAAATTCGATATTTTTGGGTCTTAGAAGCGATCTGTACATGGCTATTCAGTAATATAATATTTTCAAAATACAGGCCCAAAACATGCTAAAAATCGATATTTTAGGTGCCCAAAGTCGATATGTGTATGCATCTTCTGTACCCGTTTATATCTCAAATTCAGGCTAAAACACCCGAAAATTCGATATTTTTGGTTCCGAGAAGCAATCTGTACATGCCTACGCAGTGCTAGAATATTTTAAAAATATAGGCCCAAAACATGCTAAAAATCGATATTTTGGGTACCCAAAGTCAATATGTGCATCCATCTTCTGTACCCGTTTATATCCAAAATTCAAGCTCAAAACACCCGAATAATCGATTTTGGGGGGGCCGAGAAGCGATCTGTACATGCCTATTTACTGACAGAATATTTTCAAAATACAGGCCAAAAACCTGCTAAAAATCGATATTTTAGGTACCCAAAGTCAATATGTGCATGCGTCTTCTTTACCCGTTTATATCCAAAATTCAGGCTCAAAACACCCGAATATTCGATTTTATTGGGGCTCAGAAGCGATCTGTAAATGCCTACTCTGTGTTAGAGTATTTTCATAATATAGGCCCAAAACATGCTGAATTTCGACCTATTAGGTGCAAAAAGTCAATATGTGCATGCATCTTCTGTACCCGTTTATATCTTATATTCAGGCTCAAAACACCTGAAAATTCGATATTTTTGGGTCCCAAAAGTGATCTGTACATGCATACTCAGTGCTAGAATGCTTTCAAAATATAGGCCGAAAACATGCTGAAATTCGATATTTGTTGTTCAAAAAGTCGATATCTGCATGCATCTTCTGTACTCGTTTATATCAGAAATTCAGACTCAAAAAACCCGAAAATTCGATATTTTTGGATACCAGAAGCGATCTGTACATGCATACTCAGTGCTAGAATACTTTCAAAGTATAGGCCCAAAACATGCTGAAATTCGATATTTTAGTTGCAACAAGTCGATATGTGCATGCATATTTTGTACTCATTTATATTCCAAATTCAGGCTCAAAACACCCGAAAATTCGATATTATTGGGTCCCTGAAGCGATCTGTACATGCATACTCAATGCTTGAATATTTTCAAAATACAGGCCCAAAACATGCTCAAAATCGATATTTTAGGTGCCCAAAGTCAATATGTGCATGCATCTTCTGTACCCGTTTAATATCCCAAATTGAGGATCCAAACACCCGAAAATTCGATATTTTTGGGTCCCAATAGCGATCTGTACATACTTACTCCTTGCTAGAATGTTTTCAAGATACAGACCCGAAACATGCTCAAAATCGATATTTTAGGTGCTAAAAGTCGATATGTGCACGCATCTTCAATACACGTTTATATCTCAAATTCAGGCTCAAAACACCCGAAAATTCGATATTTTTGGGTCCCAGAAGCGAGCTGTACATGCCTACTCAGTCCTAGAATAATTTCAAAATATAGGCCCAAAGCATACTAAAAATGGATATTTTTGGTGCCCAAAGTGGATATGTGCATGCATTTTCTGTACCCGTTTATATCACAAATTCTGGCTCAAAATACCCGAAAATAAGATATTTCTGGTTCCCAGAAGCGATCTATACATGCATTTTCAGTAATAAAATATTTTCAAAATACAGGCCCATCAAATGGCGAAATTCGATATTTTAGGTACCCAAAGTTGATATGTGCATGCATCTTCTGTACTCGTTTATATCTCAAATTCATGCTCAAAACACCAGAAAATTCGATATTTTTGGGTCCCAGAAGCGATCTGTACATGTCTACTCAGTGCTAGAATATTTTCAAAATATATGCCCAAAACATGCTAAAAATCGAAATTTTAGGTGCCCAAAGTCGATATGTGCATGCATCTTCTGTACCCGTTTGATATCTAAAATTCATGCTCAAAACACCCGAAAATTCGATATTTTTGGGTCCCGAAAGCGATCTATAAATGCTTACTCAGTGCTAGAATATTTTCAAAATATAGGCCCAAAACAAGCTGAAATTCGACCTATTAGGTGCAAAAATACGATATGTGCATGCATTTTCTGTACCCATTTAAATCCCAAATTCAGGCTCGAAACACCCGAAAATTCGATATTTTTGGGTTCCAGAAGCGATCTGTACATACCTACTCAGTGCTAGAATATTTTCAAAATATAAGCCGAAAGCATGCTAAAAATCGATATTTGTTTTTCAAAAAGTCATTCATGGGGTGGTGGGTGTGTGGGTGTCAGTACAGTGCGTGGATAGTAAATATCAACAGTCAATCATGGGGTGTGTGGGTGTCATTATATTGATTTGTACTGTAAATATCAACAGTCATTCATGGGGTGGTTAGTGTCACTACAGTGCTTGGACTGTAAATATAAACAATCATTCATGTGGTGGTGGGTGTGTGGGTGTCATTAAAGTGCTTGGACTGTATATATCAACAGTCATTCATGGGATGGTGATTGTTTGGGTGTCATTACAGTACTTGGACTGTAAATATCAACAGTCATTCATGGGTGGTGGGTGTGAGGGTGTCATTACAGTGCTCAGACTGTAAATATCAACAGTCATTTATGGGGAAGTTAGTCTGTGGGTGTTATAACAATGCTTTGACTGAAAATATCAACAGTCATTTATGGGGTGGTGGGTGTCATTACAGTGCTTGGGCTGTACATATCAACAGTCATTTATGGGGTCGTGGGTGTGTGGGTGTCATTACAGTTCTTGGAGTGTAAATATCAACCATCATTCATGGGGTGGTGGGTGTCATTACAGTGCTTGTACTGTAAATATCAAGAGTCATAATGCGGTGGTTGGTGTGTGGGTTTCATTACAGTGCTTGGATTGTAAATATCAACAGTCATTCAAGGGGTGGTGGGTGTGTGGGTGTCATTACAGAGCTTGGACTGTATATATCAACAGTCATTCATGGGGTGGTGGGTGTCATTACAGTGCTTGAACTGTAAATATCAACAGTCATTCATGGGTTGATTTGTTTCAATATAGTGCTTGGACTGTAAATATCAACAGTCATTCATGGGGTGGTGGGTGTGTGGGTGTCATTACAGTGCACGGACTGTAAATATTAATCAGTCATTTATGGGGTGGTGGGTGTGTGGGTGTCATTACAGTGCTTGGACTGTAGATATCAACAGTCATTCATGGGCTGGTGGGTGTGTGGGTGTCATTACATTGTTCGGACCGTAAATATCAACGGCCATTCATGGGGTGGTTAGTGTGTAGGTGTCATTACAGTGCTTGGACTGAAAATATCAACAGTCATTCATGGGTGGTGGGTGTCAATACAGTGCTTGGACTGTATATATCAACAGTCATTCATGGGGTTGTGGGTGTGTGGGTGTCTTTACAGTGCTTGGACTGTAAATATCAATTGTCCTTCATGGAATGGTGGGTGTGTGGGGGTCATTACAGTGCTTGGACTGTAAATATCCACAAGCTCTGTTAATATTTACAGTCCAAGCATTGTAATGGCACCCACACACCCACCACCCTATAAATGACTGTTGATATTTACAGTCCAAGCACTGTAATGACATCCACACACCCACCAGCCAATGAATGACTGTTGGTAATTACAACCCGAGTGCTTGGACTGTATATATCAACAGTCATTCATGTGGTCATGGGTGTGTGGATGTCATTACAGTGCTTGAACTGTAAATATCAACAGTCATTCATGAGGTGGTGGGTGTGTGGATTTCATTACAGTGCTTTGAGTGTAAATATCAACAGTCATTCATGGTTTGGTGGGTGTCATTGCAGTACATTGACTGTAAATATCAACAGTCATTCATGGGGTTGTGTGTGTGTAGGTGTCATTACAGTGCTTAGACTGTAAGTATCAACAGTTATTTACAGGGTGGTGGGTGTGTGGCTGTCATTATAGTGCTTGGACTGTAAATATCAACAGTCAATCATGGGGTGGTGGGTATGTGGGTGTCATTACAGTGCTTGGACTGTAAATATCAACAGTCATTCATGGGGTGGTGGGTGTGTGGGTGTCATTACAGTGTTTTTATTGTAAATAACAACAGTCATTTATAAGGTGGTGGGTGTCATTAGAGTGCTAGGACTGTAAATATCGACAGTCATTCATGGAGTGGTGGGTGTGTTGGTGTCATTACAGTTCCTGGACTGTAAATATAAACCATTATTCATCAGGTGGTGGGTGTTTGGATGTTATTACAGTGCTTGGACTAAAAATATCAACAGTCATTCTTGGGGTGGTGGGTGTGTGGGTGTCATTACAGTGCTTGGCCTATAAATATTAACCATCATTTATGGGGTGGTGGGTTTGTGGGTGTCATTACAGTGCTTGGACTGTAAATATCAACAGTCATTTATAGGGTGGTGGGTGTTTGAGTGTTATTACAGAGCTTGGACTGTAAATATCAACAGTCATTTATAGGGTGGTGGGTGTGTGGCTGTCATTACAGTGCTTGGACTGTAAATATCAACAGTCAATCATGGGGTGGTGGGTGTGTGGGTGTCATTACAGTGCTTTGACTGTAAATATCAACAATCATTCTTCGGGTGGTGGGTGTGTGGGTGTCATTACAGTGTTTTGATTGTAAATTTTAACAGTCATTAATAAGGTGGTGGGTGTCATTAGAGTGCTTGCCCTGTAAATATCAACAGTCATTCGTGGAGTGGTGGGTGTTGGGGTGTCATTAAAGGGCTTTGACTGTAAATATCAACAGTCATTCATGGGGTGGTGGGGGTGAAAGTGTCATTACAGTGCTTGGACTGTAAATATCAACAGTCATTCATGGGGTTGTGTGTGTGTAGGTGTCATTACAGTGCTTAGACTGTAAGTATCAACAGTTATTTACAGGGTGGTGGGTGTGTGGCTGTCATTATAGTGCTTGGACTGTAAATATCAACAGTCAATCATGGGGTGGTGGGTATGTGGGTGTCATTACAGTGCTTGGACTGTAAATATCAACAGTCATTCATGGGGTGGTGGGTGTGTGGGTGTCATTACAGTGTTTTTATTGTAAATAACAACAGTCATTTATAAGGTGGAGGGTGTCATTAGAGTGCTAGGACTGTAAATATCGACAGTCATTCATGGAGTGGTGGGTGTGTTGGTGTCATTACAGTGCTTGGACTGTAAATATCAACCATAATGCATGGGGTGGTGGGTGTGGGGCGTCATTACAGTGCTTTGACTGTAAATATCAACAGACATTTATGGGGTGGTGGGGGTGAGGGTGTCATGACAGTGCTTGGACTGTAAATATCAACAGTCATTCATGGGGTGGTGAGTGTGTTGGTGTCATTACAGTTCCTGGACTGTAAATATAAACCATCATTCATCAGGTGGTGGGTGTTTGGATGTTATTACAGTGCTTGGACTAAAAATATCAACAGTCATTCTTGGGGTGGTGGGTGTGTGGGTGTCATTACAGTGCTTGGCCTATAAATATTAACCATCATTTATGGGGTGGTGGGTTTGTGGGTGTCATTACAGTGCTTGGACTGTAAATATCAACAGTCATTTATAGGGTGGTGGGTGTTTGAGTGTCATTACAGAGCTTTGACTGTAAATATCAACAGTCATTTATAGGGTGGTGGGTGTGTGGCTGTCATTACAGTGCTTGGACTGTAAATATCAACAGTCAATCATGGGGTGGTGGGTGTGTGGGTGTCATTACAGTGCTTTGACTGTAAATATCAACAATCATTCATCGGGTGGTGGGTGTGTGGGTGTCATTACAGTGTTTTGATTGTAAATTTTAACAGTCATTAATAAGGTGGTGGGTGTCATTAGAGTGCTTGCCCTGTAAATATCAACAGTCATTCGTGGAGTGGTGGGTGTTGGGGTGTCATTAAAGGGCTTTGACTGTAAATATCAACAGTCATTCATGGGGTGGTGGGGGTGAAAGTGTCATTACAGTGCTTGGACTGTAAATATCAACAGTCATTCATGGGGTTGTGTGTGTGTAGGTGTCATTACAGTGCCTAGACTGTAAGTATCAACAGTTATTTACAGGGTGGTGAGTGTGTGGCTGTCATTATCGTGTTTGGACTGTAAATATCAACAGTCAATCATGGGGTGGTGGGTATGTGGGTGTCATTACAGTGCTTGGACTGTAAATATCAACAGTCATTCATGGGGTGGTGGGTGTGTGGGTGTCATTACAGTGTTTTTATTGTAAATAACAACAGTCATTTATAAGGTGGTGGGTGTCATTAGAGTGCTAGGACTGTAAATATCGACAGTCATTCATGGAGTGGTGGGTGTGTTGGTGTCATTACAGTGCTTGGACTGTAAATATCAACCATAATGCATGGGGTGGTGGGTGTGGGGCGTCATTACAGTGCTTTGACTGTAAATATCAACAGACATTCATGGGGTGGTGGGGGTGAGGGTGTAATTACAGATCTTGGACTATAAATATCAACCATCATTCATTGAGTGGTGGGTTTGTGGGTGTCATTACAGTGCTTAGACTGTAAATATTAACAGTCATTCATGGGGTGGTGGGTGTGTGGATGTCATTACATTGCTTAGACTGAAAATATCAACAGTCATTCATGGGGTGGTGGATGTGTGGTTGTCATTACTGTGCTTGGACTATAAATATCAACCGTCATTTATGGGGTTATGGGTGTGTGGGTGTCATTACAGATCTTGGACTGTAAATATCAACAGTCATACATAGGGTGGTGGTTGTGTAAGTGTCATTACAGAGCTTGAAACTGTAAATATCAACAGTCATTTATGGGGTTGTGTTTGTGTAGGTGTCATTACAGTGCTTAAACTGTAAATATCAACGGTCATTTTTTGGGTGGGGGGTGTGTAGGTGTCATTACAGTGCTTGGACTGTAAATATCAAAATTCATTCTTGGGGTGGTGGGTGTGTAGGTATCATTACAGTGCTTTGACTGTAAATATCAACAGTCATTTATGGGGTGGTGGGTGTGTGGCTGTCATTATAGTGCTTGGACTGTAAATATCAACAGTCAATCATGGTGTGATGGGTATGTGGGTGTCATTACAGTGCTTGGACTGTAAATATTAACAGTCCTTCATGGGTTGGTGGGTGTGTGGGTGTCATTACAGTGTTTTAACTATAAATATCAACATTCTTTTATTTGGTGGTGGGTTTTCATTAGAGTGCTTGGACTGTAAATATCAAGTCATTTATAAGGTGGTGGGTGTGTGAGTGTCATTACAGAGCTTGGACTGTAAATATCAACAGTCATTCATGGGGTGGTGGGTGTGTAGGTGTCATTATAGTGCTTGAACTGTAAATATCAAAAGTCATTCTTGGGGTGGTCGGTGTGTGGGTGTCATTACAGTGTTTAGACTGTAAATATCAACAGTCATTTATGAAGTGGTGGGTGTGTGGCTCTCATTACAGTGCTTGGACTGTAAATATCAACAGTCAATTATGGGGTGGTGGGTGTGTGGGTGTCATTACAGTGCTTTGACTGTAAATATCAACAGTCATTCGTCGGGTGGTGGGTTTGTGGGTGTCATTACAGTCTTCTGATTGTAAATATCAAAAGTCATTTATAAGGTGGTGGGTGTCATTAGAGTGCTTGGACTGTAAATATCAACAGTCATACATAGGGTGGTGGGTGTGTAAGTGTCATTACAGAGCTTGGACTGTAAATATCAACAGTCATTAATATGGTTGTTTGTGTGTAGGTGTCATTACAGTGCTTAGACTGTAAATATCAACAGTCATTTTTTGGGTGGGGGGTGTGTAGGTGTCATTACAGTGCTTGGACTGTAAATATCAAAATTCATTTTTGAGGTGGTGGGTGTGTGGGTATCATTACAGTGCTTAGACTGTAAATATCAACAGTCATTTATGGGGTGGTTAGTGTGTTGCTGTCATTATAGTGCTTGGACTGTAAATATCAACAGTCAATCATTGTGTGGTGGGTATGTGGGTGTCATTACAGATCTTGGATTGTAAATATCAACAGTCCTTCATGGGTTGGTGGGTGTGTGGGTGTCATTACAGTGTTTTAACTATAAATATCAACATTCATTTATTTGGTGGTGGGTTTTCATTAGAGTGCTTGGACTGTAAATATCAACAGTCATTCATGGGGTGGTGCATGTGTGGTTGTCATGACAGTGCATTGACAGTAAATATTAACAATCATTTATGGGGTGGTGAGTGTGTGGGTGTCATTACAGTTCCTGGACTGTAAATATAAACCATCATTCATAAGGTGGTGGGTGGTTGGATGTCATTACATTGCTCGGACTGAAAATATCAACAGTCATTCATGGGGTGGTGGGTGTGTAGGTGTCATTACAGTGCTTGAACTGTAAATATCAAAAGTCATTCTTGGGGTGGTCGGTGTGTGGGTGTCATTACAGTGTTTAGACTGTAAATATCAACAGTCATTTATGAAGTGGTGGGTGTGTGGCTGTCATTACAGTGCTTGGACTGTAAATATCAACAGTCAATTATGGGGTGGTGGGTATGTGGGTGTCATTACAGTGCTTTGACTGTAAATATCAACAGTCATTCGTCGGGTGGTGGGTTTGTGGGTGTCATTACAGTCTTCTGATTGTAAATATCAAAAGTCATTTATAAGGTGGTGGGTGTCATTAGAGTGCTTGGACTGTAAATATCAACAGTTATTCATGGGGTGGTGGGTGTTGTGGTCTCATTACAGGGCTTTGACTGTAAATATCAACAGTCATTCATGGGGTGGTGGGGGTGAGGGTGTCATTACAGTGCTTGGACTGTAAATATCAACAGTCATTCATGGGGTTGTGTGTATGTAGGTGTCATTACAGTGCTTAGACTGTAAGTATCAACAGTCATTTACGGGGTGGTGGGTGTGTGGCTGTCATTATAGTGCTTGGACTGTAAATATCAACAGTCAATCATGGGGTGGTGTGTATGTGGGTGTCATTACAGTGCTTGGACTGTAAATACCAACAGTCATTCATGGGGTGGTGGGTGTGTGGGTGTCATTACAGTGTTTTGATTGTAAATAACAACAGTCATTTATAAGGTGGTGGGTGTCATTAGAGTGCTTGGACTGTAAATATCAACAGTCATTCATGGAGTGGTGGGTGTGTTGGTGTCATTACAGTGCTTGGACTGTAAATATCAACCATAATGCATGGGGTGGTTGGTGTGGGGCGTCATTACAGTGCTTTAACTGTAAATATCAACAGTCATTCATGGGTTGGTGGGGGTGAGGGTGTCATTACAGTTCTTGGACTATAAATATCAACCATCATTCATTAGGTGGTGGGTTTGTGGGTGTCATTACAGTGCTTAGATTGTAAATATTAACAGTCATTCATTGGGTAGTGGGTGTGTGGATGTCATTACAGTGCTTAGACTGAAAATATCAGCAGTCATTCATGAGGTGGTGGGTGTGTGGTTGTCATTACTGAGCTTGGACTATAAATATCAATCGTCATTTATGGTGTTGTGGGTGTGTGGGTGTCATTACAGTTCTTGGACTGTAAATATCAACAGTCATACATAGGGTGGTGGGTGTGTAAGTGTCATTACAGAGCTTGGACTGTAAATATCAACAGTCATTAATATGGTTGTTTGTGTGTAGGTGTCATTACAGTGCTTAGACTGTAAATATCAACAGTCATTTTTTGGGTGGGGGGTGTGTAGGTGTCATTACAGTGCTTGGACTGTAAATATCAAAATTCATTTTTGGGGTGGTGGGTGTGTGGGTATCATTACAGTGCTTAGACTGTAAATATCAACAGTCATTTATGGGGTGGTGAGTGTGTTGCTGTCATTATAGTGCTTGGACTGTAAATATCAACAGTCAATCATGTTGTGGTGGGTATGTGGGTGTCATTACAGTGCTTGGATTGTAAATATCAACAGTCCTTCATGGGTTGGTGGGTGTGTGGGTGTCATTACAGTGTTTTAACTATAAATATCAACATTCATTTATTTGGTGGTGGGTTTTCATTAGAGTGCTTGGACTGTAAATATCAACAGTCATTCATGGGGTGGTGCATGTGTGGTTGTCATGACAGTGCATTGACAGTAAATATTAACAATCATTTATGGGGTGGTGAGTGTGTGGGTGTCATTACAGTTCCTGGACTGTAAATATAAACCATCATTCATAAGGTGGTGGGTGGTTGGATGTCATTACATTGCTCGGACTGAAAATATCAACAGTCATTCTTGGGGTGGTGGG
Organism: Petrolisthes cinctipes; assembly: GCA_033782935.1. Taxonomy (NCBI): domain Eukaryota; kingdom Metazoa; phylum Arthropoda; class Malacostraca; order Decapoda; family Porcellanidae; genus Petrolisthes; species Petrolisthes cinctipes. The sequence continues at coordinate 2,147,137 of JAWQEG010000060.1, forward strand.
TTTGTGGGAGTCATTACAGTGCTTGGCCAATAAATATTAACCATCATTTATGGAGTGGTGGGTGTGTGGGTGTCATTACAGTGCTTGGACTATAAATATCAACAGTCATTCATAGGGTAGAGGGTGTTTGAGTGTCATTACAGAGCTTGGACTGTAAATATCAACAGTCATTTATGGGGTGGTGGGTGTGTGGCTGTAATTACAGTGCTTGGACTGTAAATATCAACAGTCAATCATGGGGTTGTTGGTGTGTGGGTGTCATTACAGTGCATTGACTGTAAAAATCAACAGCCATTCATGGGGTGGTGGGTGTGTGGGTGTCATTACAGTGTTTTGATTGTGAATATCAACAGTCATTAATAAGGTGGTGGGTGTCATTAGAGTGCTTGGACTGTAAATATTAACAGTCATTCATGGGGTGGTTGGTGTGGGGGTGTCATTACAGTGCTTTGACTGTAAATATCAACAGTCATTAATGGGGTGGTGGGTATGTGGGTGTCATTATAGTGCTTGGACTGTAAATATCAAAAGTCATTCTTGGGGTGGTCGGTGTGTGGGTGTCATTACAGTGCTTAGACTGTAAATATCAACTGTCATTTATGAAGTTGTGGGTGTGTGGCTGTCACTACAGTGCATGGACTGTAAATATCAACAGTCAATTATGGGGTGGTGGATGTGTGGCTGTCATTACAGTGCTTTGCCTTTAAATATCAACAGTCATTCGTAGGGTGGTGGGTGTGTGGGTGTCATTACAGTCTTTTGATTGTAAATATCAACAGTCATTTATAAGGTGGTGGGTGTCATTAGATTGCTTAGACTGTAAATATCAACAGTCATTCATGGGGTGGTGGGTATTGGGGTGTCATTACAGGGCTTTGACTGTAAATATCAACAGTCATTCATGGGGTGGTGTGGGTGAGGGTGTCATTACAGTGCTTGGACTGTAAATATCAACAGTCATTCATGGGGTTGTGTGTGTGTAGGTGTCATTACAGTGCTTAGACTGTAAGTATCAACAGTCATTTACGGTGTGGTGGGTGTGTGGCTGTCATTATAGTGCTTGGACTGTAAATATCAACAGTCAATCATGGGGTGGTGGGTATGTGGGTGTCATTACAGTGCTTGGACTGTAAATATCAACAGCCATTCATGGGGTGGTGGGTGTGTGGGTGTCATTACAGTGTTTTGATTGTAAATAACAACAGTCATTTATAAGGTGGTGGGTGTCATTAGAGTGCTTGGACTGTAAATATCAACAGTCATTCATGGAGTAGTGGGTGTGTTGGTGTCATTACAGTGCTTAGACTGTAAATATCAACAGTCATTTATGAAGTTGTGGGTGTGTGGCTGTCACTACAGTGCTTGGACTGTAAATATCAACAGTCAATCATGGGGTGGTGGGTATGTGGGTGTCATTACAGTGCTTGGACTGTATATATCAACAGTCATTCATGGGGTGGTGGGTGTGTGGGTGTCATTACAGTGTTTTGATTGTAAATAACACTAGTCATTTATAAGGTGGTGGGTGTCATTAGAGTGCTTGGACTGTAAATATCAACAGTCATTCATGGAGTGGTGGGTGTGTTGGTGTCATTACAGTGCTTGGACTGTAAATATCAACCATAATGCATGGGGTGGTGGGTGTGGGGCGTCATTACATTGCTTTGACTGTAAAATCAACAGTCATTCATGGGGTGGTGGGGGTGAGGGTGTCATTACTGTTATTGGACTATAAATATCAACCATCATTCATTAGGTGGTGTGCTGTGGGTGTCATTACAGTGCTTAGACTGTAAATATTAACAGTTATTAATGGGGTGGTGGGTGTGTGGATGTCATTACTGTGCTTGGACTATAAATATAAACCGTCATTTATGGGGTTGTGGGTGTGTGGGTGTCATTACAGTTCTTGGACTGTAAATATCAACAGTCATACATAGGGTGGTGGGTGTGTAAGTGTCATTACAGAGCTTGGACTGTAAATATCAACAGTCATTCATGGGGTTGTGTGTGTGTAGGTGTCATTACAGTGCTTACACTGTAAATATCAACAGTCATTTTTTGGGTGGTGGGTTTGTAGGTGTCATTACAGTGCTTGGACTGTAAATATCAAAATTCATTCTTGGGGTGGTGGGTGTGTGGGTATCATTACAGGTCTTAGACTGTAAATATCAACAGTCATTTATCGGGTGGTGGGTGTATGGCGGTCATTACAGTGCTTGGACTGTAAATATCAACAGTCCTTCATGGGTTGGTGGGTGTGTGGGTGTCATTACAGTGTTTTAACTATAAATATCAACATTCATTTATTTGGTGGTGGGTTTTCATTAGAGTGCTTGGACTGTAAATATCAACAGTCATTCATGGGGTGGTGCATGTGTAGGTGTCATGACAGTGAATTGACTGTAAATATCAACAGTCATTCTTGGGGTGGTGGGTGTGTGGGTGTCATTACAGTCCTGCTTGGCCTATAAATATTTAGCATCATTTATGGAGTGGTGGGTGTGTGGATGTCATTACAGTGCTTGGACTATAAATATCAACAGTCATTCATAGGGTGGTGGGTGTTTGAGTGTCATTACAGAGCTTGCACTGTAAATATCAACAGTCATTTATGGGGTGGTGGGTGTGTTGCTGTCATTACAGTGCTTGGACTGTAAATATCAACAGTCAATCATGGGGTTGTGGGTGTGTGGGTGTCATTACAGTGCTTTGACTGTAAAAATCAACAGTCATTCATGTGGTGATGGGTGTGTGGGTGTCATTACAGTGTTTTGATTGTGAATATCAACAGTCATTAATAAGGTGGTGGGTGTCATTAGAGTGCTTGGACTGTAAATATTAACAGTCATTCATGGGGTGGTTGGTGTGGGGGTGTCATTACAGTGCTTTGACTGTAAATATCAACAGTCATTCATGGGGTGGTGGGGGTGACGGTGTCATTACAGTGCTTGGACTGTAAATATCAACAGTCATTCATGGGGTGGTGGGTATGTGGGTGTCATTATAGTGCTTGAACTGTAAATATCAAGTCATTAATAGGTTGGTGGGTGTGTGAGTGTCATTACAGAGTTTGGACTGAAAATATCAACAGTCATTCATGGGGTGGTGGGTGTGTAGGTGTCATTACAGTGCTTGGACTGTAAATATCAAAAGTCATTCTTGGGGTGGTCGGTGTGTGGGTGTCATTACAGTTTTTAGACTGTAAATATCAACAGTCATTTATGAAGTGGTGGGTGTGTGGCTGTCACTACAGTGCTTGGACTGTAAATATCAACAGTCAATTATAGGGTGGTGGATGTGTGGGTGTCATTACAGTGCTTTGACTGTAAATATCAACAGTCATTCGTGTAGTGGTGGGTGTGTGGGTGTCATTACAGTCTTTTGATTGTAAATATCAACAGTTATTTATAAGGTGGTGGGTGTCATTAGAGTGCTTGGACGGTAAATATCAACAGTCATTCAGGGGGTGGTGGGTATTGGGGTGTCATTACAGGGCTTTGACTGTAAATATCAACAGTCATTCATGAGGTGGTGTGGGTGAGGGTGTCATTACAGTGCTTGGACTGTAAATATCAACAGTCATTCATGGGGTTGTGTGTGTGTAGGTGTCATTATAGTGCTTAGACTATAAGTATCAACAGTCATTTACGGGATGGTGGGTGTGTGGCTGTTATTATAGTGCTTGGACTGTAAATATCAACAGTCAATCATGCGGTGGTGGGTATGTGGGTGTCATTACAGTGCTTGGACTGTAAATATCAACAGTCATTCATGGGGTGGTGGGTGTGTGGGTGTCATTACAGTGTTTTGATTGTAAATATCAACCATAATTCATGGGGTGGTGGGTGTGGGGCGTCATTACATTGCTTTGACTGTAAAATCAACAGTCATTCATGGGGTGGTGGGGGTGAGGGTGTCATTACAGTTCTTGGACTATAAACATCAACCATTATTCATTAGGTGGTGGGTTTGTGGGTGTCATTACAGTGCTTAGACTGTAAATATTAACAGTCATTCATGGGGTGGTGTATGTGTGGATGTCATTACAGTGCTTAGACTGAAAATATCAACAGTCATTCATGGGGTGGTGGGTGTGTGGTTGTCATTACTGTGCTTGGACTATAAATATAAACCGTCATTTATGGGGTTGTGGGTGTGTGGGTGTCATTACAGTTCTTGGACTGTAAATATCAACAGTCATACATAGGGTGGGGGGTGTGTAAGTGTCATTACAGAGCATGGACTGTAAATATCAACAGTCATTCATGGGGTTGTGTGTGTGTAGGTGTCATTACAGTGCTTACACTGTAAATATCAACAGTCATTTTTTGGGTGGGGGGTTTGTAGGTGTCATTACAGTGCGTGGACTGTAAATATCAAAATTCATTCTTGGGGTAGTGGTTGTGTGGGTATCATTACAGGTCTTAGACTGTAAATATCAACAGTCATTTATCGGGTGTTGGGTGTGTGGCGGTCATTATAGTGCTTGGTCTGTAAATATCAACAGTCAATCATGGTGTGGTGGGTATGTGGGTGTCATTACAGTGCTTGGACTGTAAATATCAACAGTCCTTCATGGGTTGGTGGGGGTGTGGGTGTCATTACAGTGTTTTAACTATAAATATCAACATTCATTTATTTGGTGGTGGGTTTTCATTAGAGTGCTTGGACTGTAAATATCAACAGTCATTCATGGGGTGGTGCATGTGTAGGTGTCATGACAGTGCATTGACTGTAAATATCAACAGTCATTCTTGGGGTGGTGGGTGTGTGGGTGTCATTACAGTCCTGCTTGACCTATAAATATTTAGCATCATTTATGGAGTGGTGGGTGTGTGGGTGTCATTACAGTGCTTGGACTATAAATATCAACAGTCATTCATAGGGTGGAGGGTGTTTGAGTGTCATTACAGAGCTTGCACTGTAAATATCAACAGTCATTTATGGGGTGGTGGGTGTGTGGCTGTCATTACAGTGCTTGGACTGTAAATATCAACAGTCAATCATGGGGTTGTGGGTGTGTGGGTGTCATTACAGTGCTTTGACTGTAAAAATCAACAGTCATTCATGGGGTAATGGGTGTGTGGGTGTCATTACAGTCTTTTGATTGTAAATATCAACAGTCATTTATAAGGTGGTGGGTGTCATTAGAGTGCTTGGACTGTAAATATCAACAGTCATTCAGGGGGTGGTGGGTATTGGGGGGTCATTACAGGGCTTTGACTGTAAATATCAACAGTCATTCATGGGGTGGTGTGGGTGAGGGTTTCATTACAGTGCTTGGACTGTAAATATCAACAGTCATTCATGGGGTTGTGTGTGTGTAGGTGTCATTACAGTGCTTAGACTGTAAGTATCAACAGTCATTTAAGGGGGTGGTGGGTGTGTGGCTGTCATTATAGTGCTTGGACTGTAAATATCAACAGTCAATCATGTGGTGTTGGGTATGTGGGTGTCATTACAGTGCTTGGACTGTAAATATCAACAGTCATTCAAGGGGTGGTGGGTGTGTGGGTGTCATTACAGTGTTTTGATTGTAAATATCAACCATAATTCATGGGGTGGTGGGTGTGGGGCGTCATTACATTGCTTTGACTGTAAAATCAACAGTCATTCATGGGGTGGTGGGAGTGAGGGTGTCATTACAGTTCTTGGACTATAAATATCAACTATCATTCATTAGGTGGTGGGTTTGTGGGTGTCATTACAGTGCTTAGACTGTAAATATTAACAGTCATTCATGGGGTGGTGTATGTGTGGATGTCATTACAGTGCTTAGACTGAAAATATCAACAGTCATTCATGGGGTGGTGGGTGTGTGGTTGTCATTACTGTGCTTGGACTATAAATATAAACCGTCATTTATGGGGTTGTGGGTGTGTGGGTGTCATTACAGTTCTTGGACTGTAAATATCAACAGTCATACATTGGGTGTTGGGTGTGTAAGTGTCATTACAGAGCTTGGACTGTAAATATCAACAGTCATTCATGGGGTTGTGTGTGTGTAGGTGTCATTACAGTGCTTACACTGTAAATATCAACAGTCATTTTTTGGGTGGGGGGTTTGTAGGTTTCATTACAGTGCGTGGACTGTAAATATCAAAATTCATTCTTGGGGTGGTGGGTGTGTGGGTATCATTACAGGTCTTAGACTGTAAATATCAACAGTCATTTATCGGGTGTTGGGTGTGTGGCGGTCATTATAGTGCTTGGACTGTAAATATCAACAGTCAATCATGGTGTGGTGGGTATGTGGGTGTCATTACAGTGCTTGGACTGTAAATATCAACAGTCCTTCATGGGTTGGTGGGTGTGTTGGTTTCATTACAGTGTTTTAACTATAAATATCAACATTCATTTATTTGGTGGTGGGTTTTCATTAGAGTGCTTGGACTGTAAATATCAACAGTCATTCATGGGGTGGTGCATGTGTAGGTGTCATGACAGTGCATTGACTGTAAATATCAACAGTCATTCTTGGTGTGGTGGGTGTGTGGGTGTCATTACAGTGCTGCTTGGCCTATAAATATTTAGCATCATTTATGGAGTGGTGGGTGTGTGGGTGTCATTACAGTGCTTGAACTATAAATATCAACAGTCATTCATAGGGTGGAGGGTGTTTGAGTGTCATTACAGAGCTTGCACTGTAAATATCAACAGTCATTTATGGGGTGGTGGGTGTGTGGCTGTCATTACAGTGCTTGGACTATAAATATCAACAGTCAATCATGTGGTTGTGGGTGTGTGGGTGTCATTACAGTGCTTTGACTGTAAAAATCAACAGTCATTCATGGGGTGGTTGGTGTGGGGGTGTCATTACAGTGCTTTGACTATAAATATCAACAGTCATTCATGGGGTGGTGGGGGTGATGGTGTCATTACAGTGCTTGGACTGTAAATATCAACAGTCATTCATGGGGTGGAGGGTATGTGGGTGTCATTATAGTGCTTGAACTGTAAATATCAAGTCATTAATAGGTTGGTGGGTGTGTGAGTGTCATTACAGAGTTTGGACTGAAAATATCAACAGTCATTTATGGGGTGGTGGTTGTGTAGGTGTCATTACAGTGCTTGGACTGTAAATATCAAAATTCATTCTTGGGGTGGTTTGTGTGTGGGTGTCATTACAGTTTTTAGACTGTAAATATCAACAGTCATTTATGAAGTGGTGGGTGTGTGGCTGTCACTACAGTGCTTGGACTGTAAATATCAACAGTCAGTTATAGGGTGGTGGATGTGTGGGTGTCATTACAGTGCTTTTTACAGTAAATATCAACAGTCATTCGTGGGGTGGTGGGTGTGTGGGTGTCATTACAGTCTTTTGATTGTAAATATCAACAGTCATTTATAAGGTGGTGGGTGTCATTAGAGTGCTCGGACTGTAAATATCAACAGTCATTCAGGGGGGGGTGGGTATTGGGGTGTCATTACAGGGCTTTGACTGTAAATATCAACAGTCATTCATGGGGTGGTGTGGGTGAGGGTGTCATTACAGTGCTTGGACTGTAAATATCAACAGTCATTCATGGGGTTGTGTGTGTGTAGGTGTCATTACAGTGCTTAGACTGTAAGTATCAACAGTCATTTATGGGGTGGTGGGTGTGTGGCTGTCATTATAGTGCTTGGACTGTAAATATCAACAGTCAATCATGGGGTGGTGGGTGTGTGGGTGTCATTACAGTGTTTTGATTGTAAATATCAACCATAATGCATGGGGTGGTGGGTGTGGGGCGTCATTACATTGCTTTGACTGTAAAATCAACAGTCATTCATGGGGTGGTGGGGGTGAGGGTGTCATTACAGTTCTTGGACTATAAATATCAACCATCATTCATTAGGTGGTGGGTTTGTGGGTGTCATTACATTGCTTAGACTGTAAATATTAACAGTCATTCATGGGGTGGTGGGTGTGTGGATGTCATTACAGTGCTTAGACTGAAAATATCAACAGTCATTCATGGGGTGGTGGGTGTGTGGTTGTCATTACTGTGCTTGGACTATAAATATAAACCGTCATTTATGGGGTTGTGGGTGTGTGGGTGTCATTACAGTTCTTGGACTGTAAATATCAACAGTCATACATAGGGTGGTGGGTGTGTAAGTGTCATTACAGAGCTTGGACTGTAAATATTAACAGTCATTCATGGGGTTGTGTGTGTGTAGGTGTCATTACAGTGCTTACACTGTAAATATCAACAGTCATTTATGGGGTTGTGGGTATGTGGGTGTCATTACATTGCTTGGACTGTAAATATCAACAGTCCTTCATGGGTTGGTGGGTGTGTGGGTGTCATTACAGTGTTTTAACTATAAATATCAACATTCATTTATTTGGTGGTGGGTTTTCATTGGAGTGCTTGGACTGTAAATATCAACAGTCATTCATGGGGTGGTGCTTGTGTGGATGTCATGACAGTGCATTGACTGTAAATATCAACAATCATTTATGGGGTGGTGAGTGTGTGGGTGTCATTACAGTTCCTGGACTGTAAATATAAACCATCATTCATCAGGTGATGGGTGGTTGGATGTCATTACATTGCTCGGGCTGAAAATATCAACAATCATTCTTGGGGTGGTAGGTGTGTGGGTGTCATTACAGTGCTTGGCCTATAAATATTAACCATCATTTATAAAGTGGTAGGTGTGTGGGTGTCATTACAGTGCTTGGACTGTAAATATCAACAGTCAATCATGGGGTGGTGGGTGTGGGGGTGTCATTACAGTGCTTTGACTGTAATTATCAACAGTTGTTCATGGGGTGGTGGGTGTGTGGGTGTCATTACAGTGTTTTGATTGTGAATATCAACAGTCATAAATAAGGTGGTGGGTGTCATTAGAGTGCTTGGACTGTAAATATCAACAGTCATTCATGGGGTGGTGGGTGTGGAGGTGTCATTACAGTGCTTTGACTGTAAATATCAACAGTTGTTCATGGGGTGGTGGGTGTGTGGCTGTCATTACAGTGCTTGGACTGTAAATATCAACAGTCAATCATGGGGTGGTGGGTGTGGGGGTGTCATTACAGTGCTTTGACTGTAAATATCAACTGTTGTTCATTGGGTGGTGGGTGTGTGGGTGTCATTACAGTGTTTTGATTGTAAATATATAAACAGTCATTAATAAGGTGGTGGGTGTCATTAGAGTGCTTGGACTATAAATATCAACAGTCATTCATGAGGTGGTGGGTGTGATGGTGTCATTACAGTGCTTTGACTGTAAATATCAACAGTTATTCATGGGGTGGTGGGGGTGAGGGTGTCATTACAGTGCTTGGACTGTAAATATCAACAGTCATTCATTGGGTGGTGGGTATGTGGGTGTCATTATAGTGCTTGAACTGTAAATATCAACAGTCATTCATGGGGTGGTGGGTGTGTGGTTGTCATTACAGTGCTTGGACTATGAATATCAAGTCATTCATGGTGCGGTGGGTGTGTGTGTGTCATTAGTGCTTGGACTGTAAATATCAACAGTCATTCATGGGGTTGTTGGTGTCATTACAGTGCTTGGACTGTAAATATCAACAGTCAATCATTTAATGTTGGGTGTCATTAGAGTGCTTGGACTGTAAATATTAACAGTCATTTATTGGGTGGTCGGTGTGTGGGTGTCATTACAGAGCTTGGACTATAAATATCAACAGTCATTTATTGGGTGGTGGGTGTGTGGGTGTCATTACAGTGTTTTAACTATAAATATCAACATTCATTTATTGGGTGGTGGGTGTTTTTAGAGTGCTTGGACTGTAAATATCAACAGTCATTCATGGGGTGGTGCGTGTGTGGGTGTCATGACAGTGTTTGGACTGTAAATATTAACAGTCATTCATGGGGTGGTGAGTGTGTGGGTGTCATTACAGTTCCTGGACTGTAAATATAAACCATCATTCATTAGGTGGTGGGTGTGTGGGTGTCATTACAGTGCTCAGACAGTAAATATTAATAGTCATTCATGGGGTGGTGGGTGTGTGGATGTCCTTACAGTGCTTGGACTGAAAATATCAACAGTCATTCTTGGGGTAGTGGGTGTGTGGGTGTCATTACATTCCTTGGCCTATAAATATTAACCGTCATTTATGGGGTGAGGGGTGTGTGGGTGTCATTACAGTGCTTGGACTTTAAATATCAAGTCATTTATTGGATGGTGGGTGTGTTAGTGTCATTACAGAGCTTGGACTGTAAATATCAACAGTTATTCATGGGGTGGTGGGTGTGTAGGTGTCATTACAGTGCTTGGACTGTAAATATCGAAAGTCATTCTTGGGGTGGTCGGTGTGTGGGTGTCATTACAGTGCTTAGACTGTAAATATCAACAGTCATTTATGAAGTGGTGGATGTGTGGCTGTCATTACAGCGCTTGGACTGTAAATATCAACAGTCAATTATGGGGTGGTGGGTGTGTGGGTGTCATTACAGTGCTTTGACAATAAATATCAACAGTCATTCGTGGGGTGGTGGGTGTGTGGGTGTCATTACAGTGTTTTTATTGTAATTATCAACAATCATTTATAAGGTGGTGGGTGTCATTACAGTGCTTAGACTGTAAGTATCAACAGTTATTTGAGGGGTGGTGGGTGTGTGGCTGTCATTATAGTGAATGGACTGTAAATATCAACAGTCAATCATGGGGTGCTGGGTATGTGGGTGTAATTACAGTGCTTGAACTGTAAATATCAACAGTCATTCATGGGATGGTGGGAGTGTGGGTGTCTATGCAGTGCTTGGACTGTAAATATCAACAGCCAATCATGGAGTTGTGGGTGTCTGGGTGTCATTACAGTTCTTGGACTATAAATATCAACCCTTATTCATTAGGTGGTGGGTGTGTGGATGTCATTACAGTGCTTAGACTGTAAATATCAACAGTCATTCATGGGGTGGTGGGTGTTTGGGTGTCATTACAGTGCTTAAACTGTAAATATCAACAGTCAATCATGGTGTGGTGGGTATGTGGGTGTCATTACAGTGCTTGGACTGTAAATATCAACAGTCATTCATGGGGTGGTGGGTGGCATTACAGTGCTTAGACTCTAATATCAACAGTCATTCATGGGGTGATGGGTGTGTGGGTGTCATTACAGTGCTTGGACTGTATATATAAACAATCATTCATGGGGTGGTGGGTGTGTGGGTGTCATTATAGTGTTTGGACTGTATATATTAACAATCATTCATGGGGTGGTGGGTGTGTGGGTGTCATGACACTGCTTGGACAGTAAATATCAACAGTCATTCATGGGGTGGTGAGTGTGTGGGTGTTATTACAGTTCTTGGACTGTATATATCAACCATCATTCATTGGTTGGTGGGTGTGTGGGTGTTATTACAGTTCCCAGACTGTAAATATTATCAGTCATTCATGGGGTGGTGGGTGTGTGGATGTCATTACAGTGCTTAGACTAAAAATATCAACTGTCATTCATGGGGTGGTAGGTGTGTGGGTGTCATTACAGTGTTTTGATTGTGAATATCAACAGTCATTAATAAGGTGGTGGGTGTCATTAGAGTGCTTGGACTGTAAATATTAACAGTCATTCATGGGTTGGTGGGTGTGTGGGAGTCATTAGTGCTTGGACTGTAAATATCAACAGTCATTCATGGGGAGGTTGGTGTCATTACAGTGCTTGGACTGTAAGTATCATCAGTCAATCATGGAATGTTGGGTGTCATTAGGGTGCTTGGACTGTAAATATCAACAGTCATTTATTGGGTGGTGGGTGTTTGGGTGTCATTACAGTGCTTGGACTGTAAATATCAACAGTCAATCATGGGGTGGTCAGTGTGTGGGTGTCATTACAGTGCTTGGACTATAAATATCAACAGTCATTCATGGGGTGGTGGGTGTGTGGGTGTCATTAGAGTGTTTTAACTATAAATATCAATATTCATTTATTGGGTGGTTGTTGTCATTAGAGTGTTTGGACTGTAAATATCAACAGTCATTCATGGGGTGGTGCGTGTGTGGGTGTCATGACAGTGCTTGGACTGTAAATATCAACAGTCATTCATAGGGTTGTGAGTGTGTGGGTGTCATTACAGTTCCTGGACTGTAAATATAAACCATCATTCATTAGGTGGTGGGTGTGTGGGTGTCATTACAGTGCTCAGACTGTAAATATTAATAGTCATTCATGGGGTGGTGGGTGTGTGGATGTCCTTACAGTACTTGGACTGAAAATATCAACAGTCATTCTTGGGGTAGTGGTTGTGTGGGTGTCATTACATTGCTTGGCCTATAAATATTAACCATCTTTTATGGGGTGGGAGGTGTGTGGGTGTCATTACAGTGCTTGGACTGTAAATATCAAGTCATTTATAGGGTGGTGGGTGTGTTAGTGTCATTACAGAGCTTGGACTGTAAATATCAACTGTTATTTATGGGGTGGTGGGTGTGTAGGTGTCATTACAGTGCTTGGACTGTAAATATCAAAAGTCATTCTTGGGGTGGTCGGTTTGTGGGTGTCATTTTAGTGCTTAGACTGTAAATATCAACAGTCATTTATGAAGTGGTTGGTGTGTGGCTGTCATTACAGTGCTTGGACTGTAAATATCAACAGTCAATCATGGGGTGGTGGGTGTGTGGGTTTCAATACATTGCTTTAACTGTAAGTATCAACAGTCATTCATGGGGTGGTGGGTGTGTGGGTGTCATTACAATGTTTTGATTGTAATTATCAACAGTCATTTATAAGGTGGTGGGTGTCATTACAGTGCTTAGACTGTAAGTATCAACAGTCATTTATGGGGTGGTGGTTGTGTGGCTGTCATTATAGTGCTTGGACTGTAAATATCAACAGTCAATCATGGGGTGGTGCGTATGTGGGTGTAATTACAGTGCTTGAACTGTAAATATCAACAGTCATTCATGGGGTTTTGGGTGTTTGGGTGTCTATGCAGTGCTTGGACTGTAAATATCAACAGTCAATCATGGAGTTATGGGTGTCTGGGTGTCATTACAGTGCTTGTACTGTAAATATCAACAGTGATTCATGGGGTGGTGGGTGTTTGGGTGTCATTACAGTGTTTTGATTGTTAATATCAACAGTCATTCATAGGGTGGTGGGTGTCATTAGAGTGCTTAGACTGTAAATATCAACCATAATTAATGGGGTGGTGGGAGTGGGGCTGTCATTACAGTACTTGGACTGTATATATCAACAATCATTCATGAGGTGGTGGGTGTGTGGGTGTCATTACAGTTCTTGGACTGTAAATATCAACCATCATTCATTGGGTGGTGGGTGTGTGTGTGACATTACAGTGCTTGGACTGTAAATATTAACAGTTATTCATGGGGTGGTGGGTGTGTGGATGTCATTACAGTGCTCGGACTGAAAATATTAACCGTCATTTATAGGGTGGTGGGTGTGTGGGTGTTATTACAATGGTTGGACTGTAAATATCAACAGTCATTCATAAAGTGCTGGGTGTGTGAGTGTCATTAGAGAGCTTGGACTGTAAATATCAACAGTCATTCATGAAGTGGTGGGTGTGTGGGTGTCATTACAGTGCTTGGACTGTAAACATCAACAGTCATTTATGGTGTGGTGGGTGTGTGGGTGTCATTACAGTGCTTGGAGTGTAAATATTAACAGTCAATCACGGGGTGGTCGGTGTGTGTGTGTCATTACAGTGCTTGGACTGTAAATATCAACAGTCATTCATGGGGTGGTGGGTGTGGGGGTGTCATTACAATACTTTGTCTGTAAAAATCAACAATCATTTATGGGGTGGTGGGGGTGAGGGTGTCATTACAGTGCTTGGACTGTATATATCAACAATCATTCATGGGGTGATGGGTGTGTGGGTGTCATTATAATGTTTGGACTGTAAACATCAACAGTCATTCATGGGGTGGTGGGTGTGTGGGTGTCATTACATTGCTTGGACTGTAAATATCAAGTCATTCATGGGATGGTGGGCGTCTGTGTGTCATTAGTGCTTGGACTGTGAATATCAACAGTCATTCATGGGGTATTGGGTGGCATTACAATGCTTAGACTCTAATATCAACAGTCATTCATGGGGTGATTAGTGTGTGGGTGTCATTACAGTGCTTGGACTGTAAATATAAACAGTTATTCATGGGGATGTGGGTGTTTGGGTGTCTATGCAGTGCTTGGACTGCAAATATCAACAGTCAATCATGTTGTGGTGGGTGTGCGGGTGTCATTAGAGTGCTTGGACTGTAAATATATAACAGTCATTCATGGGGTGGTTGGTTTGTGGGTGTCATTACAGTGTTTTGACTGTAAATATCAACAGTCATTGATATGGTGTTGTGTGTCATTACAGTGCTTGGAATGTAAATATCAACAGTTATTCAAGGGGTTGTAGGTGTGTGGGTGTCATGACAGTGCTTGGACAGTAAATATTAACAGTCATTCATGGGGTGGTGAGTGTGTGGGTGTTATTACAGTTCTTGGACTGTATATATCAATCATCATTCATTGGTTGGTGGGTGTGTGGGTGTTATTACAGTGCTCAGACTGTAAATATTATCAGTCATTCATGGGGTGGTGGGTGTGTGGATGTCATTACAGTGCTTGGAATAAAAATATCAAGTCATTCATGGTGTGGTGGGTGTGTGTGTGTCATTAGAGCTTGGACTGTAAATATGAACAGTCATTCATGGGGTGGTTGGTGTTATTACAGTGCTTGGACTGTAAATATCAACAGTCAATCATGGAATGTTGGGTGTCATTAGAGTGCTTGGACTGTAAATATCAACAGTCATTTATTGGGTGGTGGGTGTGTGGGTGTCATTACAGTGCTTGGACTGTAAATATCAACAGTCAATCATGGAATGTTGGGTGTCATTAGAGTGCTTGGACTGTAAATATCAACAGTCATTCATGGAATGGTGGTAGTGTGAGTGTCATTACAGTGTTTTAACTATAAATATCAACATTCATTTATTGGGTGGTGGGTGTCATTAGAGTGCTTGGACTGTAAATATCAACAGTCATTCATGGGGTGGTGCGTGTGTGGGTGTCATGGCAGTGCTTGGACTGTAAATATCAACAGTCATTCATGGGGTGGTGGGTGTGTGGGTGTCATTACACTTCCTGGACTGTAAATATAAACCACCATTTATTAGGTGGTGGGTGTGTGGGTGTCATTATAGTGCTCAAACTATAAATATTAATAGTCATTCATGGGGTGGTGGGTGTGTGGATGTCATTACAGTGCTTGGACTGAAAATATCAACAGTCATTCTTGGGGTACTGGGTGTGTGGGTGTCATTACATTGTTTGGCCTATAAATATTAACCGTCATTTATGGGGTTGTGGGTGTGTGGGTGTCATTACAGTGCTTGGACTGTAAATATCAAGTCATTTATAGGGTGGTGGGTGTGTGAGTGTCATTACAGAGCTTGGACTGTAAATATCAACAGTTATTCATGGGGTGGTGGGTGTGTAGGTGTCATTACAGTGCTTGGACTGCAAATATCAAAAGTCATTCTTGGGGTGGTCGGTGTGTGGGTGTCATTACAGTGCTTAGACTGTAAATATCAACAGTCATTTATGAAGTGGTGGGTGTTTGGCTGTCATTACAGTGCTTGGACTGTAAATATCAACAGTCAATCATGGGGTGGTGGGTGTGTGGGTGTCATTACAGTGCTTTGACTGTAAATATCAACAGTCATTCGTGGGGTGGTGGGTGTGTGGGTGTCATTACAGTGTTTTGATTGTAATTATCAACAGTCATTTATAAAGTGGTGGGTGTCATTACAGTGCTTAGACTGTAAATATCAACAGTCATTTATTGGGTGGTGGGTGTGTGGGTGTCATTACATTGCTTGGACTGTAAATATAAACAGTCATTCATGAGGTGGTGGGTGTGTGGGTTTCATTACAGTGTTTTAACTATAAATATCAACATTTATTTATTGGGTGGTGAGTTTTCATTAGAGTGCTTGGACTGTAAATATCAACAGTCATTTATGGGCTGGTGCATGTGTGGGTGTCATGACAGTGCATGAACTGTAAATATCAACAGTCATTCATGTGGTGGTGAGTGTGTGGGTTTCATTACAGTTCCTGGACTGTAAATATAAACCATCATTCATCAGGTGGTGGGTGTTTGGATGTCAGTACATTGCTTGGACTGAAAATATCAACAGTCATTTTTGGGGTGGTGGGTGTGTGGGTTTCATTACAGTGCTTGGCCTATAAATATAAACAATCATTTATGGAGTGATGGGTGTGTGGGTGGTATTACAGTGCTTGGACTATAAATATCAACAGTCATTTATAGGGTGGTGGGTGTTTGAGTGTCATTACAGAGCTTGAACTGTAAATATCAACAGTCATTTATGGGGTGGTGGGTGTGTGGCTGTCATTACAGTGCTTGGACTGTAAATATCAAGTCATTCATGGGATGGTGGTTGTCTGTGTGTCATTAGTGCTTGGACTGTGAATATCAACAGTCATGCATGGGGTGGTGGGTGGCATTACAGTGTTTAGACTCTAATATCAACAGTCATTCATGGGGTGATGGGTGTGTGGGTGTCATTACAGTTCTTGGACTATAAATATAAACAGTTATTCATGGGGATGTGGGTGTTTGGGTGTCTATGCAGTGCTTGGACTGTAAATATCAACAGTCAAACATGGGGTGGTGGGTGTGTGGGTGTCATTAGAGTGCTTGGACTGTAAATATTAACAGTCATTCATGGGATGGTGGGTTTGTGGGTGTCATTACAGTGTTTTGACTGTAAATATCAACGTTCATTCATATGGTGTTGGGTGTCATTACAGTGCTTGGACTGTAAATATCAACAGTTATTCAAGGGGTTGTAGGTGTGTGGGTGTCATGACAGTGCTTGGACAGTAAATATCAACAGTCATTCATGAGGTGGTGAGTGTGTGGGTGTTATTACAGTTCTTGGACTGTATATATCAACCATCATTCATTGGTTGGTGTGTGTGTGGGTGTTATTACAGTTCTCAGACTGTAAAAATTATCAGTCATTCATGGAATGGTGGGTGTCTGGGTGTCATTACAGTGTTTTAACTATAAATATCAACATTCATTTATTGGGTGGCGGGTGTCATTAGAGTGCTTGGACTGTAAATATCAACAGTCATTCATTGGGTGGTGCGTGTGGCGGTGTCATGGCAATGCTTGGACTGTAAATATCATCAGTCATTCATGGGGTGGTAAGTGTGTTGGTGTCATGACAGTGCATGGACTGTAAATATCAACAGTCATTCATGGGGTGGTGAGTGTAAGGGTGTCATTACAGTGTTTTGATTGTGAATATCAACAGTCATTAATAAGGTGGTGGGTGTCATTAGAGTGCTTGGACTGTAAATATCAACAGTCATTCATGGGGTGGTGGGTGTGTGGGTGTCATTACAGTGCTTTGACTGTAAATATCAACAGTCATTCATGGGGTGGTGGGGGTGAGGGTGTCATTACAGTGCTTGGACTGTAAATATCAACAGTCATTCATGGGTTGGTGGGTATGTGGGTGTCATTATAGTGCTTGTACTGTAAATATCAACAGTCATTCATGGGGTGGTGGGTGTGTTTGTGTCAATACAGTGCTTGGACTATAAATATCAAGTCATTCATGGTGTAGTTGGCGTGTGTGTGTCATTAGTGCTTGGACTGTAAATATCAACAGTCATTCATGGGGTGGTGCGTGTGTGGGTGTCATGGCAGTGCTTGGACTGTAAATATCATCAGTCATTCATGGGGTGGTGAGTGTGTGGGTGTCATTACAGTTCCTGGACTGTAAATATAAACCATCATTCTTCAGGTGGTGGGTGTGTGGGTGTCATTACAGTGCTCAGACTGTAAATATTAATAGTCATTCATGGGGTGGTGGGTGTGTGGATGTCATTACAGTGCTTGGACTGAAAATATCAACAGTCATTCTTGGGGTAGTGGGTGTGTGGGTGTCATTACAATGCTTGGCCTATAAATATTAACCGTCATTTATGGGGTGGTGGGTGTGTGGGTGTCATTACAGTGCTTGAACTGTATATATCAAGTCATTTATAGGGTGGTGGGTGTGAGTGTCATTACAGAGCTTGGACTGTAAATATCAACAGTTATTCATGGGGTGGTGGGTGTGTAGGTGTCATTACAGTGTTTTGATTGTAAATAACAACAGTCATTTATAAGGTCGTGGGTGTCATTAAAGTGCTTGGACTTTAAATATTAACAGTCATTTATGTAGTGGTGGGTGTGGGGCGTCATTACATTGCTTTGACTGTAAATATCAACAGTCATTCATGAAGTGGTGGGGGTGAGGGTGTCATTACAGTGCTTGGAATGTAAATATCAAGTTATTTATGTTGTGGTGGGTGTGTGTGTGTCATTAGTGCTTGGACTATAAACATCAACAGTGATTCATGGGGTTATTGGTGGCATTACAGTGCTTTGACTGTAAATATCAACAGTCATTCATAGGGTGATAGGTGTGTGGGAGTCATTACAGTGCTTTGACTGTAAATATCAACAGTCATTTATGGGGTGTTGGGTGTTTGGATGTCATTACAGTGCTTGGACTGTAAATATCAACAGTCAGTCATGGGGTGGCGCGTGTGTTGGTGTCATGACAGTGCTTGGACTGTAAATATCAACAGTCAGTCATGGGGTGGCACGTGTGTTGGTGTCATGACAGTGCTTGGACTGTAAATATCAACAGTCATTCATATGGTGGAGAGTGTGTGGGTGTCATTACAGTTCTTGGATTATAAATATCAACCTTCATTCATTAGGTAGTGGGTTTGTGGGTGTTATTACAGTGCTTAGACTGTAAATATTAACAGTCATTTATTGGGTGGTGGGTGTGTGGGTGTCATTACAGTGCTTTGGACTATAAATATTAACCGTCATTTATGGGGTTGTGGGTGTGTGGGTGTCATTACAGTTCTTGGACTGTAAATATCAACAGTCATACATAGAGTGGTGGTTGTGTGAGTGTCATTACAGAGCTTGGACTGTAAATATCAACAGTCATTCATGGGGTTGTGGGTGTGTAGGTGTCATTACAGTGCTTGGACTGTAAATATCAAAAGTCATTCTTGGGGTGGTGGGTGTGTGGGTGTCATTACAGTGCTTGGACTATAAATATCAACAGTCAATCATGGGGTGGTGGGTATGTGGGTGTCATTACAGTGCTTGGACTGTAAATATCAACAGTCATTCATGGTGTGCTGGGTGTGTGGGTGTCATTACAGTGTTTGGACTGTAAATGTCAACCTGAATTCATGGGGTGGTGGGTGTGGGGTGTCATTACAGTTCTTGGACTGTAAATATCAACCATCATTCATTAGGTGGTGGGTTTGTGGGTGTCATTACAGTGCTCAGACTGTAAATATTAACTGTCATTTATGGGGTTGTGGGTGTGTGGGTGTCATTACTGTTCTTGGACTGAAAAAATCAACAATCATTCATAGGGTGGTGGGTGTGTGAGTGTCATTACAGAGCTTGGACTGTAAATATCAACAGTCATTCATGGGGTTGTGTGTGTGTAGGTGTCATTACAGTGCTTAGACTTTAAGTATTAACAGTCATTTATGGGGTGGTGGGTGTGTGGTTGTCATTATAGTTCTTGGACTTTAAATATCAACAGTCGATCATGGGGTGGTGGGTATGTGGGTGTCATTGCAGTGCTTGGACTGTAAATATAAACAGTCATTCATGGGGTGGTGGGTGTGTGGGTGTCATTAAAGTGTTTTTATTGTAAATAACAACAGTCATTTATATGGTGGTGGGTGTCATTAGAGTGCTTGGACTGTAAATATCAACAGTCATTCATGGAGTGGTGGGTGTGTTGGTGTCATTACAGTGCTTGGACTGTAAATATCAACCATAATGCATGGGATGGTAGGTGTAGGGCGTCATTACAGTGATTTGACTGTAAATATCAACAGTCATTCATGGGGTGGTGGGGGTGAGTGTGTCATTACAGTGCTTGGATGGTAAATATCAGTAACAACTCATGGGGTTGTGGGTATGTGGGTGTCATTATAGTGCTTGAACTGTAAATATCAACAGTCATTCATGGGGTGTTGGGTGTGTGGGTGTCATTACAGTACTTGGACTGTAAATATCAAGTCATTTATGGGGTTGTGGGTGTGTGTGTGTCTTTAGTGCTTGAACTGTAAATATCAACAGTGATTCATGGGGTGGTTAGTGGCATTACAGTGCTTGGACTATAAATATCAACAGTCATTCATGGGGTGATGGGTCTGTGGGTGTCATTACAGTGCTTTGACTGTAAATATCAACCATAATTCATGGGTTGGTAGGTGTGGGGATGTCATTCCAGTGCTTCGATTGTAAATATCAACAGTTATTAATAGGGTGGTGAGTGTCATTAGAGTGCTTGAACTGGAAATATCAACAGTCATTCATGGGTTGTGAGGGTGTCATTAGAGTGCTTGGAATGTAAATATCAACAGTCATTCATGGGGTGCTGGGTGTGAGGGTGTCATTACAGTGCTTGGACTATAAATATCAACCGTCATTTATGGGGTGGTGTTGTGTGTGGGTTTCATTACAGTGCTTCGACTGTAAATATCAACAGTCATTCATAGGGTGGTGGGTGTGTGAGTGTCATTACAGAGCTTAAAATGTAAATATCAACAGTCATTCATGGGTTGGTGGGTGTGTTGTTATCATTACAGTGCTTGGACTGTAAATATCAAAAGTCATTCTTGGGCTGGTGGGTGTGTAGGTGTCATTACAGTGCTTAGACTGTAAATATCAACAGTCAATAATGGGGTAGTAGGCGTATGGGTGTCATTACAGAGTTTGGACTGTAAATATCAACAGTCATTTATGGGGTGGTGGGTGTGTGGGTGTCATTACAGTGATTGGACTGTAAATATCAACAGTCATTCTTGGGGTGGTGGGTGTGTAGGTGTCATTACAGTGCTTAGGCTGTAAATACCAACAGTCATTCATGAGGTGGTGGGTGTTTGGCTGTCATTACAGTGCTTGGACTGTAAATATCAACAGTCATTCATGGGGTGGTGGCTGTGTGTGTGTCATTACAGTGCTTGAACTGTAAATATCAACAGTCATTCATGGGGTGGTGGGTATGTGGGTGTCATTACAGTGGTTGGATTGTAAATATAAACAGTCATTAATAGGGTGGTGGGTGTCATTAGAGTGCTTGAACTGGAAATATCAACAGTCATTCATGGGTTGTGAGGGTGTCATTAGAGTGCTTGGACTGTAAATATCAACAGTCATTCATGGGATGGTGGGTGTGTGAGTGTCATGACAGTGCTTGGACTGTAAATATCAACAGTCATTTATGGGGTGGTGAGTGTGTGGGTGTCATTGCAGTGCTTGGACTATAAATATCAACAGTCATTCTTGAGGTTGTGTGTGTGTGAGTGTCATTACAGAGCTTGGACTGTAAATATCAACAGTCATTCATGGGGTGGTGTGTGTGTGGGTGTCATTACAGTGCTTGGACTGTAAATATCAACAGTCATTCATGGGATGGTGGGTGTGTGGGTGTCATTACAGTATTTTGATTGTAAATAACAACAGTCATTCATAGGGTGGTGGGTGTCATTAGAGTGCTTGGACTGTAAATATCAAAAGTCATTGATGGGTTGGTGGGTGTGTGGGTGTCATTACAGTGCTTGTACTGTAAATATCAAAAGTCATTCTTGGGGTGGTGGGTGTGTGGGTGTCATTACAGTGCATGGACTATATATATCAACAGTCAATCATGGGGTGGTGTGTATGTGGGTGTCATTACAGTGCTTGGACTGTAAATATCAACAGTCATTCATGGTGTGCTGGGTGTGTGGGTGTCATTACAGTGTTTTGATTGTACATGTCAACAGTCATTTACAAGGTGGTGGGTGTCATTAGAGTGCTTGGAGTGTAAATATCAACAGTCATTCATGGAGTGGTGTGTGTGTTGGTGTCATTACAGTGTTTGGACTGTAAATGTCAACCATAATTCATGGGGTGGTGGGTGTGGGGTGTCATTACAATTCTTGGACTGTAAATATCAACACTCATTCATTAGGTGGTGGGTTTGTGGGTGTCATTACAGTGCTCAGACTGTAAATATTAACAGTCATTTAAGGGGTTGTGGGTGTGTGGGTGTCATTACTGTTCTTGGACTGAAAAAATCAACAGTCATTCATAGGGTGGTGGGTGTGTGAGTGTCATTACAGAGCTTGGACTGTAAATATCAACAGTCATTCATGGGGTTGTGTGTGTGTAGGTGTTATTACAGTGCTTAGACTTTAAGTATCAACAGTCATTTATGGGGTGGTGGGTGTGTGGCTGTCATTATAGTTCTTGGACTTTAAATATCAACAGTCAATCATGGGGTGGTGGGTATGTGGGTGTCATTGCAGTGCTTGGACTGTAAATATAAACAGTCATTCATGGGGTGGTGGGTGTGTTGGTGTCATTAAAGTGTTTTTATTGTAAATAACAACAGTCATTTATATGGTGGTGGGTGTCATTAGAGTGCTTGGACTGTAAATATCAACAGTCATTCATGGAGTGGTGGGTGTGTTGGTGTCATTACAGTGCTTGGACTGTAAATATCAACCATAATGCATGGGATATTAGGTGTGGGGCGTCATTACAGTGATTTGACTGTAAATATCAACAGTCATTCATGGGGTGGTGGGGATGAGGGTGTCATTACAGTGCTTGGACGGTAAATATCATTAACAACTCATGGGGTTATGGGTATGTGGGTGTCATTATAGTGCTTGAACTGTAAATATCAACAGTCATTCATGGGGTGGTGGGTGTGTGGGTGTCATTACAGTGCTTGGACTGTAAATATCAAGTCATTCATGGGGTGGTGGGTGTGTGTGTGACTTTAGTGCTTGAACTGTAAATATCAACAGTGATTCATGGGGTGGTTGGTGGCATTATAGTGCTTGGACTGTACATATCAACAGTCATTCATGGGGTGATGGGTCTGTGGGTGTCATTACAGTGCTTGGACTGTAAATATCAACAGTCATTTTTGGGGTGTTGGGTGTTTGGGGGTCATTACAGTGCTTGGACTGTAAATATCAACAGTCAATCGTGAGGTGGTGGGTGTGTGGGTGTCATTGCAGTGCTTGGACAGTAAATATCAACAGTCATTCATGGGGTTGTGGGTGTGTGGGTGTCATTACTGTGTTTTAACTGTAAATATCAACAGTCATTTATTGGGTGGTGGGTGTCATTAGAGTGCTTGGACTGTAAATATCAACAGTCATTCATGGGGTGGTGGGTCTGTGGGTGTCATGACAGTGCTTGGACTGTAAATATCAACAGTCATTCATGGGGTTGTGAGTGTGTGGGTGTCATTGCAGTTCTTGGACTGTAAATATCAACCATCATTCATTGGGTTGTGGGTGTGTGGGTGTCATTACAGTGCTCAGACTGTAAATATTAACAGTCATTCATGTGTGGAAGGGTGTGTGGATGTCATTACAGTGCTTGGACTGAAAATATCAACAGTCATATATGGGGTGGTGGGTGTGAGGGTGTCATTACAGTGCTTGGACTATAAATATCAACCGTCATTTATGGGGTGGTGTTGTGTGTGAGTTTCATTACAGTGCTTGGACTGTAAATATCAACAGTCATTCATAGGGTGGTGGGTGTGTGGGTGTCATTACAGTGCTTAGACTGTAAATATCAACAGTCATATATTGGGTGGTGGGCGTGTGGCTGTCATTACAGTGCTTGGACTGTAAATATCAACAGTCAATCATGGGGTGGTGGGCCTATGGGTGTTATTACAGAGCTTGGACTGTAAATATCAACAGTCAGTAATGGGGTGGTGGGTGTGTGGGTGTCATTGCAGTAATTGAACTGTAAAAATCAACAGTCATTCTTGGGGTGGTGGGTGTGTGGGTGTCATTACAGTGCTTAGACTGTAAATACCAACAGTCATTCATGAGGTGGTGGGTGTTTGGCTGTTATTACAGTGCTTGGACTATAAATATCAACAGTCATTAATGGGGTGGTGGCTGTGTGAGTGTCATTACAGTGTTTTGATTGTAAATATCAACAGTCATTCATAGGGTGGTGGGTGTCATTAGAGTGCTTAGACTGTAAATATCAACAGTCATTCATAGGGTGGTAGGTGTGTGAGTGTTATTACAGAGCTTGGAATGTTAATATCAACAGCCATTCATGGGGTGGTGGGTGTGTTGCTATCATTACAGTGCTTGGACTGTAAATATCAACAGTCAATCATAGGGTAGTAGGTGTATGGGTGTCATTACAGAGTTTGGACTGTAAATATCAACAGTCATTTATGGGGTGGTGGGTGTGTGGGTGTCATTACAGTGATTGTACTGTAAATATCAACAGTCATTCTTGGGGTGGTGGGTGTGTAGGTGTCATTACAGTGCTTAGGCTGTAAATACCAACAGTCATTCACGAGGTGGTGGGTTTTTGGCTGTCATTACAGTGCTTGGACTGTAAATATCAACAGTCATTCATGGGGTGGTTGCTGTGTGAGTGTCATTACAGTGCTTGAACTGTAAATATCAACAGTCATTCATGGGGTGGTGGGTTTGTGGGTGTCATTACAGTGGTTGGATTGTAAATATAAACAGTCATTAATAGGGTGGTGGGTGTCATTAGAGTGCTTGAACTGGAAATATCAACAGTCATTCTTGGGTTGTGAGGGTGTCATTAGAGTGCTTGGACTGTAAATATCAACAGTCATTCATGGGGTGGTGGATGTGTGGGTGTCATGAC
Organism: Petrolisthes cinctipes; assembly: GCA_033782935.1. Classification (NCBI taxonomy): domain Eukaryota; kingdom Metazoa; phylum Arthropoda; class Malacostraca; order Decapoda; family Porcellanidae; genus Petrolisthes; species Petrolisthes cinctipes. The sequence goes on from JAWQEG010000060.1 coordinate 2,171,862, forward strand.
AGTGCTTGGACTGTAAATATCAACAGTCATTCATGGGGTGGTGAGTGTGTGGGTGTCATTGCAGTGCTTGGACTATAAATATCAACAGTCATTCATGGGGTGGTGGGTGTGTGGGTGTCATTACAGTGCTTTGACTGTAAATATCAACAGTCATTCATGGGGTTGTGTGTGTGTGAGTGTCATTACAGAGCTTGGACTGTAAATATCAACAGTCATTCATGGGATTATGGGTGTGTGGGTGTCATTACAGTATTTTGATTGTAAATATCAACAGTCATTCATAGGGTGGTGGGTGTCATTAGAGTGCTTGGACTGTAAATATCAACAGTCATTGATGGGTTGGTGGGTGTGTGGGTGTCATTACTGTGCTTGGACTGTAAATATCAACCATAATTCATGGGGTAGTGGGTGTCGGGGTGTCATTACAGTGCTTTGACTGTAAATTTAAACAGTCATTCATGGGGTCGTGCATGTGAGGGTGGCATTACAGTGCTTGGACTGTAAATATCAACAGTCATTCATGGGTTGGTGGGTGTGTGGGTGTCATTATAGTGTTTGGACTGTAAATATCACCAGTCATTCATGGGGTGGTGGGTGTGTGGGTGTCATTACAGTGCTTGGACTGTAAAAATCATGTCATTTATGGGGTGGTCGGTTTGTGTGTGTCATTAGTGCTTGGACTGTAAATATCAACAGTCATTCATGGGGTGGTGGGTGGCATTACAGTGCTTGGACTGTATATATTAACAGTCATTCATGGGTTGTGTGGGTGTCTTTACAGAGCTTGGACTGTAAATATCAACAGTCATTCATGAGGTGGTGGGTGTGTGGGTATCATTACAGTACTTGGACTGTAAATATCAACAGTCATTCATGGGGTGATGGGTGATTGGATGTCATTCCAGTGCTTGGACTGTAAATATCAACCATCATTCATGAGGTGGTGGGTGTGTCGGTGTCATTACAGTGCTTGGACTGTAAATATCAACAGTCATTCATGGGGTGGTGGGTGTGTGGGTGTCATTACAGTTCTTGGACTGTAAATATCAACGGTCATTCATAGGGTGGTGGGTGTGTGGGTTTCATTACAGTGCTTGGGCTGTAAATATCAATAGTCGTTCATGCGATTCTGGGTGTGTGAGTGTCATTACAGTGCTTGGACTGTAAATATCAACAGTCATTCATGAAGTGGTGGGTGTGTGGGTGTCATTACAGTGCTTGGACTGTAATTGTCAACAGATATTAATGGGGTGGTGCAAATAAGTCCATCTAAACATTTTGGTTTTGATAAAATATTTTCAAAATTAATTGAAGACTTGAAGGAACTTGAGAACAACGGCATTCAAATTAATAATGATAATTTGAAGGGGACACTATATTGCATTACTTGGGATAACTTGGGGGGTCTCATGGCATTGGTGCTTTTACAGAAAATTTTTGTAGATATTGTAACATAACCCTAAAAGAATTTCCTACTGACCCTGTGCATGTTGGTGTAATGAGAACAGTGGAAGACTATACATTAGCAATACAACAACTTAAAAACGAGAACACTGTCAAAATTTTAAATAATGTCATAGGTATTAAATTTAATTATCCATTCAATGCACTGAAATATTATCATGTCTGCAAAGCAGGTTTTCCACCATGCCTGGGTCATGACATTTTTTAGGGTGTTGGTGATTATAATGCTGCTCTGATATTGAAGAATTTAGTAAATGAAAAGAGATGGCTAACTTATGCAGAACTTAATCAGTGTATAATTATGTTTCTTTATCGTGGTACAGATGCTGCCTCAATGCCATGTCAAGTAAATACTTCAGGTACTAAATTAGGTGGTCAGGCTACACAAAACTGGTGTTTAATCAGGCTGTTGCCTGTTATATTATATGGCAAAATAGTTGATGCTAATGATCCTGTTTGGCAGTTGTTCCTGTTATTACGTAACATTACTGAAATTATCTGTGCCCCAAAGTTTGACGACTCTGACCTTGCATATCTAGCAATACTTAATAATGAATATTTAGAAGACAGACAAAGAATTTTTTCAAATGACAAACTGAGGCCAAAGCATCATTTTCTAAAACATTATCCAAACCTAATTTTGCTGTTTGGTCCATTAATTCGTTTGTGGACATTACGCTTTGAAAGCAAGCACTGCTAATTCAAAGGATGCATTAAAAGTGCCCATTCCTTCAAGAATGTGTATCAGACCATGAGTGAAAAACATCAGTTATTACAAGCATACAAACAGGCCAGTTCATATTTTCCCACTGATATAGAGGTTGTAAAAAACATTTTGTTAATCTCAGATACATAAAGTTCAGATATTAAAAAAGCCTTAATGATGTGTCAGATTACTGAAGGTGCAGAAGTTAGCTTGGAAGTGACAATAATGGGGACTCCATACAAGAAGGGACACTATGTGGTGTTAAGTAAATGTGAACAGGGTATAATGTTAGGTGAGATTCAGTTCATAATATTGAACTCCTGTACACAAGCATACTTTTTAGTAAAAAAATTCACAGAACAAATTTCCAAGGAGTTGCAATTATCTACAGTATTGAACACCTTCCTATGCTCTTCCTTTAAATGTACAGAATTTTCTAAACTCCTAGATTATTACCCACTGGTTGACTACAAAAGAGGAAAATAATTGTTGATCCTCTCAAACACAATATATCTGCATAAGACTTCCAAGAAAATTGAAAAGGTAATTTAAAGATTATAATTCTATATTCATGTAGACCATTAGATTTCCTGTACAGTACTGTATACCAGTACTACAGTACATTATATTCATCTCCTTTCCCTGGGGCATGATTTCAAGAAAATGACAAAAGGTTGAACTGAAATGGAAGTTAAATGTTAAAGTTCCATACAAAAGATTAAAACATTCTGAACTGGAATTGGTTGTAGCTAAGGACCATGATGGTTATGAAGCTGATGACAGTGATAGTGATACTTGTAGTACAAGTAGTAGAGAGACAGTGATTTACATGACAGGTAAAGTACAGTACTGTACCATATGCACTGTAATTATGAAAACTGCTTATATGAGTAATGTACAGCATACTAAAGTAACTCCACTTCTCTACCTTTAATTGTGTTCTACATTGAATTTTTTAAACAAAAATCATAAGTAAAATGAAAATGGTTAAATGACTTCTGTAAACTGGGGTTCGACTTCCCTGAGCTCAGCTAGCTAAGTTAAACTGTTCTAATGAGATATGGTAGGCCTATGTGCAGTTATGGTAACTTACTTCCTTGTTTTGGATCATTATGGGTTTAATCTAGCAGTAGCTGTTTCATTTTCTAATTATTTTCTAATTATCAGAGACTGGATTGATTGATTTATTTATTGATGCTATTAGGCATCTGGCGGCGCAACAGCAATGGTCATATACCGCCCAACATCAAATGGTCATCTACATCATTAATAAAATATGTAAAAAGATTAAATAATTTTCACTACCTCGAAAGGGAGAAGCAGCATGAATAAAACCCACATCTTCCAAAAAATCATATATTAATGAAATAACCTACTTAAGTTAGATATATAAAAGAATTGAAATATTAACGAAAGAAACATTAAACTTTAACTACCTAAAAATAAATAGCCATAAATACAATAAAATTTACAATTTGTGGAGAAGGCCAGCCTCCTCCACATATGAGAGGGTGTTCCCTCCCACACCACAAGCCTCCTCCCCGAGGACCTGAGAGAGACTGTAAGAACCGTCACCCTCCTGGTACTCAGAGAGGTGCCTACGACGAAGGTCACCAAGGCTGGGACACTCAACAATAAGATGCCGCATTGTCAAAGGGACCAGACAATCATCACAGTAGGGATGGTGAGCCCTCTCCATTAAAAAGCCATGAGTCAATAATGTGTGGTCAATGCGCAGACGGAACAAGAGCCGTCTCCCACCGGCGGGACAGGCCACTGTAGCTCCACAAACCAAGGTGCTGGCGGATGTCGCGGAGCTTGTTAGCCCCGACGGCATCCCATCTGTCCTGCCAGCAGGAACAAACAGTAGCATCTATGTAGGGTCGAAGGTCCACTGCAGGAACAGGATGATGCCTGGTAGGAGGCCGGGAATTGGAGACCGCAGCCTTAGCCAGGGCGTCAGCCCGCTCATTCCCATCAACACCCACATGGGCCGGGACCCAACAACAAGTGACTTTGTGGCCAAGACGACCCAGGAGGACAAGCCACTCAAGAATGGCCAACACCAGGGGATGGGAAGAGTTAAAATTACACAAGGCCTGCAAGGCACTACAGGAATCGCTAAAAATAGTAAACGGAGGCTGAGGGAGAGTAAAAATTACTTGGAGGGCATATAAAATAGCCGAGAGCTCAGCAGTAAAAATTGACATGACAGAAGGGAGCCTGCCGCCACGGCAAAAGTCAGGAAAGACAACTCCAAAGCCAACTCCAGCATCAGACTTTGACACATCAGTGTACACGAGTGAAGGCATGTTCTAAAAAGAGGGAACGAGCCACTGGAGGAGAAAGAGATTCCTTCTTGTCTGTAAAGCAGGTGCAGGGAAAAACTTCTGGAAAAAGCCATGGAGCCACCCTGGGGACCCTCACAGGACAAATCTGTAAGTCATCAATGCCCATCTCCTCCATAGCCTTCCTGACCTGGAAGCCAAAGGGCCATGGTGTACAAGAATGTAAAAGGTAGTACTGAGACATGATATCAGATGACACCGCCAAGCAGGGAAGGGAGTCAGGAAGTCGATGTAATCGATGCCAACAACGAACCATCAAGGACTGGCGACGGAGATCAAGAGGTGGCTCATTAGCGTTCACCAGGAGACTGGGGATTGGGGACGACCTGAAGGCTCCGGTCGCCAGACGTACTCCAGCATGATGAACAGGGTCTAAAACTCTGAGACGGGCATCGGTGGCAGAAGAGTACACCTCACACCCATAGTCGTGTTTTGACCTAATAAGAACATGGTATAGGCGGAGGAGGGTGGCCTGATCAGCCCCCCAGGATGTATGGCCCAGGGCCCTCAACAGGTTAAGAGCCTTGAGGCAAGAGACCTTAAGTGTACGTAAGTGTGGCACCCAAGTCAAAAGTTTGTCAAAAAGGAGACCCAAAAAGCGAGTCTCCTCGACACAGCGTATCCGATGACCATACATGAATAAGTCCGGATCGGGGTGGACGCCTCGGATGCCGCAGAAGTGCATAGCAACTGTCTTGGAAGGAGAAAATCGAAACCCATGAGAACCAGTCCAACGTGACACCCTGTCAAGGGCAAGCTGCATGAGCCGCTCTGCCACTGACATACGGGAAGCAGCAAACCAGACTGCTAGGTCGTCAACGTACATCGAGTTAGCTATACCGTCTGGAAGGGATGAGGCAATGGCAATAATTGCAACTGCAAACAATGTGACACTGAGGACGCTTTCCTGGGGGATGCCCTCCTCCTGTGCAACAGATGCTGAGTGGGTGGTACCAACCCTCACAGAAAAAACTGCGACCACTGAGAAACTCCTTAAGAAAGCGTGGAATGCTACACCGCAGGCCATATAAATGGAGTTGCTGCAGGATGCCATATTGCCATGTAGTGTCATAGGCTTTCTCTAAATCAAAGAATACACAGACAAGGTGTTGATGTCGTGCAAAGGCCTCGCATGCAGCAGCTTCCAACCTGACCAGAGCATCTGTAGTGGAACGGTGTTTACGAAAGCCAGACTGGGACGGAGACAGAAAATCACCCCGTTCTAAGAAGTATACCAGTCTGACATTCACCATCTTTCCAAATAGTTTACAGAGACAGGAGGTCAAGGCAATTGGTCGATAATTGAGGGCAACACCAGAGTCCTTGCCCAGCTTGAGGAAAGCAAGGATGGTAGCAACCCTGCACCCAGAAGGGAAGACACCCTCCAGCCAGATTCTGTTATATAAAGCTAAAAGAAGTGAGATCGCCTCCTCACCCAAGTGTCGTATCATTGCATATGGGATGTTGTCTGGCCCAGGAGAAGTGTCACCGCAGAGAGAGAGAGCAGAATGCAGGTCTCTCAGGTTGAATATATGGTTATAACTTTCATTCTCGTTTCCTGAGAAATCCAGGACAGTACGCTCCTTGGCTCTTAACTCATGCCTGACAGCCAGAGGTCGAGAGTCACGGCTGGAGACTTTTGCAAAAGCCTCCGCCATGGTATTAGCTACTGTCAAACCATCCGTGATCTTAATTCCATTGACCTTAAGTACAGGTGGAGAACTAGGAGAAAACTTCCCTGCCATCATACGGACTCTCCTGAACACTTGGGTGAGTGCAGTTTTAGTATTAATTGAAGACACATAGGCCTTCCAAGATGAGCGTCATGCCTCTTTTAAAACTCGTCTAGCCCGAGCCCTTGCCCGTCGGAAGTCCTCTTAAAGAGTTGGGTCCCCACGATTGCGACGAAGGCGAGAGAAAGCAGCGCGCTTCTCCCGCACAGCGTTGGTGCAGACTGATGACCACCAAGGGACAGGACGTTTGGGAAAGTAACCAGAAGTTCTAGTGATAGAGTTGAGAGCAGCAGAGTGGAGCATATCAGTGAAATATGTTACAGCCTCGTCAGAGCTACTAAAATCGGTTACAGAAGAGACCGAAGAAGTTAGCTCTCTAAAAAAACTGCCAGTCAGCCTTCTCTAATTTCCACCTAGGAAGACGAGACTGTGGTTCTTACCTGTTACCTTCTAAAAGTATAGGGAAATGGTCACTGCCATATAAATCAGGCAACACTCTCCAAGTAAAATCCAACAGAGCACTGGGTGAGCAGAGGGAAATGTCAATGGTGGTAAAAGTCCCAGTAGTGCTATTAAAATGTGTCACATCTCCCGTATTTAAAACCCCTAATCCTTCATCCTCAATAAAAGAAGCCAATAAAACACCCCTGGGATTGACCGAACTGTCACCCCACAGAAGGACACAATTCCACTGAAGGACCTTGAACGGTGTTTCTTTAGTACTGATTTTTGGGAAGCCTCACGGAGGTACTTTCCACTACCACCTCGACCTGAGGGTTTACTCAAACAATAAGATTTGTCTAATCCTAGGCCACTAGAAGAAGAGCGAACCCGAGGAGTAGTATGTGGGGCAGTAATTGGGACCCGTAGACGAGTCCCTGAAGCATCTGATATGTTAGAAGATGAAGGTATATGAGCTGGGATATTCTTTGAAACAATTACATTGGTTTTGTCCTGTACAGCAGTGGTATCACTGACACAAGCAGATACATCAACATCCATAATACAGGTGGTAGAATCACTCCGCTGCTCAAGCGGAAGAGAAACTGAATCTTTTGAAGTAACAACATCCGTGGCATCCACATTAACTTCACGCCCCTCTGATGATCCCGAAGGAAGCTTGCGAGGAGGAACTTCTGTTGAATCAAGAGATTCATCAGACCCACGAGAACGCTTCTTGTGAAATTGAGAGGAAACTATGGATGAGTCCACAGAGATGGTTGCCTTACAAGGTGGAATATCTATAGAGTCAAGTGCCTCAGAGGAACCACGAAGGCATCTCTGTGGCAGTTTAGGTGACTTAAGTTTCCTTTTTGGAGAGCGTGTGGCAGCGTGAGCCTCTACCACATGGACACCTTTAGCTAAAATCTGAGAATTGTCATCAGTTGAAGGTTTAACAGAATGAGAGTCTGATAAAGTTTCCAAGACAGAGAAACTATTATGTAGAGTAACCTTAGAAACATTCTCACTTGAGCAAAAAGCAGAAAGCAGCTGCCTCTTGAGAGGGTTGAGAGGGTGCTGCAACCAATTTAGGGCGAAGGGAGGAGGCGTATGTCTTCACACCACCATCCTTCTCTCGCCTGAAGTTGAGTTGCCGTCTGGCACTACCTATGCTAATGAATTGAATATTAGCCAAGTGGAGGATATCCTGCTCAAGGAGGTACATCTTACATTGGCGAGAACGCAAGGGGTGAGCATCTCTGCATTAAAAGCAGTAACTCTCTGACCGACACTCAGAAGTAAGATGTGAGTCAAGAGCAGAACAATTACCACACCGGGAACGGTTGTTGCAGTTCCTCCTCCCATGACCAAACTCATAACAACAAAAACACTGTAGGGGATGCTCAACAAAAGGCTTCACCTCAAATGAGGTGGGGTTAATGTTAATGCGATCTGGGATATGCAAGCCATAGAAAGTGAGGATGATCATATTTTTACTGCCTTTCATCTTCGTTACCAGTTGGACACTGTCTGGGCACATAGCGAGAATGTCCTCTTCAGAGAATTCATACAGGTCCTCATTATATATACGCCCCTTGCTATAATTAAATGTTCGATGTGGTTTAATAGATTCAAACATGCTATCAGAAGGACAGGGGAGATTGAGGAGCATCATGGCCTGTGTAAGATCTTTGGCTCTGATTAAAATGCCCGTACTATATTTCTTTATGTGGCCCATTGGTAATAATCCAATTTCTTTCTCCAGATACTGGGAAGCATGGATAAGGTTACCACGTCCCTCCCTGTAGTAAGCCACAAACCAAAAGGGTGTAGGAACCCGACATTCCTTTGGGACATACTCTACAGAGTCATCAAATATATTAGGGCAGTAGTCATTGTCACTGTCAACTACATTGGTGGACCGCATCATCTGAACTTAACAATGAGTATCCCCCACCGTCAGAGAATCTTTTGCCTCAAATGCTGCTTTGGCAGCAACATTTGTATTGAAAGTAATATAGCACTGATTAGACCTACAATCACTGTCATATGTGATTCGGATTCGAAGAACTACTCCAAAACACTTAAAAATGGAGTGGATAGCGCCATAGGAAAAGGATGCAAGTACATTCGTTAACATTAACGTGTCCAAATCGCTAACAGGTTCTTCGACACAACACCCAACCTGCTAGGTCTAGTCTTATTTGCAGCTTTCTGCATATTACCACTACCAGAGAGTGACGTCTCGAGGGCCTGGTCGACCACCGCTCGAGGAAGAGATTGGGGCTTTTCTTTATCCATATATCATTGATTTGATATTTTTGGCCCCAGGAGCCAAGAGCTACTACCTACCGGGCAGATGAGGGGACCGAGCGCTGGTCGCTGTGGGCGACCACTGGGCCACTCGTTTTAAAAAGCAGCCCCAATGGCTCGAAAGTTTGCCCACGATGGTGCTGAGACCCCCTTCCCCAACATCTCCCGGCCCAGACACCCAACCATCCAACATAGGACAGCCCCTAGAGGGCAGTCCCTATGGAGGGCAGCGCTGTTGGCCCATACTGGCAGCCTAATGCATGGGAACCATTTAGTCTGGTCTCTCACTGGCGACCTTACTAGCATGGGAAGCCCTCTCTCCCCGAAATCGGGGCAGAGGAGGGGCCGGAGCCCCCTCTAGTCTAGCTCGCCAGGTCTCAGAGACACACAAGCCCCCCTACCATGTCAAGGCGGTTCCCGTTGGGGGGGATCAGAGACTGGAGATGGAGGAAATCAAGGAGACCATTGAAGAAATATTCTTCCAACCCTTCCTCCACAGTTACTGGAGGAAGTGTGTGAACACCTTATCAGCATTGGTGTAGAAACTGTTAATGATATTCACTATGTGAAGGCATCCCATCTTACACCCATGTAGAAAGAGATTCAAGCACGTAAACTTATTGATAAATGGAAACAAGGTACAGTATAATGCATGCCATATTTTTTAAGATTAGTTTACCTTACTGTACAGTTCTTGCCTGCATTTAAGACTCAGGTAATATTCTATATTAGCTTATGAGTTGTGTCCTAGCAAACTTGGCCAATCTTTTTTTTTTTTTACAGTACCGGTACAGTACTGTATATTCAGACACTTGATGTGGGTTGTCATTTAACTGCAGGTCCAATTAAAACAGAGTATCACTGTTGCTTGTTATGTAACTTATTGTTCCCATGTACCCACAAAATACTTATACATCATCTTTTTGATGAAATGTTGTCTCATTTTCTTCTCAATTATGTTTCTTATAAATTAACTCATACAAAAATGGAATGCAGGAAGGGAGAAGTGAAGGAAGGAAGCACTGTGTGAATTATGTACAGTGTTGTGGATGGGCATGTTATTGCATATGGGCTTAAGTACTATGCATAATCAACACCAACATTTTTTATTGGTTCTCTTAATATTTCAGTGGCACCGGCATCACATGAATTATCACACTCATCACAGGAACTATCACACTCATCACATGAATTATCACACTCATCACAGGAAGATACACACTCATCACAGGAAGATACACACTCATCACAGGAATTATCACACTCATCACAGGAAGATGCACACTCATCACAGCAAGATACACACTCATCACAGGAATTATCACACTCATCACAGGAAGATACACACTCATCACAGGAAGATGCACACTCATCACAGGAAGATACACACTCATCACAGGAATTATCACACTCATCACAGGAAGATACACACTCACCACAGGAAGATACACACTCATCACAGGAAGATGCACACTCATCACAGGAAGATATACAATCATCACAGGAAGATATACAATCATCACAGGAAGATACACACTCACCACAGGAAGATACACACTCATCACAGGAAGATATACACTCAATTCAGCCAACTGTTTCAGCTCTAGATGATGGAGAAATCAGTGCCAAGCTACAACCAATCACATTGGGCTGAAGATTATACAATACCCTGGAAAAGATTTTCAAAAACAAATTTGCTCGTTTCCTTAGAAAAAGGACAGAGACCGAAGCCTTCTGCTAGAAGAGAGATGGTGAGAGTGTTGGTGGATGATATATCAAAAATCTCAGAAAGACCAGGGAAGAAATCACTGGCAGTAATTGCTGAGAGAATTGTTAAAACTTATCCGGCATCGTTTTTAGATGAAATTGATGAAACACTTGTTGGAACAGGTTTTGACTCTTTATTTAAACAGTTAATGGCAAGGTTTGATAATATAAATAGAGGGCCTAATAGTAATTCAATCAAAAGAAAAGTAAACTGTTCCCATGAAAATGAAGAAATAGACACTGAGGGAGCTGGTCTAATCAGAAGAGTACAGGTGTGTTTTAATGATAAATATAGGTGTATTAATTATATGCCCAAAGATTATCCGGATGGGGAATCTGAAACAACACAAGAAGACAGGAAAACTTACTGAATAATTACTGAAAACATTACTGAATAATGAGAGTTTGGAGGACTACATTGACTCCAAATTGACCACAAAAGGTTGATTTCCTTAAGGTGGCATATAGCACATTGTTATGGGTGATAAATTTAGAGCAATGATTTCTCCAAACTATTCCAGATATTGTATCAATATTTCTGCCTTTATTAAATTGAATATTGTATGAATATTTCTGCTTTAAATTAAATTGAATAGTGCATGAATATTTCTGCTTTAAATTAAATTGAATATTGTATAAATATTTCTGCTTTAAACTGAATATTGTATGAACGTGATATAAGTTGTTAATGTCAAACATCCCTAAGTTTGATATACCGTAGGTCTTACCTTGTGCAACTCCGTATAGGCTGTTCAGGTTAGGTCTTGGTAGTCTGCTATGGTTAGGTCCCGCTAGTCTGCAATGGTCCAGATTAGGTTAGATTGGGTTGGGTCGGGTTGGGTTGGGTTTGGTTGGGGTGGGTTAGGTTGGATTAGATTATGTTAGGTTAGGTTAGGTATGTATGGCTAAAAACAGGACATTTGCACAATAAATGGATGTAAAAATTGAACTAATCACTTGAAAAAAATTGAACTAATCACTTGAAAAAATCTTAGAAAAGCAATATTTTGTCTGAAAATTTCACACGTGTAGCTCAGAAAATGTACCCAATTTTTTAATTACAAAAAAAAACATTGTATAGACAAGGGAAACCATTATGAAATATGAGTAATAAAAACATCCGGTAATTATCTAATCTATTGCCATTTTCTATTACAATATTTTTATCTTCTTTATTCACAAATTCATAACATTCTAAAACACTTTTATTCGGAAATGCCCCATTTCCAAGTTAGGTCATATTCAAATTTTGAAATTAGTATGACCTTACATGACATAATTAGGGGAAACCACAATCTGACTCAGCTCCTTTTTACTGTAGAGGCAAAAGCTCATTACCATCGTATTCCTCGTGTGTTTTTACGTATAATAACCAATTTTCATTGAAATCGTACATCAAATATTATTTTTCCCAATTTTTTTCACCAACTGAGGGAAATTTTTTTTTTTTTTTTTTTTTTTCAGAACTTCCTCATACTTTATGTGGACACTCTCCTTAGATACAGCAACACTGTCATGAGCCAAGAACCCCATATCACTGCTACAAATGGGAAATTGAAATCGCTTGAAAAGGGAGATAAAATTCCTGAGATGAAAAAATTCCTCAAAAATAGGGTAATCATTTATCAAGGAAATGGAAACAACAAAATATGCTCATATATACGTGTATCACTTGTGAAAAGCTTCATGAACATGACATAAAACTGTTCGAGCTGTTATTAATTGCACCTGAAAAAGTGGGTCTTGAGAAAACTGCGAATTTGTGATATAGGAAAGTTGGGCAGTCTAAAATAGTATCCCCCGTTTCCTTGACGTACTCTATCATTTCTCAAGTATAGAGAATGTGTCTGATGTATGGTAAACTATTATTTTTGCATATATAACTACGAGAATCTTAATTCCTCGTTCATCACTGACATATACCAGCACAGTATGATACATATATATATATGATGCTATATAGCAAAATATTATGATGTATTATGAATAATAAACAGTTCATATGATGGACTGAGAAGGGAGAATGAGATTTGAGATGGGTATGGGAGGTCTTATTGAATTTGGGTGTGTGTGTGTGTGCCTACACTGCAATTATTTGTATGATCATTCACTTATTCATTATTTATTTGTTTATTTACCTATATAATTAGCCTTTACCGACAAGTGTAACTTGTCTCACCCCTGGGGGATTATGGAAGTAGCTGACTCAACGAAAAGGGGTTTATTTTTACCAGGGATTGGCTCTTCCCTTTCCTCCTCAGCTACTTCTACCCTTTTACTCACGTCCTTGCTTAGAAGGCTCCTGCTTCATATGTGGTGCCTTCTTTGATGACTTTCTTTGCTTCTTCTTCCATTGCCTTTCGTTTCTTTGATCATCTTTCTTCCTTCTTTTCTTGGCGGCTTTCAAACAATTTGTGTTTTTTCACGTCCTGCCCTGTTCCAATTTTCTTCCCTATTTTTCCAGAAGACACAAGGCCTCCAGAACGCGCAAATCCAAAGTTGAACTCAGTTATGGCCTTAGCACACAGGTAATGCACCCTCTCCTTTTGATAAAACACAGCTTTAGAGCACTTGCTCCATATGACTGAATTTAGGCATTCATTGGCATTCTGTGTTCGTCCAGTGCACCTTGACAAGAGTTCATCTGTGCTGTACTTTCTCATTATGTCGTACAGGTCACCCTTGAGATCTTGGCGTATTGGGTAGTGAATTTGCTGGTCATGGCTTCCAGTAGGCTTTCCTTCAGCTCGAGCTTTGTTGAAGAAGCACCAGGAATCAACTTTTTCTGGGCACATCTCGTGGCAAGGATCGTCATCGGTGCTACAACAGTGTTCAATTATTGCAAAAATTGCCTTTTTCATCTTCTCCACATCATCCAGGTTACGAATTATGGCATACCTGTAAAAATCCTGGATTTTCCCTAAAGTAACCTGGGTCAGGGATCCTCTTCTCCTCCCTCCAACACCTTCTCCTTTCCTACTCTTTTCTTGTACATAGTCTCTCAATGCCTTCCCAACTCTCTTTGCAACTTGATTGATGCATTCGTCTTTGCGAATTTCCACATCTCCATACACTTTTTCTTTCACTACAGATGAGTAGGCCTTCGAGTCACCATCTGAAATTACAGTGGTATATCGAAAGTTACATTTTTCCACTGACCTTTTCCACAGTTTCATCCAACCCTCTGTCTCCATTGCAGGAGAACTTCCATCAAAGTTTTTTACGCACTGTGGCTGATGTGCAGCATACCAGTCACCTTCCTTTTTTTTATTTTTCTCACATATTCTGCAGTATTTACTCAATACTTCATAGTCCACAACAAGTCCTGTGTCAAAGTGTATGACTGGTACCACACAAAACTTTGCCACAAACCCTCTCTTTGACCAGGAACCATCACATGTCACTGTTATATTCTTCACTTCAGGAGAACCTGGTTGTTCATTTTCAAGATATTCATGGACGAGTTCCCGTGCTCGTCTCAAACTCACTTCACCATCTTGGATTCCTTTTGCCTCAATTTCTCGGGCAATGTAAAAGAACCTGGTACTTGACATTATTTTCATCTCGAACACTTTTTCCATGTCCTCAAGTGTTTTATAGCCATTGTTTTCTAGGCCAAATTCTACGAACTTCATATTCACATCATACTTGCCCTGTGGTTCGTACCTGAAGGAGGTCCAGGCAACAGACGTCTCGCCACACACACTACACTCGCACACGATTTTGTTCGCTGCACCAAGTCGCCTTCCTACACTGGGGATACCCAATGCAACATTTCTACACTTTTCACATTTTTTTTTGAAATTTTGGAACAATTTTCTCTTCGAAATCATGACATATTCGTCTTTCACTCTGTCAAGAGGAACAGCGATACTTTCTCGCAGCTGTCTCTTCACAGCGGCTGGTGACACTTGGGTTGTCCCCTCCTCTTGTGGTTGTGGTTGCTCCCCCGATGGTCCTGGTTGTGGCTGGGGTTGTGGTTGCCCCCCCGATGGTCCTGGTTGTGGCTGGGGTTGTGGTTGCTCCCCTGATGGTCCTGGTTGTTGCTGGGGTTGTGGTTGCTCCCCTGCTTTTTCTGCAATAGCAGCCAGGGCCTTCTCCTTCTTCTTCCTCGCTATATCAGCCATCTTTCTTCTAAGCTTTGACTTGGGTCCCATCTTGAGAAAAAGATTGCTTGCTTGCTTGATTTGAGCTCGTACAATAATACTCGACAGAGTCTGGAGTAAAAGTGAAGGAAAGTGGTAGTGGTAGGATGCGCTGTTTATGGTCGCGTTCTGAATCCTTTGAGACAACTTGAGGGTAAAGGCTAATTTCATTTTACATTTCTGTTTTTTTCCTTTTATCATTCACAGTGAGTTTCATATAGAGTATTGTACATAAAAAAAAAACACACACACATATATATGTGTATTTGTATATGGGTTTGTTATATAGTCTACGACTGTTCAGAAAATGAATAGAGTGTGTATTGAAGACATCTACGTATAATTTGAATGCAGCCAGGCCAGGGGTAGGCCTCCTTATCAGCAGTGGTTGACCGTGTGAAGAAGGGTCGCGATATGGGTAGTGAACAAGGTTGGAGGTTATGGGGTTGGGGATTGGGAGTTAGGGGGAGAGAGTTATGGGGTGGGGGTTATGGGACTGGGGGTTATGTGGTTGGGGTTTATGGGGTGGGGTTTGGGATTGGGGGTTATGTGGTTGGGGATATGGGGTGGGGTTTGGGATTGGGGGTTATGGGTTGGGGGCTATGGGGTGGGAGTTATGGGGTGGGGTTTATGGGGTGGGGATCATGGGTTGAGGGTTATGGGGTGGGGGTTATGGGGTGGGGTTTATGGGGTTGGGGGTTATGGGGTGGGGGTTATGGGGTTGGGGGTTATGGGTTGGGGGTTATGATGTGGGGGTTATGGGGTGGGGGTTATGAGGTGGGGATTATGGGGTGGGGGTTATGGGATGGGGGTTATGGGATGGGGGTTGTGGGGTGGGGGTTGTGGGGTGGGGGTTGTGGGGTGGGGGTTGTGGGGTGGGGGTTATGTGGTTGGGGGTTGTAGGGTGGGGTTCATGGGGTTGGGGTTTATGGGGTGGGGGTTATGGGGTGGGGATTATGGGGTGGGGGTTGTGCGGTGGGGGTTGTGGGGTGTGGGGTGGGGGTTGTGGGGTGGGGGTTGTGGAGTGGGGGTTATGGGGTTGGGGGTTGTGGGGTGGGGTTTATGGGGTTGGGGTTTATGGGGTGGGTGTTATGGGGTGGGGGTTATGGGATGGTGGTTGTGGGTTGGGGGTTGTGGGGTGGGGGTTGTGGGGTGTGGGTTATTGGGTTGGGGGTTGTGGGGTGAGGGTTGTGGGGTGGGGTGGGGGTTATGGGGTTGGGGGTTGTGGGGTGGGGATTGTGGGATGGGGGTTGTGGGGTGGGGATTGTGGGTTGGGGGTTTTGGGGTGGGGTTTATGGGGTTGGGGGTTGTGGGGTGTGGTTTATGGGGTTGGGGAACATAATAATACTAATCAAATTACTAATTCAATGACCATATATAACATAGGAAACAAAAATGGAATTTCGAGTGTTTGGGGGTAGTTGGGGGCGGGGGGGTTGGAGGGGTTTGAAGGCTGATAAGCAAGTTTGGTTGCTACTACATGATGCGTAGGACCTCAAAGAACATATTTAGCATGGAATTGAAAAATGCAAAATTTAGGCCAAAATTATCATGTCAGAGTGTGGTCTCCCCTCCTAACCTAAACTGCAGTAAACTACCGGGACCTAACCTGGGCAAACTACCGGGAATTAAACGTGGTAAGGACCGTGGCAAAATACGGTAAATATTGAAACAACTGCCGTTATCATGTACGTTTTTTCTACCTTCATTACCCACTTATTTAGACCATTCTAAGACTATTTTCTTCTATGGCATTTCCAAGATAGGGCATATTCAAATGGGGCATTTTGAACTTAGCCTAGCCTAACCTAACCTAACCTAGACCGCATCAGACCACAGGGACCTAATCTGGGCAAACTACCGGAATCTAACCTGGTCAAACTACCGGGAAATAACTGTGGTAAAGTACAGGAAATGACCGGGGCAGAATACTGGGACCTAGCCGGATGTGGTAACACTGCTACAAAACGGTAATGGGCCAAACTTTACCTTAAATGGCACCAAACTATGGTAATCTGGGGTAATTACCTTGGAAATGACAACACTGAAGAAATTAGCAATGCTGGTGTAAATAAAAGGGATTATGAGTGTTCACTATTATTATTATCATTATTATTATTATTATTTATATTTTTATTTATTTATCTAGTTATTGGGTTCTAAATATTCATTGGTATTTATTCAAATATATTTCATTTTTTTTATAATACTCCTATTGTTATTATTATTGTTATTATTATTACTTTTACATTCATCATCTCAATATAAACAAACTGGCGGCCATCATGGATTTTGACGTTATTATTGACAGTGTCGTGAAATCAGTGTTGCCATGTAAGAGGCAATTTTTTTTTTTAATACTTACAAAAAAAAAAAAAATAATACATACAAAAAATTAATACTAAACAAAATTAATACATAAAAAAATAATATTACTTAAAAAAATAATACTTAAACAAAATTAATACTTATTAAAAAATTAATACTTAAAAAAAATTAATACTTACAAAAAGAAAATGAAAAAAAATAATACTTACAAAAAATAGCACTTAAAAAAATTGATACTTAAAAAAAAATTTAATACTTAAACAAATGATATTAAAAAAAAATAATACTTAAAAAAAATTGTTACTTAAAAAAATAATACTTAAAAAAAATTAATACTTAAAAAAAAATTGTTACTTATCAAACCTTGGTTTGGCACTTACGACTGTCTTAGCCACTAAGGATATTATGGTTAAAGTTTAAAATTTTAGAAGTTACTATTAGGGTGCCAAATCAATCTTTAGATACATAAACAAATTCCAAAGTCAATATGACTTCAGCGGGAAACGTATGTCAGTATGGCCAGTTTGGTAACTATAACAAGTAGCAAAAAGAATAACCTAAGTTGGATGTTAGGGAGAATAAAGTCAATGAAGCACCTGTAAAGACTCTCAAAATGACACTTAGCTGTAGGGTTGCAGTCACTTCGTTCTCCCAAGGTGAAGAAATGAGGCACGAGAATAGTATGGGTTATCACCAATAGTCAGTCACCCAGTCGAGTACCGGTATAAGGTTTCTTGGATAAGTCAAGAGGATATGTAGAAAAGAGCTCGTTAACTGAGAGCTATGACAATCAAGAATAAGGTATAAATGAAGGAACTTGAAGTGACTTGTACCACCACCAGTATTTGACTGGGCGAGATCCAGAACAGAACTGCCTTCCACACTCACTCTCTCCTCCTCCATCACCTCGGATTATATGTTATGAATCATCCCCAAAAGTCTCAAACTGAGGAAAACAGTTTCATACAGTTTTCACAACACAGAAAATTAGATTCATGAACATGGATCCATGTATTCATCGAATCATATCTTAACAAAACTAAATATACAGCATCCAATAATTATAACAAATACATGTATATGTTACACATGCAAAAAATCGATATTTTGGGTGCCCAAAGTCAATATATGCATGCATCTTCTGTACCCGTTTATATCCCAAATTCAGGCTCAAAACACCCAAAAAATCGATATTTTTGTGTCCCAGAAGCTATCTGTACATACCTACTCAGTGCTAGAATGTTTTCAAAATATAGGCTCAAAACATGCTAATAATCGATATTTTATGTGTCCAAAGTCGATATGTACATGCATCTTCTGTACCCGTTTTAATCTTAAATTCGAGTTAAAAAACCCGAAAATTCGATATTTTTGGGTTCAAGGAGTGATCTGTACATGACTACTCAGTGTTAGAATATTTTCAATATACAGGCACAAAACAAGTTGAAAATCGATATTTTAGGTGCCCTAAATCGATATGTGCATGCATCTTCTGTACCCGTTTAAAACTCAAATTCAGGCTCAAAACACCCGAAAATTCGATATTTTTGGGTCCCAGAAGCGATCTGTACATGACTACTTAGTGCTAAAATATTTTCAAAATACGTGCCCAAAACATGCTGAAAATTGATATTTTAGTTGCCCAAAGTCAATATGTGTATGCATATTCTGTACCCGTTTATATCCCAAATTCTGGCTCAAAACACCCGAAAATTCTATATTTTTGGGTCCCAGAAGCGATTTGTACATGCCTACTCAGTACTAGAATATTGTCATAATATACGTCCAAAACATGCTAAAAATCGATATTTTTGGTGCCCAAAGACGATATGTGCATGCATCTTCTGTACCCGTTTATATCTCAAATTCGAGTTAAAAAACCCGAAAATTCGATATTTTTGGGTTCAAGGAGTGATCTGTACATGACTACTCAGTGTTAGAATATTTTCAATATACAGGCACAAAACAAGTTGAAAATCGATATTTTAGGTGCCCTAAATCGATATGTGCATGCATCTTCTGTACCCGTTTAAAACTCAAATTCAGGCTTAAAACACACGAAAATTCGATATTTTTGGGTCCCAGAAGCGATCTGTACATGACTACTTAGTGCTAAAATATTTTCAAAATACGTGCCCAAAACATGCTGAAAATTGATATTTTAGTTGCCCAAAGTCAATATGTGTATGCATATTCTGTACCCGATTATATCCCAAATTCAGGCTCAAAACACCCGAAAATTCTATATATTTGGGTCCCAGAAGCGTTGTGTACATGCCTACTCAGTGCTAAAATATTTTCAAAATATAGGCCCAAAACATGCTAAAAATCGATATTTTTGGTGCCCAATGTCGATATGTGAATGCTTCTTAAGTACTCGTTTATATCTCAAATTCAGGCTCAAAACACCCAAAAATTCGATATTTTTGGGTCCCAGAAGCGATCTGTGCATGCATCTTCAGTACCCGTTAATATCTCAAATTCAGGCTAAAAAAACCCGAAAATTCGATATTTTTGGGTCCCAGAAGCGATCTGTACATGCCTACTCAGTGCTATAATGTTTTCAAGATAGAGGCCCAAAACATGCTGAAATACTATATTGTAGGTGCAAAAAGTCGATCTATGCATACATCTTTATTACCCGTATACATCTCAAATTCAGGCTCAAAACACCCGAAAATTCGATATTTTTGGGTCCCAGAAGCGATCTATATATGCCTACTCAGTACTAAAATATTTTCAAAATACAAGCCCAAAACATGCTGAAAATTGATACTTTAGTTGCAAAAAGTCAATATGTGTATGAATATTCTGTACCCGTTTATATCCCAAATTCAGGCTCAAAACACCCGAAAATTCCATATTTTTGGGTCCCAGAAGCGATCTGTACATGCCTACTCAGTGCTTAAATATTTTCAAAATATAGGCCCAAAACATGCTAAAAATCGATATTTTTGGTGCCCAAAGACGATATGTGCATGCATCTTCTGTACCCGTTTATATCTCAAATTCAGGCTCAAAACACCCGAAAATTCGATATTTTTGGGTTCAAGGAGCGATCTGTACATGCCTACTCAGTGTTAGAATATTTTCAAAATACAGGCACAAAACAAGTTCAAAATCGATATTTTATGTGCCCTAAATCAATATGTGCATGCATCTTCTGTACCCGTTTATATCTGAAATTCAGGCTCAAAACAACCGAAAATTTGATATTTTTGGGTCTCAGAAGCGATCTGTGCATGCATCTTTAGTACTCTTTTATATCTCAAATTCAGGCTCAAAACACCCGAAAATTCGATATTTTTGCGTCCCAGAAGCGATCTGTACATGCCTACTCAGTGCTAAAATGCTTTCAAGATACAGGCCCAAAACATCCTGAAAATCGATATTGTAGGTGCAAAAATTCGATCTATGCATACATTTTCAGTACCCGTTTATATCTCAAATTCATGCACAAAACACTCGAAAATTCGAATTTTTTTGGTCCCAGAATCGATCTGTACATTCCTATTTAGTACTAGAATATTATCAAATTATAGGGCAAAACATGCTAAAAATCGATATTTTTGGTGCCTAAAGTCGATATGTGCATGCATCTTCTTTACCCGTTTATATCTCAAATTTGAGATCAAAACACACGAAAATTCGATATTTTTGGATTCAAGGAGCGATCTGTACATGCCTACTCAGTGTTAGAATATTTTCAAAATACAGGTACAAAACAAGTTCAAAATCGATATTATAAGTGCCCTAAATCAATATGTGCATGCATCTTCTGTACCCATTTATATCTCAAATTCTGGCTTAAAACACCCGAAAATTTGATATTTTTGGGTCCCAGTAGCGATCTGTGCATGCATCTTCAGTACCTTTTTTTATCTCAAATTCAGGAGAAAAAAAAAACGAAAATTCGATATTTTTTGGTCCCAGAAGCGATCTGTAGATGCCTACTCAGTGCTAGAATGCTTTCAAGATACAGGCCCAAAACATACCTGAAAATCGATATTGTAGGTGCAAAAAGTCGATCTATGCATACATTTTCAGTACCCGTTTATATCTCAAATTCAGGCTCAAAACACCCGAAAATCCGATATTTTGGGGTCTTAGAAGCGATATGTACAGGCCTACTCAGTGCTTCAATGTTTTCAAAATATAGGCCCAAAACATGCTAAAAATCGATATTTTGTGTGTCCAAAGTCAATATATTCATGTATCTTCTGTACCCGTTTATATCTCAAATTCGTGATTAAAAACACACGAATATTAGATTTTTTTGGATTCAAGGAGCGATCTGTACATGCCTACTTAGTGTTAGAATATTTTCAAATACAGGCACAAAACAAGTTGAAAATCGATATTTTAGGTGCCCTAAATCGATATAAGCATGCATCTTCTGTACCCGTTTATATCTCAAATTCAGGCTCAAAACACTCGAAAATTTGATATTTTTGGGTCCCAGAAGCGATCTGTACATGCCTACTCAGTGTTAGAATATTTTTAAGATACATGTCCAAAACATGCTATAAATTGATATTTTAGTTGCCCAAAGTCAATATGTGTATGAATATTTTGTGCCCGTTTACATCCTAAATTCGGGCTCAAAACAACCAAAAATTCCATATTTTTGGGTCCCAGAAGTGATCTGTACATGCCTACTCAGTGCTAAAATGCTTTCAAGATACAGGCCCAAAACATGCTGAAAATCGATATTGTAGGTGGAAAAAGTCGATCTATGCATACATCTTCAGTACCAGTTTATATCTCAAATTCAGGCTCAAAACACCCAAAAATTCGATATTTTTGGGTACCAGAAGCGATCTGTACATGTCTACTCAGTGACAGAATATTTTCAAAATACATTCCCAAAACATACTAAAAAACGATATTTTTGGTGCCAAATGTCGATATGTGAATGCATCTTCAATACTCATTTATATCTCAAATTCAGGCTCAAAACAACCGAAAATTCGACATTTTTGGGTCCCAGAAGCGATCTGTACATGCCTACTCCTTGCTAGAATATTATCAAAATATACGCCCAAAACATGCTAAAAATCGATATTTTAGGTGCTTAATGTCGATATGTGCATGCATCTTCAGTACCCGTTTATATCTCAAATTCAGGCTCAAAACACTCGAAAATTCGAATTCTTTTGGTCCCAGAAGCGATCTGTACATGCCTACTTAGTACTAGAATGTTTTCAAGATACAGGCCCAAAACATGCTAAAATACTATATTGTAGGTGCAAAAAGTGGATCTATGCATACATCTTCTTTACCCGTATACATCTCAAATTCAGGCTCAAAACACCCGAAAATTCGATATTTTTGGGTCCCAGAAGCGATCTATTCATGCCTACTCAGTGCTAAAATATTTTCAAAATACAAGCCCAAAACATGCTGAAAATTGATACTTTAGTTGCCCAAAGTCAATATGTGTATGAATATTCTGTACCCGTTTATATCCCAAATTCAGGCTCAAAACACCCGAAAATTCTATATTTTTGGGTCCCAGAAGCGTTGTGTACATGCCTACTCAGTGCTAAAATATTTTCAAAATATAGGCCCAAAACATGCTAATAATCGATATTATTGGTGCCCAATGTCGATATGTGCATGCATCTTCTTTACCCGTTTATATCTCAAATTTGAGATCAAAACACACGAAAATTCGATATTTTTGGATTTAAAGAGCGATCTGTACATGCCTACTCAGTGTTAGAATATTTTCAAAATACAGGTACAAAACAAGTTCAAAATCGATATTATAAGTGCCCTAAATCAATATGTGCATGCATCTTCTGTACCCGTTTATATCTCAAATTCAGGCTGGAAAAAAACCCGAAAATTTTATATTTTTTGGTCTCAGTAGCGATCTGTGCATGAATCTTCAGTACCCTTTTTTATCTCAAATTCAGGCGAAAAAAAAAACGAAAATTCGATATTTTTTGGTCCCAGAAGCGATCTGTAGATGCCTACTCAGTGTTAGAATGCTTTCAAGATACAGGCCCAAAACATACCTGAAAATTGATATTGTAGGTGCAAAAAGTCAATCTATGCATACATCTTCAGTACCCGTTTATATCTCAAATTCAGGCTCAAAACACCCAAAAATCCGATATTTTGGGGTCCCAGAAGCGATCTGTATATGCCTACTCAGTGCTTTAATGTTTTCAAAATATAGGCCCAAAACATGCGAAAAATCGATATTTTGGGTGTCCAAAGTCGATATATTCATGCATCTTCTGTACCCGTTTATATCTCAAATTCGTGATTAAAACACACGAATATTCGATTTTTTTGGATTCAAGGAGCAATCTGTACATGCCTACTCAGTATTAGAATATTTTCAAATACAGGCACAAAACAAGTTCAAAATCGATATTTTAGGTGCCCTAAATCGATATGTGCATGCATCTTCTTTACCCGTTTATATCTCAAATTCAGGCTCAAAACACCTGAAAATTTGATATTTTTGGGTCCCATGAGCGATCTGTACATGCCTACTCAGTGCTAAAATGTTTGAAGATACAGGCCCAAAACATGCTGAAAATCGATATTGTAGGTGGAAAAAGTCGATCTATGCATACATCTTCAGTGCCCGTTTATATCTCAAATTCATGCTCAAAACCCCCGAAAATTCTATATTTTTGGGTCCCAGAAGCGATCTGTACATGCCTACTCAGTGCTTAAAAATTTTCAAAATATAGGCACAAAAAATGCTAAAAATCGATATTTTTGGTGCCCAATGTCGATATGTGAATGCATCTTCAGTACTCGTTTATATCTCAAATTCAGGCTCAAATATTTTCAAAATACAGGCCCAAAACATGCTGAAAAATCAATATTTTAGGTGCTTAATGTCGATATGTGCATGCATCATCGGTACCCGTTTATATCTCAAATTCAGGCTCAAAACACTCGAAAATTCGAATTTTTTTGGTCCCAGAAGCGATCTGTACATGCCTACTTAGTACTAGAATATTATCAAAATATAGGGCAAAAACATGCTAAAAATCGATATTTCTGGTGCCCAAAGTCGATATGTGCATGCATCTTCTTTTGCCCGTTTACATCTTAAAATTGAGATCAAAACACACGAAAATTCGGTATTTTTGTGTTCAAGGAGCGATCTGTACATGCCTACTCAGTGTTAGAATATTTTCAAAATACAGGCACAAAACTAGTTCAAAATCGATATTTTATGTGCCCTAAATCAATATGTGCATGCATCTTCTGTACCCGTTTATATCTCAAATTCAGGTTCAAAACAACCGAAAATTGGATATTTTTGCGTCCCAGAAGCGATCTGTGCATTCATCTTCAGTACCCTTTTATATTTCAAATTCAGGCTCAAAACACTCGAAAATTCGATATTTTTTGGTCCCAGAAGCGATCTGTACATGCCTAGTCAGTGCTTGAATGTTTTTAAAATATAGGCCCAAAACATGCTAAAAATCAATATTTTAGGTGTCCAAAGTCGATATGTGAATGCATCTTCTTTACTCGTTTATATCTCAAATTCAGGCTCAAAACACACGAAAATTCGATATTTTTGGGTCCCAGAAGCGATCAGTAAGTGTCTACTCAGTGACTGAATATTTTCAAAATACAGGACCAAAAGATGCTTAAAATCGATATTTTAGGTGCCAAATGTCCATATGTTCATGTATCATCAGTACCCGTTTATATCTCAAATTCAGGCTCAAAACACTCGAAAATTCGATATTTTTTGGTCCCAGAAGCGACCTGTACATGCCTACTCAGTGCTTGAATGTTTTCAAAATATAGGCCCAAAACATGCTAGAAATCGATATTTTAAGTGTCCAAAGTTAATACATTCAAGCATCTTCTGTACCCGTTTATATCTCAAATTTGTGATTAAAACACACGAATATTCCATTTTTTTGGATTCAAGGAGCGATCTGTACATGCCTACTCAGTGTTAGAATATTTTTTTAAATACAGGCACAAAAGAAGTTCAAAATCGATATTTTAGGTGCCCTAAATCGATATGTGCATGCATCTTCTGTACCCGTTTATATCTCAAATTCAGGCTCAAAACACCCGAAAATTTGATATTTTTGGTCCCAGAAGCAATCTGTACATGCCTACTCAGTGTTAGAATATTTTAAAGATACATGTCCAAAACATGCTGAAAATCGATATTTTATCTGCCCAAAGTCGATATGTGTATGAATATTTTGTACCCGTTTACATCCTAAATTCAGGCTGAAAACACCCGAAAATTCCATATTTTGGGACCCAGAAGCGATCTGTACATGCCTACTCAATACTTAAATATTTTCAAAATATAGGCCCAAAACATGCTAAAAATCGATATTTTTGGTGCCGAAAGACGATATGTGTATGCATCTTCTGTACCCGTTTATATCTCAAATTCAGGCTCAAAACCCCCGAAAATTCGATATTTTTGGGTCTCAGAAGCGATCTGTACATGTCTTCTCAGTGACAGAATATTTTCATAATACAGGCCCAAAACATGCTAAAAATCGATATTTTAGGTGCCTAATGTCGATATGTGTCTGCATCATCATTACCCGTTTATATCTCAAATTCAGGCTCAAAACACACGAAAATTCGAATTTTTTTGGTCCCAGAAGCGATCTGTACATGCCTACTTAGTACTAGAATATTATTTAAAATATAGGGCAAAAACATGCCAAAAATCGATATTTTTGGTGCCCAAAGTCGATATGTGCATGCATCTTCTTTACCCGCTTATATCTCAGATTTGAGATCAAAACACACGAAAATTCGATATTTTTGGATTCAAGGAGCGATCTGTACATGCCTACTCAGTGTTAGAATATTCAAAATACAGGTACAAAACAAGTTCAAAATCGATATTATAAGTGCCCTAAATCAATATGTGCATGCATCTTCTGTACCCGTTTATATCTCAAATTCAGGCTCAAAACACCCGAAAATTTGATATTTTTGGGTCCCAGTAGCGATCTGTGCATGCATCTTCAGTACCCTTTTATATCTCAAATTCAGGCTCAAAACACCCGAAAATTCGATATTTTTTGGTCCCAGAAGCGATCTGTACATGCCTAGTCAGTGCTTGAATGTTTTTATTATATAGGCCCAAAACATGCTAGAAATCGATATTTTAGGTGTCCAAAGTCGATATATTCATGCATCTTCTGTACTCGTTTATATCTCAAATTCAGGCTCAAAACGCCCGAAAATTTGATAATTTTGGTCCCAGAAGCAATCTGTACATGCCTACTCAGTGTTAAAATATTTTTAAGATACATGTCCAAAACATGCTTAAAATCGATATTTTATCTGCCTAAAGTCGATATGTGTATGCATATTCTGTACCCGTTAATATCTCAAATTCATGCTCAAAACACCCGAAAATTCGATATTTTGGGGTCGCAGAAACGATCTGTACTCAGTGCTTGAATGTTTTCAAAATATAGGCCCAAAACAGGATAAAATTTATATTTTAGTTGCCCAAAGTCAATATGTGTATGCATATTCTATACCCGTTTATATCCCAAATTCAGGCTGAAAACACCCGAAAATTCCATATTTTTGGGTCTCAGAAGCGATCTGTACATGCCTACTCAGTGCTTAAATATTTTCAAAATATAGGTACAAAAAATGCTAAAAATCGATATTTTTGGTGCCCTATGTCGATATGTGAATGCATCTTCAGTACTCGTTTATATCTCAAATTCAGGCTCAAAACAAACGAAAAATTCGATATTTTTGGGACCCAGAAGCAATTTGTACATATCTACTCAGTGACAGAATATTTTCAAAATACAGGCCTAAAACATGCTGAAAAATCGATATTTTAGGTGCTTAATGTCGATATGTGCATGCATCATCAGTACCAGTTTTTATCTCAAATTCAGGCTCAAAACATTTGGAAATTCTAATTTTGTTGGTCCTAGAAGCGATCTGTACATGCCTACTTAGTACTAGAATATTCTCAAAATATGGGGCAAAAACATGCTAAAAATCGATAATTTTGGTGCCCAAAGTCGATATGTGCATGCATCTTCTTTACCCGTATATATCTTAAATTTGAGATCAAAACACCCAAAAATTCGATATTTTTCGGTTCAAGGAGCGATCTGTACATGCCTACTCAGTGTTAGAATATTTTCAAAATACAGGCACAAAACAAGTTCAAAATCGGTATTTTAAGTGCCCTAAATCAATATTTGCATGCATCTTCTGTACCCGTTTATATCTCAAATTCAGGCTCAAAACAACCGAAAATTTGATATTTTGGGGTCCCAGAAGCGATCTGTGCATGCATCTTCAGTACCTTTTTTTATCTCAAAATCAGGCGAAAAAAAAAACGAAAATTCGATATTTTTTGGTCCCAGAAGCGATCTGTAGATGCCTACTCAGAGCTAGAATGCTTTCAAGATACAGGCCCAAAACATGCTGAAAATCGATATTGTAGGTGCAAAAAGTCGATCTATGCATACATCTTCAGTACCCGTTTATATCTCAAATTCAGGCTCAAAACACACAAAAATCCGATATTTTGGGGCCCCAGAAGCGATCTGTACATGCCTACTCAGTGCTTCAATGTTTTTAAAATATAGGCCCAAAACATGCTAAAAATCGATATTTTGGGTGTCCAAAGTCGATATATTCATGCATCTTCTGTACCCGTTTATATCTCAAATTCGTGATTAAAACATACGAATATTCGATTTTTTTGGATTCAAGGAGCGATCTGTACATGCCTACTCAGTGTTAGAATATTTTCAAATACAAGCACAAAACATGCTAAAAATCGATATTTTTGGTGCCCAAGGACGATATGTGCATGCATCTTCTGTACCCGTTTATATCCCAAATTCAGGCTGAAAACACCCGAAAATTCCATATTTTTGGGTCCCAGAAGTGATCTGTACATGCCTACTCAGTGCTTAAATATTTTCAAAATATATGCCCAAAAAATGCTAAAAATCGATATTTTAGGAACTTAATGTCGATATGTGCATGTATAATCAGTACCCGTTTATATCTCAAATTCAGGTTCAAAACACTCGGAAATTCGAAAAAAAAATTTTCCCAGAAGCGATCTGTACATGCCTCCTCAATGACAGAATATTTTCAAAATACAGGCCCAAAACATGCTAAAAAACGATATTTTAGGTGCCTAATGTCGATATGTGCATGCATCATCAGTACCCGTTTATATCTCAAAATCAGGGAGGGGAGTGTCATTGCAGAGCTTGGACTGTAAATATCAAGTCATTCATGGGGTGGTGGGTGTGTGGGTGTCATTACAGTACTTGGACAGTAAATATCAATAGTCATTCATAGAGTGGTGGGTGTGTGGGTGTCATTACAGTGCTTGGACTGTAAATATCAACAGTCATTCATGGGGTGGTGGGTGTGTGGGTGTCATTACAGTGCATGGAGTGTAAATATTAACCGTCTTTCATGGGGTAGTGGGTGTTTGGGTGTCATTATATTGCTTGGACTGTAAATATCAACAGTCATTCATGGGGTGGTGGGTGTGTGGGTGTCATTACAGTAATTGGACTGTAAATATCAACAGACATTCATTTAGTGGTTCGTGTAGGGGTGTCATTACAGTGCTTGGACTGTGATTATCAACCATCATTCATGGGGTGCTGGGTGTGTGGGTGTCATTACAGTGCTTGGAGTGTAAATATCATCAGTTATTTATGGGATGGTGGGTGTGTGTGTCATTACAGTGCTTGGACTTTAAATATCAACAGTCATTCATTTAGTGGTTAGAGTAGGGTTGTCATTACAGTGCTTGGACTGTGAATATCAATCATCATTCATGGGGTGGTGGGTGTGTAGTGTCATTACAGTACTTGGACAGTAAATATCAATAGTCATTCATGGAGTGGTGGGTGTGTGGGTGTCATTACAGTGCTTTAACTGTAAGTATTAACAGTCATTCATGGGGTGATGTGTGTGTGCGTTTCATTTCAGTGCTTGGACTGTAAATATCAACAGTCATTCATGGGGTGGTGGGTGTATGGGTGTCATTACAGTGCATGGAGTGTAAATATCAACCGTCTTTCATGGGGTAGTGGGTGTTTGGGTGTCATTATATTGCTTGGACTGTAAATATCAACAGCTATTTATGGGGTGGTGGGTGTGTGGGTGTCATTACAGTAATTGGACTGTAAATATCAACAGACATTTATAGGGTGGTGGGTGTGTGGGTGTCATTACAGTGCTTGGTCTGTAAATATCAACAGTCATTCATTTAGTTTTTAGTGTAGGGATGTCATTACAGTGCTTGGACTGGGATTATCAACAGTCATTCATGGGGTGCTGGGTGTGTGTGTGTCATTACAGTGCTTGGACTGTAAATATCAACAGTCATTCATGGGGTGGGGGGGTGGGGGTGTCATTACAGTGCTTGGACTGTCAATATCAACAGTTATTCATTGAGTGTTGGGTGTGTGGGTGTCATTACAGTACTTGGACTATAAATATCAATGGTCATTAATGGGGTGGTGGATGTGTGGGTGTCATTACAGTGCATGGAATGTAAATATCAACAGTCATTTATGGGTTGGAGGGTGTGTGGGTGTATTACAGTGCTTAGACTGTAAATATCAACAGTCAATCATGGGATGGTTAGTGTGTGGGTGTCAATACAGTGCTTGGATTGTAAATATCAACAGTCATTCATGGGGAAGTAGATGTGTAGGTGTCATTATAGTGCTTGGATTGTAAATATCAACAGCCATTCATGGGGTGGTGGGTGAGTGGGTGTCATTATAGTGTTTGGATTGTAAATATCAACTGTCATTCATGGTGTGTGTGGGTGCTATTACAGAGTTTGGAGTGTAAATATCAACAGTCATTCATAGTTTGTGGGGAATGTGTGTCATTACAGTGCTTGGACTGTAAATATTAACAGTCATTTAAGGGGTGGTGGGTGTGTAGGTGTAATTACAGTGCTTGGAGTGTAAACATCAAGTCATTCATGTGGTGGTGGGTGTCATTACAGTACTTTGACTGTAAATATCAACAGTCATTCATGGGGTGATGGTTGTTTGGGTGTCATTACAGTGCTTGGACTGTAAATATCAGCAGTCATTAATGGGGTGGTGGGTGTCATTACAGTGCTTGGACTGTAAATATCAACAGTTATTCATGGGAAGGTGGGTGTGTGGGTGTCATTACAGTGCTTGGACTGTAAATATTAACCATCATTCATTCGGTTATGGTTGTGTGGGTGTCATTACAGTGCTTGGAGTGTAAGTACCAACAGTCATTCATGGGTTGGTGGATGTGTGGGTGTCATTACAATGCTTGGACTGTAAATATCAACAGTCATTCATGTAGTGGTGGTTTGTTGGTGTCATTACAGTGCTTGGATTGTAAATATCAACAGTCATTAATTAGGTGGTGGGTGTGTGGGTTTCATTACAGTGCTTGGACTGTAAAATATCAACTGTCATTCATTGGGTGTGTCAGTGACATTACAGTGCTTGTACTGTAAATATCACCAGTCATTCTTGGGTTGGTGTGTGTGTGTGTCATTACAGTGCTTGGACTGTAAATATTAACTGTTATTCAAGGGGTGTGTCGGTGACATTACAGTGATTGTACTGTAAATATCAACAGTCATTCATGGGTTGGTGGGTGTGTGTGTCATTACAGTGCTTGGACTGTAAATATCCACAGTCATTCATGGGGTAGTGGGTGTTTGGGTGTCATTATATTGCTTGGACTGTAAATATCAGCAGCCATTCATGGGGTGGTGGGTGTGTGGGTGTCATTACAGTAATTGGACTGTAACTATTAATAGTTATTCATGAGGTGGTGGGTGTGTGGGTGTCATTACAGTGTTTGGACTGTAAATATCAACAGTCATTCATAGGTTGGTGAATGTGTGTGTGCTTGGACAGCAAATATTAATGGTCATTTATGGGGTGGTGGGTGTGTGGGTGTCATTACAGTGATTTGACTTTAAATATCAACAGTCATTCATGGGATGGTAAGTGTGTTAGTGTCATTACATTGCTTGGACTGTTAATATCAACAGACATTTATAAGGTGGTGGGTTTGTGGGTGTCATTACAATGCTTGGACTGTAAATATCAACTGTCATTTATGGGGTTGGGGGTGTGTAGGTCTCATTACAGTGCTTGGAATGTAAATATCAACAGTCAGTCATGGAGTGGATGGTGTGTGAGTGTCATGACAGTGCTTAGACTGTAAATATCACCAGTCATTCATGAGGTGGTCAGTGTGTGGGTGTCAATACAGTGCTTGGATTGTAAATATCAACTGTTATGCATGGGGTTGTCAGTGTGTGGGTGTTAATACAGTGCTTGAATTGTAAATATCAACAGTCATTCATGGGGTGGTGGGTGTGTGGGTGTCAATACAGTACTTGGATTATAGATATCAACAGTCTTTCATGAGGTGGTGGGTGTGTGGGTGTCATTACAGTGCTTGGACTGTAAATATCAACTGTCATTAATGGTGTATGTGGGTGCTATTACAGAGCTTGGACTGTAAATATCAACAGTCATTCATAGATTGGTGGGGGTGTGTGTCATTACAGTGCCTGGACTGTAAATATCAACAATCATTAAAGGGGTGGTGGGTGTGTAGGTGTAATTACAGATCTTGGACTGTAAATATTAAATCATTCATGGGGTAGTGGATGTATGGGTGTCAGTACTGTGCTTGGACTGTTAATATCAACAGTCATTCATGGGGTGGTCTGTGTGTGGGTGTCATGACATTGCTTGTACTGTAAATATCAACAGACATTCATGGGGTGGTGTGTGTGTTTTTTATTATTTTAGTGCTTTAACTGTAAATATCAACAGTCATTCATGGGGAGGGGAGTGTGATTGCAATGCTTGGACTGTAAATATCAAGTCATTCATTGGGTGGTTGGTGTGTGGGTGTCATTACAGTACTTGGACAGTGGTGGGTGTGGGGGTGTCATTAAAATGCTTGGACTGTAAATATCAACCGTCTTTCATGGGGTAGTGGGTGTGTGAGTGTCATTACAGTGCTTAGACTGTAAATATCACCAGTCATTCATGAGGTGGTCAGTGTGTGGGTGTCAATACAGAGCTTGGACTGTAAATATCAACAGTCATTCATAGATTGGTAGGGGTGTGTGTCATTACAGTGCCTGGACTGTAAATATCAACAATCATTAAAGGGGTGGTGTGTGTGTAGGTGTAATTACAGATCTTGGACTGTAAATATTAAATCATTCATGGGGTAGTGGATGTATGGGTGTCAGTACTGTGCTTGGACTGTTAATATCAACAGTCATTCATGGGGTGGTGGGTGTGTGGGTGTCATGACATTGCTTGTACTGTAAATATCAACATACATTCATGGGGTGGTGTGTGTGTTTTTTATTATTTTAGTGCTTTAACTGTAAATATCAACAGTCATTCATGGGGAGGGGAGTGTGATTGCAATGCTTGGACTGTAAATATCAAGTCATTCATTGGGTGGTTGGTGTGTGGGTGTCATTACAGTACTTGGACAGTGGTGGGTGTGGGGGTGTCATTAAAATGCTTGGACTGTAAATATCAACCGTCTTTCATGGGGTAGTGGGTGTGTGAGTGTCATTACAGTGCTTAGACTGTAAATATCACCAGTCATTCATGAGGTGGTCAGTGTGTGGGTGTCAATACAGTGCTTGGATTGTAAATATCAACAGTTATGCATGGGGTGGTGGGTGTGTGGGTGTCAATACAGTACTTGGATTGTAGATATCAACAGTCATTCATGGGGTGGTGGGTGTGTGGGTGTCAATACAGTGCTTGGACTGTAAATATCAACTGTCATTCATGGTGTGTGTGGGTGCTATTACAGAGCTTGGACTGTAAATATCAACAGTCATTCATAGATTGGTGGGGGTGTGTGTCATTACAGTGCCTGGACTGTAAATATCAACAATCATTAATGGGGTGGTGGGTGTGTAGGTGTAATTACAGATCTTGGACTGTAAATATTAAGTCATTCATGGTGTAGTGGATGTATGGGTGTCAGTACTGTGCTTGGACCGGTAATATCAACAGTCATTCATTGGGTGGTGGGTGTGTGGGTGTCATGACATTGCTTGTACTGAAAATATCAACAGTCATTCATGAGGTGGTGTGTGATTTTTTTTTTATTTCAGTGCTTTAACTGTAAATATCAACAAACATTCATGGGGAGGGGAGTGTGATTGCAATGCTTGGACTGTAAATATCAATTTATTCATTGGGTGGTTGGTGTGTGGGTGTCATTAGAGTACTTGGACAGTGGTAGGTGTGGGGGTGTCATTACAATGCTTGGACTGTAAATATCAACCGTCTTTCATGGGGTAGTGGGTGTTTGAGTGTCATAATAGTGCTTGGACAGTAAATATCAACAGTCATTCATCGGGTGGTGGGTGTGTGGGTATCATTACAGTGATTGGACTGTAAATATCAACAGTCATTCATTTAGTGGTGGTTCTAGGGGTGTCATTACATTGCTTGAACTGTGAATATCAACCATCATTCATGGGGTGGTGGGTGTGTGGGTGTCATTACAGTGCTTGGACTGTAAATATCAACAGTCATTCATTAAGTGGTGGGTGTGTGGAAGTCATTAAAATGCTTGTACTATAAATACCAATGGTCATTAATGGGATGTTGGGTGTGTGGGTGTCATTACAATTCTTGGACTGAAAATATCAACTGTCATTCATGGGGTTGGGGGTGTGTGGGTGTCATTACAGTGCTTGGACTGTAAATATCAACAGTTATTCATTTGGTGGTGGGTGTGTGGGTGTCATTATAGTGCTTAAACTATAAATATCAATGGTCATTAATGGGGTGTTGGGTGTGTGGGTGTCATTACAGTGCTTAAACTGTAAATATCAACAGTTAATCATGGGGTGGTCAGTGTGTGGGTGTCAATACAGGGCTTGGATTTGTAAATATCAACAGTCATTCATGGGGTGGTAGATGTGTGGGTGTCATTACTGTGCTTGGATTATAAATATCAACAGTCATTCATGGGGTGGTGGGTGAGTGGGTGTCATTACAGTGCTTGGATTGTAAATATCAATTGTCATTCATGGTGTGTGTGGGTGATATTACAGAGTTTGGAGTGTAAATATCAACAGTCATTTATAGGTTGGTGGGAGTGTGTGTCATTACAGTGCTTGGACTGTAAATACCAACAGTCATTCAAGGGGTGGTGGGTTTGTAGGTGTAATTACAGTGCTTGGAGTGTAAATATCAAGTTATTATTGTGGTGATGGGTGTCATTACAGTGCTTTGACTGTAAATATCAACAGTCATTCATGGCGTGATGGATGTTTGGGTGTCATTACAATGCTTGGACTGTAAATATTAACAGTCATTTATGAGGTGGTGGGTGTGTGAGTGATATTACAGTGCTTGGACTGTAAATATTAATAATCATTCATTGGGTTGTGGTTGTGTGGGTGTCATTATAGTGCTTGGACTGTAAATATCAACAGTCATTCATGGGTTGATGGGTGTGTCGGTGTCATTACAATGCTTAGACGGTAAATATCAACAATCATTCATTGGGTGGTGGGTGTGTGGGTGTCATTACAGTGCTTGGACTGTAAATATCAACTGTCATTCATGGGGTGTGTCAGTGACATTACAGTCCTTGTACTGCAAATATCAACAGTCATTCATTGGTTGGTGTATGAGTGTGTAATTACAGTGCTTGGACTGTAAATTTCAACTGTCATTCATGGGGTGTGTCAGTGACATTACAGTGCTTGTTCTGTAAATATCAACAGTCATTCATAGGTTGGTTGGTGTTTGTGTCATTACAGTGCTTGGACTGTAAATATCAACAGTCATTCATGGGGTGGTGGGTGTTTGTGTGTCATTACAGTGCTTGGACTGTTAATATATATCAACAGTCATTCAAGGGATGGTTGGTGTGTAGGTGTCATTACAGTGCTTGGACTGTAAATATCAACCATCATTCATGGGGTGATAGGTGTCATTACAGTGCTTTGACTGTAAATATCCACAGTCATTCATGGGGTTGTGAGTGTCATTACAGAGCTTGGACTGTATATATCAACAGTCATTCATGGGGTGGTGGGTGTGTGGGTGTCATTACATTGCTTCGACTGTAACTATTAACAGTCATTCATGGGGTGGTGGGTGTGTGGGGTTCATTACAGTGTTTGGACTGTAAATATTAACAGTTATTCATGGGGTGGTGTGTGTGTGGGTGATATTACAGTGCTTGGACATTAAATATCAACTGTCAGTCATAAAGTGGTTGGTGTGTGGGTGTCTTTACAGTACTTGGACTGTATATACCAACAATCAATTATTGGGTGGTGGGTGTACGGGTGTCATTACAGTGATTGGACTGTAAATATCAACAGTTATTCGTTGAGTATTAGGTGTGTGGGTGTCATTTGAGGGCTTGGACTGT
Organism: Petrolisthes cinctipes; assembly: GCA_033782935.1. NCBI lineage: Eukaryota > Metazoa > Arthropoda > Malacostraca > Decapoda > Porcellanidae > Petrolisthes > Petrolisthes cinctipes. The sequence goes on from JAWQEG010000060.1 coordinate 2,207,557, forward strand.
AAATATCAACTGTCATTAATGGGGTGGTGGGTGTATGGGTGTCATTACAATGCTTGGACTGTAAATATCAACTGTCATTCATGGGGTTGGGGGTGTGTGGGTGTCATTACAGTGCTTGGACTGTAAATATCAACAGTCATTCATTAAGTGGTGGGTGTGTGGAAGTCATTAAAATGCTTGTACTATAAATATCAATGGTCATTAATGGGGTGTTGGGTGTGTGGGTGTCATTACAATGCTTGGACTGAAAATATCAACTGTCATTCTTGGGGTTGGGGGTGTGTGGGTGTCATTACAGTGCTTGGACTGTAAATATCAACAGTCATTCATTGGGTGGTGGGTGTGTGGGTGTCATTAGTGCTTGGACTATAAATATCAATGGTCATTAATGGGGTGTTGGGTGTTTGGGTGTCATTACAGTGTTTGGACTGTAAATATCAACAGTCATTTATGGGGTGGTTGGTGTGTAGGTCTCATTACATTGCTTGGAATGTAAATATCCACAGTCAGTCATGAAGGAATCAGGGTGTGGGTGTCATTGCAGTGCTTGGACTGTAAATATCAACAGTCATTCATAGGTTGGTGGGGGGGTGTCATTACAGTGCCTGGATTGTAAATATCAACAATCATTCATGGGGTGGTGGGTGTGTAGGTGTAATTACAGATCTTGGACTGTAAATATCAAGTCATTCATGGGGTAGTGGATGTATGGGTATCATTACAGTGCTTGGACTGAAAATATCAACAGTCATTTATGGGGTGGTGGGTGTGTGGGTGTCATTACATTGATTGGACTATAAATATATACCATCATTTATGGGGTGGTGGGTGTGTGGGTGTCATTACAGTGCTTGGACTGTAAGTATCAACAGTCATTCATAGGGCGGTGGGTGTGTGAATGTCATTACAGAGCTTGGACTGTATGTATCAACAGTCATTAATGGGTTGGTGGGTGTGTGGATGTCATTACAGTGCTTGGACTGTAAATATCAACAGTTAATCATGGGGTGGTCAGTGTGTGGGTGTCAATACAGGGCTTGGATTGTAAATATCAACAGTCATTCATGGGGTGGTAGATGTGTGGGTGTCATTACAGTGCTTGGATTGTAAATATCAACAGTCATTCATGGGGTGGTGGGTGAGTGGGTGTCATTATAGTGCTTGGACTGAAAATATCAACTGTCATTCATGGGGTTGGGGGTGTGTGGGTGTCATTACAGTGCTTGGACTGTAAATATCAACAGTCATTCATTGGGTGGTGGGTGTGTGGGTGTCATTAGTGCTTGGACTATAAATATCAATGGTCATTAATGGGGTGTTGGATGTTTGGGTGTCATTACAGTGCTTGGACTGTAAATATTAACAGTCATTCATAGGGTGATTGGTGTGTGAGTGTCATTACCGGTTTTGGACTGTAAATATCAACAGTCATTCATGGGGTGGTTGGTGTGTAGGTCTCATTACATTGCTTGGAATGTAAATATCCACAGTCAGTCATGGAGTGGATGGTGTGTGAGTGTCATTACAGTGCTTAGACTGTAAATATCACCAGTCATTCATGAAGGGATCAGGGTGTGGGTGTCATTGCAGTGCTTGGACTGTAAATATCAACTGTCATTCATGGTGTGTGTGGGAGCTATTACAGAGCTTGGACTGTAAATATCAACAGTCATTCATAGGTTGGTGGGGGGGTGTCATTACAGTGCCTGGATTGTAAATATCAACAATCATTCATGGGGTGGTGGGTGTGTAGGTGTAATTGCAGATCTTGGACTGTAAATATCAAGTCATTCATGGGGTAGTGGATGTATGGTTGTCATTACAGTGCTTGGACTGAAAATATCAACAGTCATTTATGGTGTGGTGGGTGTGTGGGTGTCATTACATTGCTTGGACTATAAATATCAACCATCATTTATGGGGTGGTGTGTGTGTGGGTGTCATTACAGTGCTTGGACTGTAAGTATCAACAGTCATTCATAGGGCGGTAGGTGTGTGTGTGTCATTACAGAGCTTGGACTGTAAATATCAACAGTCATTAATGGGTTGGTGGGTGTATGGATGTCATTACAGTGCTTGGACTGTAAATATCAACAGTTAATCATGGGATGGTCAGTGTGTGGGTGTCTATACAGGGCTTGGATTGTAAATATCAACAGTCATTCAGGGGGTGATGGGTGTGTGTGTGTCATTACAGTGCTTGGACTTTAAATACCAACTGTTATTCAAGGGGTGGTTGGTTTGTAGGTGTAATTACAGTGCTTGGAGTGCAAATATCAAGTCATTAATGGGGTGGTGGTTTTCATTACAGTGCTTTGACTGTAAATATCAACAGTCATTTATATGGTGATTGATGTTTGGGTGTCATTACAGTGCTTGGACTGTAAATATTAACAGTCATTTATGGGGTGGTGGGTGTGTGAGTGATATTACAGTGCTTGGACTGTAAATATTAACCATCATTCATTGGGTTGTGGTTGTGTGGGTGTCATTATAGTGCTTGGACTGTAAATATCAACAGTCATTCATGGGTTGATGGGTGTGTCGGTGTCATTACAATGCTTAGACTGTAAATATCAACAATCATTCATTGGGTGGTAGGTGTGTGGGTGTCATTACAGTGCTTGGACTGTAAATATCAACTGTCATTCATTGGGTGTGTCGGTGATATTACAGTCCTTGTACTGCAAATATAAACAGTCACTCATGGGTTGGTGTGTGAGTGTGTCATTACAGTGCTTGGACTGAAAATTTCAACTGTCATTCATGGGGTGTGTCGGTGACATTACAGTGCTTGTACTGTAAATATCAACAGTCATTTATAGGTTGGTTGGTGTGTGTGTCATTACAGTGCTTGGACTGTAAATATCAACAGTCTTTCATGGGGTGGTGGGTGTTTGTGTGTCATTACAGTGCTTGGACTGTTAATATATATCAACAGTCATTCAAGGGGTGGTGGGTGTGTAGGTGTCATTACAGTGCTTGGACTGTAAATATTAACCGTCATTCATGGGCTGTTAGGTGTCATTACAGTGCTTTGACTGTAAATATCCACAGTCATTCATGGGGTTGTGAGTGTCATTACAGAGCTTGGACTGTATATATCAACAGTCATTCATGGGGTGGTGGGTGTGTGGGTGTCATTACATTGCTTGGACTGTAACTATTAACAGTCATTCATGGGGTGGTGTGTGTGTGGGGTTCATTACAGTGTTTGGACTGTAAATATTAACAGTTATTCATGGGGTGGTGTGTGTGTGGGTGATATTACAGTGTTTGGACTGTAAATATTATCAGTCAGTCATAGAGTGGTTGGTGTGTGGGTGTCTATACATTACTTGGAGTGTATATACCAACAATCAATTATTGGGTGGTGGGTGTACGGGTGTCATTACAGTGATTGGACTGTAAATATCAACAGGTTTTTTTTTAGTATTAGGTGTATGGGTGTCATTTGAGGGCTTGGACTGTAAATATCAACTGTCATTCATGGGGTGGTGGGTGTATGGGTGGTATTACAATGCTTGGACTGTAAATATAAACTGTCATTCATGGGGTTGGGGGTGTGTGGGTGTCATTACAGTGCTTGGACTGTAAATATCAACAGTCATTCATTAAGTGGTGGGTGTGTGGAAGTCATTAAAATGCTTGTACTATAAATACCAATGGTCATTAATGGGGTGTTGGGTGTGTGGGTTTCATTACAATGCTTGGACTAAAAATATCAACTGTCATTCATGGGGTTGGGGGTGTGTGGGTGTCATTACAGTGCTTGGACTGTAAATATCAATAGTCATTCATTGGGTGTTGGGTGTGTGGGTGTCATTAGTGCTTGGACTATAAATATCAATGGTCATTAATGGGGTGTTGGGTGTTTGGGTGTCATTACAGTGCTAAGACTGTCAATATCACCAGTCATTCATGTGGGGGTCAGGGTGTGGGTGTCATTGCAGTGCTTGGACTGTAAATATCAACTGTCATTCATGGTGTGTGTGGGTGCTATTACAGAGCTTAGACTGTAAATATCAACAGTCATTCATAGGTTGGTGGGGGTGTGTCATTACAGTGCCTGGACTGTGAATATCAACAATCATTCATGGGGTGGTCGGTGTGTAGGTGTAATTGCAGATCTTGAATTGTAAATATCAAGTCATTCATGGGGTAGTGGATGTATGGGTGTCATTACAGTGCTTGGACTGAAAATATCAACCGTCATTTATGGGGTGGTGGGTGTGTGGGTGTCATTACAGTGCTTGGACTGTAAGTATGAACAGTCATTTATAGGGTGGTGGGTGTGTGAGTGTCATTACAGAGCTTGGATTGTAAATATCAAGTCATTAATGGGTTGGTGGGTGTGTGGATGTCATTACAGTGCTTGGATTGTAAATATCAACAGTCATTCTTGAAGTGGTGGGTGTGTGGGTGTCATTACAATGCTTGGACTGTAAATATCAACAGTTATTTATGGGGTGGTGGGTGTGTGGGTGTCATTACAGTGTTTTGATTGTAATTATCAACAGTTATTCATAGGGTGGTGTGTGTCATTACAGTGCTTGGACTGTAAATATCAACAGTCATTAATGGGGTGGTGGTTGTGTGGGTGTCATTACAGTGCTTGGACTGTAAATATCAACCATAATTCAAGGGGTGGTGGGTGTGGGGGTGTCATTTCAGTGCTTGGACTGTAAATATCAACAGTCAATTATGGGGTGGGGGGTGTGTGGGTGTCATTACAGTGCTTAGACTGTAAATATTAACAGTCATTCATTGGGTGGTGGGTGTGTGGTTGTCATTACAGTGCTTGGACTGTAAATCTCAACAGTCATTCATGGGGTGGTGGGTGTGTGAGTTTCATTACAGTGCTTGGACTGTAAATATCTCCAGTCATTCATTGGGTGCTGGGTGTCATAAGATTGCTTGAACAGTAAATATCAACAGTTATTTATGGGGTGTTGGGTGTGTGGGTGTCATTACAGTTTTTGGACTGTAAATATCAACCATAATTCATGGAGTGGTGGATGTGGGGGTGTCATTACAGTGCTTTGAATGTAAATATCAACAGTCATTCTTTGGGTGGTTGGTGTGTCAGTGTCATTATTGGGCTTGAACTGTAAATATTCACAGTCATTCATGGGTTGGTGGGTGTTTGGGTGTTATTACAGTGCTTGGACTGTAAATATCAAGTCATTCATGGGGTGGTGTGTGTGTGTTATTAGTGCATGGACTATGAATATCAACAGCTATTTATGGGGTGGCGGGTGGCATTACAGTGCTTGGACTGTAAATATCAACAGTCATTCATGGGTTGATGGGTGTGTGGGTGTCATTACAGAGCTTGGACTGTAAATATCAACAGTCATTCATGGGGTGGTGGGTGTTTGGGTGTCATTACACTGCTTGGACTATGAATATCAACAGTCAATCATGGGGTGGTGGTTGTCGGGGTGTCATTACAGTGCTTGGACTGTAAATATCAACAGTCATTCATGGGGTGGTTGGTGTGTGGGTGTCATTACAGTGCTTGGACTGTAAATATCAACAGTCATTCATGGGGTGGTGAGTGTGTGGGTATCATTACATTTCTTGGACTATAAATATTAACAGTCATTCATGGGGTGGGAGATATTGTAGATGTCATTACACTCCTTGGTCTGTAAATATTAACAGTCATTAATGGGGTGGTGTGTGTGTGGGTGTCATTAAAGTGCTTGGACTGTAAATATCAAAAGTCATTCATGGGGTGGTGAGTGTGTCTGTGTCATTACCGTTCGTGGACTGTAAATTTCAACCATCATTCATTGGGTGGTGGGTGTGTGGGTGTCATTACAGTGCTTGGACTGTAAATATTACCAGTCATCCATTCTGTGGTGGGTGTCAATAGAGTGCTTGGACTGTAAATATTAACAGTCATTCATAGGTCGGTGAGTGTGTGGATGTCATTACAGTGCTTGGACTGAAAATATCAACCAACATTAATGGGGTGGTAGGTGTGTGGGTGTCATTACAGTGCTTGAACTGTAAATATCAACAGTAATTCATTCATTGTGGTGGGTGTGTGAGTGTCATTACAGAGCTAGGACTGTAAATATCAACAGTTATTCATGGGGTGGTGGGTGTGTGGGTATCATGAAAGTGCTTGGACTGTAAATATCAACAGTCATTCATGGGGTGGTGAGTGTGTGGGTGTTATTGCAGTTCTTGGATTGTAAATATCAATCATCATTCATTGGGTGGTGGGTGTGTGGGTGTCATTACAGTGCTTGGACTGTGAATAATAACAGTTATTTATGGTTTGGTGAGTGTGTGGGTGTTATTACACTGCTTTAACTGTAAATATCAACAGTCATTCAGAGGGTGGTGAGTGTCATTAGAATGCTTGGACTGAAAATATTAACAGTCATTCATGAGGTGGTGGGTGTGTGGATGTCATTACAGTGCTTGGACTGTAAATATCAACAGTCATTCATAGGGTAGTGGGTGTGTGAGTGTCATTACAGAGCTTGGACTGTAAACATCAACAGTCATTCATGGGGTGGTGGGTGTGTGGATGTCATTACAGTGCTTGGACTGTAAATATCAATAGTTAATCATGGGTTGGTGGGTGTGTGGGTGTCATTACAGTGCTTGGACTGTAAATATCAACAGTCATTCTTGGGGTGGTGGGTGTGTGGGTGTCATTACAGTGTTTTGATTGTAATTATCAACCGTCATTCATAGGGTGATGGGTGTCATTACAGTGCTTGGACTGCAAATATCAACAGTAATTCATGGGGTGGTGGTTGTGTAAGTGTCATTACATTGCTTGCACTGTAAATATCAACCCTAATTCATCGGGTGGTGGGTGTGGGGGTGTCATTACAGTGCTTGGACTCTAAATATCAACAGTCAATCATGGGGTGGTGGGTGTGTGGGTGTCATTACAGTGCTTGGACTGTAAATATCAACAATCTTTCATGGGGTGGTGGGTGTATGGGTGTCATTACAGTGATTTGATTGTAAATATCAACAGTCATTCATAGGGTGGTGGGTATCATTAGAGTGCTTGGACTGTAAATATCAACAGTCATTCATGGGGTTGTGGGTGTGTTGGTGTCATTACAGTGCTTGGACTGTAAATATCAACAGTCAATCATGGGGTGGTGGGTGTGTGGTTGTCATTACAGTTCTTGGACTGTAAATATCAACAGTCATTCATGGGGTTGTGGGTGTATGGGTGTCATTACAGTGTTTTGATTGTAAATATCAACAGTCATTCATAGGGTGGTAGGTATCATTAAGGTACTTGGAGTGTAAATATCAACAGTCATTCATGGGGCTGTGGGTGTGTGGGTGTCATTACAATGCTTGGACTGTAAATATCAACTATAATTCATGGGTTTGTGGGTGTTAGGGTGTCATTACATTGCTTTGACTGTAAATATCAACAGTCATTTATGGGGTGGTGGGTGTGAGGGTGTCATTACAAAGCTTGGATTAAAAATATCAACAGTCATTCATGGGGTGGTAGGTGTGTGAGTGTCATTAAAGTGTTTTGATTGTAATTATCAACAGTCATTCATAGGGTGGTGGGTGTCATTACAGTGCTTGGACTGTAAATATCAACAGTAATTAATGTGGTGGTGGTTGTGTGAGTGTCATTACAGTTATTTGATTAAAATATTAACAGTCATTCATAGGGTGGTGGGTATCATTAGAGTGCTTGGACTGTAAATATCAACAGTTATTCATGGGGTTGTGGGTGTGTGGGTGTCATTACAGTGCTTGGACTGTAAATATCAACAGTCAATCATGGGGTGGTGGGTGTGTGGGTGTCATTACAGTGCTTGGATTGTAAATATCAACAGTCATTCATGGGGTAGTGGGTGTATGGGTGTCATTACAGTGATTTGATTAAAATATTAACAGTCATTCATAGGGTGATGGGTATCATTAGAGTGCTTGGACTGTAAATATCAACAGTCATTTATGGGGTTGTGGGTGTGTGGGTGTCATTACATTGCTTTGACTGTAAATATCAACAGTCATTTATGGGGTGGTGGGTGTAAGTGTGTCATTACAGTCCTTGGACTGTAAATATCAATAGTCATTCATGGTGGGAGGGGTTGTGTGAGTGTCATTACCGTGATTTGATTAAAATATTAACAGTCTTTTATAGGGTAGTGGGTATCATTAGAGTGCTTGGACTGTAAATATCAACAATCATTCATGGGGTTGTAGGTGTGTGGGTGTCATTTCAGTGCTTGGACTGTAAATATCAACAGTCAATCATGGGGTGGTGGGTGTGTGGGTGTCATTACAGTGCTTGGACTGTAAATATCAACAGTCATTCATGGGGTGGTGGGTGTATGGGTGTCATTACAGTGATTTGAAATTAAATATTAACAGTCATTCATAGTGTGGTTGAAATCATTAGAGTGCTTGGACTGTAAATATCAACAGTCATTAATGGGGTTGTGGGTGTGTGGGTGTCATTATAGTGCTTGGACTATAAATATCAACTATATTTCATGGGGTCGTGGGTGTTGGGGTGTCATTACTGTGCTTTGAGTGTAAATATCAACAGTCATTTATTGGGTGGTGGGTAGCATTACAGTGCTTGGACTGTAAATATCATCAGTCATTCATTTGGTGATGGGTGTGTGGGTGTCATGAAAGTGCTTGGACTGTAAATATCAACAGTCATTCATGGGGTGGTGAGTGTGTCTGTGTCATTAGCGTTCGTGGACTGTAAATTTCAACCATCATTCATTGGGTGGTGGGTGTGGGTGTCATTACAGTGCTTGGACTGTAAATATTACCAGTCATCCATTCTGTGGTGGATGTCATTACAGTGCTTTAACTGAAAATATCAACCAACATTAATAGGGTGGTAGGTGTGTGGGTGTCATTACAGTGCTTGAACTGTAAATATCAACAGTAATTCATTCATTGGCGTGGGTGTGTGAGTGTCATTACAGAGCTTGGACTGTAAATATCAACAGTTATTCATGGGGTGGTGTATGTGTGGGTATCATGAAAGTGCTTGGACTGTAAATATCAACAGTCATTCATGGGGTGGTGAGTGTGTGGGTGTTATTGCAGTTCTTGGACTGTAAATATCAACCATCATTCATTGTGTGGTGGGTGTGTGAGTGTCATTACAGTGCTTGGACTGTGAATAATAACAGTTATTTATGGTTTGGTTAGTGTGTGGGTGTTATTACAGTGCTTTATCTGTAAATATCAACAGTCATGTATGGGGTGGTGGGTGTGTCGGTGTCATTACAGTGCTTGGACTATAAATATCAACCATCATTTATGTTGTGGTGGGTGTGTGGGTGTCATTACATTGCTTGGACTGTAAATATCAATAGTCATTCATAGGGTGGTGGGTGTGTGAGTGTCATTACAGAACTTGGACTGTAAATATTAACAGTCATTTATGGGGTGGTGGGTGTGTGGATGTCATTACAGTGTTTGGACTGTAAATATCAACAGTCAATCATGGGGTGGTGGGTGTGTTGGTGTCATTACAGTGCTTGGACTGTAAATATCAACAGTCATTCTTAGGGTGGTGGGTGTGTGGGTGTCATTACAGTGTTTTGATTGTAATTATCAACAGTCATTCATAGGGTGGTTGGTGTCATTACAGTGCTTGGACTGTAAATATCATCAGTAATTCATGGGGTGGTGGTTGTGTAAGTGTCATTACATTGCTTGCACTGTAAATATTAACCATAATTCATCGGGTGGTGGGTGTGGGGGTGTCATTACAGTGCTTGGACTGTAAATATCAACAGTCAATCATGGGGTGGTGGGTGTGTGGGTGTCATTACAGTGCTTGGACTGTAAATATCAACAGTCTTTCATGGGGTGGTGGGTGTATGGGTGTCATTACAGTGTTTTGATTGTAAAAATCAACAGTCATTCATAGGGTGGTGGGTATCATTAGAGTGCTTGGACTGTAAATATCAACAGTCATTCATGGGGTTGTTGGTGTGTGGGTGTCATTACAGTGCTTGGACTGTAAGTATCAACAGTCAATCATAGGGTGATGGGTGTGTGGGTGTCATTACAGTGCTTGGACTGTAAATATCAAATGTCATTTATAGGGTGGTAGGTGTTAAAGTGTCATTACATTGCTTGGACTGTAAATATCAACAGTCAATCGTGGCGTGGTGGGTGTGTGGGTGTCATTACAGTGTTTTGATTGTAAATATCAACAGTCATTCATAGGGTGGTGGGTATCATAAAGTGCTTGGACTGTATATATCAACAGTCATTCATGGGGCTGCGGGGGTGTCATTACAGGACTTGGACTGTAATTATCAACAGTCAATCATGGGGTGGTGGGTGTGTGGGTGTCATTACAGTGCTTGGACTGTAATTATCAACAGTCATTCATGGGGTAGTGGGTGTATGGGTGTCATTACAGTGATTTGAAATTAAATATTAACAGTCATTCATAGTGTGGTGGAAATCATTAGAGTGCTTGGACTGTAAATATCAACAGTCATTAATGGGGTTGTGGGTGTGTGGGTGTCATTACAGTGCTTGGACTGTAAATATCAACAGTCAATCATGGGGTGGTTGGTGTGTGGTTGTCATTACAGTTCTTGGACTGTAAATATCAACAGTCATTCATGGGGTGGTGGGTGTATGGGTGTCATTACAGTGTTTTGATTGTAAATATCAACAGTCATTCATAGGGTGATGGGTATCATTATAGTGCTTCGACTGTAAATATCAACAGTCATTCATGGGGCTGTGGGTGTGTGGGTGTCATTACAGTGCTTGGACTGTAAATATCAACTATAATTGAAGGGGTCGTGGGTGTTGGGGTGTCATTACATTGCTTTGACTGTAAATATCTACAGTCATTTATGAGGTTATGGGTGTGTGGGTGTCATTACAGTGCTTGGACTGAAAATATCAACAGTCATTCATGGGGTGGTAGGTGTGTGAGTGTCACTACAGTGATTTGATTGCAATTATCAACAGTCATTCATAGGGTGGTGGGTGTCATTACTGTGCTTGGACTGTAAATATCAACAGTCATTCATGGGATGGTGGTTGTGTTAGTGTCATTACAGTGATTTGATTAAAATATTAACAGTCATTCATAGAGTGGTGGGTATCATTAGAGTGATTGGACTGTAAATATCAACAGTCATTCATGGGGTTGTTGGTGTGTGGGTGTCATTAAAGTGTTTGGACTGTAAATATTAACTGTCAATCATGGGGTGGGGGGTGTGTGGTTGTCATTACTGTGCTTGGACTGTAAATATCAACAGTCATTCATGGGGTAGTGGGTGTATGGGTGTCATTACAGTGATTTGATTAAAATATTAACAGTCATTTTATAAGGTGGTGGGTATCATTAGAGTGCTTGGACTGTAAATATCAACAGTCATTCATGGGGTTGTGGGTGTGTGGGTGTCATTACAGTGCTTGGACTGTAAATATCAACTATAATTCATGGGGTCGTGGGAGTTGGGGTGTCATTACAGTGCTTTGAGTGTAAATATCAACAGTCATTTATTGGGTGGTGGGTAGCATTACCGTGCTTGGACTGTAAATATCAACAGTCAATCATAGGGAGATGGGTGTGTGGGTGTCATTACAGTGCTTGGACTGTAAATATCCACAGTCTTTCATAGGGTGGTGGGTGTGTGAGTGTTATTACAGAGCTTGGACTGTAAATATCAACAGTCATTCATAGGGTGGTGGGTGTGTGAGTGTTATTACCTAGCTTGGACTGTAAATATCAACAGTCATTCATGGAGTGGTGTGTGTGTGGGTGTCATTACAGTGCTTGGACTGTAAATATCAACAGTCATTCTTGGGGTGGTGGTTGTGTGGGTGTTATTACAGTGCTTGGACTGTAAATATCAACCATAATTCAAGGGGTGGTGGGTGTGGGGGTGTCATTTCAGTGCTTGGACTGTAAATATCAACAGTCAATCATGGTGTGGGGGGTGTGTGGGTGTCATTACAGTGCTTAGACTGTAAATATTAACAGTCATTCATTGGGTGGTGGGTGTGTGGTTGTCATTACAGTGCTTGGACTGTAAATCTCAACAGTCATTCATGGGGTGGTGGGTGTGTGAGTTTCATTACAGTGCTTGGACTGTAAATATCTCCAGTCATTCATTGGGTGGTGGGTGTCATAAGATTGCTTGAACAGTAAATATCAACAGTTATTTATGGGGTGTTGGGTGTGTGGGTGTCATTACAGTTCTTGGACTGTAAATATCAACCATAATTCATGGAGTGGTGGGTGTGGGGGTGTCATTACAGTGCTTTGAATGTAAATATCAACAGTCATTCTTTGGGTGGTTGGTGTGTCAGTGTCATTATTGGGCTTGAACTGTAAATATTCACAGTCATTCATGGGTTGGTGGGTGTTTGGGTGTTATTACAGTGCTTGGACTGTAAATATCAAGTCATTCATGGGGTGGTGTGTGTGTGTTATTAGTGCATGGACTATGAATATCAACAGCTATTTATGGGGTGGCGGGTGGCATTACAGTGCTTGGACTGTAAATATCAACAGTCATTAATGGGTTGATGGGTGTGTGGGTGTCATTACAGAGCTTGGACTGTAAATATCAACAGTCATTCATGGGGTGGTGGGTGTTTGGGTGTCATTACACTGCTTGGACTATGAATATCAACAGTCAATCATGGGGTGGTGGTTGTCGGGGTGTCATTACAGTGCTTGGACTGTAAATATCAACAGTCATTCATGGGGTGGTTGGTGTGTGGGTGTCATTACAGTGCTTGGACTGTAAATATCAACAGTCATTCATGGGGTGGTGAGTGTGTGGGTATCATTACATTTCTTGGACTATAAATATTAACAGTCATTCATGGGGTGGGAGATATTGTAGATGTCATTACACTCCTTGGTCTGTAAATATTAACAGTCATTAATGGGGTGGTGTGTGTGTGGGTGTCATTAAAGTGCTTGGACTGTAAATATCAACAGTCATTCATGGGGTGGTGAGTGTGTCTGTGTCATTACCGTTCGTGGACTGTAAATTTCAACCATCATTCATTGGGTGGTGGGTGTGTGGGTGTCATTACAGTGCTTGGACTGTAAATATTACCAGTCATCCATTCTGTGGTGGGTGTCAATAGAGTGCTTGGACTGTAAATATTAACAGTCATTCATAGGTCGGTGAGTGTGTGGATGTCATTACAGTGCTTGGACTGAAAATATCAACCAACATTAATGGGGTGGTAGGTGTGTGGGTGTCATTACAGTGCTTGAACTGTAAATATCAACAGTAATTCATTCATTGTGGTGGGTGTGTGAGTGTCATTACAGAGCTAGGAATGTAAATATCAACAGTTATTCATGGGGTGGTGGGTGTGTGGGTATCATGAAAGTGCTTGGACTGTAAATATCAACAGTCATTCATGGGGTGGTGATTGTGTGGGTGTTATTGCAGTTCTTGGACTGTAAATATCAATCATCATTCATTGGGTGGTGGGTGTGTGGGTGTCATTACAGTGCTTGGACTGTGAATAATAACAGTTATTTATGGTTTGGTGAGTGTGTGGGTGTTATTACACTGCTTTAACTGTAAATATCAACAGTCATTCAGAGGGTGGTGAGTGTCATTAGAATGCTTGGACTGAAAATATTAACAGTCATTCATGAGGTGGTGGGTGTGTGGATGTCATTACAGTGCTTGGACTGTAAATATCAACAGTCATTCATAGGGTAGTGGGTGTGTGAGTGTCATTACAGAGCTTGGACTGTAAATATCAACAGTCAATCATAGGGAGATGGGTGTGTGGGTGTCATTACAGTGCTTGGACTGTAAATATCCACAGTCTTTCATAGGGTGGTGGGTGTGTGAGTGTTATTACAGAGCTTGGACTGTAAATATCAACAGTCATTCATAGGGTGGTGGGTGTGTGAGTGTTATTACCTAGCTTGGACTGTAAATATCAACAGTCATTCATGGAGTGGTGTGTGTGTGGGTGTCATTACAGTGCTTGGACTGTAAATATCAACAGTCATTCTTGGGGTGGTGGTTGTGTGGGTGTTATTACAGTGCTTGGACTGTAAATATCAACCATAATTCAAGGGGTGGTGGGTGTGGGGGTGTCATTTCAGTGCTTGGACTGTAAATATCAACAGTCAATCATGGTGTGGGGGGTGTGTGGGTGTCATTACAGTGCTTAGACTGTAAATATTAACAGTCATTCATTGGGTGGTGGGTGTGTGGTTGTCATTACAGTGCTTGGACTGTAAATCTCAACAGTCATTCATGGGGTGGTGGGTGTGTGAGTTTCATTACAGTGCTTGGACTGTAAATATCTCCAGTCATTCATTGGGTGGTGGGTGTCATAAGATTGCTTGAACAGTAAATATCAACAGTTATTTATGGGGTGTTGGGTGTGTGGGTGTCATTACAGTTCTTGGACTGTAAATATCAACCATAATTCATGGAGTGGTGGGTGTGGGGGTGTCATTACAGTGCTTTGAATGTAAATATCAACAGTCATTCTTTGGGTGGTTGGTGTGTCAGTGTCATTATTGGGCTTGAACTGTAAATATTCACAGTCATTCATGGGTTGGTGGGTGTTTGGGTGTTATTACAGTGCTTGGACTGTAAATATCAAGTCATTCATGGGGTGGTGTGTGTGTGTTATTAGTGCATGGACTATGAATATCAACAGCTATTTATGGGGTGGCGGGTGGCATTACAGTGCTTGGACTGTAAATATCAACAGTCATTAATGGGTTGATGGGTGTGTGGGTGTCATTACAGAGCTTGGACTGTAAATATCAACAGTCATTCATGGGGTGGTGGGTGTTTGGGTGTCATTACACTGCTTGGACTATGAATATCAACAGTCAATCATGGGGTGGTGGTTGTCGGGGTGTCATTACAGTGCTTGGACTGTAAATATCAACAGTCATTCATGGGGTGGTTGGTGTGTGGGTGTCATTACAGTGCTTGGACTGTAAATATCAACAGTCATTCATGGGGTGGTGAGTGTGTGGGTATCATTACATTTCTTGGACTATAAATATTAACAGTCATTCATGGGGTGGGAGATATTGTAGATGTCATTACACTCCTTGGTCTGTAAATATTAACAGTCATTAATGGGGTGGTGTGTGTGTGGGTGTCATTAAAGTGCTTGGACTGTAAATATCAACAGTCATTCATGGGGTGGTGAGTGTGTCTGTGTCATTACCGTTCGTGGACTGTAAATTTCAACCATCATTCATTGGGTGGTGGGTGTGTGGGTGTCATTACAGTGCTTGGACTGTAAATATTACCAGTCATCCATTCTGTGGTGGGTGTCAATAGAGTGCTTGGACTGTAAATATTAACAGTCATTCATAGGTCGGTGAGTGTGTGGATGTCATTACAGTGCTTGGACTGAAAATATCAACCAACATTAATGGGGTGGTAGGTGTGTGGGTGTCATTACAGTGCTTGAACTGTAAATATCAACAGTAATTCATTCATTGTGGTGGGTGTGTGAGTGTCATTACAGAGCTAGGAATGTAAATATCAACAGTTATTCATGGGGTGGTGGGTGTGTGGGTATCATGAAAGTGCTTGGACTGTAAATATCAACAGTCATTCATGGGGTGGTGATTGTGTGGGTGTTATTGCAGTTCTTGGACTGTAAATATCAATCATCATTCATTGGGTGGTGGGTGTGTGGGTGTCATTACAGTGCTTGGACTGTGAATAATAACAGTTATTTATGGTTTGGTGAGTGTGTGGGTGTTATTACACTGCTTTAACTGTAAATATCAACAGTCATTCAGAGGGTGGTGAGTGTCATTAGAATGCTTGGACTGAAAATATTAACAGTCATTCATGAGGTGGTGGGTGTGTGGATGTCATTACAGTGCTTGGACTGTAAATATCAACAGTCATTCATAGGGTAGTGGGTGTGTGAGTGTCATTACAGAGCTTGGACTGTAAACATCAACAGTCATTCATGGGGTGGTGGGTGTGTGGATGTCATTACAGTGCTTGGACTGTAAATATCAATAGTTAATCATGGGTTAGTGGGTGTGTGGGTGTCATTACAGTGCTTGGACTGTAAATATCAACAGTCATTCTTGGGGTGGTGGGTGTGTGGGTGTCATTACAGTGTTTTGATTGTAATTATCAACCGTCATTCATAGGGTGATGGGTGTCATTACAGTGCTTGGACTGCAAATATCAACAGTAATTCATGGGGTGGTGGTTGTGTAAGTGTCATTACATTGCTTGCACTGTAAATATCAACCATAATTCATCGGGTGGTGGGTGTGGGGGTGTCATTACAGTGCTTGGACTGTAAATATCAACAGTCAATCATGGGGTGGTGGGTGTGTGGGTGTCATTACAGTGCTTGGACTGTAAATATCAACAATCTTTCATGGGGTGGTGGGTGTATGGGTGTCATTACAGTGATTTGATTGTAAATATCAACAGTCATTCATAGGGTGGTGGGCATCATTAGAGTGCTTGGACTGTAAATATCAACAGTCATTCATGGGGTTGTGGGTGTGTTGGTGTCATTACAGTGCTTGGACTGTAAATATCAACAGTCAATCATGGGGTGGTGGGTGTGTGGTTGTCATTACAGTTCTTGGACTGTAAATATCAACAGTCATTCATGGGGTTGTGGGTGTATGGGTGTCATTACAGTGTTTTGATTGTAAATATCAACAGTCATTCATAGGGTGGTAGGTATCATTAAAGTACTTGGAGTGTAAATATCAACAGTCATTCATGGGGCTGTGGGTGTGTGGGTGTCATTACAATGCTTGGACTGTAAATATCAACTATAATTCATGGGTTTGTGGGTGTTAGGGTGTCATTACATTGCTTTGACTGTAAATATCAACAGTCATTTATGGGGTGGTGGGTGTGAGGGTGTCATTACAAAGCTTGGATTAAAAATATCAACAGTCATTCATGGGGTGGTAGGTGTGTGAGTGTCATTAAAGTGTTTTGATTGTAATTATCAACAGTCATTCATAGGGTGGTGGGTGTCATTACAGTGCTTGGACTGTAAATATCAACAGTCATTAATGTGGTGGTGGTTGTGTGAGTGTCATTACAGTTATTTGATTAAAATATTAACAGTCATTCATAGGGTGGTGGGTATCATTAGAGTGCTTGGACTGTAAATATCAACAGTTATTCATGGGGTTGTGGGTGTGTGGGTGTCATTACAGTGCTTGGACTGTAAATATCAACAGTCAATCATGGGGTGGTGGGTGTGTGGGTGTCATTACAGTGCTTGGATTGTAAATATCAACAGTCATTCATGGGGTAGTGGGTGTATGGGTGTCATTACAGTGATTTGATTAAAATATTAACAGTCATTCATAGGGTGGTGGGTATCATTAGAGTGCTTGGACTGTAAATATCAACAGTCATTTATGGGGTTGTGGGTGTGTGGGTGTCATTACATTGCTTTGACTGTAAATATCAACAGTCATTTATGGGGTGGTGGGTGTAAGTGTGTCATTACAGTCCTTGGACTGTAAATATCAATAGTCATTCATGGTGGGAGGGGTTGTGTGAGTGTCATTACCGTGATTTGATTAAAATATTAACAGTCTTTTATAGGGTAGTGGGTATCATTAGAGTGCTTGGACTGTAAATATCAACAATCATTCATGGGGTTGTAGGTGTGTGGGTGTCATTTCAGTGCTTGGACTGTAAATATCAACAGTCAATCATGGGGTGGTGGGTGTGTGGGTGTCATTACAGTGCTTGGACTGTAAATATCAACAGTCATTCATGGGGTGGTGGGTGTATGGGTGTCATTACAGTGATTTGAAATTAAATATTAACAGTCATTCATAGTGTGGTTGAAATCATTAGAGTGCTTGGACTGTAAATATCAACAGTCATTAATGGGGTTGTGGGTGTGTGGGTGTCATTACAGTGCTTGGACTATAAATATCAACTATATTTCATGGGGTCGTGGGTGTTGGGGTGTCATTACTGTGCTTTGAGTGTAAATATCAACAGTCATTTATTGGGTGGTGGGTAGCATTACAGTGCTTGGACTGTAAATATCATCAGTCATTCATTTGGTGATGGGTGTGTGGGTGTCATGAAAGTGCTTGGACTGTAAATATCAACAGTCATTCATGGGGTGGTGAGTGTGTCTATGTCATTAGCGTTCGTGGACTGTAAATTTCAACCATCATTCATTGGGTGGTGGGTGTGGGTGTCATTACAGTGCTTGGACTGTAAATATTACCAGTCATCCATTCTGTGGTGGATGTCATTACAGTGCTTTAACTGAAAATATCAACCAACATTAATAGGGTGGTAGGTGTGTGGGTGTCATTACAGTGCTTGAACTGTAAATATCAACAGTAATTCATTCATTGGCGTGGGTGTGTGAGTGTCATTACAGAGCTTGGACTGTAAATATCAACAGTTATTCATGGGGTGGTGTATGTGTGGGTATCATGAAAGTGCTTGGACTGTAAATATCAACAGTCATTCATGGGGTGGTGAGTGTGTGGGTGTTATTGCAGTTTTTGGACTGTAAATATCAACCATCATTCATTGTGTGGTGGGTGTGTGAGTGTCATTACAGTGCTTGGACTGTGAATAATAACAGTTATTTATGGTTTGGTTAGTGTGTGGGTGTTATTACAGTGCTTTATCTGTAAATATCAACAGTCATGTATGGGGTGGTGGGTGTGTCGGTGTCATTACAGTGCTTGGACTATAAATATCAACCATCATTTATGTGGTGGTGGGTGTGTGGGTGTCATTACATTGCTTGGACTGTAAATATCAATAGTCATTCATAGGGTGGTGGGTGTGTGAGTGTCATTACAGAACTTGGACTGTAAATATTAACAGTCATTTATGGGGTGGTGGGTGTGTGGATGTCATTACAGTGTTTGGACCGTAAATATCAACAGTCAATCATGGGGTGGTGGGTGTGTTGGTGTCATTACAGTGCTTGGACTGTAAATATCAACAGTCATTCTTAGGGTGGTGGGTGTGTGGGTGTCATTACAGTGTTTTGATTGTAATTATCAACAGTCATTCATAGGGTGGTTGGTGTCATTACAGTGCTTGGACTGTAAATATCATCAGTAATTCATGGGGTAGTGGTTGTGTGGGTGTCATTACATTGTTTGGACTGTAAATATCAACCATAATTCATGGGGTGGTGGGTGTGGGGGTGTCATTACAGTGCTTGGACTGTAAATATCAACAGTCAATCATGGGGTGGTGGGTGTGTGGGTGTCATTACAGTGCTTGGACTGTAAATATCAACAGTCTTTCATGGGGTGGTGGGTGTATGGGTGTCATTACAGTGTTTTGATTGTAAAAATCAACAGTCATTCATAGGGTGGTGGGTATCATTAGAGTGCTTGGACTGTAAATATCAACAGTCATTCATGGGGTTGTTGGTGTGTGGGTGTCATTACAGTGCTTGGACTGTAAGTATCAACAGTCAATCATAGGGTGATGGGTGTGTGGGTGTCATTACAGTGCTTGGACTGTAAATATCAAATGTCATTTATAGGGTGGTAGGTGTTAAAGTGTCATTACATTGCTTGGACTGTAAATATCAACAGTCAATCGTGGCGTGGTGGGTGTGTGGGTGTCATTACAGTGTTTTGATTGTAAATATCAACAGTCATTCATAGGGTGGTGGGTATCATAAAGTGCTTGGACTGTATATATCAACAGTCATTCATGGGGCTGCGGGGGTGTCATTACAGGACTTGGACTGTAATTATCAACAGTCAATCATGGGGTGGTGGGTGTGTGGGTGTCATTACAGTGCTTGGACTGTAATTATCAACAGTCATTCATGGGGTAGTGGGTGTATGGGTGTCATTACAGTGATTTGAAATTAAATATTAACAGTCATTCATAGTGTGGTGGAAATCATTAGAGTGCTTGGACTGTAAATATCAACAGTCATTAATGGGGTTGTGGGTGTGTGGGTGTCATTACAGTGCTTGGACTGTAAATATCAACAGTCAATCATGGGGTGGTTGGTGTGTGGTTGTCATTACAGTTCTTGGACTGTAAATATCAACAGTCATTCATGGGGTGGTGGGTGTATGGGTGTCATTACAGTGTTTTGATTGTAAATATCAACAGTCATTCATAGGGTGATGGGTATCATTATAGTGCTTCGACTGTAAATATCAACAGTCATTCATGGGGCTGTGGGTGTGTGGGTGTCATTACAGTGCTTGGACTGTAAATATCAACTATAATTGAAGGGGTCGTGGGTGTTGGGGTGTCATTACATTGCTTTGATTGTAAATATCTACAGTCATTTATGAGGTTATGGGTGTGTGGGTGTCATTACAGTGCTTGGACTGAAAATATCAACAGTCATTCATGGGGTGGTAGGTGTGTGAGTGTCACTACAGTGATTTGATTGCAATTATCAACAGTCATTCATAGGGTGGTGGGTGTCATTACTGTGCTTGGACTGTAAATATCAACAGTCATTCATGGGATGGTGGTTGTGTTAGTGTCATTACAGTGATTTGATTAAAATATTAACAGTCATTCATAGGGTGGTGGGTATCATTAGAGTGATTGGACTGTAAATATCAACAGTCATTCATGGGGTTGTTGGTGTGTGGGTGTCATTAAAGTGTTTGGACTGTAAATATTAACAGTCAATCATGGGGTGGGGGGTGTGTGGTTGTCATTACTGTGCTTGGACTGTAAATATCAACAGTCATTCATGGGGTAGTGGGTGTATGGGTGTCATTACAGTGATTTGATTAAAATATTAACAGTCATTTTATAAGGTGGTGGGTATCATTAGAGTGCTTGGACTGTAAATATCAACAGTCATTCATGGGGTTCTGGGTGTGTGGGTGTCATTACAGTGCTTGGACTGTAAATATCAACTATAATTCATGGGGTCGTGGGAGTTGGGGTGTCATTACAGTGCTTTGAGTGTAAATATCAACAGTCATTTATTGGGTGGTGGGTAGCATTACCGTGCTTGGACTGTAAATATCAACAGTCAATCATAGGGAGATGGGTGTGTGGGTGTCATTACAGTGCTTGGACTGTAAATATCCACAGTCTTTCATAGGGTGGTGGGTGTGTGAGTGTTATTACAGAGCTTGGACTGTAAATATCAACAGTCATTCATAGGGTGGTGGGTGTGTGAGTGTTATTACCTAGCTTGGACTGTAAATATCAACAGTCATTCATGGAGTGGTGTGTGTGTGGGTGTCATTACAGTGCTTGGACTGTAAATATCAACAGTCATTCTTGGGGTGGTGGTTGTGTGGGTGTCATTACAGTGCTTAGACAGTAAATATCAACAGTCATTTATGGGGTGATGGGTGTGACTGTGTCATTACAGTGCTTTGACTGTAAATATCAACAGTCATTCATGGGGTGGTGAGTGTGTGTGTGTCATTACAGTTTTTGGACTGTAAATATCAACCATCATTCAATGGGTGGTGGGTGAGTGGGTGTCTTTACAGTGCTTGGACTGTGAATATCAACAGTCATTCGTAGGGTCGTGAGTGTGTGGGTGTTATTACAGTGCTTTGACTGTAAATATCAACAGTCATTCAGAGATTGGTTGGTGTCATTAGAGTGCTTGGACTGTAAATATCAACAGTCATTCTTGGGGTGGTGGATGTGTGGATGTCATTACAGTGCTTGGACTGAAAATATCAACAGTCATTTATGGGGTGGTGGGTGTGTGGGTGTCATTACATTGCTCGGACTATAAATATCAACCGTCATTGATGGGGTTGTGTGTGTAGGTATCATTACAGTGCTTGGACTGTAAATATCAACAGTCATTCATAGGGTGGTGGGCGTGTGAGTGTTATTACATAGCTTGGACTGTAAATATCAACTTTCATTCACGGGGTGGTGGGTGTGTGGGTGTCATTACAGTGCTTGGACTGTAAATATCAACAGTTTTTCATAGGGTTGTGGTTGTGTGGGTATTATTGCAGTCCTTGGACTGTAAACATCAACCATAATTCATGGGGTGGTGGGTGTGTGAGTGTCATTACAGTGTTTTAATTGTAATTATCAACAGTCATTCATAGGGTGGTGGGTGTTATTACAGTGCTTGGACTGTAAATATCAACAGTCATTTATGGGGTGGTGGGTGTATGGGTGTCATTACAGTGCTTGGACTGTAAATACCAACAGTCATTCTTGGGGTGGTGGTTGTGTGGGTGTCATTACAGTGCTTAGACAGTAAATATCAACAGTCATTTATGGGGTGATGGGTGTGACTGTGTCATTACAGTTCTTGGACTGTAAATATCAACAGTCATTCATGGGGTGGTGAGTGTGTGTGTGTCATTACAGTTTTTGGACTGTAAATATCAACCATCATTCATTGGGTGGTGGGTGAGTGGGTGTCATTACAGTCCGTGGACTGTGAATATCAACAGTCATTCGTAGGGTCATGAGTGTGTGGGTGTTATTACAGTGCTTTGACTGTAAATATCAACAGTCATTCAGAGATTGGTTGGTGTCATTACATTGCTTGGACTGAAAATATCAACAGTCATTTATGGGGTGGT
Source organism: Petrolisthes cinctipes (assembly GCA_033782935.1). Classification (NCBI taxonomy): domain Eukaryota; kingdom Metazoa; phylum Arthropoda; class Malacostraca; order Decapoda; family Porcellanidae; genus Petrolisthes; species Petrolisthes cinctipes. Next base: position 2,230,100 of record JAWQEG010000060.1, read on the forward strand.
GGGTGTGTGGGTGTCATTACATTGCTCGGACTATATAAATCAACCGTCATTTATGGGGTTGTGTGTGTGTGGGTGTCATTACAGTGCTTGGACTGTAAATATCAACAGTCATTCATAGGGTGGTTGGTGTGTGAGTGTTATTACATAGCTTGGACTGTAAATATCAACTTTCATTCATGGGGTGGTGGGTGTGTGGATGTCATTACAGTACTTGGACTGTAAATATCAATAGTCATTTTTGGGATGGTGGGTGTGTGGGTGTCATTACAATGCGTGGACTGTAAATATCAACAGTTATTCATGGGGTGGTGGGGGTGTGAGTGTCATTACAGTGTTTTGATTGTAATTATCAACAGTCATTCATAGGGTGGTGGGTGTCATTACAGTGCTTGGACTGTAAATATCAACAGTTTTTCATGGGGTTGTGGTTTTGAGGGTATCATTGCAGTCCTTGGACTGTAAACATCAACCATAATTCATGGGGTGGTGGGTGTGGGGGTCTCATTACAATGCTTGGAATGTAAATATCAACAGTTATTCATGGGGTGGTGGGTGTGTGAGTGTCATTACAGCGTTTTAATTGTAATTATCAACAGTAATTCATAGGGTGGTGGGTGTCATTACAGTGCTTTGACTGTAAATATCAACAGTCATTTATGGGGTGGTGGGTGTATGGGTGTCATTACAGTGCTTGGACTGTAAATACCAACAGTCATTCTTGGGGTGGTGGTTGTGTGGGTGTCATTACAGTGCTTAGACAGTAAATATCAACAGTCATTCAGAGATTGGTTGGTGTCATTAGAGTGTTTGGACTGTAAATATCAACAGTCATTCATGGGATGGTGGTTGTGTGAGTGTCATTACAGTGATTTGATTAAAATATTAACAGTCATTCATAGGGTGGTGGGTATCATTAGAGTGCTTGGACTGTAAATATCAACAGTCATTCATGGGGTTGTTGGTGTGTGGGTGTCATTAAAGTGCTTGGACTGTAAATATGAACAGTCAATCATGGGGTGGGGGGTGTGTGGTTGTCATTTCTGTGCTTGGACTGTAAATATCAACAGTCATTCATGGGGTAGTGGGTGTATGGGTGTCATTACAGTGATTTGATTAAAATTTTAACAGTCATTTTATAAGGTGGTGGGTATCATTAGAGTGCTTGGACTGTAAATATCAACAGTCATTCATGGGGTTGTGGTTGTGTGGGTGTCATTACAGTGCTTTGACTGTAAATATCAACTATAATTCATGGGGTCGTGGGAGTTGGGGTGTCATTACAGTGCTTTGAGTTTAAGTATCAACAGTAATTTATTGGGTGGTGGGTAGCATTACCGTGCTTGGACTGTAAATATCGACAGTCAATCATAGGGAGATGAGTGTGTGGGTGTCATTACAGTGCTTGGACTGTAAATATCCACAGTCTTTCATAGGGTGGTGGGTGTGTGAGTGTTATTACAGAGCTTGGACTGTAAATATCAACAGTCATTCATGGAGTGGTGTGTGTGTGGGTGTCATTACAGTGCTTGGACTGTAAATATCAACAGTCATTCTTGGGGTGGTGGTTGTGTGGGTGTCATTACAGTGCTTAGACAGTAAATATCAACAGTCATTTATGGGGTGATGGGTGTGACTGTGTCATTACAGTGCTTGGACTGTAAATATCAACAGTCATTCATGGGGTGGTGAGTGTGTGTGTCATTACAGTTTTTGGACTGTAAATATCAACCATCATTCAATGGGTGGTGGGTGAGTGGGTGTCTTTACAGTGCTTGGACTGTGAATATCAACAGTCATTCGTAGGGTCGTGAGTGTGTGGGTGTTATTACAGTGCTTTGACTGTAAATATCAACAGTCATTCAGAGATTGGTTGGTGTCATTAGAGTGCTTGGACTGTAAATATCAACAGTCATTCTTGGGGTGGTGGATGTGTGGATGTCATTACAGTGCTTGGACTGAAAATATCAACAGTCATTTATGGGGTGGTGGGTGTGTGGGTGTCATTACATTGCTCGGACTATAAATATCAACCGTCATTGATGGGGTTGTGTGTGTGGGTGTCATTACAGTGCTTGGACTGTAAATATCAACAGTCATTCATAGGGTGGTGGGTGTGTGAGTGTTATTACATAGCTTGGACTGTAAATATCAACTTTCATTCATGGGGTGGTGGGTGTGTGGATGTCATTACAGTACTTGGACTGTAAATATCAATAGTCATTCTTGGGATGGTGGGTGTGTGGGTGTCATTACAGTGTTTTGATTGTAATTATCAACAGTCATTTATAGGGTGGTGGGTGTCATTACAGTGCTTGGACTGTAAATATCAACAGTTTTTCATGGGGTTGTGGTTGTGTGGGTATCATTGCAGTCCTTGGACTGTAAACATCAACCATAATTCATGGGGTGGTGGGTGTGGGGGTCTCATTACAATGCTTGGAATGTAAATATCAACAGTTATTCATGGGGTGGTGGGTGTGTGAGTGTCATTACAGTGTTTTAATTGTAATTATCAACAGTCATTCATAGGGTGGTGGGTGTCATTACAGTGCTTGGACTGTAAATATCAACAGTCATTTATGGGGTGGTGGGTGTATGGTTGTCATTACAGTACTTGGACTGTAAATACCAACAGTCATTCTTGGGGTGGTGGTTGTGTGGGTGTCATTACAGTGCTTAGACAGTAAATATCAACAGCCATTTATGGGGTGATGGGTGTGACTGTGTCATTACAGTTCTTGGACTGTAAATATCAACAGTCATTCATAGGGGGGTGAGTGTGTGTGTGTCATTACAGTTTTTGGACTGTAAATATCAACCATCATTCATTGGGTGGTGGGTGAGTGGGTGTCATTACAGTTTTTGGACTGTAAATATCAACCATCATTCATTGGGTGGTGGGTGAGTGGGTGTCATTACAGTGCTTGGACTGTGAATATCAACAGTCATTCGTAGGGTCATGAGTGTGTGGGTGTTATTACAGTGCTTTGACTGTAAATATCAACAGTCATTCAAAGATTGGTTGGTGTCATTAGAGTGCTTGGACTGTAAATATCAACAGTCATTCTTGGGGTGGTGGATGTGTGGATGTCATTACAGTGCTTGGACTGAAAATATCAACAGTCATTTATGGGGTGGTGGGTGTGTGGGTGTCATTACATTGCTCGAACTATATATATCAACCGTCATTTATGGGGTTGTGTGTGTGTGGGTGTCATTGCAGTGCTTGGACTGTAAATATCAACATTCATTCATAGGGTGGTGGGTGTGTGAGTGTTATTACATAGCTTGGACAGTAAATATCAACTTTCATTCATGGGGTGGTGGGTGTGTGGATGTAATTACAGTACTTGGACTGTAAATATCAATGGTCATTCTTGGGATGGTGGGTGTGTGGGTGTCATTACAATGCGTGGACTGTAAATATCAACAGTTATTCATGGGGTGGTGGGTGTGTGAGTGTCATTACAGTGTTTTGAATGTAATTATCAACAGTCATTCATAGGGTGGTGGGTGTCATTACAGTGCTTGGACTGTAAATATCAACAGTTTTTCATGGGGTTGTGGTTGTGTGGGTATCATTGCAATCCTTGGACTGTAAATATCAATAGTCATTCATGGGGTGGTGGGTGTGGGGGTCTCATTACAATGCTTGGACTGTAAATATCAACAGTTATTCATGGGGTGGTGGGTGTGTGAGTGTCATTACAGTGTTTTAATTGTAATTATCAACAGTCATTCATAGGGTGGTGGGTGTCATTACAGTGCTTGGACTGTAAATATCAACAGTTATTTATGGGGTGGTGGGTGTATGGGTGTCATTACAGTGTTTTGATTGTAAATATCAACAGTCATTTATAGGGTGGTGGGTATCATTAGAGTGCTTGGACTGTAAATATCAACAGTTATTCATAGGGTTGTGGGTGTGTGGTTCTCATTACAGTGCTTAGACTGTAAATATCAACTATATTTCATGGGATCTTGGGTGTTAGGGTGTCATTACAGGGCTTTAACTGTAAATATAAACAGTCATTTATGGGGTGGTGGGTGTGAGGGTGTCATTACAGAGCTTGGACTGTAAATATCAACAGTCATTCATGGGTTGGTGGGTGTGTGGGTGTCATTAGAGTGCTTAGACTGTAAATTTCAACAGTCATTCATGGAGTGGTGTGTGTGTTGGCGATGTTACAGTGTTTTGATATTTAAATATCAACAGTCATTCATAGGGTGGTGGGTGTCATTAGAGTGCTTGGACTGTAAATATCAACAGTCATTAATGGGGTGGTGGGTGTGTGGGTGTCATTACAGTGCTTGGATTGTAAATATCAACAGTCAATCATGGGGTGGTAGGTGTGTGGGTGTCATTACAGTGCTTTGACTGTAAATATCAACAGTCATCCATGGGTTGGTGGGTGGGTGGGTGTCATTAGAGTGCTTAGACTGTAAATTTCAACAGTCATTCAAGGGGTGGTGTGTGTGTTGGCGATGTTACAGTGTTTTGATTGTAAATATCAACAGTCATTCATAGGGTGGTGGGTGTCATTAGAGTGCTTGGACTGTAAATATCAACAGTCATTAATGGGGTGGTGGGTGTGTGGGTGTCATTACAGTGCTTGGACTGTAAATATCAACCATAATTCATTAGGTGGTCAGTGTGTGGGTGTCATTACAGTGCTTTGACTCTAAATATCAAAAGTCATTCATGGGGTGGTGGGTGTGAGGGTGTCATTACAGTGCTTGGACTGTAAATATCAACAGTCATTTATGGGGTACTGGGAGTGTGGGTGTCATTATATTGCTTGGACTGTAAAAATCAATAGTCATTCATGGGGTGGTGGGTGTGTGGTTGTCAATACAGTGCTTGGACTGTAAATATATATTCATTCATGGGGTGGTGGGTGTGTGTGTATCATTATTGCTTAAACTGTAAATATCAACAGTCATTCATGGGGTGGTGGGTGGCATTACAGTGCTTGGACTGTAATTATCAACAGTCATTCATGGGGTGATAGGTGTGTGGGTGTCATTACAGTGCTTGGACTTTAAATATCAACAGTCATTAGTGGGGTGGTGGGTGTGTGGCTGTCATTACATTGCTTGGACGGTAAATATCAACAGTCAATCATGGGGAGGTGGGTGTCATTACAGTGCTTGGACTGTAAATATCAACAGCCATTTATGGGGTGGTTGGTGTGTTGGTGTTAATACAGTGCTTTGACTGTAAATATCAACAGCCATTCAGAGGGTGGTGGGTGTCATTAGAGTGCTTGGACTGTAAATATCAACAATCATTAATGGGGTGGTGGGTGTGTGGGTGTCATGAAAGTGCTTGGACTGTAAATATCAACAGTCATTCATGGGGTGGTGAGTGTGTGGGTGTCATTACAGTTCTTGGACTGTAAATATCAACCATCATTCTTCGGGTGGTGGGTGTGTGGGTGTCATTACAGTGCTTGGACTGCGAATATCAACAGTCATTCATAGGGTGGTGGGTGTGTGAGTGTCATTACAGAGCTTGTACTGTAAATATCAAAAGTCATTCATGGGGTGGTGGGTGTGTTCATGTCATTACAGTGCTTGGACTGTAAATATCAACAGTTAATCATGGGGTGGTGGGTGTGTGGGTGTCATTACAGTGCTTGGACTGTAAATATAAACATTCATTCATGGGGTGGTGGGTGTGTGGGTGTCATTACAGTGTTTTGATTGTAAATATCAACAGTCATTCATAGGGTGGTGGGTGTCATTACAGTACTTGGACTGTAAATATCAACAGTCATTCATGGGGTGGTGGTTGTATGAGTGTCATTACAGTGCTTGGACTGTAAATATTAAACATTAATCATGGGGTGGTGGGTTTTGGGGTGTCATTACAGTGCTTTGACTGTAAATATTAACAGTCATTCATGGGGTGGTGGGTGTGAGGGTGTCATTACATTGCTTGGACTGTATATATCAACAGTCATTCATGTGGTGTGTGGATGTTATTATAGTGTTTGGACTGTAAATATCAACAGTCATTCTTGGGGTGGTCGGTGTGTAGGTGCCATTACATTGCTTTGACTGTATATATCAACAGTCATTCATGGGGTGGTTAGTGTTTGGGTGTCATTACAGTGTTTTGATTGTAAATATCAACAGTCATTCATATGGTGGTTGGTGTCATTACAGTGCTTTGACTGTAAATATCAACAGTCATTAATGGGGTGGTGGGTATGTGGGTGTCATTACAGTGCTTGGACAGTAAATATCAAGAGTCATTCATGGGGTGGTTGGTGTGTGGGTGTCATTACAGTGTTTTGATTGTAAATATCAACAGTGATTCATAGGGTGGTGGGTGTCATTACAGTCCTTGAACTGTAAATATCCACAGTCATTCATGGGGTGGTGGGTGTGTGGGTGTCATTACAGTTCTAGGACTGTAAATATAAAGTCATTCATGGGGTTGTGGGTGTGTGTGTCATTAGTGCTTGGACTATAAATATCAACAGTCATTGATGGGGTGGTGGGTGGCATTACAGTGCTTGGACTGTAAATATCAACAGTCATTCATGGGGTGATGGGTGTGTGGGTGTCATTACAGTGCTTTGTCTGTAAATATCAACAGTCAGACATGAAATGGTGGGTGCTTGGGTGTCATTACAGTGCTTGGACTATAAATATCAACAGTCAACAATGGGGTGGTGGGTGTGTTGATGTCATTACAGTGCTTGGACTGTAAATATCAACAGTTAATCATGGGGTGGTGGGTGTGTGGGTGTCATTACAGTGCTTGGAGTGTATATATAAACATTCATTCATGGGGTGGTGGGTGTGTGGGTGTCATTACAGTGTTTTGATTGTAAATATCAACAGTCATTCATAGGGTGGTGGGTGTCATTACAGTATTTGGACTGTAAATATTAACAGTCATTCATGGGGTGGTGGGTGTGAGGGTGTCATTACAGTGCTTGGACTGTAAATATCAACAGTCATTCATGTGGTGTGTGGATGTTATTATAGTGCTTGGACTGTAAATATCAACAGTCATTCTTGGGGTGGTCGGTGTGTAGGTGCCATTACATTGCATTGACTGTATATATCAACAGTCATTCATGGGGTGGTTAGTGTTTGGGTGTCATTACAGTGTTTTGATTGTAAATATCAACAGTCATTCATATGGTGGTTGGTGTCATTACAGTGCTTTGACTGTAAATATCAACAGTCATTAATGGAGTGGTGGGTATGTGGGTGTCAACTTAGTGCTTGGACAGTAAATATCAAGAGTCATTCATGGGGTGGTTGGTGTGTGGGTGTCATTACAGTGTTTTGATTGTAAATATCAACAGTGATTCATAGGGTGGTGGGTGTCATTACAGTCCTTGAACTGTAAATATCCACAGTCATTCATGGGGTGGTGGGTGTGTGGGTGTCATTACAGTGCTAGGACTGTAAATATAAAGTCATTCATGGGGTGGTGGGTGTGTGTGTCATTAGTGCTTGGACTATAAATATCAACAGTCATTCATGGGGTGGTGGGTGGCATTACAGTGATTGGACTGTAAATATCAACAGTCATTCATGGGGTGATGGGTGTGTGGGTGTCATTACAGTGCTTGGACTGTAAATATCAACAGTCATACATGAAATGGTGGGTGCTTGGGTGTCATTACAGTGCTTGGACTATAAATATCAACAGTCAACAATGGGATGGTGGGTGTCGGGTTGTCATTACAGTGCTTGGACTGTAAATATCAACAGTCATTCATGGGGTGGTGGGTGTGTGGGTGTCATTACAGTGTTTTTACTGTAAATATCAACAGTCATTTATGGGGTGGTGAGTGTGTGGGTGTCATTACAGTTCTTGGACTGTAAATATCAACAGTCATTCATAGGGTGGTGGGTGTGTGATTGTCATTACAGAGCTTGGAGTGTAAATATCAACAATCATTCATGAGGTGGTGGGATGTGTGGGTGTCATTACAGTGCTTGGACTGTAAATATCAACAGTCATTCATGGGGTGGGGGTGTGTGGGTGTCATTATAATGCTTGGACTGTAAATATCAACAGTCATTAATGGGGTGGTTGGTGTGTGGGTGTCATTACAGTGCTTGCACTGTAAATATCAACAGTTATTCATGAGGTGGTGGGTGGCATTACAGTGCTTGGACTGTAATTATCAACAGTCATTCATGGGGTGGTGGGTGTGTTGGTGTCTTTACAGTGCTTGGACTATATATATCAACCATCATTTATGGGGTGGTGAGTGTGTGGGTGTCATTACAGTGCTTGAACTGTTAATATCAACAGTCATTCATAGGGTGGTTGGTGTGTGAGTGTCATTTCGATATTTTGGGGTCCCATAAGTGATCTGTACATGCCTACTCCGTGTTAGAGTATTTTCAAAGTACAGGCCCAAAACATACTGAAAATCGATCTTTTATGTTCCCAAAAGTCGATATGTGCATGCTTTTTCTGCACCCGTTTATATCTCAAATTCAGGCTCCAAACACCCAAAAATTCGATATTTTGGGGTCCCAGAAGCGATCTGTACATGCCTACTCAGATACACGCCAAAAACATGCTGAAAATTGATATTTTAGGTGCCCAAAGTCAATATGTGTATACATCTTCTGCACCCGTTTATATCCCAAATTCAACCTCAAAACACCCGAAAATTCGATATTTTTGGGTCCCAGAAGCGATCTGTACAGTAGCTCAAGAAAGTTCGCTGACTAAAAACTAATGTACCGGCAACCTCTATACCTGTAATTCTCGTCCCAAGCCTTTATCAACTCCATACCCATGATCTGTCAGCGTTGTCAAGGTTTCTTTCCTTTCGTCTCAGGTGTGAACTCAGAGTTTAGACGCATGAGTTTCAACGAAGGGTTATATATATTTATTATATAATTGTGTGAACATTATGAAAACAATGGAAATGAAAGGCAAATGGGTGTGTGGGTGGGGGTGAGACTGAGGTGACCGAGGTGGGGGGTCTGATATGTGTGTGTGTGTGTGTGTGTGTGTACTACAGACGGAGAGAGAGAGGTGGAGGTATGATAGGTTGTGAAAAATGTCAAAATGGAAGACTAGAAAAATGGATAGCAAAGAAGGATGATGAAGGAAGAGGTCAAAATGAGAATAAGGAGGAAGAAGGTTTAATGCCGATGACAAGAAGGGAAGGAAGGAAGGATTGAAGAAAATAACAACGATGGCTTGAGCCTTGGGCAAAGGCTACGTGTGTGTGTGTGTGTGTGTGGCATCTAAAAGTCTGCTGTGAGTTGGCAGAAGGCCAATATTAACCGTTTAATAGATCACATCAGAGTAATTATCTCTTTCTCTCATTGCATTCGTATAAGAACAGTGTTGAAATAGGCTTCTTGTTTAATATTCCATATTCGAAAAATATTCGGTAGGCAACATGCGAATGCGAATGCAAATCTTAAAAAAACATGCGAATGCAAATACGAATATTCGGACCACCTCTACTAAGGACTAATGTGAACACACACACACACACACACACCTTCCACTTAGACGATTAAGGGCCTGTGGCTACATGGGTTGGACAGGGGAGGTCAGGTCACGTGCACTCTCTCTCTCTCTCCCCCCCCCTCTCTCTCTCTCCACATTGCCTTCCTTCACTTTTCCTGTTTCAGCAAGCATCGATCATTCTTCCTTTCTCTAGCTCCCTTCTCCCTCCATCATTCCTTTCAGCTTCTTTCCCCTTTCTGTTATGATCCTACTTTCCCTCTTTCAGTCCTCCCTCCATACTTCCTTCCCTCACTTATTTCACTCCTCCTTATCCTCATTTTGGCCTCTTCTTTCATCATCCTTCTTTGCTATCCATTTTGACATTTTTCATAACCTATCATACCTCCACCTCTCTCTCTCTCTCTGTCTGTACACACACACACACACATCCTTCAGACCCCCATCGCACCATCCATCCATCACCTTTTGGTCTCACCTCCACCCACACAGACATACTAACCAACCCTCCCAGCTAGCTTATAGCACCGTCATGACGGCCTATTGGGAACCCGGCTTAAGAAGGGTGTGTGTGTGTGTGTGTGAGGTCAATGAGGTGTTTCTTGTGCTAGGGAATAAACTATCAAAATATAATACAATGTCTTTCTCTCATTTGCCTTTCATTTCCATTGTTTTTCTTAATGTTCACAGAATTATATAATAAATATATATAACCCTTCGTCGAAACTCACGCGTCTAAACTCTGAGTTCACACCTGAGACGAAAGGAAAGAAACCTTGACAACGCTGACAGATCATGGGTATGGAGTTGAAAAAGGCTTGGGACGAGAATGACAGGTATAGAGGTTGCCGGTACGTTAGTTTTTAGTCGGCGAACTTTCTTGGGCTACTGTACATGCCTACTCAGTGCTAGAATGTTTTCAAGATACAGACCCAAAACATGCTCAAAATCGATATTTTAGGTGCCCAAAAGTCGATACGTGCATGCATCTTCAGTACCCGTTTAAATCTCAAATTCAGGCTCAAAACACCCGAAAATTCGATATTTTGGGGTCCCAGAAACGATCTGTACATACCTACTCCGTGTTAGAGTTTTTTTTTTAAATACAGGTCCCGAACATGCTGAAAATCGATATTTTAGGTGCCCAAAGTCAATATGTGCATGCATCTTCTGTACCCGTTTATATCTCAAATTCAGGCTCAAAACACCCGAAAATTCGATAATTTGGGGTCCCAGAAGCGATCTGTACATGCCAACTCGGTGCTATAATATTTTCAAAATATAGGCCCAAAACATGCTATAAATCGATCTTTTAGGTGCTTAAAAGTCGATATGTGCATGCATATTCTGTACCCGTTTATATCTCAAATTAAGGCTCCAAACACCGGAGAATTTGATATTTCGGGGTTCCAAAAGCAATCTGTACATGCCTACTTAGATAGAAGCCCAAAACATGCTGAAAATCGATATTTTAGGTGCCCAAAGTCAATATGTGTATGCATCTTCTGCACCCGTTTATATCCCAAATTCAACCTCAAAACACCCGAAAATGCGATATATTTGGGTCCCAGGTGAGTTCTGTACATGCCTACTCACTAATAGAATTATTTCAAAATACAGGCCCAAAACATGTTTAAAATCGATATTTTAGGTGCCCAAAGTTTATATGTGCATGTATCTTCTGTACCCGTTTATATCTCAAATTCAGGATCAAAACACCCGAAAATTCGATATTTTAGGGTCCCAGAAGCTATCTGTACACGCCTACTCAGTGTTAGAATATTTTCATAATACACGCCAAAAACATTCTGGAAATCAATATTTTAGGTTCCCAAAGTTAATATGTGCATGCATTTTCTGTACACATTTCTATCCCATATTCGTGCTCAAAACATCCAAAAAATCGATATTTTTGGGTCCCAGAAGCTATCTGTACATGCCTACTCCGTGTTAGAGTATTTTCAAGATACAGGCCCAAAACATGCTGAAAATCGATATTTTAGGTGCCCAAAGTCAATATGTGTATGCATCATCTGTACCCGTTTATATCTCAAATTCAGGCTCAAAACACCCGAAAATTCGATATGTTTTGGTCCAAGAAGCGATCTGTACATGCATACTCAGTGCTAAAATATTTTCAGAATATAAGCTCAAAACATGCTAAAAATCGATATTTTAGGTGCCCAAAGTCAATATGTGCATGCATCTTCTGTACCTGTGTATATCTCAAATTCTGGCTCAAAACACCCGAAAATTCAATTTTTTTGGTTCCCAGAAGCGATCTGAACATGCCTACTCCGTTTTAGAGTATTTTCAAAATATAGGCCAAAAACATGCTGAAATTCGATATTTTAGGTGCCAAAAGCAATATGTGTATGAATCTTCTCTACCCGTTTATATCTCAAATTCAGGCTCAAAACTCCCGAAAACTCGATATTTTTGGGTCCAATAAGCGATCTGTACATGCCTACTCAGTGACAGAATATTTTCAAATTACAGACCAAAAACATGCTGAAAATCGATATTTTAGGTGCCCAAAGTCGATATGTGCATGCATCTTCTGTACCCGTTTATGTCCCAAATTCAGGCTCAAAACACCCTAAAATTCGATATATTTGGGTCCAAGAAGCGATTTGTACATGCCTACTCAGTAATAGAATATTTTTAAGATTCAGGCCGAAAACATGCTGAAAATCGATATTTTAGGTGCACAAAGTCTATATATGCATGCATCTTTTGTAGCCGTTTATATCTCAAATTCAGGCTCAAAACACCCTAAAATTCGATATTTTTGGGTCCAAAAAGCGATCTGTACATGCCTACTCAGTGCTAGAATATTTTCAAAATATAGGCCCAAAACATGCTAAATATGGATATTTTGGGTGCACAAAGTCTATATATGCATGCATCTTTTGTAGCCGTTTATATCTCAAATTCAGGCTCAAAACACCCAAAAATTCGATATTTTTGGGTCCCAGAAGCGATCTGTACATGCCTACTCAATGTTAAAATATTTTCAAAATACAGGCAGAAAAACAAGTTAAAATCGATATTTTAGGTGCCCAAGTCAATATGTGCTTGCATTTTCTGTACCCATTTACATCCCAAATTCAGGATTAAAACACCCGAAAATGCGATGTTTTTGGGTCTCAGAAGCGATATGTACATGCCTACTCAATGTTAGAATATTTTCAAAATACAGGCAGAAAAACAAGTTAAAATCGATATTTTAGGTGCCCAAAGTCGATATGTGCATGCATCTTCTGTACCCGTTTATATCTCAAATTCAGGCTCAAAACACCCGAAAATTCGATATTTTTGGGTCCCAGAAGCGATGTGTACATGCCTACTCAATCTTAGAATATTTTCAAAACGCAGGCACAAAAACAAGTTGAAAATCGATATTTTAGGTGCCCAAAATCGATATGTGCATGCATCTTCAGTACCCGTTTATATCTCAAATTCTGGCTCAAAACACCCGAAAATTCGATATTTTTGGTTCCCAGAAGCGATCTGTACATGCCTACTCAGTAATAGAATATTTTTAAGATTCAGGCCGAAAACATGCTGAAAATCGATATTTTAGGTGCACAAAGTCTATATATGCATGCATCTTTTGTAGCCGTTTATATCTCAAATTCAGGCTCAAAACACCCAAAAATTCGATATTTTTAGGTCCCAGAAGCGATCTGTACATGCCTACTCAATGTTAAAATATTTTCAAAATACAGGCAGAAAAACAAGTTAAAATCGATATTTTAGGTGCCCAAGTCAATATGTGCTTGCATTTTCTGTACCCATTTACATCCCAAATTCAGGCTTAAAACACCCGAAAATGCGATGTTTTTGGGTCCCAGAAGCGAAATGTACATGCCTACTCAATGTTAGAATTATTTCAAATTACAGGCCCAAAACATGTTTAAAATCGATATTTTAGGTGTCCAAAGTTTATATGTGCATGTATCTTCTGTACCCGTTTATATCTCAAATTCAGGATCAAAACACCCGAAAATTCGATATTTATGGGTACCATAAGCGATCTGTACATGCCTACTAAATGTTAGAATATTTTCAAAGCACATGCACAAAAACAACTTGAAAATCGATATTTTAGGTGCCCAAAATCGATATGTGCATGCATCTTCTGTATCCGTTTATATCCCAAATTCAGGCTTAAAACACCCTAAAATTCGATATTTTTGGGTCCCGGAAGCGATCTGTACATGCCTACTCAGAAGAGAATGTTCTCAAAATATAAGCCCAAAACATGCTGAAAATCTATATTTTATGTGCCCAAAGTCGATATGTGCATGCATCTTCTGTACCCGTTTATATCTCAAATTCAGGCTCAAAACACCCGGAAATTCGATATTTTTGGGTCCCAGAAGCTATCTGTACACGCCTACTCAGTGTTAGAATATTTTCATAATACACGCCAAAAACATTCTGGAAATCAATATTTTAGGTTCCCAAAGTTAATATGTGCATTCATTTTCTGTACACATTTCAATCCCATATTCGTGCTCAAAACATCCAAAAAATCGATATTTTTGGGCCCCAGAAGCTATCTGTACATGCCTACTCCGTGTTAGAGTATTTTCAAGATACAGGCCCAAAACATGCTGAAAATCGATATTTTAGGTGCCCAAAGTCAATATGTGTATGCATTATCTGTACCCGTTTATATCTCAAATTCAGGCTCAAAACACCCGAAAATTCGATATGTTTTGGTCCAAGAAGCGATCTGTACATGCATACTCAGTGCTAAAATATTTTCAGAATATAAGCTCAAAACATGCTAAAAATCGATATTTTAGGTGCCCAAAGTCAATATGTGCATGCATCTTCTGTACCTGTGTATATCTCAAATTCTGGCTCAAAACACCCGAAAATTCAATTTTTTTGGTTCCCAGAAGCGATCTGTAAATGCCTACTCAGAGACAAAATATTTTCAAATTACAGACCAAAAACCTGCTGAAAATCGATATTTTAGGTGCCCAAAGTCGATATGTGCATGCATCTTTAGTATACGTTTATATCTCAAATTCAGGCTCAAAACATCCAAAAAATCGATATTTTTGGGTCCAAGAAGCGATTTGTACATGCCTACTCAATAATAGAATATTTTTAAGATTCAAGCCGAAAACATGCTGAAAATCGATATTTTAGGTGCCCAAAATCAAAATGTGCATGCATCTTCTGTACCCGTTTATGTCCCAAATTCAGGCTCAAAACACCCTAAAATTCGATATTCTTGGGTCCAAAAAGCGATCTGTACATGCCTACTCAGTGCTAGAATATTTTCAAAATATAGTCCCAAAATATGCTAAATATGGATATTTTGGGTGCACAAAGTCTATATATGCATGCATCTTTTGTAGCCGTTTATATCTCAAATTCAGGCTCAAAACACCCAAAAATTCGATATTTTTGGGTCCCAGAAGCGATCTGTACATGCCTACTCAATGTTAAAATATTTTCAAAATACAGGCAGAAAAACAAGTTAAAATCGATATTTTAGGTGCCCAAGTCAATATGTGCTTGCATTTTCTGTACCCATTTACATCCCAAATTCAGGCTTAAAACACCCAAAAATGCGATGTTTTTGGGTCCCAGAAGCGATATGTACATGCCTACTCAATGTTAGAATATTTTCAAAATACAGGCAGAAAAACAAGTTAAAATCGATATTTTAGGTGCCCAAAGTCGATATGTGCATGCATCTTCTGTACCCGTTTATATCTCAAATTCAGGCTCAAAACACCCGAAAATTCGATATTTTTGGGTCCCAGAAGCGATGTGTACATGCCTACTCAATCTTAGAATATTTTCAAAACGCAGGCACAAAAACAAGTTGAAAATCGATATTTTAGGTGCCCAAAATCGATATGTGCATGCATCTTCAGTATCCGTTTATATCTCAAATTCTGGCTCAAAACACCCGAAAATTCGATATTTTTGGTTCCCAGAAGCGATCTGTACATGCCTACTCCGTGTTAGAGTATTTTCAAAATACAGGCCTAAAACATGCTGAAAATCGATATTTTAGGTGCCAAAAGTCAATATGTGTATGCATCTTCTGTACCCGTGTATATCTCAAATTCAGGCTGAAAACACCTGAAAATTCAAATTTTTTGGTTCCCAGAAGCGATCTGAACATGCCTACTCAGTAATAGAATATTTTTAAGATTCAGGCCGAAAACATGCTGAAAATCGATATTTTAGGTGCACAAAGTCTATATATGCATGCATCTTTTGTAGCCGTTTATATCTCAAATTCAGGCTCAAAACACCCTAAAATTCGATATTTTTGGTTCCAAAAAGCGATCTATACATGCCTACTCAGTGCTAGAATATTTTCAAAATATAGGCCCAAAACATGCTAAATATGGATATTTTGGGTGCACAAAGTCTATATATGCATGCATCTTTTGTAGCCGTTTATATCTCAAATTCAGGCTCAAAACACCCAAAAATTCGATATTTTTAGGTCCCAGAAGCGATCTGTACATGCCTACTCAATGTTAAAATATTTTCAAAATACAGGCAGAAAAACAAGTTAAAATCGATATTTTAGGTGCCCAAGTCAATATGTGCTTGCATTTTCTGTACCCATTTACATCCCAAATTCAGGCTCAAAACACCCGGAAATTCGATATTTTTGGGTCCCAGAAGCTATCTGTACACGCCTACTCAGTGTTAGAATATTTTCATAATACACGCCAAAAACATTCTGGAAATCAATATTTTAGGTTCCCAAAGTTAATATGTGCATGCATTTATTGTACACATTTCTATCCCATATTCGTGCTCAAAACATCCAAAAAATCGATATTTTTGGGCCCCAGAAGCTATCTGTACATGCCTACTCCGTGTTAGAGTATTTTCAAGATACAGGCCCAAAACATGCTGAAAATCGATATTTTAGGTGCCCAAAGTCAATATGTGTATGCATCATCTGTTCCCGTTTATATCTCAAATTCAGGCTCAAAACACCCGAAAATTCGATATGTTTTGGTCCAAGAAGCGATCTGTACATGCATACTCAGTGCTAAAATATTTTCAGAATATTAGCTCAAAACATGCTAAAAATCGATATTTTAGGTGCCCAAAGTCAATATGTGCATGCATCTTCTGTACCTGTGTATATCTCAATTTCTGGCTCAAAACACCCGAAAATTCAATTTTTTTGGTTCCCAGAAGCGATCTGTACATGACTACTCCGTTTTAGAGTATTTTCAAAATACAGGCCAAAAACATGCTGAAATTCGATATTTTAGGTGCCAAAAGCAATATGTGTATGAATCTTCTCTACCCGTTTATATCTCAAAATTCAGGCTCAAAACTCCCGAAAACTCGATATTTTTGGGACCAATAAGCGATCTGTAAATGCCTACTCAGTGACAGAATATTTTCAAATTACAGACCAAAAACATGCTGAAAATCGATATTTTAGGTGCCCAAAGTCGATATGTGCATGCATCTTCTGTACCCGTTTATGTCCCAAATTCAGGCTCAAATCACCCTAAAATTCGATATTTTTGGGTCCAAGAAGCGATTTGTACATGCCTACTCAGTAATAGAATATTTTTAAGATTCAGGCCGAAAACATGCTGAAAATCGATATTTTAGGTGCACAAAGTCTATATATGCATGCATCTTTTGTAGCCGTTTATATCTCAAATTCAGGCTCAAAACACCCTAAAATTCGATATTTTTGGGTCCCAGAAGCGATCTGTAGATGCCTACTCCGTATTAGAGTATTTTCATAATACAGGCCCAAAACATGCTGAAAATCGATATTTTTTGGTGCCCAAAGTCAATATGTGTATGCATCTTCTGTACCCGTTTATATCTCAAATTCAGGCTCAAAACACACGAAAATTCGATATTTTTTGGTCCCAGAAGCGATCTGTACATGCCTACTCAATGTTAGAATATTTTCAAAACACACGCACAAAAACAAGTTGAAAATAGATATTTTATGTGCCCAAAATTGATATGTGCATGGATCTTCTGTACCAGTTTATGTCCCAAATTCAGGATTAAAACACCCGAAAATTCGATATTTTTGGGTCCTAGAAGGGATCTGTACATGCCTATTCCGTGTAAAAGTATTTTCAAAATACAGGCTTAAAACATGCTGAAAATCGATATTTTAGGTGCCCAAAGTCAATATGTGAATGCATCTTCTGTACCCGTTTATATCTCAAATTCAAGCTTAAAACACCTGAAAATTCGATATTTTTGGTTTCCGGAAGCGATCTGTACATGCCTACTCCGTGTTAGAGTATTTTCAAAATACAGGCCTAAAACATGCTGAAAATTGATATTTCAGGTGCCCAAAGTCGATATGTGCATGCATCTTCTGTACCCGTTTATATCTCAAATTCAGGCTCAAAACACCCAAAAATTCCATTTTGGGGGGTCCCAGAAGCGATCTGTACATGCCTACTCAATGTTAGAATACTTTCAAAACACAGGCACAAAAACAAGTTGAAAATCAATATTTTAGGTGTCCAAAATCGATATGTGCATGCATCTTCTGTACCCGTTTACATCTCAAATTCAGGCTCAAAACACCCGAATATTTGATTTTACTTTTGCCCAGAAATGATCTGTACATGCCTACTCAGTGACAGAATATTTTCAAAATACAGACCCAAAACATGCTGAAAATTGATATTTCAGGTGCCCAAAGTCGATATGTGCATGCATCTTCAGTACCCGTTTATATCTCAAATTCAGGTTAAAAACACCTGAAAATTCGATATTATTTTTGCGTCCCAGAAGCGATCTGTACATGCCTATTCAGGAATGGAATGTTTTCAAAAAATAGGCTCAAAGCATGCTGAAAATCGATATTTCAGGTGCCCAAAGTCGAAATGTGTATGCATTTTAAGTACACATTTATATCCCAAATTCAGACTCAAAACACCCGAAAATTCGATATTTTTGGGTCCCAGAAGCGATCTGTAGATGCCTACTCCGTATTAGAGTATTTTCATAATACAGGCCCAAAACATGCTGAAAATCGATATTTTTTGGTGCCCAAAGTCAATATGTGTATGCATCTTCTGTACCCGTTTATATCTCAAATTCAGGCTCAAAACACACGAAAATTCGATATTTTTTGGTCCCAGAAGCGATCTGTACATGCCTACTCAATGTTAGAATATTTTCAAAACACACGCACAAAAACAAGTTGAAAATAGATATTTTATGTGCCCAAAATTGATATGTGCATGGATCTTCTGTACCAGTTTATGTCCCAAATTCAGGATTAAAACACCCGAAAATTCGATATTTTTGGGTCCTAGAAGGGATCTGTACATGCCTATTCCGTGTAAAAGTATTTTCAAAATACAGGCTTAAAACATGCTGAAAATCGATATTTTAGGTGCCCAAAGTCAATATGTGAATGCATCTTCTGTACCCGTTTATATCTCAAATTCAAGCTTAAAACACCTGAAAATTCGATATTTTTGGTTTCCGGAAGCGATCTGTACATGCCTACTCCGTGTTAGAGTATTTTCAAAATACAGGCCTAAAACATGCTGAAAATTGATATTTCAGGTGCCCAAAGTCGATATGTGCATGCATCTTCTGTACCCGTTTATATCTCAAATTCAGGCTCAAAACACCCAAAAATTCCATTTTGGGGGGTCCCAGAAGCGATCTGTACATGCCTACTCAATGTTAGAATACTTTCAAAACACAGGCACAAAAACAAGTTGAAAATCAATATTTTAGGTGTCCAAAATCGATATGTGCATGCATCTTCTGTACCCGTTTACATCTCAAATTCAGGCTCAAAACACCCGAATATTTGATTTTACTTTTGCCCAGAAATGATCTGTACATGCCTACTCAGTGACAGAATATTTTCAAAATACAGACCCAAAACATGCTGAAAATTGATATTTCAGGTGCCCAAAGTCGATATGTGCATGCATCTTCAGTACCCGTTTATATCTCAAATTCAGGTTAAAAACACCTGAAAATTCGATATTATTTTTGCGTCCCAGAAGCGATCTGTACATG
Organism: Petrolisthes cinctipes; assembly: GCA_033782935.1. NCBI lineage: Eukaryota > Metazoa > Arthropoda > Malacostraca > Decapoda > Porcellanidae > Petrolisthes > Petrolisthes cinctipes. The sequence goes on from JAWQEG010000060.1 coordinate 2,249,616, forward strand.
CCTATTCAGGAATGGAATGTTTTCAAAAAATAGGCTCAAAGCATGCTGAAAATCGATATTTCAGGTGCCCAAAGTCGAAATGTGTATGCATTTTAAGTACACATTTATATCCCAAATTCAGACTCAAAACACCCGAAAATTCGATATTTTTGGGTCCCAGAAGCGATCTGTAGATGCCTACTCCGTATTAGAGTATTTTCATAATACAGGCCCAAAACATGCTGAAAATCGATATTTTTTGGTGCCCAAAGTCAATATGTGTATGCATCTTCAGTACCCGTTTATATCTCAAATTCAGGCTCAAAACACCCGAAAATTCGATATTTTTGGGTCCCAGAAGCGATCTGTACATGCCTACTCAATGTTAGAATATTTTCAAAACACACGCACAAAAACAAGTTGAAAATAGATATTTTATGTGCCCAAAATTGATATGTGCATGGATCTTCTGTACCAGTTTATGTCCCAAATTCAGGCTTAAAACACCCGAAAATTCGATATTTTTGGGTCCTAGAAGGGATCTGTACATGCTTATTCCATGTAAAAGTATTTTCAAAATACAGGCTTAAAACATGCTGAAAATCGATATTTTAGGTGCCCAAAGTCAATATGTGAATGCATCTTCTGTACCCGTTTATATCTCAAATTCAAGCTTAAAACACCTGAAAATTCGATATTTTTGGTTTCCGGAAGCGATCTGTACATGCCTACTCCGTGTTAGAGTATTTTCAATATACAGGCCTAAAACATGCTGAAAATTGATATTTCAGGTGCCCAAAGTCGATATGTGCATGCATCTTCTGTACCCGTTTATATCTCAAATTCAGGCTCAAAACACCCAAAAATTCCATTTTGGGGGGTCCCAGAAGCGATCTGTACATGCCTACTCAATGTTAGAATACTTTCAAAACACAGGCACAAAAACAAGTTGAAAATCAATATTTTAGGTGTCCAAAATCGATATGTGCATGCATCTTCTGTACCCGTTTACATCTCAAATTCAGGCTCAAAACACCCGAATATTTGATTTTACTTTTGCCCAGAAATGATCTGTACATGCCTACTCAGTGACAGAATATTTTCAAAATACAGACCCAAAACATGCTGAAAATTGATATTTCAGGTTCCCAAAGTCGATATGTGCATGCATCTTCAGTACCCGTTTATATCTCAAATTCAGGTTAAAAACACCTGAAAATTCGATATTATTTTTGCGTCCCAGAAGCGATCTGTACATGCCTATTCAGGAATGGAATGTTTTCAAAAAATAGGCTCAAAGCATGCTAAAATTCGATATTTTAGGTGTTCAAAGTTGATATGTGCATTCATCTTCTGTACCCATTGATATCTCAAATTCAATCTCAAAACACCCGAAAATTCGATATTTTTGGGTCCCAGAAACGATCTGTACATGCCTACTCCGTGGTAGAGTATTTTCATAATACAAGCCAAAAATATGCTGAAAATCGATATCTTAGGTGCCCAAAGTCGATATGTGCATGCATTTTCGGTACTCTTTTATATTTAAATTTAATTATCAAAATACCCGAAAATTCGATATTTTTGGGTTCCAGAAGCGATCTCTCCATGCCTACTTAATGCTAGAATATTTTCAAATTTTAGGCTGAAAACATGCTGAAAATCGATATTTTAGGTGTCCAAAGTCGATATGTGCATGCATCTTCAGTACCCGTTTATATCTCAAATTCAGGCTCAAAACACCCGAATATTCGATTTTATTTTGACCCAGAAGTGATCTGTACATGCCTAGTCAGTGCTAGAATATTTTCAAAATATAAGCCCAAAACATGCTGAAAATCGATATATTAGGTGCCCAAAGTCGATATGTGCATGCATTTTCTGTACCTGTTTATAATCTCAAATTCAGGCTCAAAACACCCGAATATTCGATTTTATTGGCGTCCAGAAGCGATCTGTACATGCCTACTCAGTGACAGAAAATTTTCAAATAACAGACACAAAACATGCTAAAAATCGATATTTTAGGTGCCCAAAGTCGATATGTGTATGTATCTTCAGTACCCGTTTATATCTCAAATTCAGGCTCAAAACACCCGAAAATTCGATATTTTTGGGTCCCAGAAGCGATGTGTACATGCCTACTCAATGTTAGAGTATTTTCAAAATACAGGCCTAAAACATGCTGAAAATCGATATTTTAGGTGCAATAGTTAATATGTGTATGCATCTTCTGTACCCGTGTATATCTCAAATTCAGGCTGAAAACACCCGAAATTTCAAATTGTTTGGTTCCCAGAAGCGATCTGTACATGCCTACTCCGTTTTAGAGTATTTTCAAAATACAGGCCCAAAACATGCTAAAATTCGATATTTTAGGTGCCAAAAGCAATATGTGTATGCATCTTCTCTACCCGTTTATATCTCAAATTCAGGCTCAAAACACCCGAAAACTCGATATTTTTGTGTCCAATAAGCGATCTGTACATGCCTACTCAGTAACAGAATATTTTCAAATTACAGACCAAAAACATGCTAAAAATCGATATTTTAGGTGCACAAAGTCGATATGTTCATGCATCTTCAGTATACGTTTATATCTCAAATTCAGGCTTAAAACATCCAAAAAATCGATATTTTTGGGTCCAAGAAGCGATTTGTACATGCCTACTCAGTAATAGAATATTTTTAAGATTCAGGCCGAAAACATGCTGAAAATCGATATTTTAGGTGCCCAAAGTCGATATGTGCATGCCTCTACTGTACCCGTTTATGTCCCAAATTCAGGCTCAAAACACCCTAAAATTCGATATTGTTGGGTCCAAGAAGCGATTTGTACATGCCTACTCAATAATAGAATATTTTTAAGATTCAGGCCAAAAACATGCTGAAAATCGATATTTTAGGTGCCCAAAATCGATATGTGCATTCATCTTCTGTACCCGTTTATGTCCCAAATTCAGGCTCAAAACACCCTAAAATTCGATATTTTTGGGTCCAAAAAGCGATCTGTACATGCCTACTCCATGTTAAAATATTTTCAAAATACAGGCAGAAAAACAAGTTAAAATCGATATTTTAGGTGCCCAAGTCAATATGTGCTTGCATTTTCTGTACCCATTTACATCCCAAATTCAGGCTTAAAACACCCGAAAATTCGATGTTTTTGCGTCCCAGAAGCGATATATACATGCCTACTCCGTGTTAGAGTATTTTCATAATACAGGCCCAAAACATGCTGAAAATCGATATTTTAGGTGCCTAAAGTCAATATGTGTATGAATCTTCTGTACACGTTTATATCCCAAATTCAGACTCAAAACATCCGAAAATTCGATATTTTTGGGTCCCAGAAGCGATCTGTACATGCCTACTCCGTGTTAGAGTATTTTCATAATACAAGCCAAAAATATGCTGAAAATCGATATTTTAGGTGCCCAAAGTCAATAAGTGTATGCATCTTCTGTACCCGTTTATATCTCAAATTCAGGCTCAAAACACCCGAAAAATCGATATTTTTTGGGTCCCAGAAGCGATGTGTACATGCCTACTCAATGTTTGAATATTTTCAAAACACAGGCACAAAAACAAGTTGAAAATCGATATTTTAGGTGCCCAAAATCGATATGTGCATGCATCTTCAGTACCCGTTTATATCTCAAATTCTGGCTCAAAACATCCGAAAATTTGATATTTTTGGTTCCCAGAAGCGATCTGTACATGCCTACTCCGTGTTAGAGTATTTTCAAAATACAGACCTAAAACATGCTGAAAATCGATATTTTAGGTGCAATAGTTAATATGTGTATGCATCTTCTGTACCCGTGTATATCTCAAATTCAGGCTGAAAACACCCGAAATTTCAAATTGTTTGGTTCCCAGAAGCGATCTGTACATGCCTACTCCGTTTTAGAGTATTTTCAAAATACAGGCCCAAAACATGCTGAAATTCGATATTTTAGGTGCCAAAAGCAATATGTGTATGCATCTTCTCTACCCGTTTATATCTCAAATTCAGGCTCAAAACACCCGAAAACTCGATATTTTTGGGTCCAATAAGCGATCTGTACATGCCTACTCAGTGGCAGAATATTTTCAAATTACAGACCAAAAACATGCTAAAAATCGATATTTTAGGTGCCCAAAGTCGATATGTTCATGCATCTTCAGTATACGTTTATATCTCAAATTCAGTCTCAAAACATCCCAAAAATCGATATTTTTGGGTCCAAGAAGCGATTTATACATGCCTACTCAGTAATACAATATTTTTAAGATTCAGGCCGAAAACATGCTGAAAATCGATATTTTAGGTGCCCAAAATCGATATGTGCATGCCTCTACTGTACCCGTTTATGTCCCAAATTCAGGCTCAAAACCCCCTAAAATTCGATATTGTTGGGTCCAAGAAGCGATTTGTACATGCCTACTCAATAATAGAATATTTTTAAGATTCAGGCCAAAAACATGCAGAAAATCGATATTTTAGGTGTCTAAAATCGATATGTGCATGCATCTTCTGTACCCGTTTATGTCCCAAATTCAGGCTCAAAACACCCTAAAATTCGATATTTTTGGGTCCAAAAAGCGATCTGTACATGCCTACTCCATGTCAAAATATTTTCAAAATACAGGCAGAAAAACAAGTTAAAATCGATATTTTAGGTGCCCAAGTCAATATGTGCTTGCATTTTCTGTACCCATTTACATCCCAAATTCAGGCTTAAAACACCCGAAAATTCGATGTTTTTGCGTCCCAGAAGCGATATATACATGCCTACTCCGTGTTAGAGTATTTTCATAATACAGGCCCAAAACATGCTGAAAATCGATATTTTAGGTGCCTAAAGTCAATATGTGTATGAATCTTCTGTACACGTTTATATCCCAAATTCAGACTCAAAACATCCGAAATTCGATATTTTTGGGTCCCAGAAGCGATCTGTACATGCCTACTCCGTGTTAGAGTATTTTCATAATACAAGCCAAAAATATGCTGAAATCGATATTTTAGGTGCCCAAAGTCAATATGTGTATGCATCTTCTGTACCCGTTTATATCTCAAATTCAGGCTCAAAACACCCGAAAAATCGATATTTTTTGGGTCCCAGAAGCGATGTGTACATGCCTACTCAATGTTTGAATATTTTCAAAACACAGGCACAAAAACAAGTTGAAAATCGATATTTTAGGTGCCCAAAATCGATATGTGCATGCATCTTCAGTACCCGTTTATATCTCAAATTCTGGCTCAAAACACCCGAAAATTTGATATTTTTGGTTCCCAGAAGCGATCTGTACATGCCTACTCCGTGTTAGAGTATTTTCAAAATACAGGCCTAAAACAAGCTGAAAATCGATATTTTATGTGCAATAGTTAATATGTGTATGCATCTTCTGTACCCGTGTATATCTCAAATTCAGGCTGAAAACACCCTAAATTTCAAATTGTTTGGTTCCCAGAAGCGATCTGTACATGCCTACTCCGTTTTAGAGTATTTTCAAAATACAGGCCCAAAACATGCTGAAATTCGATATTTTAGGTGCCAAAAGCAATATGTGTATGCATCTTCTCTACCCGTTTATATCTCAAATTCAGGCTCAAAACACCTGAAAACTCGATATTTTTGGGTCCAATAAGCGATCTGTACATGCCTACTCAGTGACAGAATATTTTCAAATTACAGCCCAAAAACATGCTAAAAATCGATATTTTAGGTGCCCAAAGTCGATATGTTCATGCATCTTCAGTATACGTTTATATCTCAAATTCATGCTCAAAACATCCCAAAAATCGATATTTTTGGGTCCAAGAAGCGATTTGTACATGCCTACTCAGTAATAGAATATTTTTAAGATTCAGGCCGAAAACATGCTGAAAATCGATATTTTAGGTGCCCAAAATCGATATGTGCATGCCTCTACTGTACCCGTTTATGTCCCAAATTCAGGCTCAAAACACCCTAAAATTCGATATTGTTGGGTCCAAGAAGCGATTTGTACATGCCTACTCAATAATAGAATATTTTTAAGATTCAGGCCAAAAACATGCTGAAAATCGATATTTTAGGTGCCCAAAATCGATATGTGCATGCATCTTCTGTACCCGTTTATGTCCCAAATTCTGGCTCAAAACACCCTAAAATTCGATATTTTTGGGTCCAAAAAGCGATCTGTACATGCCTACTCCATGTTAAAATATTTTCAAAATACAGGCAGAAAAACAAGTTAAAATCGATATTTTAGGTGCCCAAGTCAATATGTGCTTGCATTTTCTGTACCCATTTACATCCCAAATTCAGGCTTAAAACACCCGAAAATTCGATGTTTTTGCGTCCCAGAAGCGATATATACATGCCTACTCCGTGTTAGAGTATTTTCATAATACAGGCCCAAAACATGCTGAAAATCGATATTTTAGGTGCCTAAAGTCAATATGTGTATGAATCTTCTGTACACGTTTATATCCCAAATTCAGACTCAAAACATCCGAAAAATCGATATTTTTGGGTCCCAGAAGCGATCTGTACATACCTACTCCGTGTTAGAGTATTTTCAAAATAAAGGCCAAAAACATGCTGAAAATCGATATATTAGGTGCCCAAAGTCAATATGTGTATGCATCTTCTGTAACCGTTTATATCTCAAATTCAGGCTCAAAACACCTGAAAAATCGATATTTGTTGGGTCCCAGAAGCTATCTGTACATGCCCATTCCGTGTTAGAGTTTTTTCAAAATAAAGGCCAAAAACATGCTGAAAATCGATATATTAGGTGCCCAAAGTCGATATGTGCATGCATTTTCGGTACTCTTTTATATTTAAATTTAATTATCAAAATACCCGAAAATTCGATATTTTTGGGTTCCAGAAGCGATCTCTCCATGCCTACTTAATGCTAGAATATTTTCAAATTTTAGGCTGAAAACATGCTGAAAATCGATATTTTAGGTGTCCAAAGTCGATATGTGCATGCATCTTCAGTACCCGTTTGTATCTCAAATTCAGGCTCAAAACACCCGAATATTCGATTTTATTTTGGCCCAGAAGTGATCTGTACATGCCTAGTCAGTGCTAGAATATTTTCAAAATATAAGCCCAAAACATGCTGAAAATCGATATATTAGGTGCCCAAAGTCGATATGTGCATGCATTTTCTGTACCTGTTTATAATCTCAAATTCAGGCTCAAAACACCCGAATATTCGATTTCATTGGCGTACAGAAGCGATCTGGACATGCCTACTCAGTGACAGAAAATTTTCAAATAACAGACCCAAAACATGCTAAAAATCGATATTTTAGGTGCCCAAAGTCGATATGTGTATGTATCTTCAGTACCCGTTTATATCTCAAATACAGGCTCAAAACACCCGAAAATTCGATATTTTTGGGTCCCAGAAGCGATGTGTACATGCCTACTCAATGTTTGAATATTTTCAAAACACAGGCACAAAAACAAGTTGAAAATCGATATTTTAGGTGCCCAAAATCGATATGTGCATGCATCTTCAGTACCCGTTTATATCTCAAATTCTGGCTCAAAACACCCGAAAATTTGATATTTTTGGTTCCCTGAAGCGATCTGTACATGCCTACTCCGTGTTAGAGTATTTTCAAAATACAGGCCTAAAACATGCTGAAAATCGATATTTTAGGTGCAATAGTTAATATGTGAATGCATCTTCTGTACCCGTTTATATCTCAAATTCAGGCTTAAAACACCTGAAAATTCGATATTTTTGGTTTCCGGAAGCGATCTGTACATGCCTACTCTGTGTTAGAGTATTTTCAAAATACAGACCTAAAACATGCTGAAAATTGATATTTCAGGTGCCCAAAGTCGATATGTAAATGCATCTTCTGTACCCGTTTATATCTCAAATTCAGGCTCAAAACACCCGAAAATTCCATTTTTCTGGTTACCAGAAGCGATCTGTACATGCCTACTCCGTGTTAGAGTATTTTCAAAATACAGGCCTAAAACATGCTGAATTTCGGTATTTTAGGTGCCCAAAGTCGATATGTGCATGCATCCTCAGTACACGTTTATATCTCAAATTCAGGCTCAAAACACCCGAAAATTCCTTTTTTTGGGGTCCCAGAAGCGATCTGTACATGCCTACTCCGTGTTAGAGTATTTTCAAAATACAGGCCTAAAACATGCTTAATTTCGGTATTTTAGGTGCCCAAAGTCAATACGTGTATGCATCTTCTGTACCCGTGTATATTTAAAATTCAGGCTCAAAATACCCGAAAAATTCGATATTTTTGGGTCCAAGAGGCAATCTGTACATGCCTACTCCGTGTTAGAGTATTTTCAAAATACAGGCCCAAAACATGCTGAAAATCGATATTTCAAGTGCCCAAAGTCGATATGTGCATGCATCTTTAGTACCCGTTTATATCTCAAATTCAGGCTCAAAACACCTGAAAATTCGATATTTTTGCGTCCCAGATGCGATCTGTACATGTCTATTCAGTCATGGAATTTTTTCAAAATATAGGCTCAAAGCATGCTAAAAATCGATATTTTAGGTGTCCAAAGTTGATATGTGCATTCATCTTCTGTACCCGTTGATATCTCAAATTCAATCTCAAAACACCCGAAAATTCGATATTTTTGGGTTCCAGAAGCGATCTCTCCATGCCTACTCAATGCTAGAATATTTTCAAAATATAGGCCCAAAACATGCTGAAAATCGATATTTTAGGTGCTCAAAGTCAATATGTGTATGCATCTTCTGTACCCGTTTATATCTCAAATTCAGGCTCAAAACACCCGAAAAATCTATATTTTTTGGTTCCCAGAAGGTATCTGTATATGACTACTCCGTGTTAGAGTATTTTCATAATACAGGTCTAAAACATGCTGAAAATCGATATTTTAGGTGCCCAAAGTCAATATGTGTATGCATCTTCTGTACCAGTGTATATCTCAAATTCAGGCTCAAAACAACCGAAAATTAAAATTAATTGGTTCCCAGAAGCGATCTGTATATGCCTACTCCGTTTTAGAGTATTTTCAAAATACAGGCCCAAAACATGCTGAAATTCGATATTTTAGTTGCCAAAAGCAATATGTGTATGCATCTTCTCTACCCGTTTATATCTCAAATTCAGGCTCAAAACAGCCGAAAACTCGATATTTTTGGGTCCAATAAGCGATCTGTACATGCCTACTCAGTGACAGAATATTTTCAAAATATTGGCCCAAAACATGCTGAAAATCGATATTTTAGGTGCCCAAAGTCAATATGTGTATGCATCTTCTGTACCCGTGTATATCTCAAATTCAGGCTCAAAACACCCTAAAATTCGATATTTTTGGGTCCAAAAAGCGATCTGTACATGCCTACTCAGTGCTAGAATATTTTCAAAATATAGGCCCAAGATATGCTAAATATGGATATTTTGGGTGCACAAAGTCTATATATGCATGCATCTTTTGTAGCCGTTTATATCTCAAATTCAGGCTCAAAACACCCAAAAATTCGATATTTTTGGGTCCCAGAAGCGATCTGTACATGCCTACTCAATGTTAAAATATTTTCAAAATACAGGCAGAAAAACAAGTTAAAATCGATATTTTAGGTGCCCAAGTCAATATGTGCTTGCATTTTCTGTACCCATTTACATCCCAAATTCAGGCTTAAAACACCCAAAAATGCGATGTTTTTGGGTCCCAGAAGCGATATGTACATGCCTACTCAATGTTAGAATATTTTTAAAATACAGGCAGAAAAACAAGTTAAAATCGATATTTTAGGTGCCCAAAGTCGATATGTGCATGCATCTTCTGTACCCGTTTATATCTCAAATTCAGGCTCAAAACACCCGAAAATTCGATATTTTTGGGTCCCAGAAGCGATGTGTACATGCCTACTCAATCTTAGAATATTTTCAAAACGCAGGCACAAAAACAAGTTGAAAATCGATATTTTAGGTGCCCAAAATCGATATGTGCATGCATCTTCAGTATCCGTTTATATCTCAAATTCTGGCTCAAAACACCCGAAAATTCGATATTTTTGGTTCCCAGAAGCGATCTGTACATGCCTACTCCGTGTTAGAGTATTTTCAAAATACAGGCCTAAAACATGCTGAAAATCGATATTTTAGGTGCCCAAAGTCAATATGTGTATGCATCTTCTGTACCCGTGTATATCTCAAATTCAGGCTGAAAACACCCGAAAATTCAAATTTTTTGGTTCCCAGAAGCGATCTGAACATGCCTACTCCGTTTTAGAGTATTTTCAAAATATAGGCATAAAACATGCTGAAATTCGATATTTTAGGTGCCAAAAGCAATATGTGTATGCATCTTCTCTACCCGTTTATATCTCAAATTCAGGCTCAAAACTCCCGAAAACTCGATATTTTTGGGTCCAATAAGCGATCTGTACATGCCTACTCAGTGACAGAATATTTTCAAATTACAGACCAAAAACATGCTGAAAATCGATATTTTAGGTGCCCAAAGTCGATATGTGCATGCATCTTCTGTACCCGTTTATGTCCCAAATTCAGGCTCAAAACACCCTAAAATTCGATATTTTTGGGTCCAAGAAGCGATTTGTACATGCCTACTCAGTAATAGAATATTTTTAAGATTCAGGCCGAAAACATGCTGAAAATCGATATTTTAGGTGCACAAAGTCTATATATGCATGCATCTTTTGTAGCCGTTTATATCTCAAATTCAGGCTCAAAACACCCTAAAATTCGATATTTTTCGGTCCAAAAAGCGATCTATACATGCCTACTCAGTGCTAGAATATTTTCAAAATATAGGCCCAAAACATGCTAAATATGGATATTTTGGGTGCACAAAGTCTATATATGCATGCATCTTTTGTAGCCGTTTATATCTCAAATTCAGGCTCAAAACACCCAAAAATTCGATATTTTTAGGTCCCAGAAGCGATCTGTACATGCCTACTCAATGTTAAAATATTTTCAAAATACAGGCAGAAAAACAAGTTAAAATCGATATTTTAGGTGCCCAAGTCAATATGTGCTTGCATTTTCTGTAAACATTTACATCCCAAATTCAGGCTTAAAACACCCGAAAATGCGATGTTTTTGGGTCCCAGAAGCGATATGTACATGCCTACTCAATGTTAGAATATTTTCAAAATACAGGCAGAAAAACAAGTTAAAATCGATATTTTAGGTGCCCAAAGTCGATATGTGCATGCATCTTCTGTACCCGTTTATATCTCAAATTCAGGCTCAAAACACCCGGAAATTCGATATTTTTGGGTCCCTGAAGCTATCTGTACACGCCTACTCAGTGTTAGAATATTTTCATAATACACGCCAAAAACATTCTGGAAATCAATATTTTAGGTTCACAAAGTTAATATGTGCATGCATTTATTGTACACATTTCTATCCCATATTCGTGCTCAAAACATCCAAAAAATCGATATTTTTGGGCCCCAGAAGCTATCTGTACATGCCTACTCCTTGTTAGAGTATTTTCAAGATACAGGCCCAAAACATGCTGAAAATCGATATTTTAGGTGCCCAAAGTCAATATGTGTATGCATCATCTGTACCCGTTTATATCTCAAATTCAGGCTCAAAACACCCGAAAATTCGATATGTTTTGGTCCAAGAAGCGATCTGTACATGCATACTCAGTGCTAAAATATTTTCAGAATATTAGCTCAAAACATGCTAAAAATCGATATTTTAGGTGCCCAAAGTCAATATGTGCATGCATCTTCTGTACCTGTGTATATCTCAATTTCTCGCTCAAAACACCCGAAAATTCAATTTTTTTGGTTCCCAGAAGCGATCTGTACATGCCTACTCCGTTTTAGAGTATTTTCAAAATACAGGCCAAAAACATGCTGAAATTCGATATTTTAGGTGCCAAAAGCAATATGTGTATGAATCTTCTCTACCCGTTTATATCTCAAATTCAGGCTCAAAACTCCCGAAAACTCGATATTTTTGGGACCAATAAGCGATCTGTAAATGCCTACTCAGTGACAGAATATTTTCAAATTACAGACCAAAAACATGCTGAAAATCGATATTTTAGGTGCCCAAAGTCGATATGTGCATGCATCTTCTGTACCCGTTTATGTCCCAAATTCAGGCTCAAAACACCCTAAAATTCGATATTTTTGGGTCCAAGAAGCGATTTGTACATGCCTACTCAGTAATAGAATATTTTTAAGATTCAGGCCGAAAACATGCTGAAAATCGATATTTTAGGTGCACAAAGTCTATATATGCATGCATCTTTTGTAGCCGTTTATATCTCAAATTCAGGCTCAAAACACCCTAAAATTCGATATTTTTGGGTCCAAAAAGCGATCTGTACATGCCTACTCAGTGCTAGAATATTTTCAAAATATAGGCCCAAAACATGCTAAATATGGATATTTTGGGTGCACAAAGTCTATATATGCATGCATCTTTTGTAGCCGTTTATATCTCAAATTCAGGCTCAAAACACCCAAAAATTCGATATTTTTGGGTCCCAGAAGCGATCTGTACATGCCTACTCAATGTTAAAATATTTTCAAAATACAGGCAGAAAAACAAGTTAAAATCGATATTTTAGGTGCCCAAGTCAATATGTGCTTGCATTTTCTGTACCCATTTACATCCCAAATTCAGGATTAAAACACCCGAAAATGCGATGTTTTTGGGTCCCAGAAGCGATATGTACATGCCTACTCAATGTTAGAATATTTTCAAAATACAGGCAGAAAAACAAGTTAAAATCGATATTTTAGGTGCCCAAAGTCGATATGTGCATGCATCTTCTGTACCCGTTTATATCTCAAATTCAGGCTCAAAACACCCGAAAATTCGATATTTTTGGGTCCCAGAAGCGATGTGTACATGCCTACTCAATCTTAGAATATTTTCAAAACGCAGGCACAAAAACAAGTTGAAAATCGATATTTTAGGTGCCCAAAATCGATATGTGCATGCATCTTCAGTACCCGTTTATATCTCAAATTCTGGCTCAAAACACCCGAAAATTCGATATTTTTGGTTCCCAGAAGCGATCTGTACATGCCTACTCCGTGTTAGAGTATTTTCAAAATACAGGCCTAAAACATGCTGAAAATCGATATTTTAGGTGCCCAAAGTCAATATGTGTATGCATCTTCTGTACCCGTATATATCTCAAATTCAGGCTGAAAACACCCGAAAATTCAAATTTTTTGGTTCCCAGAAGCGATCTGAACATGCCTACTCCGTTTTAGAGTATTTTCAAAATATAGGCATAAAACATGCTGAAATTCGATATTTTAGGTGCCAAAAGCAATATGTGTATACATCTTCTCTACCCGTTTATATCTCAAATTCAGGCTCAAAACTCCCGAAAACTCGATATTTTTGGGTCCCAGAAGCGATCTGTACATGCCTACTCAGTGACAGAATATTTTCAAATTACAGACCAAAAACATGCTGAAAATCGATATTTTAGGTGCCCAAAGTCGATATGTGTATGTATCTTCAGTACCCGTTTATATCTCAAATACAGGCTCAAAACACCCGAAAATTCGATATTTTTGGGTCCCAGAAGCGATGTGTACATGCCTACTCAATGTTTGAATATTTTCAAAACACAGGCACAAAAACAAGTTGAAAATCGATATTTTAGGTGCCCAAAATCGATATGTGCATGCATCTTCAGTACCCGTTTATATCTCAAATTCTGGCTCAAAATACCCGAAAATTTGATATTTTTGGTTCCCTGAAGCGATCTGTACATGCCTACTCCGTGTTAGAGTATTTTCAAAATACAGGCCTAAAACATGCTGAAAATCGATATTTTAGGTGCAATAGTTAATATGTGAATGCATCTTCTGTACCCGTTTATATCTCAAATTCAGGCTTAAAACACCTGAAAATTCGATATTTTTGGTTTCCGGAAGCGATCTGTACATGCCTACTCCGTGTTAGAGTATTTTCAAAATACAGACCTAAAACATGCTGAAAATTGATATTTCAGGTGCCCAAAGTCGATATGTAAATGCATCTTCAGTACCCGTTTATATCTCAAATTCAGGCTCAAAACACCTGAAAATTCGATATTTTTGGGTCTCATAAGCGATCTGTACACGCCTACTCCGTGTTAGAATATTTTTATAATACAGACCCAAAACATGCTGAAAATCGATATTTTAGGTGCCCAAAGTCAATATATGTATGTATCTTAAGTACCCGTTTATATCTCAAATTCAGGTTCAAAACACCCAAAAATTCGATATTTTTGGGTCCCAGTAGCGATCTGTACATGCCTACTCAGTGACAGAATATTTTCAAATTACAGACCAAAAACATGCTGAAAATCGATATTTTAGGTGCCCAAAGTCGATATGTGTATGTATCTTCAGTACCCGTTTATATCTCAAATACAGGCTCAAAACACCCGAAAATTCCATTTTTTTGGGTCCCAGAAGCGATGTGTACATGCCTACTCAATGTTTGAATATTTTCAAAACACAGGCACAAAAACAAGTTGAAAATCGATATTTTAGGTGCCCAAAATCGATATGTGCATGCATCTTCAGTACCCGTTTATATCTCAAATTCTGGCTCAAAATACCCGAAAATTTGATATTTTTGGTTCCCTGAAGCGATCTGTACATGCCTACTCCGTGTTAGAGTATTTTCAAAATACAGGCCTAAAACATGCTGAAAATCGATATTTTAGGTGCAATAGTTAATATGTGAATGCATCTTCTGTACCCGTTTATATCTCAAATTCAGGCTTAAAACACCTGAAAATTCGATATTTTTGGTTTCCGGAAGCGATCTGTACATGCCTACTCCGTGTTAGAGTATTTTCAAAATACAGACCTAAAACATGCTGAAAATTGATATTTCAGGTGCCCAAAGTCGATATGTAAATGCATCTTCAGTACCCGTTTATATCTCAAATTCAGGCTCAAAACACCTGAAAATTCGATATTTTTGGGTCTCATAAGCGATCTGTACACGCCTACTCCGTGTTAGAATATTTTTATAATACAGACCCAAAACATGCTGAAAATCGATATTTTAGGTGCCCAAAGTCAATATATGTATGTATCTTAAGTACCCGTTTATATCTCAAATTCAGGTTCAAAACACCCAAAAATTCGATATTTTTGGGTCCCAGTAGCGATCTGTACATGCCTACTCAGTAACAGAATATTTTCAAAATACAAGTCAAAATATGCTGAAATACGATATTTTAGGTGCCCAAAGTCAATATGTGCATGCATCTTCTGTACCTGTTTATATCTCAAATTCAGGCTCAAAACACCAGAAAATTCCATTTTTTTGGGTCCCAGAAGCGATCTGTATATGCCTACTCAATGTTAGAATACTTTCAAAACACAGGCACAAAAACAAGTTGAAAATCAATATTTTAGGTGTCCAAAATCGATATGTGCATGCATCTTCTGTACCCGTTTATATCTCAAATTCAGGCTCAAAACACCCGAAAATTCCATTTTTCTGGTTACCAGAAGCGATCTGTACATGCCTACTCCGTGTTAGAGTATTTTCAAAATACAGGCCTAAAACATGCTGAATTTCGGTATTTTAGGTGCCCAAAGTCGATATGTGCATGCATCTTCAGTACACGTTTATATCTCAAATTCAGGCTCAAAACACCCGAAAATTCCATTTTTTTTCGGTCCCAGAAGCGATCTGTACATGCCTACTCCGTGTTAGAGTATTTTCAAAATACAGGCCTAAAACATGCTTAATTTCGGTATTTTAGGTGCCCAAAGTCAAAACGTGTATGCATCTTCTGTACCCGTGTATATTTAAAATTCAGGCTCAAAATACCCGAAAAATTCGATATTTTTGGGTCCAAGAGGCAATCTGTACATGCCTACTCCGTGTTAGAGTATTTTCAAAATACAGGCCCAAAACATGCTGAAAATCGATATTTCAAGTGCCCAAAGTCGATATGTGCATGCATCTTTAGTACCCGTTTATATCTCAAATTCAGGCTCAAAACACCTGAAAATTCGATATTTTTGCGTCCCAGATGCGATCTGTACATGTCTATTCAGTCATGGAATTTTTTAAAAATATAGGCTCAAAGCATGCTAAAAATCGATATTTTAGGTGTCCAAAGTTGATATGTGCATTCATCTTCTGTACCCGTTGATATCTCAAATTCAATCTCAAAACACCCGAAAATTCGTTATTTTTGGGTCCCAGAAGCGATCTGTACATGCCTACTCCGTGTTAGAGTATTTTCATAATATAGGCCCAAAATATGCTGAAAATCGATATTTTAGGTGCCCAAAGTCAATATGTGTATGCATCTTCTGTACCCGTTTATATCTCAAATTCAGGCTCAAAACACCCGAAAAATCGATATTTTTTGGTTCCCAGAAGGTATCTGTATATGCATATTCCATGTTAGAGTTTTTTCAAAATAAAGGCCAAAAACATGCTGAAAATCGATATATTAGGTGCCCAAGGTCGATATGTGCATGCATTTTCGGTACCCTTTTATATTTAAATTTTAGGATCAAAATACCCGAAAATTCGATATTTTTGGGTTCCAGAAGCGATCTCTCCATGCCTACTCAATGCTAGAATATTTTCAAAATATAGGCCCAAAACATGCTGAAAATCGATATTTTAGGTGCCCAAAGTCAATATGTGTATGCATCTTCTGTACCCGTTTATATCTCAAATTCAGGCTCAAAACACCCGAAAAATCTATATTTTTTGGTTCCCAGAAGGTATCTGTATATGACTACTCCGTGTTAGAGTATTTTCATAATACAGGTCTAAAACATGCTGAAAATCGATATTTTAGGTGCCCAAAGTCAATATGTGTATGCATCTTCTGTACCAGTGTATATCTCAATTTCAGGCTCAAAACACCCGAAAATTAAAATTAATTGGTTCCCAGAAGCGATCTGTATATGCCTACTCCGTTTTAGAGTATTTTCAAAATACAGGCCCAAAACATGCTGAAATTCGATATTTTAGTTGTCAAAAGCAATATGTGTATGCATCTTCTCTACCCGTTTATATCTCAAATTCAGGCTCAAAACAGCCGAAAACTCGATATTTTTGGGTCCAATAAGCGATCTGTACATGCCTACTCAGTGACAGAATATTTTCAAAATATTGGCCCAAAACATGCTGAAAATCGATATTTTAGGTGCCCAAAGTCAATATGTGTATGCATCTTCTGTACCCGTGTATATCTCAAATTCAGGCTCAAAACACCCGAAAATTCCATTTTTCTGGTTCCCAGAAGCGATCTGTACATGCCTACTCCGTGTTAGAGTATTTTCAAAATACAGGCCTAAAACATGCTTAATTTCGATATTTTAGGTGCCCAAAGTCAATACGTGTATGCATCTTCTGTACCCGTGTATATTTAAAATTCAGGCTCAAAATACCCGAAAAATTCGATATTTTTGGGTCCAAGAGGCAATCTGTACATGCCTACTCCATGTTAGAGTATTTTCAAAATACAGGCCCAAAACATGCTGAAAATCGATATTTCAGGTGCCCAAAGTCGATATGTGCATGCATCTTTAGTACCCGTTTATATCTCAAATTCAGGCTCAAAACACCTGAAAATTCGATATTTTTGCGTCCCAGATGCGATCTGTACATGCCTATTCAGTCATGGAATTTTTTCAAAATATAGGCTCAAAGCATGCTAAAAATCGATATTTTAGGTGTCCAAAGTTGATATGTGCATTCATCTTCTGTACCCGTTGATATCTCAAATTCAATCTCAAAACACCCGAAAATTCGATATTTTTGGGTCCCAGAAGCGATCTGTACATGCCTACTCCGTGATAGAGTATTTTCATAATACAGGCCCAAAATATGCTGAAAATCGATATTTTAGGTGCCCAAAGTCAATATGTGTATGCATCTTCTGTACCCGTTTATATCTCAAATTCAGGCTCAAAACACCCGAGAAATCGATATTTTTTGGTTCCAAGAAGGTATCTGTATATGCATGTTCCGTGTTAGAGTTTTTTTCAAAATAAAGGCCAAAAACATGCTGAAAATCGATATATTAGGTGCCCAAGGTCGATATGTGCATGCATCTTCAGTACACGTTTATATCTCAAATTCAGGCTCAAAACACCCGAAAATTCGATATTTTTGGGTCCCAGAAGCGATCTGTACATGCCTAATCAGTGCTAGAATGTTTTCAAAATATAGGCCCAAAACATGCTGAAAATCGATATTTTAGGTGCCCAAAGTCAATATGTGTATGCATCTTCTGTACCCGTGTATATCTCAAATTCAGGCTCAAAACACCCGAAAAATTCGATATTTTTGGGTCCCAGAGGCATTCTGTACAGGCCTACTCCTTGTTAGAGTATTTTCAAAATACAGGCCAAAAACATGCTGAAAATTGATATTTCAGGTGCCCGAAGTCGATATGTGCATGCATCTTCAGTACCCGTTTATATCTCAAATTCAGGCTCAAAACACCCGAAAAATCGATATTTTTGGGTTCCAGAAGCGATCTGTACATGCCTAATCATTGCATGAATTTTCTCAAAATACAGACCCAAACATGCTAAAAATCGATATTTTAGATGCCCAAAGTCAATATGTCCATGCATCTTCAGTACTCGTTTATAACTCAAATTCAGACTCAAAACACCCGAAAATTCGATATTTTTGAGTCACAGAAGCGATCTGTACATGCCTACGCAGTAATAGAATATTTAAAAAAACACGCCCAAAACATGCTGAAAAACGATATTTTAGGTGCCCAAAGTCGATATGTGCATGCATCTTCTGTACACGTTTATATCTCAAATTCAGGCTCAAAACACCCGAATATTCGATTTTATTTTGGGTCCCAGAAGCGATCTGTACATGCCTACTTAGTGCTAGAATATTTTCAAAATACAGGCCCAAAACATGCTGAAAATCGATATTTTAGGTGCCCAAAGTCGATATGTGCTTGCATCTTCTGTACCCATTTACATCCCAAATTCAGGCTCAAAACACCCGAATATTCGATATTTTTGGGTCCCAGAAGCGATGTGTACATGCCTACTTCGTGTTTGAGTATTTTCAAATTACAGGTCCAAAATATGCTCAAAATCGATATTTTAGGTGCAAAATGTCGATATGTGCATGGATCTTCAGTACCAGTTTATATCCCAAATTCAGGATTAAAACACTCGAAAATTTAATATTTTTGGGTCCCAGAAGCGATCTGTACATGCCTACTCAGTGCTAGAATATTTTCAAAATTTAGGCCAAAAACATGCTAAAAATCGATATTTTAGGTGCCCAACGTCGATATGTGCATGCATCTTCTGTACCCGTTTAAATCTCAAATTCAGGCTCAAAACACCCGAAAATTCAATATTTTTGGGTCCCAGAAGCGATCTGTACATGCCTAATCCTTGCTAGAATTTTTTCAAGATACAGACCCAAAACATGCTGAAAATCGATATTTTAGGTGCAAAAAGTCGATATGTGCATGCATCTTCTGTACACGTTTATATCTCAAATTCAGGCTCAAAACACCCGAATATTCGATTTTATTTTGGGTCCCAAAAGCGATCTGTACATGCCTACTTAGTGCTAGAATATTTTCAAAATACTGGCCCAAAACATGCTGAAAATCGATATTTTAGGTGCCCAAAGTCGATATGTGCTTGCATCTTCAGTAGCCGTTTATATCTCAAATTCATGCTCAAAACACCCGAAAACTCGATATTTTTGGGTCCCAGAAGCGATCTGTACATGCCTACTCAGTAATAGAACATTTTCAAAATTCAGGTCTAAAACATGCTGAAAATCGATATTTTAGGTGCCCAAAGCCGATATGTGCTTGCATCTTCAGTAACCGTTTATATCTCAAATTCATGCTCATAACTCCCGAAAACTCGATATTTTTGGGTCCCAGAAGCGATCTGTACATGCCTACTCAGTGCTAGAATATTTTCAAAATTTAGGCAAAAAACAGGCTAAAAATCGATATTTTAGGTCCCCAAAGTCGATATGTGCATGCATCTTCTGTACCCGTTTATATCTCAAATTCAGGCTCAAAATACCCGAAAATTCAATATTTTTGGGTCCCAGAAGCGATCTGTACATGCCTAATCCTTGCTGGAATTTTCTCAAGATACAGACCCAAAACATGCTGAAAATCGATATTTTAGGTGCCCAAAGTCGATGTGTGCATGCATCTTCTGTACCCGTTTATATCTCAAATTCAGGATCAAAATACCCGAAAATTTGATATTTTTGGGTTCCAGAGGCGATCTATTCATGCCTACTCAATGTTAGAATATTTTCAAAATACAGGCAGAAAAACAAGTTAAAAATCGATATTTTAGGTGCCTAAGTCAATAAGTGCATGCATCTTCTGTACCCATTTACATCCCAAATTCAGGCTCAAAACACCCGAATATTCGATATTTTTGGGTCCCAGAAGCGATGTGTACATGCCTACTTCGTGTTTGAGTATTTTCAAATTACAGGTCCAAAATATGCTCAAAATCGATATTTTAGGTGCAAAAAGTCGATATGTGCATGGATCTTCAGTACCAGTTTATATCCCAAATTCAGGATTAAAACACTCGAAAATTTAATATTTTTGGGTCCCAGAAGCGATCTGTACATGCCTACTCAGTGCTAGAATATTTTCAAAATTTAGGCCAAAAACATGCTAAAAATCGATATTTTAGGTGCCCAACGTCGATATGTGCATGCATCTTCTGTACCCGTTTAAATCTCAAATTCAGGCTCAAAACACCCGAAAATTCAATATTTTTGGGTCCCAGAAGCGATCTGTACATGCCTAATCCTTGCTAGAATTTTTTCAAGATACAGACCCAAAACATGCTGAAAATCGATATTTTAGGTGCAAAAAGTCGATATGTGCATGCATATTCTGTACCCGTTTATATCCCGTATATAAGCTCAAAACATGCTAAAAATCGATATTTTAAGTGTCCAAAGTCGATATGTGCATGCATCTTCTGTACCCGTTTATATCTCAAATTCAGGCCCAAAACACCCGAAAATTCGATATTTTTGGGTTCCAGAAGCGATCTGTACATGCCTAATCATTGCTAGAATTTTCTCAAAATACAGACCCAAACATGCTGAAAATCGATATTTTAGGTGCCCAAAGTCAATATGTCCATGCATCTTCAGTACTCGTTTATAACTCAAATTTAGACTCAAAACACCCGAAAATTCGATATTTTTGAGTCACAGAAGCTATCTGTATATGCCTACGCAGTAACAGAATATTTAAAAAAACACGCCCAAAACATGCTGAAAATCGATATTTTAGGTCCCCAAAGTCAATATGTGTATGCATCTTCTGTACCCGTGTATATCTCAAATTCAGGCTCAAAACACCCGAAAAATTCGATATTTTTGGGTCCCAGAAGCGATCTGTACATGCCTACTTAGTGCTAGAATATTTTCAAAATACAGGCCCAAAACATGCTGAAAATCGATATTTTAGGTGCCCAAAGTCGATATGTGCTTGCATCTTCAGTAGCCGTTTATATCACAAATTCATGCCCAAAACACCCGAAAACTCGATATTTTTGGGTCCCAGAAGCGATCTGTACATGCCTACTCAGTAATAGAACATTTTCAAAATTCAGGTCTAAAACATGCTGAAAATCGATATTTTAGGTGCCCAAAGCCGATATGTGCTTGCATCTTCAGTAACCGTTTATATCTCAAATTCATGCTCATAACTCCCGAAAACTCGATATTTTTGGGTCCCAGAAGCAATCTGTACATGCCTACTCAGTTCTAGAATATTTTCAAAATTTAGGCAAAAAACAGGCTAAAAATCGATATTTTATGTCCCCAAAGTCGATATGTGCATGCATCTTCTGTACCCGTTTATATCTCAAATTCAGGCTAAAAACACCCGAAAATTCAATATTTTTGGGTCCCAGAAGCGATCTGTACATGCCTAATCCTTGCTGGAATTTTCTCAAGATACAGACCCAAAACATGCTGAAAATCGATATTTTAGGTGCCCAAAGTCGATATGTGCATGTATCTTCTGTACCCGTTTATATCTCAAATTCAGGATCAAAATACCCGAAAATTTGATATTTTTGGGTTCCAGAGGCGATCTATTCATGCCTACTCAATGTTAGAATATTTTCAAAATACAGGCAGAAAAACAAGTTAAAAATCGATATTTTAGGTGCCTAAGTCAATAAGTGCATGCATCTTCTGTACCCATTTACATCCAAAATTCAGGCTCAAAACACCCGAATATTCGATATTTTTGGGTCCCAGAAGCGATGTGTACATGCCTACTTCGTGTTTGAGTATTTTCAAATTACAGGTCCAAAATATGCTCAAAATCGATATTTTAGGTGCAAAAAGTCGATATGTGCATGGATCTTCAGTACCAGTTTATATCCCAAATTCAGGATTAAAACACTCGAAAATTTAATATTTTTGGGTCCCAGAAGCGATCTGTACATGCCTACTCAGTGCTAGAATATTTTCAAAATTTAGGCCAAAAACATGCTAAAAATCGATATTTTAGGTGCCCAACGTCGATATGTGCATGCATCTTCTGTACCCGTTTAAATCTCAAATTCAGGCTCAAAACACCCGAAAATTCAATATTTTTGGGTCCCAGAAGCGATCTGTACATGCCTAATCCTTGCTAGAATTTTTTCAAGATACAGACCCAAAACATGCTGAAAATCGATATTTTAGGTGCAAAAAGTCGATATGTGCATGCATATTCTGTACCCGTTTATATCCCGTATATAAGCTCAAAACATGCTAAAAATCGATATTTTAAGTGTCCAAAGTCGATATGTGCATGCATCTTCTGTACCCGTTTATATCTCAAATTCAGGCCCAAAACACCCGAAAATTCGATATTTTTGGGTTCCAGAAGCGATCTGTACATGCCTAATCATTGCTAGAATTTTCTCAAAATACAGACCCAAACATGCTGAAAATCGATATTTTAGGTGCCCAAAGTCAATATGTCCATGCATCTTCAGTACTCGTTTATAACTCAAATTCAGACTCAAAACACCCGAAAATTCGATATTTTTGAGTCACAGAAGCGATCTGTATATGCCTACGCAGTAATAGAATATTTAAAAAAACACGCCCAAAACATGCTGAAAATCGATATTTTAGGTGCCCAAAGTCGATATGTGCATGCATCTTCTGTGCACGTTTATATCTCAAATTCAGGCTCAAAACACCCGAATATTCGATTTTATTTTGGCCCAGAAGCGATCTGTACATGCCTACTTAGTGCTAGAATATTTTCAAAATACAGGCCCAAAACATGATGAAAATCGATATTTTAGGTGCCCAAAGTCGATATGTGCTTGCATCTTCCGTAGCCGTTTATATCTCAAATTCAGGCTTAAAACACCCGAAAACTCGATATTTTTGGTTCCCAGAAGCGATCTGTACATGCCTACTCAGTGCTAGAATATTTTCAAAATTTAGGCCAAAAACAGGCTAAAAATCGATATTTTAGGTCCCCAAAGTCGATATGTGCATGCATCTTCTGTACCCGTTTATATCTCAAATTCAGGCTGATAACACCCGAAAATTCAATATTTTAGGGTCCCAGAAGTGATCTGTACATGCCTAATCCTTGCTGGAAATTTCTCAAGATACAGACCCAAAACATGCTGAAAATCGATATTTTAGGTGCCCAAAGTCGATATGTGCATGCATCTTCTGTACCCGTTTATATCTCAAATTTAGGATCAAAATACCCGAAAATTTGATATTTTTGGGTTCCAGAGGCGATCTATTCATGCCTACTCAATGTTAGAATATTTTCAAAATACAGGCAGAAAAACAAGTTAATAATCGATATTTTAGGTGCCCAAGTCAATAAGTACATGCATCTTCTGTTACCATTTACATCCCAAATTCAGGCTCAAAACACCCGAATATTCGATTTTATTTTGGCCCAGAAGCGATCTGTACATGCCTACTTAGTGCTAGAATATTTTCAAAATACAGGCCCAAAACATGCTGAAAATCGATATTTTAGGTGCCCAAAGTCGATATGTGCTTGCATCTTCAGTAGCCGTTTATATCTCAAATTCAGGCACAAAACACCCGAAAACTCGATATTTTTGGGTCCCAGAAGCGATCTGTACATGCCTACTTCGTGTTTGAGTATTTTCAAATTACAGGCCCAAAATATGCTCAAAATCGATATTTTAGGTGCAAAAAGTCGATATGTGCATGGATCTTCAGTACCAGTTTATATCCCAAATTCAGGATTAAAACACTCGAAAATTTAATATTTTTGGGTCCCAGAAGCGATTTGTACATGCCTACTCAGTGCTAGAATATTTTCAAAATTTAGGCCAAAAACATGCTAAAAATCGATATTTTAGGTGCCCAACGTCGATATGTGCATGCATCTTCTGTACCCGTTTATATCTCAAATTCAGGCTCAAAACACCCGAAAATTCAATATTTTTGGGTCCCAGAAGCGATCTGTACATGCCTAATCCTTGCTAGAATTTTTTCAAGATACAGACCCGAAACATGATGAAAATCGATATTTTAGGTGCCCAAAGTCAATATGTGTATGCATCTTCTGTACCCGTTTATATCTCAAATTCAGGCTCAAAACACCCGAAAAATCGATATTTTTTGGTTCCCAGAAGGTATCTGTATATGCCTATTCCGTGTTAGAGTTTTTTCAAAATAAAGGCCAAAACCATGCTGAAAATCGATATATTAGGTGCCCAAGGTCGATATGTGCATGCATTTTCGGTACCCTTTTATATTTAAATTTAAGAATCAAAATACCCGAAAATTCGATATTTTTGGGTTCCAGAAGCGATCTCTCCATGCCTACTCAATGCTAGAATATTTTCAAAATATAGGCCCAAAACATGCTGAAAATCGATATTTTAGGTGCCCAAAGTCAATATGTGTATGCATCTTCTGTACCCGTGTATATCTCAAATTCAGGCTGAAAACACCCGAAAATTAAAATTATTTGGTTCCCAGAAGCGATCTGTATATGCCTACTCAGTTTTAGAGTATTTTCAAAATACAGGCCCAAAACATGCTGAAATTCGATATTTTAGTTGCCAAAAGCAATATGTGTATGCATCTTCTCTACCCGTTTATATCTCAAATTCAGGCTCAAAACACCCGAAAACTCGATATTTTTGGGTCCAATAAGCGATCTGTACATGCCTACTCAGTGACAGAATATTTTCAAATTACAGACCAAAAACATACTGAAAATCGATATTTTAGGTGCCCAAAGTCGATATGTGCATGCATCTTCAGTACACGTTTATATCTCAAATTCAGGCTCAAAACACCCGAAAATTCAATTTTTGGGGTCCCAGAAGCGATCTGTACATGCCTACTCAATGTTAGAATACTTTCAAAAACACAGGCACAAAAACAAGTTGAAAATCAATATTTTAGGTGTCCAAAATCGATATGTGCATGCATCTTCAGTACTCGTTTATATCTCAAATTCAGGCTCAAAACACCCGAAAATTCGATATTTTTGGGTCCCAGAAACGATCTGTACATGCCTAATCATTGCTAGAATTTTCTCAAAATACAGACCCAAACATGCTGAAAATCGATATTTTAGGTGCCCAAAGTCAATATGTGCATGCATCTTCAGTACTTGTTTAATCTCAAATTCAGACTCAAAACACCCGAAAATTCGATATTTTTGAGTCCCAGAAGCGATCTGTACATGCCTACTCAGTAATAGAACATTTTCAAAATTCAGGTCTAAAACATGCTGAAAATCGATATTTTAGGTGCCGAAAGCAGATATGTGCTTGCATCTTCAGTAGCCGTTTATATCTCAAATTCATGCTCAAAACACCCGAAAACTCGATATTTTTGGGTCCCTGAAGCGATCTGTACATGCCTACTCAGTGCTAGAATATTTTCAAAATTTAGGCAAAAAACAGGCTAAAAATCGATATTTTAGGTGCCCAAAGTCGATATGTGCATGCATCTTCTGTACCCGTTTATATCTCAAATTCAGGCTCAAAACACCCGAAAATTCAATATTTTTGGGTCCCAGAAGCGATCTGTACATGCCTAATCCTTGCTGGAATTTTCTCAAGATACAGACCCAAAACATGCTGAAAATCGATATTTTAGGTGCCCAAAGTCGATATCTGCATGCATCTTCTGTACCCGTTTATATCTCAAATTCAGGATCAAAATACCCGAAATTTTGATATTTTTGGGTTCCAGAGGCGATCTATTCATGCCTACTCAATGTTAGAATATTTTCAAAATACAGGCAGAAAAACAAGTTAAAAATCGATATTTTAGGTGCATAAGTCAATAAGTGCATGCATCTTCTGTACCCATTTACATCCAAAATTCAGGCTCAAAACACCCGAATATTCGATATTTTTGGGTCCCAGAAGCGATGTGTACATGCCTACTTCGTGTTTGAGTATTTTCAAATTACAGGCCCAAAATATGCTCAAAATCGATATTTTAGGTGCAAAAAGTCGATATGTGCATGGATCTTCAGTACCAGTTTATATCCCAAATTAAGGATTAAAACACTCGAAAATTTAATATTTTTGGGTCCCAGAAGCGATCTGTACATGCCTACTCAGTGCTAGAATATTTTCAAAATTTAGGCCAAAAACATGCTAAAAATCGATATTTTAGATGCCCAACGTCGATATGTGCATGCATCTTCTGTACCCGTTTAAATCTCAAATTCAGGCTCAAAACACCCGAAAATTCAATATTTTTGGACCCAGAAGCGATCTGTACATGACTAATCCTTGCTAGAATTTTTTCAAGATACAGACCCAAAACATGCTGAAAATCGATATTTTAGGTGCAAAAAGTCGATATGTGCATGCATATTCTGTACCCGTTTATATCCCGTATATAGGCTCAAAACATGCTAAAAATCGATATTTTAAGTGTCCAAAGTCGATATGTGCATGCATCTTCTGTACCCGTTTATATCTCAAATTCAGGCCCAAAACACCCGCAAATTCGATATTTTTGGGTTCCAGAAGCGATCTGTACATGCCTAATCATTGTTAGAATTTTCTCAAAATACAGACCCAAACATGCTGAAAATCGATATTTTAGGTGCCCAAAGTCAATATGTCCATGCATCTTCAGTACTCGTTTATAACTCAAATTCAGACTCAAAACACCCAAAATTCGATATTTTTGAGTCACAGAAGCGATCTGTATATGCCTACGCAGTAATAGAATATTTAAAAAAACACGCCCAAAACATGCTGAAAATCGATATTTTAGGTGCCCAAAGTCGATATGTGCATGCATCTTCTGTGCACGTTTATATCTCAAATTCAGGCTCAAAACACCCGAATATTCGATTTTATTTTGGCCCAGAAGCGATCTGTACATGCCTACTTAGTGCTAGAATATTTTCAAAATACAGGCCCAAAACATGATGAAAATCGATATTTTAGGTGCCCAAAGTCGATATGTGCTTGCATTTTCCGTAGCCGTTTATATCTCAAATTCAGGCTCAAAACACCCGAAAACTCGATATTTTTGGGTCCCAGAAGCGATCTGTACATGCCTACTCAGTGCTAGAATATTTTCAAAATTTAGGCCAAAAACAGGCTAAAAATCGATATTTTAGGTCCCCAAAGTCGATATGTGCATGCATCTTCTGTACCCGTTTATATCTCAAATTCAGGCTCAAAACACCCGAAAATTCAATATTTTTGGGTCCCAGAAGCGATCTGTACATACCTAATCCTTGCTGGAAATTTCTCAAGATACAGACCTAAAACATGCTGAAAATCGATATTTTAGGTGCCCAAAGTCGATATGTGCATGCATCTTCTGTACCCGTTTATATCTCAAATTTAGGATCAAAATACCCGAAAATTTGATATTTTTGGGTTCCAGAGGCGATCTATTCATGCCTACTCAATGTTAGAATATTTTGAAAATACAGGCAGATAAACAAGTTAAAAATCGATATTTTAGGTGCCCAAGTCAATAAGTACATGCATCTTCTGTTACCATTTACATCCCAAATTCAGGCTCAAAACACCCGAATATTCGATTTTATTTTGGCCCAGAAGCGATCTGTACATGCCTACTTAGTGCTAGAATATTTTCAAAATACAGGCCCAAAACATGCTGAAAATCGATATTTTAGGTGCCCAAAGTCGATATGTGCTTGCATCTTCAGTAGCCGTTTATATATCAAATTCAGGCACAAAACACCCGAAAACTCGATATTTTTGGGTCCCAGAAGCGATCTGTACATGCCTACTTCGTGTTTGAGTATTTTCAAATTACAGGCCCAAAATATGCTCAAAATCGATATTTTAGGTGCAAAAAGTCGATATGTGCATGGATCTTCAGTACCAGTTTATATCCCAAATTCAGGATTAAAACACTCGAAAATTTAATATTTTTGGGTCCCAGAAGCGATCTGTACATGCCTACTCAGTGCTAGAATATTTTCAAAATTTAGGCCAAAAACATGCTAAAAATCGATATTTTAGGTGCCCAACGTCGATATGTGCATGCATCTTCTGTACCCGTTTAAATCTCAAATTCAGGCTCAAAACACCCGAAAATTCCATATTTTTGGGTCCCAGAAGCGATCTGTACATGCCTAATCCTTGCTAGAATTTTTTCAAGATACAGACCCAAAACATGCTGAAAATCGATATTTTAGGTGCAAAAAATCGATATGTGCATGTATATTCTGTACCCGTTTATATCCCGTATATAGGCTCAAAACATGCTAAAAATCGATATTTTAAGTGTCCAAAGTCGATATGTGCATGCATCTTCTGTACCCGTTTATATCTCAAATTCAGGCTCAAAAAACCCGAAAATTCGGTATTTTTGCGTCCCAGAAGCGATCTGTACATGCCTAATCAGTCATGGAATGTTTTCAAAATATAGGCTCAAAGCATGCTAAAAATCGATATTTTAGGTGTCCAAAGTTGATATGTGCATTCATCTTCTGTACCCGTTGATATCTCAAATTCAATCTCAAAACACCCGAAAATTCGATATTTTTGGGTCTCAGAAGCGATTTGTACATGCCTACTCCGTGTTAGAGTATTTTAATAATACAGGCCCAAAATATGCTGAAAATCGATATTTTAGGTGCCCAAAGTCAATATGCGTATGAGTCTTCTGTACCCGTTTATATCTCAAATTCAGGCTCAAAACACCCGAAAAATCGATATTTTTTGGGTCCCAGAAGCTATCTGTACATGCCTACTCAATGTTAAAATACTTTCAAAACACAGGCACAAAAACAAGTTGAAAATCAATATTTTAGGTGTCCAAAATCGATATGTGCATTCATCTTCTGTACCCGTTTATATCTCAAATTCAGGCTCAAAACACCCGAAAATTCCATTTTTTTGGTTCACAGAAGCGATCTGTACATACCTACTCCGTGTTAAAGTATTTTCAAAATACAGGCTTAAAACATGCTGAAAATCGATATTTCAGGTGCCCAAAGTCGATATGTGCATGCATCTTCAGTACCCGTTTATATCTCAAATTCAGGCTCAAAACACCTGAAAATTCGATATTTTTGCGTCCCAGAAGCGATCTGTACATGCCTATTCAGTCATGGAATGTTTTCAAAATATAGGCTCGAAGCATGCTAAAAATCGATATTTTAGGTGTCCAAAGTTAATATGTGCATTCATCTTCTGTACCCGTTGATATCTCAAATTCAATCTCAAAACACTCGAAAATTCGATATTTTTGGGTCCCAGAAGCGATCTGTACATGCCTACTCCGTTTTTGTGTATTTTCAAAATACAGGCCCAAAACATGCTGAAATTTGATATTTTAGTTGCCAAAAGCAATAAGTGTATGCATCTTCTCTACCCGTTTATATCTCGAATTCAGGCTCAAAACACCTGAAAACTCGATATTTTCGGGTCCAATAAGCGATCTGTACATGCCTAGTCAGTGACAGAATATTTTCAAATTACAGACCAAAAACATGCTGTAAATCGATATTTTAGGTGCCCAAAGTCGATATGTGCATGCATCTTCAGTACACGTTTATATCTCAAATTCAGGCTCAAAACACACGAAAATTCCATTTTTTGGGTCCCAGAAGCGATCTGTACATGCCTACTCAATGTTAGAATACTTTCAAAATACAGGCACAAAAACAAGTTGAAAATCAATATTTTAGGTGTTAAAAATCGATATGTGCATGCATCTTCTGTACCCGTTTATATCTCAAATTCAGGCTCAAAACACCCGAAACTTCCATTTTTTGTGGTCCCAGAGGCAATCTGTACATGCCTACTCATTAATAGAATATTTTCAAGATTCAGGCCGATAACATGCTGAAAATCGATATTTTACGTGCCCAAAGTCAATATGTGTATGCATCTTCTGTATCCGTTTATATCTCAAATTCTGGCTCAAAACACCCGAAAATTCGATATTTTTGGGTCTTAGATGGGATCTGTACATGCCTAATCCGTGGTAAAGTATTTTCAAAATACAGGCCCAAAACATGTTGAAAATCGATATTTTAGGTACCCAAAGTCAATATGTGAATGCATCTTCTGTACCCGTTTATATCTCAAATTCAGGTTTAAAACACCCGAAAATTCGATATTTTTGGTTCCCAGAAGCGATCTGTACATGCCTACTCCGTGTTAGAGTATTTTCAAAATACAGGCCTAAAACATGCTGAATTTCGGTATTTTAAGTGCCCAAAATCAATATGTGTATGCATCTTCTGTACCCGTGTATATTTAAAATTCAGGCTCAAAATACGCGAAAAAATCGATATTTTTGGGTCCAAGAGGCAATTTGTACATGCCTACTCCGTGTTAGAGCATTTTCAAAATACAGGCCCAAAACATGCTGAAAATCGATATTTCAGGTTAACCAAAGTCGATATCTGCATGCATCTTCAGTACCCGTTTATAACTCAAATTCAGGGTCAAAACACCCGAAAATTCGATATTTTTGGGTCCCAGAAGCGATCTGTACATGCCTAATCATTGCTAGAATTTTCTCAAAATACAGACCAAAACATGCTGAAAATCAATATTTTAGGTGCCCAAAGTAAATATGTGCATGCATCTTCAGTACTTGTTTATATCTCAAATTCAGACTCAAAACACCCGAAAATTCGATATTTTTGAGTCACAAAAGCGATCTGTACATGCCTAAGCAGTAATAGAATATTTAAAAAAACACGCCCAAAACATGCTGAAAATCGATATTTTAGGTGCCCAAAGTCGATATGTGCATGCATCTTCTGTACACGTTTATATCTCAAATTCAGGCTCAAAACACCCGAATATTCGATTTTATTTTGGCCCAAAAGCGATCTGTACATGTCTACTTAGTGACAGAATATTTTCAAAATACAGGCCCAAAACATGCTGAAAATCGATATTTTAGGTGCCCAAATTCGATATGTGCTTGCATCTTCAGTAACCGTTTATATCTCAAATTCATGCTCAAAACACCCGAAAACTCGATATTTTTGTGTCCCAGAAGCGATCTGTACATGCATACTCCGTGTTAGAGTATTTTCAAAATACAGGCCTAAAACATGCTGAAATTCCATATTTTAGGTGCCCAAAGTCAATATGTGTATGCATCTTCTGTACCCGTGTATATCTCAAATTCAGGCTCAAAACACCCGAAAATTTCGATATTTTTGGGTCCCAGAGGCAATCTGTACATGCCTACTCCGTGGTAGAGTATTTTCAAAATACAGGCCCAAAACATGCTGAAAATTGATATTTCAGGTGCCCAAAGTCGATATGTGCATGCATCTTCAGTACCTGTTTATATCTCAAATTCAGGCTCAAAACACCCGAAAATTCGATATTTTTGGGTCCCAGAAGCGATCTGTACATGCCTACTCAGTAATAGATAATTTTCAAAATTCAGGCCTAAAACATGCTGAAAATCGATATTTTAGGTGCCCAAAGACGATATTTGCTTGCATCTTCTGTACCCGTTTATATCTCAAATTCAGGCTCAAAATACCCGAAAATTCGATATTTTTGGGTTCCAGAAGCGATCTATTCATGCCTACTCAATGTTAGAATATTTTCAAAATACAGGCAGAAAAACAAGTTAAAAATCGATATTTTAGGTGCCCAAGTCAATAAGCGCATGCATCTTCTGTACCCATTTACATCCCAAATTCAGGCTCAAAACACCCGAATATTCGATATTTTTGGTTCCCAGAAGCGATCTGTACATGCCTACTCCGTGTTAGAGTATTTTCAAAATACAGGCCTAAAACATGCTGAAATTCGATATTTTAGGTGCCCAAAGTCAATATGTGTATGCCTCTTCTGTACCCGTGTATATCTCAAATTCAGGCTCAAAACACCAGAAAATGTCGATATTTTTGTTTCCCAGAGGCAATCTGTACATGCCTACTCCGTGTTAGAGTATTTTCAAAATACAGACCCAAAACATGCTGAAAATTGATATTTCAGGTGCCCAAAGTCGATATGTGCATGCATCGTCAGTACCCGTTTATATATTTAATTCAGGCTCAAAACACCCGAAAATTCGATATTTTTGGGTCCCAGAAGCGATCTGTACATGCCTAATAATTCCTAGAATTTTCTCAAAATACAGACCCAAACATGCTGAAAATCGATATTTTAGGTGCCCAAAGTAAATATGTCCATGCATCTTCAGTACTCGTTT
The DNA here is from genome assembly GCA_033782935.1 of Petrolisthes cinctipes. Lineage (NCBI taxonomy): Eukaryota > Metazoa > Arthropoda > Malacostraca > Decapoda > Porcellanidae > Petrolisthes > Petrolisthes cinctipes. Next base: position 2,282,284 of record JAWQEG010000060.1, read on the forward strand.
ATATCTCAAATTCAGACTCAAAACATCCGAAAATTCGATATTTTTCAGTCACAGAAACGATCTGTACATGCCTACGCAGTAATAGAATATTTAAAAAGCAAGCCCAAAACATGCTGAAAATCGATATTTTAGGTGCCCAAAGTCGATATGTGCATGCATCTTCTGTACACGTTTATATTTCAAATTCAGGGTCAAAACACCCGAATATTCGATTTTATTTTGGCCCAGAAGCGATCTGTACATGCCTACTTAGTGCTAGAATATTTTCAAAGTACAGGCCCAAAACATGCTTAAAACGATATTTTAGGTGCCCAAAGTCGATATGTGCTTGCATCTTCAGTAACCGTTTATATCTCAAATTCTAACTCAAAACACCCGAAAATTCGATATTTTTGGGTCTTAGAAGGGATCTGTACATGCCTACTCCGTGGTAAAGTATTTTCAAAATACAGGCCCAAAACATGTTGAAAATCGATATTTTAGGTACCCAAAGTCAATATGTGAATGCATCATCTGTACCCGTTTATATCTCAAATTAAGGCTTAAAACACCCGAAAATTCGATATTTTTGGTTACCAGAAGCGATCTGTACATGCCTACTCCGTGTTAGAGTATTTTCAAAATACAGGCCTAAAACATGCTGAATTTCGGTATTTTAGGTGCCCAAAGTCAATATGTGTATGCATCTTCTGTACCCTTGTATATTTAAAATTCAGGCTCAAAATACCCGAAAAATTCGATATTTTTGGGTCCCAGAGGCAGTCTGTACATGCCTACTCCGTGTTAGAGTATTCTCAAAATACAGGACCAAAACATGCTGAAAATCGATATTTCAGGTGCCCAAAGTCGATATGTGCATGCATCTTCAGTACCCGTTTATATCTCAAATTCAGGCTCAAAACACCCGAAAATTCGATATTTTTGGGTCCCAGAAGCGATCTTTACATGCCTACTCAGTGCTAGAATGTTTTCAAAATGTAGGCCCAAAACATGCTGAAAATCGATATTTTAGGTGCCCAAAGTCAATATGTGTATGCATCTTCTGTACCCGTCTATATCCCAAATTTTGGCTCAAAACACCCGAAAAATTCGATATTTTTGGGTCCCAGAGACAATCTGTACATGCCTACCCCGTGTTAGAGTATTTTCAAAATACAGGCCCAAAACATGCTGAAAATTGATATTTCAGGTGCCTAAAGTCGATATGTGCATGCATCTTCAGTACCCGTTTATATTTCAAATTCAGGCTCAAAACACTCGAAAATTCGATATTTTTGGGTCCCAAAAACGATCTGTACATGCCTAATCATTGCTAAAATTTTCTCAAAATACAGACCCAAACATGCTGAAAATCGATATTTTAGGTGCCCAAAGTCAATATGTCCATGAATCTTCAGTACTCGTTTATATCTCAAATTCAGACTCAAAACACCCGAAAATTCGATATTTTTGAGTCACAGAAGCGATCTGTACATGCCTACGCAGTAATAGAATATTTTAAAAAACACGCCCAAAACATGCTGAAAATCGATATTTTAGGTGCCCAAAGTCGATATGTGCTTGCATCTTCAGTAACCGTTTATATCTCAAATTCAGGCTCAAAAACACCCGAAAACTCGATATTTTTGGGTCCCAGAAGCGATCTGTACATGCCTACTCAGTGCTAGAATATTTTCAAAATTTAGGCCAAAAACAGGCTAAAAATCGATATTTTAGGTCCCCAAAGTCGATATGTGCATGCATCTTCAGTACCCGTTTATATCTCAAATTCAGGCTCAAAATACCCGAAAATTCGATATTTTTGGGTTCCAGAGGCGATCTATTCATGCCTACTCAATGTTAGAATATTTTCAAAATACAGGCAGAAAAACAAGTTAAAAATCGATATTTTAGGTGCCCAAGTCAATAAGTGCATATATCTTCTGTATCCATTTACATCCAAAATTCAGGCTCAAAACACCCGAAAATTCGATATTTTTGGGTCCCAGAAGCGATCTGTACATGACTACTTCGTGTTTGAGTATTTTCAAATTACAGGCCCAAAACATGCTCAAAATTGATATTTTAGGTGCAAAAAGTCGATATGTGCATGGATCTTCAGTACCCGTTTATATCCCAAATTCAGGCTTAAAACACCCGAAAATTCAATATTTTTGGGTCCCAGAAGCGATCTGTACATGCCTTATCCTTGCTAGAATTTTCTCAAGATACAGACCCAAAACATGCTGAAAATCGATATTTTAGGTGCAAAAAGTTGATATGTGCATGCATATTCTGTACCCGTTTATATCCCGTATATAAGCTCAAAACATGCTAAAAATCGATATTTTAAGTGTCCAAAGTCAATATGTGCATGCATCTTCTGTACCCGTTTATATCTCAAATTCAGGCTCAAAACACCCGAAAATTCGGTAATTTTGGGTCCAAAAAGCGATCTGTACATGCCTACTCCGTGTTAGAGTATTTTCAAAATACAGGCCCAAAACATGCTGAAAATCGATATTTTAGGTGCCCAAAGTCGATATCTCAAATTCAGGCCCAAAACACCCGAAAATTCGATATTTTGTGGTCCAAAAAGCGATCTGTACTTGCCTAATCAGTGCTAGAATGTTTTCAAAATATAGGTTAAAAACATGCTAAAAATCGATATTTTAAGTGTCCAAAGTCGATATGTTCATGCATCTGCTGTACCCGTTTATTTCTCAAATTCAGGCTCAAAACACCCAAAATTCGGTATTTTTGGGTCCTAGAAGCGATCTGTACATGCTTACTCCTAGTTAGAATGTTTTCAAGATACAGACCAAAAACATGCTCAAAATCAATATTTTAGGTACCCAAAAGTCGATATGTGCATGCATCTTCAGTACCCGTTTATATCTCAAATTCAGGCTCAAAACACCCGAAAATTCGATATTTTGTGGTCCAAAAAGCGATCTGTACATGCCTATCTCCGTGTTAGAGTATTTTACATATACAGGATCAAAACATACTGAAAATCGATCTTTTAGGTGCCCAAAAGTCGATATGTGCATGCATCTTCTGTACCCGTTTATATCTCAAATTCAGGCTCAAAACACCCGAAAATTTGACATTTTGTGGTCCCAGAAGCGATCTGTACATGCCTACTCAGATAAAGGCCCAAAACAAGTTGAAAATCAATATTTTAGGTGCCCAAAGACAATATGTGTATGTATCTTCTGCAACCGTTTATATCCCAAATTAAACCTCAAAACACCCGAAAATTCGTTTTTTGGGGTCCCAGAAGCGATCTGTACATGCCTACTCAGTGCTAGAATATTTTCAAAATATAGGCCAAAAACATGCTAAAAATCGATATTTTAGGTGCCCAAAGTCAATATATGTATGCATCTTCTGTACCCGTGTATATCTCAAATTCAGGCTCAAAACACCCGAAAAATTCGATATTTTTGGGTCCCAGAGGCAATCTGTACATGCCTACTCCGTGTTAGAGTATTTTCAAAATACAGTCCCAAAACATGCTGAAAATTGATATTTCAGGTGCCCGAAGTCGATATGTGCATGCATCTTCAGTACCCGTTTATATCTCAAATTCAGGCTCAAAACACTCGAAAATTCGATATTTTTGGGTCCCAGTAACGATCTGTACATGCCTAATCATTGCTAGAATTTTCTCAAAATACAGACCCAAACATGCTGAAAATCGATATTTCAGGTGCCCAAAGTCGATATGTGCATGCATCTTCAGTACCCGTTTATATCTCAAATTCAGGCTCAAAACACCCGAAAATTCGATATTTTTGGGTCCCAGAAGCGATCTTTACATGCCTACTCAGTGCTAGAATGTTTTCAAAATATAGGCCCAAAACATGCTGAAAATCGATATTTTAGGTGACCAAAGTCAATATGTGTATGCATCTTCTGTACCCGTCTATATCTCAAATTCAGGTTCAAAACACCCGAAAAATTCGATATTTTTGGGTCCCAGAGGCAATCTGTACATGCCTACCCCGTGTTAGAGTATTTTCAAAATACAGGACCAAAACATGCTGAAAATTGATATTTCAGGTGCCTAAAGTCGATATGTGCATGCATCTTCAGTACCCGTTTATATTTCAAATTCAGGCTCAAAACACTCGAAAATTCGATATTTTTGGGTCCCAGAAACGATCTGTACATGCCTAATCATTGCTAGAATTTTCTCAAAATACAGACCCAAACATGCTGAAAATCGATATTTTAGGTGCCCAAAGTCAATATGTCCATGAATCTTCAGTACTCGTTTATATCTCAAATTCAGACTCAAAACACCCGAAAATTCGATATTTTTGAGTCACAGAAGCGATCTGTACATGCCTACGCAGTAATAGAATATTTTAAAAAACACACCCAAAACATGCTGAAAATCGATATTTTAGGTGCCCAAAGTCGAAATGTGCTTGCATCTTCAGTAACCGTTTATATCTCAAATTCAGGCTCAAAACACCCGAAAACTCGATATTTTTGGGTCCCAGAAGCGATCTGTACATGCCTACTCAGTGCTAGAATATTTTCAAAATTTAGGCCAAAAACAGGCTAAAAATCGATATTTTAGGTCCCCAAAGTCGATATGTGCATGCATCTTCTGTACCCGTTTATATCTCAAATTCAGGCTCAAAACACCCGAAAATTCAATATTTTCGGGTCCCAGAAGTGATCTGTACATGCTTAATCCTTGCTGGAATTTTCTCAAGATACAGACCCAAAACATGCTGAAAATCGATATTTTAGGTGCCCAAAGTCGATATGTGCATGCATCTTCTGTACCCGTTTATATCTCAAATTCAGGCTCAAAATACCCGAAAATTCGATATTTTTGGGTTCCAGAGGCGATCTATTCATGCCTACTCAATGTTAGAATATTTTCAAAATACAGGCAGAAAAACAAGTTAAAAATCGATATTTTAGGTGGCCAAGTCAATAAGTGCATATATCTTCTGTATCCATTTACATACAAAATTCAGGCTCAAAACACCCGAAAATTCAATATTTTTGGGTCCCAGAAGCGATCTGTACATGCCTTATCCTTGCTAGAATTTTCTCAAGATACACACCCAAAACATGCTGAAAATCGATATTTTAGGTGCAAAAAGTCGATATGTGCATGCATATTCTGTACCCGTTTATATCCCGTATATAGGCTCAAAACATGCTAAAAATCGATATTTTAAGTGTCCAAAGTCAATATGTGCATGCATCTTCTGTACCCGTTTATATCTCAAATTCAGGCTCAAAACACCCGAAAATTCGGTAATTTTGGGTCCAAAAAGCGATCTGTACATGCCTACTCCGTGTTAGAGTATTTTCAAAATACAGGCCCAAAACATGCTGAAAATCGATATTTTAGGTGCCCAAAGTCGATATCTCAAATTCAGGCCCAAAACACCCGAAAATTCGATATTTTGTGTTCCAAAAAGCGATCTGTACATGCCTAATCAGTGCTAGAATGTTTTCAAAATATAGGTTAAAAACATGCTAAAAATCGATATTTTAAGTGTCCAAAGTCGATATGTTCATGCATCTGCTGTACCCGTTTATATCTCAAATTCAGGCTCAAAACACCCAAAATTCGGTATTTTTGGGTCCTAGAAGCGATCTGTACATGCTTACTCCTAGTTAGAATGTTTTCAAGATACAGACCAAAAACATGCTCAAAATCAATATTTTAGGTACCCAAAAGTCGATATGTGCATGCATCTTCAGTACCCGTTTATATCTCAAATTCAGGCTCAAAACACCCGAAAATTCGATATTTTGTGGTCCAAAAAGCGATCTGTACATGCCTTCTCCGTGTTAGAGTATTTTACATATACAGGATCAAAACATACTGAAAATCGATCTTTTAGGTGCCCAAAAGTCGATATGTGCATGCATCTTCTGTACCCGTTTATATCTCAAATTCAGGCTCAAAACACCCGAAAATTTGACATTTTGTGGTCCCAGAAGCGATCTGTACATGCCTACTCAGATAAAGGCCCAAAACAAGTTGAAAATCAATATTTTAGGTGCCCAAAGTCAATATATGTATGTATCTTCTGCAACCGTTTATATCCCAAATTAAACCTCAAAACACCCGAAAATTCGTTTTTTTTGGGTCCCAGAAGCGATCTGTACATGCCTACTCAGTGCTAGAATGTTTTCAAAATATAGGCCAAAAACATGCTAAAAATCGATATTTTAGGTGCCCAAAGTCAATATATGTATGCATCTTCTGTACCCGTGTATATCTCAAATTCAGGCTCAAAACACCCGAAAAATTCGATATTTTTGGGTCCCAGAGGCAATCTGTACATGCCTACTCCGTGTTAGAGTATTTTCAAAATACAGGCCCAAAACATGCTGAAAATTGATATTTCAGGTGCCCGAAGTCGATATGTGCATGCATCTTCAGTACCCGTTTATATCTCAAATTAAGGCTCAAAACACTCGAAAATTCGATATTTTTGGGTCCCAGAAACGATCTGTACATGCCTAATCATTGCTAGAATTTTCTCAAAATACAGACCCAAACATGCTGAAAATCGATATTTTAGGTGCCCAAAGTCAATATGTCCATGAATCTTCAGTACTCGTTTATATCTCAAATTCAGACTCAAAACACCCGAAAATTCGATATTTTTGAGTCACAGAAGCGATCTGTACATGCCTACGCAGTAATAGAATATTTTAAAAAACACGCCCAAAACATGCTGAAAATCGATATTTTAGGTGCCCAAAGTCGAAATGTGCTTGCATCTTCAGTAACCGTTTATATCTCAAATTCAGGCTCAAAACACCCGAAAACTCGATATTTTTGGGTCCCAGAAGCGATCTGTACATGCCTACTCAGTGCTAGAATATTTTCAAAATTTAGGCCAAAAACAGGCTAAAAATCGATATTTTAGGTCCCCAAAGTCGATATGTGCATGCATCTTCTGTACCCGTTTATATCTCAAATTCAGGCTCAAAACACCCGAAAATTCAATATTTTTGGGTCCCAGAAGTGATCTGTACATGCTTAATCCTTGCTGGAATTTTCTCAAGATACAGACCCAAAACATGCTGAAAATCGATATTTTAGGTGCCCAAAGTCGATATGTGCATGCATCTTCTGTACCCGTTTATATCTCAAATTCAGGCTCAAAATACCCGAAAATTCGATATTTTTGGGTTCCAGAGGCGATCTATTCATGCCTACTCAATGTTAGAATATTTTCAAAATACAGGCAGAAAAACAAGTTAAAAATCGATATTTTAGGTGCCCAAGTCAATAAGTGCATATATCTTCTGTATCCATTTACATCCAAAATTCAGGCTCAAAACACCCGAAAATTCGATATTTTTGGGTCCCAGAAGCGATCTATACATGCCTACTTCGTGTTTGAGTATTTTCAAATTACAGGCCCAAAACATGCTCAAAATTGATATTTTAGGTGCAAAAAGTCGATATGTGCATGGATCTTCAGTACCCGTTTATATCCCAAATTCAGGCTTAAAACACCCGAAAATTCAATATTTTTGGGTCCCAGAAGCGATCTGTACATGCCTTATCCTTGCTATAATTTTCTCAAGATACAGACCCAAAACATGCTGAAAATCGATATTTTAGGTGCAAAAAGTCGATATGTGCATGCATATTCTGTACCCGTTTATATCCCGTATATAGGCTCAAAACATGCTAAAAATCGATATTTTAAGTGTCCAAAGTCAATATGTGCATGCATCTTCTGTACCCGTTTATATCTCAAATTCAGGCTCAAAACACCCGAAAATTCGGTAATTTTGGGTCCAAAAAGCGATCTGTACATGCCTACTCCGTGTTAGAGTATTTTCAAAATACAGGCCCAAAACATGCTGAAAATCGATATTTTAGGTGCCCAAAGTCGATATCTCAAATTCAGGCCCAAAACACCCGAAAATTTGATATTTTGTGTTCCAAAAAGCGATCTGTACATGCCTAATCAGTGCTAGAATGTTTTCAAAATATAGGTTAAAAACATGCTAAAAATCGATATTTTAAGTGTCCAAAGTCGATATGTTCATGCATCTGCTGTACTCGTTTATATCTCAAATTCAGGCTCAAAACACCCAAAATTCGGTATTTTTGGGTCCTAGAAGCGATCTGTACATGCTTACTCCTAGTTAGAATGTTTTCAAGATACAGACCAAAAACATGCTCAAAATCAATATTTTAGGTACCCAAAAGTCGATATGTGCAAGCATCTTCAGTACCCGTTTATATCTCAAATTCAGGCTCAAAACACCCGAAAATTCGATATTTTGTGGTCCAAAAAGCGATCTGTACATGCCTTCTCCGTGTTAGAGTATTTTACATATACAGGATCAAAACATACTGAAAATCGATCTTTTAGGTGCCCAAAAGTCGATATGTGCATGCATCTTCTGTACCCGTTTATATCTCAAATTAAGGCTCAAAACACTCGAAAATTCGATATTTTTGGGTCCCAGAAACGATCTGTACATGCCTAATCATTGCTAGAATTTTCTCAAAATACAGACCCAAACATGCTGAAAATCGATATTTTAGGTGCCCAAAGTCAATATGTCCATGAATCTTCAGTACTCGTTTATATCTCAAATTCAGACTCAAAACACCCGAAAATTCGATATTTTTGAGTCACAGAAGCGATCTGTACATGCCTACGCAGTAATAGAATATTTTAAAAAACACGCCCAAAACATGCTGAAAATCGATATTTTAGGTGCCCAAAGTCGAAATGTGCTTGCATCTTCAGTAACCGTTTATATCTCAAATTCAGGCTCAAAACACCCGAAAACTCGATATTTTTGGGTCCCAGAAGCGATCTGTACATGCCTACTCAGTGCTAGAATATTTTCAAAATTTAGGCCAAAAACAGGCTAAAAATCGATATTTTAGGTCCCCAAAGTCGATATGTGCATGCATCTTCTGTACCCGTTTATATCTCAAATTCAGGCTCAAAACACCCGAAAATTCAATATTTTTGGGTCCCAGAAGTGATCTGTACATGCTTAATCCTTGCTGGAATTTTCTCAAGATACAGACCCAAAACATGCTGAAAATCGATATTTTAGGTGCCCAAAGTCGATATGTGCATGCATCTTCTGTACCCGTTTATATCTCAAATTCAGGCTCAAAATACCCGAAAATTCGATATTTTTGGGTTCCAGAGGCGATCTATTCATGCCTACTCAATGTTAGAATATTTTCAAAATACAGGCAGAAAAACAAGTTAAAAATCGATATTTTAGGTGCCCAAGTCAATAAGTGCATATATCTTCTGTATCCATTTACATCCAAAATTCAGGCTCAAAACACCCGAAAATTCGATATTTTTGGGTCCCAGAAGCGATCTATACATGCCTACTTCGTGTTTGAGTATTTTCAAATTACAGGCCCAAAACATGCTCAAAATTGATATTTTAGGTGCAAAAAGTCGATATGTGCATGGATCTTCAGTACCCGTTTATATCCCAAATTCAGGCTTAAAACACCCGAAAATTCAATATTTTTGGGTCCCAGAAGCGATCTGTACATGCCTTATCCTTGCTATAATTTTCTCAAGATACAGACCCAAAACATGCTGAAAATCGATATTTTAGGTGCAAAAAGTCGATATGTGCATGCATATTCTGTACCCGTTTATATCCCGTATATAGGCTCAAAACATGCTAAAAATCGATATTTTAAGTGTCCAAAGTCAATATGTGCATGCATCTTCTGTACCCGTTTATATCTCAAATTCAGGCTCAAAACACCCGAAAATTCGGTAATTTTGGGTCCAAAAAGCGATCTGTACATGCCTACTCCGTGTTAGAGTATTTTCAAAATACAGGCCCAAAACATGCTGAAAATCGATATTTTAGGTGCCCAAAGTCGATATCTCAAATTCAGGCCCAAAACACCCGAAAATTTGATATTTTGTGTTCCAAAAAGCGATCTGTACATGCCTAATCAGTGCTAGAATGTTTTCAAAATATAGGTTAAAAACATGCTAAAAATCGATATTTTAAGTGTCCAAAGTCGATATGTTCATGCATCTGCTGTACTCGTTTATATCTCAAATTCAGGCTCAAAACACCCAAAATTCGGTATTTTTGGGTCCTAGAAGCGATCTGTACATGCTTACTCCTAGTTAGAATGTTTTCAAGATACAGACCAAAAACATGCTCAAAATCAATATTTTAGGTACCCAAAAGTCGATATGTGCAAGCATCTTCAGTACCCGTTTATATCTCAAATTCAGGCTCAAAACACCCGAAAATTCGATATTTTGTGGTCCAAAAAGCGATCTGTACATGCCTTCTCCGTGTTAGAGTATTTTACATATACAGGATCAAAACATACTGAAAATCGATCTTTTAGGTGCCCAAAAGTCGATATGTGCATGCATCTTCTGTACCCGTTTATATCTCAAATTCAGGCTCAAAACACCCGAAAATTTGACATTTTGTGGTCCCAGAAGCGATCTGTACATGCCTACTCAGATAAAGGCCCAAAACAAGTTGAAAATCAATATTTTAGGTGCCCAAAGTCAATATGTGTATGTATCTTCTGCAACCGTTTATATCCCAAATTAAACCTCAAAACACCCGAAAATTCGTTTTTTTTGGGTCCCAGAAGCGATCTGTACATGCCTACTCAGTGCTAGAATGTTTTCAAAATATAGGCCAAAAACATGCTAAAAATCGATATTTTAGGTGCCCAAAGTCAATATATGTATGCATCTTCTGTACCCGTGTATATCTCAAATTCAGGCTCAAAACACCCGAAAAATTCGATATTTTTGGGTCCCAGAGGCAATCTGTACATGCCTACTCCGTGTTAGAGTATTTTCAAAATACAGGCCCAAAACATGCTGAAAATTGATATTTCAGGTGCCCGAAGTCGATATGTGCATGCATCTTCAGTACCCGTTTATATCTCAAATTCAGGCTCAAAACACTCGAAAATTCGATATTTTTGGGTCCCAGAAACGATCTGTACATGCCTAATCATTGCTAGAATTTTCTCAAAATACAGACCCAAACATGATGAAAATCGATATTTTAGGTGCCCAAAGTCAATATGTCCATGCATCTTCAGTACTCGTTTATATCTCAAATTCAGACTCAAAACACCCGAAAATTCGATATTTTTGAGTCACAGAAGCGATCTGTACATGCCTACGCAGTAATAGAATATTTAAACAAACACGCCCAAAACATGCTGAAAATCGATATTTTAGGTACCCCAAAGTCGATATGTGCATGCATCTTCTGTACACGTTTATATCTCAAATTCAGGGTCAAAACACCCGAATATTCGATTTTATTTTGGCCCAGAAGCGATCTGTACATGCCTACTTAGTGCTAGAATATTTTCAAAATACAGGCCCAAAACATGCTGAAAATCGATATTTTAAGTGCCCAAAGTCGATATGTGCTTGCATCTTCAGTAACCGTTTATATCTTAAATTCATGCTCAAAACACCCGAAAACTCGATATTTTTGGGTCCAAGAAGCGATCTGTACATGCCTACTCAGTGCTAGAATATTTTTCAAAATTTAGGCCAAAAACAGGCTAAAAATCGATATTTTAGGTCCCCAAAGTCGATATGTGCATGCATCTTCTGTACCCGTTTATATCTCAAATTCAGGCTGATAACACCCGAAAATTCAATATTTTAGGGTCCCAGAAGCGATCTGTACATGCCTAATCCTTGCTGGAATTTTCTCAAGATACAGACCCAAAACATGCTGAAAATCGATATTTTAGGTGCCCAAAGTCGATATGTTCATGCATCTTCTGTACCCGTTTATATCTCAAATTCAGGCTCAAAATACCCGAAAATTCGATATTTTTGGGTTCCAGAGGCGATCTATTCATGCCTACTCAATGTTAGAATATTTTCAAAATACAGGCAGAAAAACAAGTTAAAAATCGATATTTTAGGTGCCCAAGTCAATAAGTGCATATATCTTCTGTATCCATTTACATCCAAAATTCAGGCTCAAAACACCCGAAAATTCGATATTTTTGGGTCCCAGAAGCGATCTGTACATGCCTACTTCGTGTTTGAGTATTTTCAAATTACAGGCCCAAAACATGCTCAAAATTGATATTTTAGGTGCAAAAAGTCGATATGTGCATGGATCTTCAGTACCCGTTTATATCCCAAATTCAGGCTTAAAACACCCGAAAATTCAATATTTTTGGGTCCCAGAAGCGATCTGTACATGCCTTATCCTTGCTATAATTTTCTCAAGATACAGACCCAAAACATGCTGAAAATCGATATTTTAGGTGCAAAAAGTCGATATGTGCATGCATATTCTGTACCCGTTTATATCCCGTATATAGGCTCAAAACATGCTAAAAATCGATATTTTAAGTGTCCAAAGTCAATATGTGCATGCATCTTCTGTACCCGTTTATATCTCAAATTCAGGCTCAAAACACCCGAAAATTCGGTAATTTTGGGTCCAAAAAGCGATCTGTACATGCCTACTCCGTGTTAGAGTATTTTCAAAATACAGGCCCAAAACATGCTGAAAATCGATATTTTAGGTGCCCAAAGTCGATATCTCAAATTCAGGCCCAAAACACCCGAAAATTTGATATTTTGTGTTCCAAAAAGCGATCTGTACATGCCTAATCAGTGCTAGAATGTTTTCAAAATATAGGTTAAAAACATGCTAAAAATCGATATTTTAAGTGTCCAAAGTCGATATGTTCATGCATCTGCTGTACCCGTTTATATCTCAAATTCAGGCTCAAAACACCCAAAATTCGGTATTTTTGGGTCCTAGAAGCGATCTGTACATGCTTACTCCTAGTTAGAATGTTTTCAAGATACAGACCTTAACATGCTCAAAATCAATATTTTAGGTACCCAAAAGTCGATATGTGCAAGCATCTTCAGTACCCGTTTATATCTCAAATTCAGGCTCAAAACACCCGAAAATTCGATATTTTGTGGTCCAAAAAGCGATCTGTACATGCCTTCTCCGTGTTAGAGTATTTTACATATACAGGATCAAAACATACTGAAAATCGATCTTTTAGGTGCCCAAAAGTCGATATGTGCATGCATCTTCTGTACCCGTTTATATCTCAAATTCAGGCTCAAAACACCCGAAAATTTGACATTTTGTGGTCCCAGAAGCGATCTGTACATGCCTACTCAGATAAAGGCCCAAAACAAGTTGAAAATCAATATTTTAGGTGCCCAAAGTCAATATGTGTATGTATCTTCTGCAACCGTTTATATCCCAAATTAAACCTCAAAACACCCGAAAATTCGTTTTTTTTGGGTCCCAGAAGCGATCTGTACATGCCTACTCAGTGCTAGAATGTTTTCAAAATATAGGCCAAAAACATGCTAAAAATCGATATTTTAGGTGCCCAAAGTCAATATATGTATGCATCTTCTGTACCCGTGTATATCTCAAATTCAGGCTCAAAACACCCGAAAAATTCGATATTTTTGGGTCCCAGAGGCAATCTGTACATGCCTACTCCGTGTTAGAGTATTTTCAAAATACAGGCCCAAAACATGCTGAAAATTGATATTTCAGGTGCCCGAAGTCGATATGTGCATGCATCTTCAGTACCCGTTTATATCTCAAATTAAGGCTCAAAACACTCGAAAATTCGATATTTTTGGGTCCCAGAAACGATCTGTACATGCCTAATCATTGCTAGAATTTTCTCAAAATACAGACCCAAACATGCTGAAAATCGATATTTTAGGTGCCCAAAGTCAATATGTCCATGCATCTTCAGTACTCGTTTATATCTCAAATTCAGACTCAAAACACCCGAAAATTCGATATTTTTGAGTCACAGAAGCGATCTGTACATGCCTACGCAGTAATAGAATATTTAAACAAACACGCCCAAAACATGCTGAAAATCGATATTTTAGGTACCCCAAAGTCGATATGTGCATGCATCTTCTGTACACGTTTATATCTCAAATTCAGGGTCAAAACACCCGAATATTCGATTTTATTTTGGCCCAGAAGCGATCTGTACATGCCTACTTAGTGCTAGAATATTTTCAAAATACAGGCCCAAAACATGCTGAAAATCGATATTTTAAGTGCCCAAAGTCGATATGTGCTTGCATCTTCAGTAACCGTTTATATCTTAAATTCATGCTCAAAACACCCGAAAACTCGATATTTTTGGGTCCAAGAAGCGATCTGTACATGCCTACTCAGTGCTAGAATATTTTTCAAAATTTAGGCCAAAAACAGGCTAAAAATCGATATTTTAGGTCCCCAAAGTCGATATGTGCATGCATCTTCTGTACCCGTTTATATCTCAAATTCAGGCTGATAACACCCGAAAATTCAATATTTTAGGGTCCCAGAAGCGATCTGTACATGCCTAATCCTTGCTGGAATTTTCTCAAGATACAGACCCAAAACATGCTGAAAATCGATATTTTAGGTGCCCAAAGTCGATATGTTCATGCATCTTCTGTACCCGTTTATATCTCAAATTCAGGCTCAAAATACCCGAAAATTCGATATTTTTGGGTTCCAGAGGCGATCTATTCATGCCTACTCAATGTTAGAATATTTTCAAAATACAGGCAGAAAAACAAGTTAAAAATCGATATTTTAGGTGCCCAAGTCAATAAGTGCATATATCTTCTGTATCCATTTACATCCAAAATTCAGGCTCAAAACACCCGAAAATTCGATATTTTTGGGTCCCAGAAGCGATCTGTACATGCCTACTTCGTGTTTGAGTATTTTCAAATTACAGGCCCAAAACATGCTCAAAATTGATATTTTAGGTGCAAAAAGTCGATATGTGCATGGATCTTCAGTACCCGTTTATATCCCAAATTCAGGCTTAAAACACCCGAAAATTCAATATTTTTGGGTCCCAGAAGCGATCTGTACATGCCTTATCCTTGCTAGAATTTTCTCAAGATACAGACCCAAAACATGCTGAAAATCGATATTTTAGGTGCAAAAAGTCGATATGTGCATGCATATTCTGTACCCGTTTATATCCCGTATATAGGCTCAAAACATGCTAAAAATCGATATTTTAAGTGTCCAAAGTCAATATGTGCATGCATCTTCTGTACCCGTTTATATCTCAAATTCAGGCTCAAAACACCCGAAAATTCGGTATTTTTGGGTCCAAAAAGCGATCTGTACATGCCTAATCCGTGTTAGAGTATTTTCAAAATACAGGCCCAAAACATGCTGAAAATCGATATTTTAGGTGCCCAAAGTCGATATCTCAAATTCAGGCCCAAAACACCCGAAAATTCGATATTTTGTGTTCCAAAAAGCGATCTGTACATGCCTAATCAGTACTAGAATGTTTTCAAAATATAGGTTAAAAACATGCTAAAAATCGATATTTTAAGTGTCCAAAGTCGATATGTTCATGCATCTGCTGTACCCGTTTATATCTCAAATTCAGGCTCAAAACACCCAAAATTCGGTATTTTTGGGTCCTAGAAGCGATCTGTACATGCTTACTCCTAGTTAGAATGTTTTCAAGATACAGACCAAAAACATGCTCAAAATCAATATTTTAGGTACCCAAAAGTCGATATGTGCATGCATCTTCAGTACCCGTTTATATCTCAAATTCAGGCTCAAAACACCCGAAAATTCGATATTTTGTGGTCCAAAAAGCGATCTGTACATGCCTTCTCCGTGTTAGAGTATTTTACATATACAGGATCAAAACATACTGAAAATCGATCTTTTAGGTGCCCAAAAGTCGATATGTGCATGCATCTTCTGTACCCGTTTATATCTCAAATTCAGGCTCAAAACACCCGAAAATTTGACATTTTGTGGTCCCAGAAGCGATCTGTACATGCCTACTCAGATAAAGGCCCAAAACAAGTTGAAAATCAATATTTTAGGTGCCCAAAGTCAATATGTGTATGTATCTTCTGCAACCGTTTATATCCCAAATTAAACCTCAAAACACCCGAAAATTCGTTTTTTTTGGGTCCCAGAAGCGATCTGTACATGCCTACTCAGTGCTAGAATGTTTTCAAAATATAGGCCAAAAACATGCTAAAAATCGATATTTTAGGTGCCCAAAGTCAATATATGTATGCATCTTCTGTACCCGTGTATATCTCAAATTCAGGCTCAAAACACCCGAAAAATTCGATATTTTTGGATCCCAGAGGCAATCTGTACAAGCCTACTTCGTGTTAGAGTATTTTCAAAATACAGGCCCACAACATGCTGAAAATTGATATTTCAGGTGCCCGAAGTCGATATGTGCATGCATCTTCAGTACCCGTTTATATCTCAAATTAAGGCTCAAAACACTCGAAAATTCGATATTTTTGGGTCCCAGAAACGATCTGTACATGCCTAATCATTGCTAGAATTTTCTCAAAATACAGACCCAAACATGCTGAAAATCGATATTTTAGGTGCCCAAAGTCAATATGTCCATGCATCTTCAGTACTCGTTTATATCTCAAATTCAGACTCAAAACACCCGAAAATTCGATATTTTTGAGTCACAGAAGCGATCTGTACATGCCTACGCAGTAATAGAATATTTAAACAAACACGCCCAAAACATGCTGAAAATCGATATTTTAGGTACCCCAAAGTCGATATGTGCATGCATCTTCTGTACACGTTTATATCTCAAATTCAGGCTCAAAACACCCGAATATTCGATTTTATTTAGGCCCAGAAGCGATCTGTACATGCCTACTTAGTGCTAGAATATTTTCAAAATACAGGCCCAAAACATGCTGAAAATCGATATTTTAAGTGCCCAAAGTCGATATGTGCTTGCATCTTCAGTAACCGTTTATATCTTAAATTCATGCTCAAAACACCCGAAAACTCGATATTTTTGGGTCCAAGAAGCGATCTGTACATGCCTACTCAGTGCTAGAATATTTTTCAAAATTTAGGCCAAAAACAGGCTAAAAATCGATATTTTAGGTCCCCAAAGTCGATATGTGCATGCATCTTCTGTACCCGTTTATATCTCAAATTCAGGCTGATAACACCCGAAAATTCAATATTTTAGGGTCCCAGAAGTGATCTGTACATGCCTAATCCTTGCTGGAATTTTCTCAAGATACAGACCCAAAACATGCTGAAAATAGATATTTTAGGTGCCCAAAGTCGATATGTGCATGCATCTTCTGTACCCGTTTATATCTCAAATTCAGGATAAAAATACCCGAAAATTCGATATTTTTGGGTTCCAGAGACGATCTATTCATGCCTACTCAATGTTAGAATATTTTCAAAATACAGGCAGAAAAACAAGTTAAAAATCGATATTTTAGGTGCCCAAGTCAATAAGTGCATATATCTTATGTATCAGTTTACATCCCAAATTCAGGCTCAAAACACCCGAAAATTCGATATTTTTGGGTCCCAGAAGCGATCTGTACATGCCTACTTCGTGTTTGAGTATTTTCAAATTACAGGCCCAAAACATGCTCAAAATCGATATTTTAGGAGCAAAAAGTCGATATGTGCATGGATCTTCAGTACCCGTTTATATCCCAAATTCAGGCTTAAAACACTCGAAAATTTAATATTTTTGGGTCCCAGAAGCGATCTGTACATGCCTACTCAGTGATAGAATATTTTCAAAATTTATCCCAAAAACATGCTAAAAATCGATATTTTAGGTGCCCAAAGTCGATATGTGCATGCATCTTCTGTACCCGTTTATATCTCAAATTCATTCTCAAAACACCCGAAAATTCAATATTTTTGGGTCCCAGAAGCGATCTGTACATGCCTTATCCTTGCTAGAATTTTCTCAAGATACAGACCCAAAACATGCTGAAAATCGATATTTTAGGTGCAAAAAGTCGATATGTGCATGCATATTCTGTACCCGTTTATATCCTGTATATAGGCTCAAAACATGCTAAAAATCGATATTTTAAGTGTCCAAAGTCGATATATGTATTCATCTTCTGTACCCGTTTATATCTCAAATTCAGGCTAAAAACACCCGAAAATTCGGTATTTTTGGGTCCAAAAAGCGATCTGTACATGCCTACTCCGTGTTAGAGTATTTTCAAAATACAGGCCCAAAACATGCTGAAAATCGATATTTTAGGTGCCCAAAGTCGATATCTCAAATTCAGGCCCAAAACACCCGAAAAATCGATATTTTGGGGTCCCAAAAGCGATCTGTACATGCCTAATCAGTGCTAGAATGTTTTCAAAATATAGGTTAAAAACATGCTAAAAATCGATATTTTAAGTGTCCAAAGTCAATATGTGCATGCATCTGCTGTACCCGTTTATATCTCAAATTCAGGCTGAAAACACCCAAAATTCGGTATTTTAGGGTCCTAGAAACAATCTGTACATGCTTACTCCTAGTTAGAATGTTTTCAAGATACAGACCAAAAACATGCTCAAAATCAATATTTTAGGTACCCAAAAGTCGATATGTGCATGCATCTTTAGTACCCGTTTATATCTCAAATTCAGGCTCAAAACACCCGAAAATTCGATATTTTGTGGTCCAAAAAGCGATCTGTACATGCCTTCTCCGTGTTAGAGTATTTTAAAGATACAGGCCCAAAACATACTGAAAATCGATCTTTTAGGTACCCAAAAGTCGATATGTGCATGCATCTTCTGTACCCGTTTATATCTCAAATTCAGGCTCAAAACACCCGAAAATTTGACATTTTGTGGTCCCAGAAGCGATCTGTACATGCCTACTCAGATAAAGGCCCAAACAAGTTGAAAATCAATATTTTAGGTGCCCAAAGTCAATATGTGTATGTATCTTCTGCAACCGTTTATATCCCAAATTAAACCTCAAAACACCCGAAAATTCGTTTTTTTGGGGTCCCAGAAGCGATCTGTACATGCCTACTCAGTGCTAGAATGTTTTCAAAATATAGGCCCAAAACATGCTGAAAATCGATATTTTAGGTGCCAAAAGTCAATATGTGTATGCATCTTCTGTACCCGTGTATATCTCAAATTCAGGCTCAAAACACCCGAAAAATTCGATATTTTTGGGTCCCAGAGGCAATCTGTACATGCCTACTCCGTGTTAGAGTATTTTCAAAATACAGGCCCAAAACATGCTGAAAATTGATATTTCAGGTGCCCGAAGTCGATATGTGCATGCATCTTCAGTACCCGTTTATATCTCAAATTCAGGCTCAAAACACCCGAAAATTTGACATTTTGGGGTCCCAGAAGCGATCTGTACATGCCTACTCACATAAAGGCCCAAACAAGTTGAAAATCAATATTTTAGGTGCCCAAAGTCAATATGTGTATGTATCTTCTGCAACCGTTTATATCCCAAATTAAACCTCAAAACACCCGAAAATTCGTGTTTTTGGGGTCCCAGAAGCGATCTGTACATGCCTACTCAGTGCTAGAATGTTTTAAAAATATAGGCCCAAAACATGCTAAAAATCGATATTTTAGGTGCCCAAAGTCAATATGTGTATGCATCTTCTGTACCCGTGTATATCTCAAATTCAGGCTCAAAACACCCGAAAAATTCGATATTTTTGGGTCCCAGAGGCAATCTGTACATGCCTACTCCGTTTTAGAGTATTTTCAAAATACTGGCCCAAAACATGCTGAAAATTGATATTTCAGGTGCCCGAAGTCGATATGTGCATGCATCTTCAGTACCCGTTTATATCTCAAATTCAGGCTCAAAAAACTCGAAAATTCGATATTTTTGGGTCCCAGAAGCGATCTGTACATGCCTAATCATTGCTAGAATTTTCTCAAAATACAGACCCAAACATGCTGAAAATCGATATTTTAGGTGCCCAAAGTCAATATGTGCATGCATCTTCAGTACTCGTTTATATCTCAAATTCAGACTCAAAACACCCGAAAATTCGATATTTTTGAGTCCCAGAAGCGATCTGTACATGCCTACGCAGTAATAGAATATTTTAAAAAACACGCCAAAAACATGCTGAAAATTGATATTTTAGTTGCCCAATGTCGATATGTGCATGCATCATCTGTACACGTTTATTTCTCAAATTCAGGCTCAAAACACCCGAAAAATTCGATATTTTTGGGTCCCAGAGGCAATCTGTACATGCCTACTCCGTGTTAGAGTATTTTCAAAATACAGGCCCAAAACATGCTGAAAATTGATATTTCAGGTGCCCGAAGTCGATATGTGCATGCATCTTCAGTACCCGTTTATATCTCAAATTCAGGCTAAAAAAACTCGAAAATTCGATATTTTTGGGTCCCATAAGCGATCTGTACGTGCCTAATCATTGCTAGAATTTTCTCAAAATACAGACCCAAACATGCTGAAAATCGATATTTTAGGTGCCCAAAGTCAATATGTGCATGCATCTTCAGTACTCGTTTATATCTCAAATTCAGACTCAAAACACCCGAAAATTCGATATTTTTGAGTCCCAGAAGCGATCTGTACATGCCTACGCAGTAATAGAATATTTTAAAAAACACGCCAAAAACATGCTGAAAATTGATATTTTAGTTGCCCAATGTCGATATGTGCATGCATCATCTGTACACGTTTATTTCTCAAATTCATGCTCAAAACACCCAAAAAACTCGATATTTTTGGGTCCCAGAAGGGATCTGTACATGCCTAATCCGTGTTAAAGTATTTTCAAAATACAGGCCCAAAACATGTTGAAAATCGATATTTTAGGTGCCCAAAGTCGATATGTACATGCATCTTCAGTACCCGTTTATATCTCAAATTCAGGCTCAAAACACCTGAAAATTCGATATTTTTGCGTCCCAGAAGCGATCTGTACATGCCTATTCAGTCATGGAATGTTTTCAAAATATAGGCTCTAAGCATGCTAAAAATCGATATTTTAGGTGTCCAAAGTTGATATGTGCATTCATCTTCTGTACCCGTTGATATCTCAAATTCAATCTCAAAACACCCGAAAATTCGATATTTTTGGGTCCCAGAAGCGATATGTACATGCCTACTCCGTTTTTGTGTATTTTCAAAATACAGGCTCAAAACATGCTGAAATTCGATATTTTAGTTGCCAAAAGCAATATGTGTATGCATCTTCTCTACCCGTTTATATCTCAAATTCAGGCTCAAAACACCTGAAAACTCGATATTTTCGGGTCCAATAAGCGATCTGTACATGCCTAGTCAGTGACAGAATATTTTCAAGTTACAGACCAAAAACATGCTGTAAATCGATATTTTAGGTGCCCAAAGTCGATATGTGTATGCATCTTCAGTACACGTTTATATCTCAAATTCAGGCTCAAAACACCCGAAAATTCCATTTTTTTGGGTCCCAGAAGCGATCTGTACATGCCTACTCAATGTTAGAATACTTTCAAAAACACAGGCACAAAAACAAGTTGAAAATCAATATTTTAGGTGTTAAAAATCGATATGTGCATGCATCTTCTGTACCCGTTTATATCTCAAATTCAGGCTCAAAACGCCCGAAAATTCCATTTTTGGGGGTCCAAGAGGCAATCTGTACATGCCTACTCAGTAATAGAATATTTTCAAGATTCAGGCCGATAACATGCTGAAAATCGATATTTTACGTGCCCAAAGTCAATATGTGTATGCATCTTCTGTATCCGTTTATATCTCAAATTCTGGCTCAAAACACCCGAAAATTCGATATTTTTGGGTCCCAGAAGCGATCTGTACATGCCTAATCATTGCTAGAATTTTCTCAAAATACAGACCCAAACATGCTGAAAATCAATATTTTAGGTGCCCAAAGTAAATATGTACATGCATCTTCAGTACTTGTTTATATCTCAAATTCAGACTCAAAACACCCGAAAATTCGATATTTTTGAGTCCCAGAAGCGATCTGTACATGCCTAAGCAGTAATAGAATATTTAAAAAAAAAACGCCCAAAACATGCTGAAAATCGATATTTTAGGTGCCCAAAGTCGATATGTGCATGCATCTTCTGTACACGTTTATATCTCAAATTCAGGCTCAAAACACCCGAATATTCGATTTTATTTTGGCCCAAAAGCGATCTGTACATGTCTACTTAGTGCTAGAATATTTTCAAAATACAGGCCCAAAACATGCTGAAAATCGATATTTTAGGTGCCCAAATTCGATATGTGTTTGCATCTTCAGTAACCGTTTATATCTCAAATTCATGCTCAAAACACCCGAAAACTCGATATTTTTGGGTCCCAGAAGCGATCTGCACATGCCTACTCCGTGTTAAAGTATTTTCAAAATACTGGCCCAAAACATGTTAAAAATCGATATTTTAGTTACCCAAAGTCAATATGTGAATACATCTTCTGTACCCGTTTATATCTCAAATTCAGTCTTAAAACACCCGAAAATTCGATATTTTTGGTTCCCAGAAGCGATCTGTACATGCCTACTCCGTGTTAGAGTATTTTCAAAATACAGGCCCAAAACATGCTGAAAATTGATATTTCAGGTGCCCGAAGTCGATATGTGCATGCATCTTCAGTACCCGTTTATATCTCAAATTCAGGCTCAAAAAACTCGAAAATTCGATATTTTTGGGTCCCATAAGCGATCTGTACGTGCCTAATCATTGCTAGAATTTTCTCAAAATACAGACCCAAACATGCTGAAAATCGATATTTTAGGTGCCCAAAGTCAATATGTGCATGCATCTTCAGTACTCGTTTATATCTCAAATTCAGACTCAAAACACCCGAAAATTCGATATTTTTGAGTCCCAGAAGCGATCTGTACATGCCTACGCAGTAATAGAATATTTTAAAAAACACGCCAAAAACATGCTGAAAATTGATATTTTAGTTGCCCAATGTCGATATGTGCATGCATCATCTGTACACGTTTATTTCTCAAATTCATGCTCAAAACACCCAAAAAACTCGATATTTTTGGGTCCCAGAAGGGATCTGTACATGCCTAATCCGTGTTAAAGTATTTTCAAATTACAGGCCCAAAACATGTTGAAAATCGATATTTTAGGTGCCCAAAGTCGATATGTACATGCATCTTCAGTACCCGTTTATATCTCAAATTCAGGCTCAAAACACCTGAAAATTCGATATTTTTGCGTCCCAGAAGCGATCTGTACATGCCTATTCAGTCATGGAATGTTTTCAAAATATAGGCTCTAAGCATGCTAAAAATCGATATTTTAGGTGTCCAAAGTTGATATGTGCATTCATCTTCTGTACCCGTTGATATCTCAAATTCAATCTCAAAACACCCGAAAATTCGATATTTTTGGGTCCCAGAAGCGATATGTACATGCCTATTCCGTTTTTGTGTATTTTCAAAATACAGGCTCAAAACATGCTGAAATTCGATATTTTAGTTGCCAAAAGCAATATGTGTATGCATCTTCTCTACCCGTTTATATCTCAAATTCAGGCTCAAAACACCTGAAAACTCGATATTTTCGGGTCCAATAAGCGATCTGTACATGCCTAGTCAGTGACAGAATATTTTCAAGTTACAGACCAAAAACATGCTGTAAATCGATATTTTAGGTGCCCAAAGTCGATATGTGTATGCATCTTCAGTACACGTTTATATCTCAAATTCAGGCTCAAAACACCCGAAAATTCTAATTTTTTGGGTCCCAGAAGCGATCTGTAGATGCCTACTCAATGTTAGAATACTTTCAAAAACACAGGCACAAAAACAAGTTGAAAATCAATATTTTAGGTGTTAAAAATCGATATATGCATGCATCTTCTGTACCCGTTTATATCTCAAATTCAGGCTCAAAACACCCGAAAATTCCATTTTTTGGGGTCCTAGAGGCAATCTGTACATGCCTACTCAGTAATAGAATATTTTCAAGATTCAGGCCGATAACATGCTGAAAATCGATATTTTACGTGCCCAAAGTCAATATGTGTATGCATCTTCTGTATCCGTTTATATCTCAAATTCTGGCTCAAAACACCCGAAAATTCGATATTTTTGGGTCCCAGAAGCGATCTGTACATGCCTAATCATTGCTAGAATTTTCTCAAAATACAGACCCAAACATGCTGAAAATCAATATTTTAGGTGCCCAAAGTAAATATGTACATGCATCTTCAGTACTTGTTTATATCTCAAATTCAGACTCAAAACACCCGAAAATTCGATATTTTTGAGTCCCAGAAGCGATCTGTACATGCCTAAGCAGTAATAGAATATTTTAAAAAACACGCCCAAAACATGCTAAAATCGATATTTTAGGTGCCCAAAGTCGATATGTGCATGCATCTTCTGTACACGTTTATATCTCAAATTCAGGCTCAAAACACCCGAATATTCGATTTTATTTTGGCCCAAAAGCGATCTGTACATGTCTACTTAGTGCTAGAATATTTTCAAAATACAGGCCCAAAACATGCTGAAAATCGATATTTTAGGTGCCCAAATTCGATATGTGTTTGCATCTTCAGTAACCGTTTATATCTCAAATTCATGCTCAAAACACCCGAAAACTCGATATTTTTGGGTCCCAGAAGCGATCTGCACATGCCTACTCCGTGTTAAAGTATTTTCAAAATACTGGCCCAAAACATGTTAAAAATCGATATTTTAGTTACCCAAAGTCAATATGTGAATACATCTTCTGTACCCGTTTATATCTCAAATTCAGGCTTAAAACACCCGAAAATTCGATATTTTTGGTTCCCAGAAGCGATCTGTACATGCCTACTCCGTGTTAGAGTATTTTCAAAATACAGGCCTAAAACATGCTGAAATTCGATATTTTAGGTGCCCAAAGTCAATATGTGTATGCATCTTCTGTACCCGTGTATATCTCAAATTCAGGCTCAAAACACCCGAAAATTTCGATATTTTTGGGTCCCAGAGGCAATCTGTACATGCCTACTCCGTGTTAGAGTATTTTCAAAATACAGACCCAAAACATGCTAAAAATTGATATTTCAGGTGCCCAAAGTCGATATGTGCATGCATCGTCAGTACCCGTTTATATCTTTAATTCAGGCTCAAAACACCCGAAAATTCGATATTTTTGGGTCCCAGAAGCGATCTGTACATGCCTAATCATTGCTAGAATTTTCTCAAAATACAGACCCAAACATGCTGAAAATCAATATTTTAGGTGCCCAAAGTAAATATGTACATGCATCTTCAGTACTCGTTTATATCTCAAATTCAGACTCAAAACACCCGAAAATTCGATATTTTTGAGTCCCAGAAGCGATCTGTACATGCCTAAGCAGTAATAGAATATTTTAAAAAACACGCCCAAAACATGCTGAAAATCGATATTTTAGGTGCCCAAAGTCGATATGTGCATGCATCTTCTGTACACGTTTATATCTCAAATTCAGGCTCAAAACACCCGAATATTCGATTTTATTTTGGCCCAAAAGCGATCTGTACATGTCTACTTAGTGCTAGAATATTTTCAAAATACAGGCCCAAAACATGCTGAAAATCGATATTTTAAGTGCCCAAATTCGATATGTGTTTGCATCTTCAGTAACCGTTTATATCTCAAATTCATGCTCAAAACACCCGAAAACTCGATATTTTTGGGTCCCAGAAGCGATCTGCACATGCCTACTCCGTGTTAAAGTATTTTCAAAATACTGGCCCAAAACATGTTAAAAATCGATATTTTAGTTACCCAAAGTCAATATGTGAATACATCTTCTGTACCCGTTTATATCTCAAATTCAGGCTTAAAACACCCGAAAATTCGATATTTGTGGTTCCCAGAAGCGATCTGTACATGCCTACTCCGTGTTAGAGTATTTTCAAAATCCAGGCCTAAAACATGCTGAAATTCGATATTTTAGGTGCCCAAAGTCAAAATGTGTATGAATCTTCTGTACATGTGTATATCTCAAATTCAGGCTCAAAACACCCGAAAATTTCGATATTTTTGGGTCCCAGAGGCAATCTGTACATGCCTACTCCGTGTTAGAGTATTTTCAAAATACAGACCCAAAACATGCTAAAAATTGATATTTCAGGTGCCCAAAGTCGATATGTGCATGCATCGTCAGTACCCGTTTATATCTTTAATTCAGGCTCAAAACACCCGAAAATTCGATATTTTTGGGTCCCAGAAGCGATCTGTACATGCCTAATAATTGCTAGAATTTTCTCAAAATACAGACCCAAATATGCTGAAAATCGATATTTTAGGTGCACAAAGTCGATATGTGCATGCATCTTCTGTACACGTTTATATCTCAAATTCAGGCTCAAAACACCCGAATATTCGATTTTATTTTGGCCCAGAAGCGATCTGTACATGCCTACTTAGTGCTAGAATATTTTCAAAATACAGGCCCAAAACATGCTTAAAACGATATTTTAGGTGCCCAAAGTCGATATGTGCTTGCATCTTCAGTAACCGTTTATATCTTAAATTCTGACTCAAAACACCCGAAAATTCGATATTTTTGGGTCTTAGAAGGGATCTGTACATGCCTACTCCGTGGTAAAGTATTTTCAAAATACAGGCCCAAAACATGTTGAAAATCGATATTTTAGGTACCCAAAGTCAATATGTGAATGCATCATCTGTACCCGTTTATATCTCAAATTAAGGCTTAAAACACCCGAAAATTAAATATTTTTGGTTCCCAGAAGCGATCTGTACATGCCTACTCCGTGTTAGAGTATTTTCAAAATACAGGCCTAAAACATGCTGAATTTCGGTATTTTAGGTGCCCAAAGTCAATATGTGTATGCATCTTCTGTACCATTGTATATTTAAAATTCAGGCTCAAAATACCCGAAAAATTCGATATTTTTGGGTCCCAGAGGCAATCTGTACATGCCTACTCCGTTTTAGAGTATTCTCAAAATACAGGACCAAAACATGCTGAAAATCGATATTTCAGGTGCCCAAAGTCAATATGTGTATGCATCTTCTGTACCCGTCTATATCTCAAATTCAGGCTCAAAACACCCGAAAAATTCGATATTTTTGGGTCCCAGAGGCAATCTGTACATGCCTACTCCGTGTTAGAGTATTTTCAAAATACAGGCCCAAAACATGCTGAAAATTGATATTTCAGGTGCCCGAAGTCGATATGTGCATGCATCTTCAGTACCCGTTTATATTTCAAATTCAGGCTCAAAACACTCGAAAATTCGATATTTTTGGGTCCCAGAAACGATCTGTACATGCCTAATCATTGCTAGAATATTCTCAAAATACAGACCCAAACATGCTGAAAATCGATATTTTAGGTGCACAAAGTCAATATGTCCATGAATCTTAAGTACTCGTTTATATCTCAAATTCAGACTCAAAACACCCGAAAAATCGATATTTTTGAGTCACAGAAGCGATCTGTACATGCCTACGCAGTAATAGAATATTTAAAAAAACACGCCCAAAACATGCTGAAAATCGATATTTTAGGTACCCCAAAGTCGATATGTGCATGCATCTTCTGTACACGTTTATATCTCAAATTCAGGCTCAAAACACCCGAATATTCGATTTTATTTTGGCCCAGAAGCGATCTGTACATGCCTACTTAGTGCTAGAATATTTTCAAAATACAGGCCCAAAACATGCTGAAAATCGATATTTTAGGTGCCCAAAGTCGATATGTGCTTGCATCTTCAGTAACCGTTTATATCTCAAATTCAGGCTCAAAACACCCGAAAACTCGATATTTCTGGGTCCCAGAAGCAATCTGTACATGCCTACTCTGTAATAGAACATTTTAAAAATTCAGGCCTAAAACATGCTGAAAATCGATATTTTAGGTGCCCAAAGTCGATATGTGCTTGTATCTTCAGTAACCGTTTATATCTCAAATTCATGCTCAAAACACCCGAAAACTCGATATTTTTGGGTCCCAGAAGCGATCTGTACATGCCTACTCAGTACTAGAATATTTTCAAAATTTAGGCCAAAAACAGGCTAAAAATAGATATTTTAGGTCCCCAAAGTCGATATGTGCATATATCTTCTGTATCCATTTACATCCCAAATTCAGGCTCAAAACACCCGAAAATTCGATATTTTTGGGTCCCAGAAGCGATCTGTACATGCCTACTTCGTGTTTGAGTATTTTCAATTTACAGGCCCAAAACATGCTCAAAATCGATATTTCAGGTGCCCAAAGTCGATACGTGCATGGATCTTCAGTACCCGTTTATATCCCAAATTCAGGCTTAAAACACCCGAAAATTCAATATTTTTGGGTCCCAGAAGCGATCTGTACATGCCTTATCCTTGCTAGAATTTTCTCAAGATACAGACCCAAAACATGCTGAAAATCGATATTTTAGGTGCAAAAAGTCGATATGTGCATGCATATTCTGTACCCGTTTATATCCAGTATATAGGCTCAAAACATGCTAAAAATCGATATTTTAAATGTCCAAAGTCGATATGTGCATGCATCTTCTGTACCCGTTTATATCTCAAATTCAGGCTCAAAACACCCGAAAATTCGGTAATTTTGGGTCTAAAAAGCGATCTGTACATGCCTACTCCGTGTTAGAGTATTTTCAAAATACCGGCCCAAAACATGCTGAAAATCGATATTTTAGGTGCCAAAAGTCGATATCTCACATTTAGGCCCAAAACACCCGAAAATTCGATATTTTGTGGTCCAAAAAGCGATATGTACATGCCTAATCAGTGCTAGAATGTTTTCAAAATATAGGTTAAAAACATGCTAAAAATCGATATTTTAAGTGTCCAAAGTCGATATGTGCATGCATCTGCTGTACCCGTTTATATCTCAAATTCAGGCTCAAAATACCCCAAATTCGGTATTTTTGGGCCCTAGAAGCGATCTGTACATGCTTACTCCTAGTTAAAATGTTTTCAAGATACAGACCAAAAACATGCTCAAAATCAATATTTTAGGTGCCCAAAAGTCGATATGTGCATGCATCTTTTGCACACGTTTATATCCCAAATTCAACCTCAAAACATCCGAAAATTCGATATTTTGAGGTCGAAGAAGCGATCTGTATATGCCTACTCAGTGCTAGAATGTTTTCAAAATATAAGCTCAAAACATGCTGGAAATCGATATTTTAAGTGTCCAAAGTCGATATGTGTATGCATCTTCTGTACCCTTTTATATCTCAAATTCAGGCTCAAAACACCCGAAAATTCGGTACTTCGGGGTCCCAGAAGCGATTTGTAGTTGCCTACTAGGATACAGGCCCAAAACATGCTGAAAATCTATATTTTAGGTGCCCAAAGTCAATATGTGTATGCATCTTCTGCACACGTTTATATCCCAAATTCAACCTCAACACACCCGAAAATTCGGTATTTTTGGGTCCTAGAAGCGATCTGTACATGCCTACTCAGTGTTAGAGTATTTTCAAAATATATGCCCAAAACATGCTAAAAATCGATATTTTAGGTGTATAAAAGTCGATATGTGCATTTATCTGCAGTACCAGTTTATATCTCAAATTCAGTCTCCAAACACCCGAAAATTCGGTATTTTTGGGTCCTAGAAGCGATTTGTACATGCCTACTCCTAGTTAGAATGTTATCAAGATACAGACCAAAAAATGCTCTAAATCAATATCTTAGGTGCCCAAAAGTCGATATGTGCATGCATTATCAGTACCCGTTTATATCTCAAAATCAGGCTCAAAACACCCGAAAACTCGATAATTTTGGGTCCAATAAGCGATCTGTACATGCCTACTCAGTGACAGAATATTTTCAAATTACAGACCAAAAACATGCTGAAAATAGATATTTTAGGTGCCCAAAGTCGATATGTGCATGCATCTTCAGTACACGTTTATATCTCAAATTCAGGCTCAAAACATCCAAAAAATCGATATTTTTGGGTCCAAGAAGCGATTTGTACATGCCTACTCAGTAATAGAATATTTTTAAGATTCAGGCCGAAAACATGCTGAAAATCGATATTTTAGGTGCCCAAAATCGATATGTGCATGCATCTTCTGTACCCGTTTATGTCCCAAATTCAGGCTCAAAACACCCTAAAATTCGATATTTTTGGGTCCAAAAAGCGATCTGTACATGCCTACTCAGTGCTAGAATATTTTCAAAATATAGGCCCAAAACATGCTAAATATGGATATTTTGGGTGCACAAAGTCTATATATGCATTCATCTTTTGTAGCCGTTTATATCTCAAATTCTAGCTCAAAACACCGTAAAAATTCGATATTTTTGGGTCCCAGAAGCGATCTGTACATGCCTACTCAATTTTAAAATATTTTCAAATTACAGGCAGAAAAACAAGTTAAAATCGATATTTCAGGTGCCCAAGTCAATAAGTGCTTGCATTTTCTGTACCCATTTACATCCCAAATTCAGGCTTAAAACACCCGAAAATTCGATGTTTTTGGGTCCCAGAAGCGATATGTACATACCTACTCCGTGTTAGAGTATTTTCAAAATCCAGGCCCAAAACATGCTGAAAATCGATATTTTAGGTGCCCAAAGTCAATATGTGTATGCATCTTCAGTACCCGTTTATATCTCAAATTCAGGCTCAAAACACCCGAAAATTCGATATTTTTGGGTCCCAGAATGGATCTGTACATGCCTATTCCGTGTTAAAGTATTTTCAAAATACAGGCCCAAAACATGCTGAAAATCGATATTTTAGGTGCCCAAAGTCAATATGTGAATGCATCTTCTGTATCCGTTTATATCTCAAATTCAGGCTTAAAATACCTGAAAATTCGATATTTTTGGTTTCCGGAAGCGATCTGTACATGCCTACTCTGTGTTAGAATATTTTTATAATACAGGCCCAAAACATGCTGAAAATCGATATTTTAGGTGCCCTAAGTCAATATATGTATGTATCTTCAGTACCCATTTATATCTCAAATTCAGGATCAAAACACCTAAAAATTCGATATGTTTGGGTCCCAGAAGCGATCTGTACATGCCTACTCAGTAACAGAATATTTTCAAAATACAAGTCAAAATATGCTGAAAAACGATATTTTAGGTGCTCAAAGTCGATATGTGAATGCATCTTCTGTACCCGTTTATATCTCAAATTCAGGCTCAAAACACCCGAAAATTCCATTTTTTTGGGTCCCAGAAGCGATCTGTACATGCCTACTCAATGTTAGAATACTTTCAAAACACAGGCACAAAAACAAGTTGAAAATCAATATTTTAGGTGTCCAAAATCGATATGTGCATCAATCTTCTGTACTCGTTTATATCTCAAATTCAGGCTCAAAACACCCGAAAATTCCATTTTTTTGGGTCCCAGAAGCGATCTGTACATGCCTTCTCAGTAATAGAATATTTTCAAGATTCAGGCCGAAAACATGCTGAAAATCGATATTATAGGTGCCCAAAGTCAATATGTGTATGCATCTTCTGTACCCGTTTATATCTCAAATTCTGGCTAAAAACACCCAAAAATTCGATATTTTTGGGTCTTAGAAGGGATATGTACAGTCTGTTACAGTTCCGACTGGGCCACCCAGTATCGAGAGATCGCAGATGTGGCAGCAGTGTGTGTGTGTGCTCGAAAATTATACGGATCGTCAACACTCTCCCTCTGTAGTGAACATGACCCTGCCTCAAAGTTCATTCCATAGATGGCGCTGTGTAGTTGTGGAAGGAATGTGGACTGCAGGGTTGAAGTTTCGGGAAACATCTATGCTCGTGCCAATGAGTCATGAGCTCTCAGGCAGAGTGGTTGAGGAATGCTATTATGGAAATTTAACAACTATATTACACAATGATCAGGTGAAGCTAAGGTAAAGTTGTTCGTGTCCTGAACAGTGAATATTTCTTCTTAATGGATTTCATGTTTAGCATGCAACATTGCATTGTTTTCTTGTTTTTCTACCAACTCGAGCAGATCGAGCAGATAGGTTGTTTGCTTTGGCCATCATATTTTGGTAAGCATTATTTGATGTTCACCTCTGATTTTGTGTTTTATTTGTAAGTCACGTTACAATGTATTACATGCATAGTAAAATTCCTTCATTACTAAATACTCCTTCTCACTCTCACTCTCTCCCTCTCCTCTCTCTCTCTCTCTCTCTCTCTCTCTCTCTCTCTCTCTCTCTCTCTCTCTCTCTCTCTCTCTCTCTCTCTCGTTAAAGTGTACTGTAATCTCTCTCTCTCTCTCTCTCTCTCTCTCTCTCTCTCTCTCTCTCTCTCTCTCTCTCTCTCTCTCTCTCTCTCTCTCTCTCTCTCTCTCTCTCTCTCAAATGAACACTATCTTATCTTATCCAGTCTATTTAGATATGAAATCGTATGGAGATTTAGGACCAATTCCACAGTTGTTCGTTGTAGTTTGTTAGCGCCCAAACGAAAGAATCTAAACTGTGTAAATGATTTTTGACTGATTTATTGGATTAATCTGATGAGTAAAGTTTACAGATATTGTAATAATACTAGTGCTTGATAGTTTTGGTGAATAGGTATACTCAGCTTTTGGGAAATAACGAAGGCTTACGAGTGTGTTTGGGGAGGAATCTGACAAACAAAATAACTATGTGGGACCGGCCCTGACTCCTTGACATTCCACGTTAAACACATAAGTGTCGAAATATGTGATCTTTTGCCAATGATAGATTCTTCTTCACCTCCTTCTAACTTTTTCACTTTTCTTATCCTGTTCTTTCTTCACCTTTCCCTCATCTCCACCTCTTCTCCCTTTCTCCTTTAGACCCCGTAGGGGGGTATTGCCGGTAGTGATAGAGGGCAATACTTTAAGGGTTTGGGCGCCCCTTCGGCCCCAGCCAATCTCTTTCAGTTATTCAACTGTCTCTTTTCTTTCTATTTCCTTCCTGCTTGCTGTCCCACCTCTTCTATCACCTTCTTCTGGCGCTATATGATCTCGATGTTGCAGCGCCAAAAATCAATCTATCAATCAATCAATTTGCCAATGATAATCAACTGGCATTGATTGTTATATTAACTGGGTTATGTTTGTTTAGAAGCCACACCTGAATGGGGAAGAGGGATCACTCCTAGCGACCAAACGTGTGTTTAACCTCCTAATAGATTACCCAGATTTCTGCTAATTAACCTTTTGTAGTGAAAAATAGTGTGTGCATAACAGTAGGTGTTTTACTAAATTTGCACATCGTTCACATAATGATTGATTTATTCCAGAGATAACGGTGTGTGGCTGTGGAGAAGAGAAGGGCGAAGTTTCGGAAAGTAGGTGGGCAAGGTGAAGTTCACTGGAAGGCACCGGTTGACCAGACGGATACGTAGGGTCATTACTTTAGCTAGGAATGTAGTTTGCCAGTCAGTATTTGATGAGCGTTTCAGAGTAACGACTCCTTATCATGATAAAATCCTAAAGATTTTTATTACTTTGTTTATTGTATCACCCGTTAC
This sequence comes from Petrolisthes cinctipes, assembly GCA_033782935.1. NCBI lineage: Eukaryota > Metazoa > Arthropoda > Malacostraca > Decapoda > Porcellanidae > Petrolisthes > Petrolisthes cinctipes. The sequence goes on from JAWQEG010000060.1 coordinate 2,315,560, forward strand.
CATAAATCCTACGAATTATGAAATTACTCCGAAACTATCCCTCTCGCATATTCTGTGTATCTTTTTATCGAGTCATCAAGTAATGAATGGATAACGTTAGCTACACAAATTAAAGAAGAATATGTCTATAAATTGACATTACCGATATCATGCTGTATGTGTAATAATCCTAAAGAAAATTAGCTCCTAGTAAAAGTCAGACAGAACACGTGATTAAACCAAGATTTACTTGCATTATAAATAAATATAAAATATTCGCGTCCGTGCCCGAGATCACATCTTAAAACACGCTGCACACTCAGAGGGACCCCTATTCGGAGGCATATTTTTCAATTCTGACCTGGTCAATGCAATCCGTTCAGTTAGGTTAGATTAAGTATGGTTGGGTTGAAATGCAGTCAAGTAGGTAAAATGAGCTGGGAAAGACAATGAGACTATTTAAAAAATTTCCTATGGTTACTTTTATTCCTATATGTTAGGAGCAATTTTCCTTCATTTCGTCCCAGCACTTCTTGCTCTCCAGCCAAATTCGAGAAATATGCTAACCAGCTGTAAAATCGGCGGTTGAACCCTCGTTGGCCGGGGGAAAGATAAAACTCTGGTTATTCTCTACTTTCGTCATCTTTACAGGTTCATAATTTCAATAGACAGGAACACTCTATAAATGTAAATAGCCAAAGTAGGAGTTATACAATCCTTGACAACCCAACAACATTTATTTAAACAAACTAATTTTTTATTTACATTGACAATTAATATCTAGTCCAGCCACCTTCCTTCTCTATGACGGCACGCAGTCTATCGGGCACAGAGGCCACAATGCGTCGAATTTGTTAGGTTTGTTGCGGAACATCTCCCACTGAGCCTGGGTATGAGCCATTAGTGCCTCCGGTCTCCGCTCCACCATCTCTGGCTCCCAGCAGTTGACCATATTAGCCCACATGTTCTCTATGGGGTTCCAACGAAGTTCACCTTGCCCACCTAGGCTACTTTCTGAGACTTCGCCCTTCTCTTCTCCACATAAATCCATCATTATGTGAACGGTGTGCAAATTTGGTAGATCACCTACTACTATGCACACATTAATGTATCTATTAACAAAACTTGGGGTAATCTATTAGTAGGTTAAACACACGTTTGGTCGTTAGGAGTGATGCCTCTTCCCCGTTCACCTGTGGGTTCAAAACAAACATAACCCAGTTAACAATCAATGCGAGTTGATTATCACTGGCAAAACGATCGCTTATTTCGACACTACTAATTTGTTTATTAACGTAGAATGTCAGGGAGCCAGGTCTGATTCCACAGTCATTTTGTCAGAGTCCTCCCCAAACACACTTGTAAGGCTTCGTTATTTCCCAAAAGCTGATTATTCCTATTCACCAAAACTATCAATTGAGCATTTGTATTATTACAATAGCTGTATACTTTACTCATCAGATGCTTCCAATAAATCAGACACAAGTCATTTACACAGTTTAGTTTCTTTCGTTTGGGTGCTAACAAATCACAACGAACAACTGTGGAATTGGTCCTCACTCTCTGTTCGATTTCATTAGTATAGAGATAGGATAAGATAAGATGGTGTTTATTTCAGAGAGAGAGAGAGAGAGAGAGAGAGAGAGAGAGAGAGAGAGAGAGAATTACAGTTGACTTTAACATTTTTATTACGAGAGAAAAAGTATTTAGTAATGAAGGAATTTTACTATGCATGTAATACCTGACTTACAAATAAAATACGAAATCAAAGGTGATCTCAAATTATGCTTACCAAAATATGATGGACAAAGAAAACAACCTATCTGCCCGATCCTAGTTGGTAGAAAAACAAGATAACAATCGTGGCAACGAGACGTGAGCTCTGTCAGAACGGCTGAGCAATGTTGCATGCCAAACATGATAACCATTAAGAAGAAATATTCACTGTTCAGGACACGAACA